>CM061137.1:117868964-119068964 GCA_030789695.1 Scilla litardierei
TTCTTCCTCCTCCTCGTCGCCCAAGCAGTGATCGGATCCCACCCCGCCTCAGGATCAACGGGGGCCCCACACCCCAGTGCCCCGTCACCAATGGTGCTTCCGCTCTTCCTCTCTTCGGCCACATCTGCAATGAGGACACCTCCGACGATCCAGCCTCTCGCCGGCAGCTGCAGAAGGTGGCGGAGAACCAGACAGCCAGCGCTCAGATGGGTCTCCGCGACGATCTGCTCAACAACGGGTGAGCTCACCATTGACTCGATCGCTCGTCCCTTCGCTGGATCTGATTCCGTTGACTTGGCTTAATCTTTTGATCAATGTACTACACCACTGGGCTCTGGATTGGGACACCGTCTCAAAAATTCGCTTTAATCGTGGATTCGGCAAGCAGTGCAGGAATTGGAGAAGTTGGGAGTTCCTCGTGCGAGCAATGCGGGAATCACCAAGTAAGCCTTATATTTGGAGGGAGGTGTATAACGGTCACTTTGTGTTTTTTGTTAAAAGAGAATGAATATTCTCTTCAAATGAACCATAGGGACTCCTTTCACGTGAGTTGGGTGAACTGAGAGACCTCCTGACAAAAGTTATTATTTGGAGTACTCTTTTCAAATTATACCTTTTTTGGGGACATATATATACGAAAAACCCATATATGTATAATCGTCATACAAAACCCATATATTCATAATCTTCATACACTAGAACAATGTAAAATGCATAGAAAAGAGTATTTCGAAACGTATCAATATCATTCCAAGTAATTACTTTGGAAAGCATTCTAAAAGAAAGATGGCATATGAGATGTAATTTAAAACATAACTTCAATGGATGGGTAAACCCAGATCGAAATCCTTAAAATATTGGTTTTTAAATGGATATTAAATAGTAGATCACATCTACTATGCTTATTTTTTATTTGATAGGTGAAAACAAAGGAGTCTTAATTCTTCTAAAAATAGCCCATCTCAACACATATTATACGCTATGTCCCCAACAACAGATAATACATGTTGGTATTAATGTTGGCATTAAAATTTATATTGTCTAGACTATAAATAATGATAGAGAAGATCATCTTTGCCAATTCATATTGTCATCAATCAAAACAAACCCATAATGACGTTATATTGTTTGAGCACGGAAAATCCAGCTCAAGAAGAAAAAATACAACGAATATGCCACGTCTTAGTTTCGCACAGCCTCATTAGGTCAACAACAAGTACACACACCAACTGAAACAGTCCAAGATCTCTACTTTGTAGCCTGTGCAATCATATTGCTTATAGAGTTCGCTTGCTCTTTGGCAGTCTCCACCAGTGAATCCTGCGGAACAAAAACAAAACGCTCCATGATATTTTCAAATGTAGCCAGGGGCATTACACAAATGCCGACTCCCTCACAAGCACACGAGACTAGCACACAAACACAGCCATAGACACCAAACACACAGAGGCATAAATCACCATCCATGTCCTCGCAAAGTGTTTGCTCTAGCTGTTGGGGTATCCAAGAATTCAGGTTTTGATAAAATTTGTGAATAAAATTCGTCTTTGAATTATCCCAAGGATTCAATTCCAAATATTTGAGGTTTCAACTCCGAATACTGCAGCAAGCACTACCATTAAGCTGTCGTCGGAATAAAAATGACATACATTTGATCATTTTTAATGGTGAAGATGGTAAAATGTAGGGATTTGTGGCTTGAAGACCTAAGTAGAGTCCCAGATACCCTATTTTAATCACAAAAGAGAAAAGGTGAAATATATCATTGCCGCAGCCACCGCCACTGCAATATCAGCGCAAGAGTCAGTAATTGACCATACCTGTGCAGCTATAAGCCGTGCAACAGTTTTCTTGCTCGACTCCTGAAGTTCACCAGCAATAATAATCTCATCCAATATATAGTATGCCTGCTGATTAGTACAACAGAAGGTAAAAAGTTGAAATAGCTAAAGACAGCGCAGAAAACAGATAATAATGTGGTTGCAATCCAAGAGCAGCTAAAACAAATTGCCTTTTGAAAATTGAAGATCAAATCCAGCTCGCACACCTGAAAGGTAAAATGAGAAGAATGACGTTACAAAACCATTAGGACATTATTAACAATAATATAGTGTACCCGACCAGATGATAGTAGGCTCACACTGCCAAAATAACGATCCAATATCTCAACAAAATGATGAATAATTTCCAGCATCTCCAATTCATTGTCGTCAGCATCAATGCACATGCAGAAGTAGAGGCTGGCATATCTGCACATGATAAGCATAGAACCAAAAAGTTGGACCATATGAAAGAAGGAAACTCGACACCAAATAGGAAATGATTTCCAACACTTGGTGTGACAGATTGGTGGGAATCACAGCAACAGTGCATTACCTTCTATATACAACTTTGTAACCTCTCCACTCAACAAAATTGCAGAGCTTTGGGCCACGTGTCAGAATAACTCCACTAAGCTCTCGGAGGACCTGTCCAGGACAAATGCTTTAGGATGTAAAGAAATATTGCACAAAGAACAATTAGCAATCGAATACTAGGTAGCACTGACTCTTCAAACATAGAGCCATATTGTGTCTCGAATACTAGGTAGCACTGACTCTTCAAACGTAGAGCCATGTTGTGTCGGACGTGTGCCGAACAACCGAATCAGACACAATACTTCAACTTTAAGCGTGCTTTTAGAATTTGATTACGTGTTGCTGTGTTGTATCGTGTCATCCCTGTGTCGGCATGTCTATGTTCGTGCCACATATATCAAATACCCAGCAATATCAAATTAAGATATATTGGGAAAAAAATTATTGGAACACAACCGAGTTGGCAGCAGTAGAAAGAACTGACTTTGTTGTCATAGTTGAACATTAGATATCGCAGATAAACATCAAGTAGGGAAAAAATGCCAATCATACAACTAAAAGAGACTTTCAAGTTATGCAGCCAAGTTTAACATATAAAACAAATATATCAGAAGCGCAAGTGAGATCAAACACGGTAATGTAGATAAGAAAGAAGCCTTGATAAATCCATATCCGCTTCAGAATCCTGTAAGAGGCATTGATTCTAAGGATGAAGTAAGACCCAAACTTCAACCATAACCAGTGACGTTATATTTAAACATAAAATCAAACTCTGAAAGATCAAAGAGCAAGATGTTGCTTAGTCCAATCCTCTTATCGCAAGTGCATAAATATTTTCTCATATGACACAAATGAAATGTTGGTCTTCTTCATGCTCTCCATCTCTTTATAAGATTGGCTCTTGATCTAGGTCCTTGAGTTTTTCTCCCTAGTTGCCTAGGGATTTTTACCTTGAGTGAAATATTTTACCGATATCAGGATTTTGGGTTTCTTGCAGGACTAAATTGTTAACATGTCATTCCTCTTTTACAATGAAGATCTCATCTCATCTTAATTTATAGATATCATTTCTCATTTCCCTGTGGGTAGGGACTCCTACACCTAGGGGTGGAACTCTAACCCGATTATCACATCCCAGCCCTATTCTAAACCGAACTTGAACCGATCCAAACTGGTTCTGCATATATACGGGTTGGGTGTGGACTGATATTCTTACCCAATAGAATTTTTGGTCAGTAACGGATTAAATAGAGGCAGTCCCAATCCTAATCTGTTTTGAGACAGGTAAATCAAACGGAACCGGTTCAGGTCCCAATCTACCTTAAATTTATAATGGATGGGTATGAATTTAATGAAACCGATCTTGACCTCAATATCATCCAACCCAAACATAAATATGGATCCAACATGTACCTACCTGTTTAGAGTTTTATTTATGAAATAATGACATATTATGTATGCAATATCAAATCAAATACTAAAAAAATCTTTTCATCAGTTATACCTAACAAATCTTAGAATCTATCTCCCAAACATCGACAAAATCGCATGGTACTTGTGAAATGTGTTGTGTAGTTATGTTTGTTTCGTATATTATCAAGAACGGATTTAAAGGGGCACACGATCATATGAAGTTGGGAATTTTCATATATGTTATTATGATTCCAATATGAACATCTTTTCACAATTGGCCAAAAACACTCATACGGATGGGAGTTCGACGTACGTGGACAGTGTATCGAATGCGGATGGTGCGTCGAATGGGGACACAAATTTATTTGGCAATGAAGTAATGAGAGAATAATGCCATTTAATGGAGAATCATGCCATTTAAAGTGGAGTAATTTTAGGGTTCTTATATGGTAATAGTTGTAATGCCCTGGTAGCTACTGCACAAGTACTAGAGGGTGGTGAATAGTATTTTAAAATAATCAAGAGTCTAATTCCTAATTATTGTGCAAACACAAACACTATGCGGAATATGTAATAACAAGAACAATAGGAACGCAAACAAGCGATGTAATGGGTTCGGATCCACCCAAGTCTCCCC
Source organism: Scilla litardierei (assembly GCA_030789695.1). NCBI lineage: Eukaryota > Viridiplantae > Streptophyta > Magnoliopsida > Asparagales > Asparagaceae > Scilla > Scilla litardierei. The sequence goes on from CM061137.1 coordinate 117,873,372, forward strand.
GATTTGTTCCTGGTGATCCTACGTCCCAGACACCCGGATCCCTTCCGGCTACTTGAGTTAGAATCCACTAACTCAAGTTTCCACTAAACAACTTCTTGTAGAAACTACTACAAGAACAAACACTACAACAATTCGTATCGTGACTCCCACAAACCGGGATCACGAATATCTCTCACAAACCGAGAGAAAATCACCAACAATAGATTTAATGAAATAGAAATTGCTTACCACAAAATCCTATGCCTTGAGATACTTACGAATTAGGGCAAGGAATGATTTTGAGAAAGAACGAGCACGAAACCCTAGCACCACCAAGATGAACATCGTGAGATGGCTAGGGCAATGAAGTTGGTCGAGATTCAACCTCTCAGAAGATTGACCACACTAGATCTGAAAACCCTCTTTGAGAAATTAGGTCACAAAGACGAAAAGAGAGTTTTGAGAGAGAAAGCCTTTAGAAAATTGATAAACGAATGAGTGAAAGTTAGATCTGAAATTCCTCTGATAATAGGCAAATTTCCTTGTTTGAAACGAATCAAACACATATGGAAAGAATCAAAACAAATCAAGAAAAGTCGTGGAAATAAATTCTCCAACGGCTGGAAAAATAAAGCTGCTTAATCGGTCTAAGAAGGATAACTGACCGATTAGTTTAAGAACTAGTCGGTCGGTAAACCTTCTTGGACCGACTAGAAGGTTCACAGAGAATTCAGTGAAGTAAGGAGGATAAACTAGTCGGTCTAAGAAGAAACATCAACCGACTAGTTTGACAACTAGTCGGTCGGTGAACCTTCTTGGACCGACTAATTGGTCAACAGTAACTCGGCTGAAAAACACAAGACTAGTCGGTTCAAGAAGGAATTCCAACCGATTAGATTGACATCTAGTCGGTTGGTCCTTCTACTTGAACCAACTAAAATGCACAGAAAGTCAAACGAAGAAGCGATAAGCTACGGAAAACTTTCTAATGGCTTCTAAGACAATCCTAGAGATAAGATACGATATATAAGAAGATATCGAAGGCAAGTAATACTCAAGGCTTAACATTCTAGAAGACAATGAAAATAAACAATGCACACCATCTTCCAAAGCTTCAATATGAAGATTCTGAATCCATCGACTTCAATAATACTCATTGAGCTTCAATGAAGCTTCAGGCACATCGTTCACGTACTCTAAAGAAGTCTTGGGACGTCGCTTGAGATCTACAAAGTAATTTGACGACGATCTTCATAACTGCGCTCAAAGATAATTAGTACCCAATATTTATGTTTGTTCATCATCAAAACCAAATCAGGGGAATCAATACTCAACATTCTCCCCCTTTTGGTGATGACAAACCAACATAAATATAAATCAATAATAATGATATAAATGAAATTTACTTACTCCCCCTGCATTGATGATTCGTTAGTTCCATATTAAATAATACACATAAGCATCAAGCATAAAAGAGAGGTATACAAACATGATCCAATTATTGAAATATGGGATCGGAATCCATTTTTATATCTTCACTCCCCATGAATCTAACAAATGAAATTAGATTCACGGTAATTGTTTAAATTATCATTTAGCACATAGTCATTATTAATTCTCTCCCCCTTTGGCATTATCCAAAAAGAGCGGGAGGAAACAACGGCAACAACCAAGGCTAAAAGAAATTATAAACAAGAGAGACGAAGAAAACGACGACAGCCCAAATTGCACCAAGAAAAACATCGAAAACAAAATCAAAGTGTGCCAACGAGACCATAGTCGAAAAGAGGAAACATCAAAAACCAAAATCAAATCCAATTATTGATGAAAGGAACATACTCTCCAATATCAACAATTTTAGCTAATTGAGTGCACGGAAAACAATTCATGTTTTCAGACAAACAAAGCTATATATTCAAAGTATCACAAAGACGAAGTACAATGTGCACACAGAGAAGAACTGCAACATGATGGATATATAGATAGAAACATCAAAAATGACACATCCCGACTACCAAAAAAATCGATCATCGGCATACAGCAATATATGGTGCACAGCATACGATAACCCAACATACAACAAAAAATATCACAAAACATCCAAAACAACCATAAAACCATAAATCCAGCATAAGATGCGCAAAACGCATAAATCCATAAATCTAGCATGAATAGAGAATATCACAGCAAATCCAACAGGAGTAATGAATAACATTATGATGTAAGATCACATATGAAGGATGAGTCCTAAATATCGGATTCACCCATAATCTCCAATTCTCGACGTAACCGCACAAAGGTATCCTCCTTGAGTGGTTTCGTGAAAATATGGGTGATTTGCTTCTGGGTTTCAACGTACACTAAAATGATGTCCTTTTTAGCTACATGATCATCTAGAAAATGGTGACGGATATCTATGTGTTTGGTACGGGAGTGGTGTACCAGATTCTTAGAGAGACATATTGCACTTAGGTTGTCCACCATGATTGGGCAAGTATCACAGTTTATACCAAAGTCTTTAAGTGTGTGTCTCATCCAAAGAACCTGTGCACATGCAGCACCGACAGCAATATATTCAGCCTCGGTGGTTGAAAGTGATACGAAATTCTGCTTCTTGGAAAACCAAGAGACAAAAAAATTTCCTATAAAATGGCAAGTGCCACTAGTATTTTTCCTGTCGGGTTTGCATCCAGCATAATCTGCATCAGTATATGAGATTAACTCATATGCGCTTGACTTTGGATAGAATAATCCGTAGTCGAGTGTGTGACTTAAATAACGGAAAATACGTTTAACCGCTATTAAGTGTGATTCCTTAGTTTGTGATTGATACCTAGCACAAACACATACTGTAAACATTATATCTGGCCTAATAACAGTAAGATATAATAAGCTACCTATCATACATCGATATAGACGAATGTCTACATCTTTGCCGCCCGTATCTTTATCAAGGTGTGTAGTAGTGCCCATTGGTGTCTTCTTGCTAGAGGCATTCTCCATTCCAAATCACTTTAGCAGCTCCACCGTGTACTTGGTTTGGTGGATGAAGATTCCATCGTTCATTTGGCGAATTTGGAGTCCTAAGAAATATTTGAGCTCACCCATGTGGCTCATCTTAAATTGGTCCTTCAGAACATTAGAAAACTCTTCGCAAAGAGTGAAATTAGTAGCACTGAAAATGATATCATGTACGTAAATTTGAACTAAAATAATGTCATGATTTGCATACTTAACAAAAAGCGTTGAATCAACCTCACCCATTTTGAAACCCAAATCCAAAAGAAAGTTCTTTAGGCGGTCATACCAAGCTCTAGGAGCATGTCTCAAACCATAGAGTGCTTTCTTAAGTTTGAAAACGTGATTTGGAAATTTTTCATTTATAAAACCCGGAGGTTGAGAAACATAAACTTCCTCAACGACATCTCCGTTTAAAAACGCACTTTTTACGTCCATTTGAAAAGGTTTGAAATCTTTATGGCATGCAAATGACAATAACAACCTAATAGATTCTAATCTAGCTACCGGTGCAAAGGATTCCTCGAAATCTATACCTTCCTCTTGTCTGTAACCTTGAGCAACTAACCGGGCTTTGTTCCGGATGACATTTTGGTTCTCGTCTGTCTTGTTCTTGAAGATCCACTTCGTTCCTATAACGTTGTGGTTCTTCGAAAGCAACGGAACTAGCTCCCAGACCTCATTCCTCTCAAACTGAATGAGTTCCTCTTTCATGACTAGGATCCAAGAACTATCTTCGCACGCCTCGTTGATATTCTTTGGCTCCACTGAAGAGACAAAGGCACAGTGAGCGAAGAAGTTGACTTGAGATCTTGTTTTGACACCATCTTGTATGTTGCCAATGACTTGCTCATGGGGATGGTCACGAACTGTTTGAAGTCGTCTGGGAACACCCTGGTCACTAGGAACATTCTCAAAAGAATCATTAGTAGAGTTAGTTTCAACAGAATCAATAGCATTAGACTTATCAACAGAATCACTAACTGCTTCCATAGAGTCATCGTCATTAATAATTCTAGGAGGGACAAAGCCTTCATTAAATGATACATGAAGTGATTCCTCGATCGTTGAGGTTCTCTTGTTGTATATCCGGTAGACTTTGCTACTGGAGGAATATCCAACAAATATCCCCTCATCGGATCTTGGATCAAATTTGTCCAAACTACCATACGTGTTCTTGATAAAACATTTTTGCACCAAAGACTCTAAAATGTTTAACTTGAGACAACCTACCAAACAACAATTCATAACAAGTTTGTTTGATGTCGGGCCTCAAGAGTATCCTATTAAACACATAGCAAGCAGTATGTACCGCTTCTGCCCAAAATTGATGGCCAAGTTGGCTATCATCAAGCATAGTGCGAGCGCATTCCACTAGCGTCCTATTCTTTCTCTCAACAACACCATTTTGAGGGGGTGCGCGAGGGAAAGAAAAGGTGTGAGTAATACCAACTTCTTCACAGAAATGTGAGAAAGACTCGTTCTCAAATTCCCCTCCATGATCACTACGAATAGTGACAATGGTGGTTTCAATGAGATTTTGTACTTTCTTAACAAATACTGTGAAGTTTTCAAAAGCATCATTTTTATTAATTAAAGTAAATACCCAAGTAAATCTAGAAAAGTCATCAACGATGACAAGTCCATATCGGGCATTCCTTAATGAAGCAACTCTAGTTGGCCCAAAAAGATCTAGATGTAAAAGCTCTAGAGGCCGTTTAGAGGATATGCTTTTCTTAGGTTTGAATGCCGATTTTGGAAGTTTGCCTCGTTGACACGAGTCACAAAAGATTTTCTTTTGAAAGGCAAGCTTAGAGAATCCTTTTATAGAGTTTAGCTTGGATAGTTTGAAAAGTGTTAAAAATTCGCATGACCAAAACGTCGATGCCATAAGTGTTGCTCACTTGTGTCGGCAATAAGACATTGTTCATGTGAGTTTGGAATATTTAATATATATAAGTCCTTATGGCGTGTGCCAGAGAACACATTATTATTATCATTTCTTAAAATATGGCACATTCTTTTCTCAAAGCTAACTTTGTAACCCTTGTCACAAAGTTGACTTATAAAGATTAGATTGTGATTTAAGCCTTTAACAAGGTAAACATCACTTATAAGGGGTTTAGAGGGGTTACCAACTTTTCCAACACCGATGATGGTTCCGCTCTCGTTGCCTCCAAAGACCACTCGGTTTCCATTTTCAATGGGCACCACTTCGGATAACAACTGAGCTTTACCAGTCCTGTGTTTTGAGCACCCGCTATCAAGTATCCACCCATTCTTGGAGCCAAATTTTGATTTGTTGCTCCTTTTCTTTTTCTTGAGTACCTGAAGATAAAAATATTGTATCGTGGTACCCAAGGTCATTGGGTCCTAAGAGATTAGACCTTTGGAAGCCATGTCCAATTGGATTTTGACTTCCCAACATAGTCATCATTGTGCACAACATTCATGAAATAAGAATTAATATATGCTTGTTTCTCATGTATGCTTGTGTCCTTCGGGCCCCAAATAGTGAATGTCTTGGGAGCCCTTTTCATATTGGGAACATGCATGTTTTGTTGATTTCTACGTGGTGCATGTGTTCTACAAGGAAGTGACCTAGTGTATGCATGCGGTGGATAAGCATAAGGCACATGATGAAGTGGTAGTGGTAACATATGATACGGTGCATGATGGTAATCATTCATATAGTAGTGATGTGGGTGAACATAAGCATGTGGGGGAACACGTGCGTGAGTGTCTCACTTGGTGTGCACGTGCTCATAGATGTGGAGCATAGAAATCATCATAAGTGTGAACTTGTGGAGTAGGAGGTGTGTTCCTATGTAGCATAGTATTTGTGTACATGAATGCATGACCCTTCTTTGGAGGTCCACCCGAAGTGGGTTTCTTTCCAAAGGGGGGTGTGTACTTAGTGGAAGTACCATTGGTAGATGAACTACCCATGGTGTGTTTACTCCCACTAGTTGAGGCATCGGAGGATGGCCTTACAAAGGTGGTGGAGGATTTGGATGAATTTTCCTTTTTACACCTCAAACCAATACGATGATTGGTTGGAAGTAAGTCATTCGGAATATTATCCAAATGGTCCTTCCCTTTGTTGAATTTCTCAATTCGGCCTATTGTAGACTAATATTTCACCGTGAGAGAAAGTATTGTAGTATCTAAAGTGGACACTTGAGTTATGAGTTCACAAACACGGGACTTAAGATTCTCATTCTCAATACTCAAGGTTGAGTTTCGAGAAATTAAATCGGCTATCTCGTGTTCCTTCGAATCCTCAAGGTTAACATGTTCAAGTTGAGATTTGAGATTTACAATCTCAGTTCTCAAGGCTTCAACAACGGTGTCATTGTTGGTGATGATAGGCTTAGGTGTGGTCTGCAGACTAGTTAACTCATCTTTGATCTTAGTATATCTATTTACCAACTTAAAATACTTAGACTAAATTTGTTCATTGGCTAATCTTAGATCATCCATAGTTACCTCTTCACCTTCATCCTCGCTTTCATCTGAAGCGGTTTCTTGATCATGTTGCTCTCTTGCCATGAAGCACATGTGTGCTTGCTCCACTTGTTCATCATCTGACTCTCCACTTGAGGAGTCCTCTTCTGAGTCGGTGAATGTGCCGACAAGCCCTTTCTTGTACTCCTTGTACTTTCTTGACTTTTCGAACTTGAGTGCCTTCCACTTCTCCTTTTGTTTGTTGAGATGACAATCCACCTTGATGTATCCTGGCTTATTGCATTTGAAACACAAAGGAGCAGAGGCATTAGTAGAACTAACTTTAGATTTATTCTTAAAGTTACCTTTTCGGAAGAACCAGTTGAACTTCTTTGCCATGAGGGCCAAAGATTCCATGTCCAACTCGTCTTCCGATTCTTCACTATCGGTAGGTGTAGTATGGGCGGCCTTGAAAGCAATTGCCTTTTTCTTTGGCTCGTCTTGCTTCAAGAACGCCTTCATCTTGTCATGCATCTTGATCTTACTGTCCTTCTGTACCTCATAAGACATTAAAGTACTCATTAGTTGAACAACAATATATTTGGACATATCATTACCTTCCTCGATAGCGTAGCTTCGCTTTTCCCAACTCAAAGGTAGTCCGTCAATGATCTTCGCGACTTTCTCTTCTTGGGTATAAGTCTTCCCAAGGGCTTCCAACTCGTTGGTTATATCCACGAAGCGAGCATAGCACTCCTTAATCCTTTCACCTGTTCCATGTGAAACAACTCGAATTCTTTGTTAGCAACAGTGAGTTTGGAGTGTTTTACCCTGCTCGTTCCTTCGTGCAAGATTAGGAGTTGGTTTCAAATCTGATATGCACTCTTACAGGTGCATATCTTGTTGAAGTCTTCAGGCTCCAGTGCACATTGCAAGGCATTCATTGCCTTGGCATTGTTCACCTCCGCGGCGACCTCTGCGGCAGTCCACTTCGTGAAGTCTTCTTCAGTGGGCTTAACATACTCCGTTAATGTGGCTCTCCAGAGTGATGCACTCCGGAGGAAAGTTTCCATCCGGCATTTCCAGTACCCATAGTTGGTACCGTTGAAGTGAGGAGGCCTAGTTGAAGAGTGTCCTTCCATCACTGAAGAGGCTCCTTCACGATTCTTGAAGGTGTTGTAGTCGGAAGGTGGTCGAACGGCCTTGTTGTCGTTATTTGTCATAGCTATGAACTTGGCTCTGATACCAAATGTAAGGCCCTGGTAGCTACTGCACAAGTACTAGAGGTGGATGAATAGTACTTTAAAATAATCAAGAGTCTAATTCCTGATTATTGTGCAAACACAAACACTATGCGGAATATGTAATAACAACAAGAACAATAGCAACGCAAACAAGCGATGTAATGGGTTCGGATCCACCCAAGTCTCCCCGACTTGTTCCCGGTGATCCTACGTCCCAGACACCCGGATCCCTTTCGGCTACTTGAGTTAGAATCCACTAACTCAAGTTTCCACTAAACAACTTCTTGAAGTAACTACTACAAGATCAAACACTACAACAATTCGTATCGTGACTCCCACAAACCGGGATCACGAATATCTCTCACAAACCGAGAGAAAATCACCAACAATAGATTTAATGAAATAGAAATTGCTTACCACAAAATCCTATGCCTTGAGATACTTACGAATTAGGGCAAGGAATGATTTTGAGAAAGAACGAGCACAAAACCCTAGCACCACCAAGATGAACAGCGTGAGATGGCTAGGGCAATGAAGGTGGTCGAGATTCAACCTCTCAGAAGATTGACCACACTAGATCTGAAAACCCTCTTTGAGAAATTAGGTCACAAAGAAGAAAAGAGAGAGTTTTGAGAGAGAAAGCCTTTAGAAAATTGATAAACGAATGTGTGAAAGTTAGATCTGAAATTCCTCTGATAACAGGCAAATTTCCTTGTTTGAAACAAATCAAACACATATGGAAAGAATCAAAAGAGATCAAGAAAAGTCGTGGAAATAAATTCTCCAACGGCTGGAAAAATAAAGCCGCTTAATCGGTCTAAGGATAACTGACCGATTAGTTTAAGAACTAGTCGGTCGGTGAACCTTCTTGGACCGACTAGAAGGTTGACAGAGAATTCAGTGAAGTAAGGAGGATAAACTAGTCGGTCTAAGAAGAAACATCAACCGACTAGTTTGACAACTAGTCGGTCGGTGAACCGTCTTGGACCGGCTAATTGGTCAACAGTAACTCGGCTGAAAAACATAAGTAAGACTAGTCGGTTCAAGAAGGATTTTCAACCGATTAGATTGACATCTAGTCGGTTGGTCCTTCTACTTGAACTAACTAAAATGCACAGAAAGTCAAATGAAGAAGCGATAAGCTACGGAAAACTTCCTAGTGGCTTCTAAGACAATCCTAGAGATAAGATACGATATATAAGAGGATATCGAAGGCAAGTAATACGCAAGGCTTAACATTCTAGAAGACAATGAAAATAAACAATACACACCGTCTTCCAAAGCTTCAATATGAAGATTCTGAATCCCTCGACTTCAATAATACTCCTTGAGCTTCAATGAAGCTTCAGGCACATCGTTCACGCACTCTAAAGAAGTCTTGGGACGTCGCTTAAGATCTACAAAGTAATTTGGCGACGATCTTCATAACTGCGCTCAAAGATAATTAGTACCCAATATTTATGTTTGTTCATCATCAAAACCAAATCAGGAGAATCAATACTCAACAATAGTTTAATAGGAGAATAATGTTAGTGTTTTATTTGGTAATTGTTAAAGGGTAATTGGTGAGAGTTTTATTATAAATAAAGGTGTAAATGAGAGGGGGGATTATGTTTAGTTTAGAGAAGAATTTGTTAGATCCGAGAGATCGAGTGGGAAAGTTGGGCTTTGTCTCGAATCAAAGCTAGAAGAGTGGTCCACCTCTCGAACGTGGCCAAATTAATCATTGTATTCTCATTTCAATAAATAAAAATATCATCTTTCTCATCTTTCCACTATAAAAATTCTTCCTTTATTCTATTTCTTGGTGAAGATCGCATCAATTGGTATCAGAGCGCGACGATTCTACGACCATAATAGAAGCTCGTTTGGTGTTTAATGAAATGCTACAAAGAGCTCGGGCGCTGCGGCAAGAAGGGAACAAGCTCTTTCGATATGGAAGATTTCATGCTGCAGCTAGCCAATATGAAATTGCTAAATCTTATTACGATTGCATTTCTGCAGCCAAGGAGAAAGCTCAACACTTGCATTGTTTAGCCAATTTGATGGGTTGTTACCTGATGATTGGACTCTATTAGAAATGCATAGATTTGGGGTCAGAAATCTTGGATTATAATCTGAGAAATTTTTATGTTTTCTTTTACAGGGAGCAAGCTTATAGATCATTGGGTCTTGATGAAGCTGCGGACTCCGATCTGATGAAGCCTCATGTGTACTTCTCTGAGTATGAGGAGAAAGAAGAGCATGAGAAGAACGAAGACATCAGCTCAGATCCGGGTTTCGTCGTCAACTCTGATCAAGATCCAGTGCAAAAGGCACTGCCTTTGATCCAAAACGGCGTAAAAGACGTCATCTTGCTGGCAAATCTGCATTTGAGAGGTAAAGAGCAAGTCGAGAAGGAGCCCAAAAGCCAAGATCTGAAGATTACAAAGCTCATATATGAAGAAGAGGTGAACGGCTGTACAAATCATAAGACGACGACGCGACCGGTGTAGATCCGACGTCAACAAAGGCCAACGTCCACACAACTGGCCCACCTGAGGACCATCCGGCCTCGGACGACCCGAATGAGGGCCATCCAGCTTCGAGTGACCATAGGAGGGCCGCCCAGCTTCGGACGGGCCGCTTTGAGGCCCACCGGGCAACTTTCCAGTGGGCCCACATGCCTCATTTTGCAGCTGGGGGTCTTACTGGGTCTCAAATGAAATGTTTTTGGCACGACCGATCTTCTGCTGAGTTCGATGATCATTGTGCCATCCATCTGGGCTTCGCGGGAGATGACAAGGACCCCAGGTGGCCTTCTGACCCTGGAGGAAACGAGCACGTTCATCCGGAGTAGCACAGCCTATGGGCTGGATGCACCACCTTGAAGACAAGGTGGATTTTTCGTAGGCGGAGTATTGATACGGGTGGAGGTTCGGTGTACGTGAACGGTGCATCGAATGTGGATGGTGCGTCGAATAGGGACATAAATTTATTTGGCAATGAAGTAATGAGAGAATAATGCCTTTTAATGGAGAATCATGTCATTTAAAGTGGAGTAATTTTAGGGTTCTTATATGGTAATAGTTTAATAGGAGAATAATGTTGGGGTTTTATTTGGTAATTGTTAAAATGTAATTAGTGAGGGGTTTTATTATAAATAAAGGTGCAGAAGAGAGGGAGGGATTATGTTGAGTTTGGAGAAGAATTTGTTTGATCCGAGAGATCGAGTGGGAGAGTTCGGCTTTGTCTCAAATCAAAACTAGGAGAGTGGTCCACCTCTCGAACGTGGCCAAATTTATCATTGTATTCTCATTTCAATAAATAAAAATCTCATCTTTGTCATCTTTTCACTATAAAAATTCTTCGTTTATTTTATTTTTTTGGTGAGGATCGCATCAAACGCGTGTACAATCAAGCGACTTAATCTGTGCCCTCTGAAAATTTAATTTTAATCTATGCCCCTCTAAAAATTTAGCCTTAATGTATTCCCGTCATAAAATTTAACCACACTTGTTAAAGTCATTTCAAAATATTACTACATGCATAAAAAATATAGCCTACTAAATAATAGAAACTATCAACACTCAAAATGCATTGAGTCATAAGAGAAAAAAGTCAGCAAACCTGATGATTAATAACTAATTGATTTTTATCATCCGAAAAAAGTTTCCCTTGATTTTAGGTCTAGAATAATTATAGGGTCCTATTTCCATCTTTTATTAGAATTAACATTCTCGTAAAGTAATCATTTTATTTTTCTTCCAAAAGATGAACCATTATAAAAGGAAATTCAAACACTTTAATTCTTCTAATTCATCTATGTTTACATTAAAAAAATTTCGACTGTGTTTCACTAAAGAAGTCGAGTGGATAGGTATTGTATTAATTGTTATAAATATATTTGTCTTCTGAATCCTTATTTGTTGATATAAAGTAGATTTTCTTAATAAAAGCCTCATAACTAATATCAATCAAGAAAATTGTAAACATAAGAAAGGTTTTATTCTTGCTTATGGTTGAAAGTTCACATAGAAAACATTTTTCAGAATAAAGGCTAGATGTATTTGTGTTATTTATATAAGAAATACAAAATGAATACAATAAGGTCATATTTGACTCCCTTGTTTGACTCTAATTCTAAACTTGGTCGGGCCATGTAGTTAAAAAGTCTATAGTTGGACCTTGGTCTAAGCTGCCAGTCGGCCCGGTATTGTGCACATGACGTCCCATCTTTCTATCAATGGTACAATCTTGGCCTTAATTGGCCAGGCCGTGCCTTCGGTGCCATTACTTTGAAGAAATTATGGTGCTTAACACAAGTCCGCACTCTGGTACCATCTTGAAAATTCACAAAAAATATTATTCAGAATAAACGTCACATATCAACTTGAGCTACCGGTACTATTTATACAGGAAATGCAAGATGAATACAATTATGTCAAATGTAACTCCTTAATTGGCTCTAATTCTAAAACTAAAAACTATAATTTTTATCTCTTATCTAATTCAAAACTATAAACATAATATTTTTTAAGCACTTATATTTAGTTATTATATCTTGCCTAGCTATCTGTCAACTATTGTCCTAAAGATTATATTTTTGCTAGAATCATTTCTATTTGCTTTTACACTTTTATCGTATTTCTATAATGGGGGGGATTTATTGATATATTGCTCATCTTGCCGAAAGTTGCTAGCTTTGTCTAGGTATATAATCCAAACAAATACTAACCTACAACCAAAACCGATCTAAAACTATTGCACATTGAAATCCAAAACCCGATGTGTATTAAAACCCACCCCGCTCCGGGCCCCAGTTATGGGTAGAATTGTGGGTCAAAATTAAACCTGATGGCAAAAAATGAAACCATCTGATCAAATACCAGCTCAATGACAAAGCCTGGTTAAATTGCATCAAAAGACAACAAGATGTTTTACACCTCAAGGTGTTTAGGGTTTAATTGAGGGACTATATTATATACCGGTCTTCCTTTTTTTACAATAACGCTCTTATCTTAATTTATATAGGTCACCTTTTCTCTCCCTACAACGTTAGGATTGCTAGTCTAATGGAATTGCATCAAAATATTTATAAATCAATTACAAAGTTCCTAACAAATTTTTCTTAATTTCGAGTCTTACGCTCCCAACTTGTTTAGCATGTAATTTCCGAAAGTGTTCCTCTCATGCAAACTTGGACTAACCGTGAAGCTGACAACTAACCTTTCAGATGGAGCAATTTCACATGTTTGAGTTTGCCTATTGCTACTAGTAATATTTGAAAATTGATCATTTGATGTACAACTCTGCTAGAATGGAAATATTTTAGTCCTCTTTGATGCATTGAGATCCTATTGGATCAAGAAAGTTATTACCACCACTCATTACAAATGGTTTTTACTTAGAGAACCTTTGAATTTGGATTGGGGATAAATCATCATGCTTTATGCGAGTTCAGCACATGTGAACTTTGATCCACTTTTTTCCCTTTAGAAAAAACATGCTTCCTTATTCGTACTGCAAATCATCGCTTAACTTGGTAGTACTTGCTTCTCATTTCTTTTCATGAGATACAACATTTCCTAACTCCATAGAGTTGCATTGTGATGGTGTTTGGTTCATGCACAGAAGATGATTCCATGATTCTTGATGTGTCTGATGTAAGTGGTTATGACCTGATATGGACAAAGATCCCGGTACCCCACCCGATAGTCGGTTGAGGATTTTTCTCAACCGAAAGACTGAGTCTCATGTGTCCGTTGAGAGAATCGAGGGTCGGTTGAGAAAATCTCAAGGCGGTTGCGGAATGGAGGATATGGCGGTGGCCCTATAAATAGAAAAAAGTGTTACTCTCCTAATGCATCAAAAACATTCGGACATAATCTGGAATCCCCAAAACAATTCGTTCTCTCTCTCGTTCGCTCATTGGTATCAAAGCCATTTTAGTCCGAGCGATGTTTTCTTCTTCCCTTGATCGCCACGCCAACGGAGAAGAAAGCCACCTTGATCTCCGTGAGGCTATTCCTTAACCCCTATCATCGAGGCCGCGCCAACAAAGAAGAAAGTCTCCCTTTCTTTATGCATCCTCGTGCAGCAGAGTCTTCTTCACGGGTCGCATGCATCACCAGCAGGCTTCTCTTCTCTTCTGTTCTGTTTTCTTCTCAACCGAGATTATTCCCGAGGCAGAGGTGGCTTCAACACAAATACTGATATATCAATTTTGCTTCACAACTAGTCCCGAGGCAAAGTTTGCTTCATTGGTTCTTGCTTCACAACTCCTCTAAATTTTTGTTCAAACCTCAGGACATACATTCATTTTCTCTTCACCAATTTTCCACTAAATTGGTATTTTTTATTATTCCACTCTCTCTCTCTCTCTCTTCTACCTTATCCAGCAAACATGGCATCATGCCATCCACCAAATTGAGTTTCCCACAGAATTTTTCCTACAATTTTTTTATTTTCCAATTCCTCACTATCAAACGCATTAGCGTTTCTTTTTGCATTATCCATACACCGAGGAGAGCACCACTCCACTCCAATTTTCAAAGCCCCCTGACCAACAGACATGTCCCATCCTTGAGTCATGAAGACGACTTGTTCCACGCAACATTCAGATTGGTGCAGGGACAGCACCGAGACCCGTGCGTCAAACGGTTTCCACGTCTACACGTATCCTATGGAGGTTGATTTTCCACCCGTAAGCAGATTTTCTGGATTTTTAATTCACGTGCAACAAAACAGTTCTCCCATTGATCTGCAATCAGGTTCTTTTTGTTGCAATTATTATTTTAGCATAGTTTACCCTCCTTACAACTAAAACCAAACTTAAAATTTTGTTCTCACATTAATTAAAAAGGTGTAGAGACTTTTGTCACATCATACTATATTGTAATTTATTTCGTGCATAGCTAGACTCCTTATAACCTAATAAAATTTGTCACACACATTAATATTAAAATTTGATTAATAGGATGGTTATTAGACATTAATTTTAGTTGATTTGATCATATCTATTTTTGGCATCTTATACATGAACCAATTTATCTCATCAAACGGTAACGAACAATGGCAAGTAAATTGATTGCATCTGAACTGGCTAAGATACAACACATGAACAGTTCCAACTATGACATGTGGCACCGAAAAATCAAATACGAACTTATACATGACAATCTAGATAGTGTCATTGAGTCCACTGCTCCTGCTCTCCTTGAAAATCCCACAGACGCCCAGAAGAGAGAGAAAGAATTGTTTTGTTTGGGGATTCCGGATTATGGCCGAATGTTTTTGATGCATTAGAAGAGTAACACTCGTCTCTATTTATAGGGCCACCGTCATATCCTTCATCCCGCAACCGTCCCGAGATTTCCTCAACCAACCCTTCTGAGATTTGGTCTTTCGGTTGAGGAAAATCCTCAACCAACTATCAGGTCGGGTACCAGGATCTTTAGCCATGTCAGGCCATAACCACTTACATCACCACTTACATCTACTCATACCTTTTGACCTACAACGGCTTTGTAGCGCAAATACTTCTCGAGGTAGCTTTGTCATTTGACTCATTTCGATGTACAATGCAACTTTCTTCTCGATTGAGTCATTCCAATCTTCTGTGTCACCCCATATTTAGCTTCAAGTAATGGACGTATCCTACTTAATGGCATCCCTCTAAAGTCAAACTCCTCAAGTTTCTTGATGTATATACGGATATCCAATCAATGTTGAGTCGGGCAACCAAAGGTCATGACTCCACCCCCTAAATATGCACTTGAGACTTTGATACCAACTTGATCCATGAATGATAAAAAAATAGAACAGCAAGATGTCACACATATTAAAGCTCTCACAGCGGATGCAAATTAAATGTGGAAATACTGTTTTTGGAAAAGATAGAAAATTCAACCATTCAGTTTTATTGTATTTCAAATGAAACCATTGCCTCATATCTAGAAACTACAAGACTAGTTCTTGATATTATAGGGTTTCTTCGAGTTGCCTACAGATTTTTAGCTAGAATGGAATGTTTACCTAGTCATTGTTTTAAAACTTGGTGTATGCACTCATCCAGGCAAAGGGAGGCTTTTAGATCGACTGACTACGGGATAGACACCATGGATTATAAGGTATCAAGACACACAAAGAAAAAGAGATGTCGCGAGGCTTCAGACCCAAAGGAATGGGTCCAACCCGCTTCTAATAAATATAAACCCTAACACATTTTCTCCCCCTCCCCCCAAAAACAACTCTCGTCTCCGCCAAAAGGCGTCGGCGGCAAGAGAGTGTCTGGGGCCTTCACAGCGAATGCATTGACCTCCCTCCCCCCACTCCCTTATATATATTATATGCTTTTAATCTTTTTATCCATTCCTGCCTCCTGGGTGTCCATTAGGCGCTAGTCCGTAGCTCTGGCACTCTGCTCTTGCGCTCTGCTCTGCATAACTCCCTTGGAAACATTGTACCCACTGTAGTATTTTTGGGGTGTCCAAAGGGACATCATTTTTTTCATGTCTAACCTCTTTTACAATGAAGGTCTCATCTTAATTTATAAAGGTTATCTCTTCTCTCTTTGCTAAGTTAAGACTCATAAACTTACTGTAGTTACATAAAAATATTCCGAAATGAATTACAAAATTTTCAAAAAACCCCGATTATAGTCAGACTCAATTTCTATTCCAAGCATAATCCAATTCAGATTCAATCTGGATCTGGACAGTCGAATATCTAACTTGTTCGGTTTTTAACTTCTTCATTCAAAGTCCGTTTCACCCAGTCTTGGGCTCTTTTTGAAGCTAACAAGCTGTACTTTTGTTGTTGCCATTAATGCTTGGAAGGTGACCTTTTTGTCGCAAGAATTTGTTGGAATTCAGAATATATTGGTTTCTTTGATGCATTTATATCCTCCTGGACCATATGATATACACCTATCAATAGCCTAAGACGTACATACGAAATATGTATAGAAGAAACCACTGGTTTTGGTTTGTTTATTATTATCCCCTACTGTTTAGTGATCAACACGACAGCAATCCCTTTGGATTGGTTGCACAGAGCAAACGTTGAGTTATAACATTAGTTACTAGTTGCATTTCTTAAACACAGAGATTAAAACGTGTGTATATAGAAAGAAACTGCAACAGTGTATGATATATCAAAAAATGCAATCAGAACAGCCCTAACATAGCTATGTTTGCTGCCCAAATCTATATTGTGCTGATCTATTATCTTAGGACCGAGGAATGGGGTTCGGCCGAAACCACTTGGTTTTGACCATTTTGTTTTGGTTTCGAAGAGAGACAAACTCGATTTCGGCCGGCTTCGTTCGGTATGGCTCGGTTTCGGCCAGTTTCGGCCGAACCCACTTGGTTTCGACCATTTTGTTTTGGTTTCGAAGTGGGAGGAACTCGATTTCGGCCGAAACCAAGTGGTTTTGATCAAAGTATCACTTCTTACAATAAAATATGAGTTTATATTTAAATACATGAACCTATTTGAACTATTTGCATAAAAATATTTATTAAAATTCTAAAAATTATAAAAACTCTAAAATTTTATTGAAAATTAAAACCAAAACTCAAAACAAAACCTACAAAATGGGCAAAACTGTGCGAAACCTAAAAAAATTCCGACGACCGAAACTGAAACAGAAAAACCGAGTTCTCAAACCCTACTTAGGACAATATGGATAATAATGACACCAAAAACATCTTCTTCCATAAGCTGAAAAAAAAATTGATTTAGGAAGGTAAGCAGTAATACAGACTATATATGAATAATAAAGAAAAGTTTAAAAATAGTACATTTTCAAAGACTTATTACCTTGGACCTTTCCTTTTGTGTGTATGGCGAGTACCATTTTGTCAATCTCACTTTCCCTTGTCGACTAATTAGAAGCACAAAATGAATCTGTAAATGGAAAATAACAAAACTTTGACATTGGTGACAGATTTAAAAGACAGCAACTCAATGAAATCAATAAAAATCCAAATCTTGATTTCTTTGGGCTACATAACTTGTCAGCCAGTCGCATACTATATAATAATTAAAAATGGAAATATAACATCTATCATGATATCATCCCTAATGATAGCGATGAGAGCAACAGACAGAAACAGTGACGCAATCCTTTCCCCCCACCTCCTATTTAAAATAAATGAATGAATGAAAATATCGCCCCTCATGAGAGAAACAAGAATGACATGTGAAAACAATGAAGTCCATGTTGAGGCAGCTTGTTGAGGATAGTAATGTTGTTGTCAATTAAATATCCATAGCAACAAAACAATCAACAAGGGGATCTCAACACTCTTCTGCATCAAATTGATATATATTGCTTCAGAACTCAGATGCAACACAATGTGTCTAACATGAAGCTGTGTCAGGTTGGATATATGTCGGACACGTGTGCTGTGTGTATTTTCTAAAATTTATCACATGTCAACATGCCATGTCCATGTTGCAATGGCCGTGTCTGTTCAACAGTATTGTTAAGATCTATCTTGGGAAGCTAGAATTATGTTACTATTAACAAAACCCACTAATTGGTAGTTTTAACAATTATAAAGTAACATGACAATATTAATATTTAATTGTACAAGAAACTAAGATGTAGGAGTATTTAGTGTGTAGAGGAGTATTTAGTGTGTATAAGCAAATGTTATTAGTGGAGTTTTCCCCAATTTGAGTTCTTTGCATGTTCATGCATGTTCATGCAAAAGGGGAAATGAGAAACCAATGAATAATCGGTATAAGTCCTAACAAATTTAGGCAGCAACAACATGGAACTCAACAAAAAGAGTGCTATAACAGAAATAGTGTGTTTGACACCGCCAAATCAAAGGATTCATACTGATATAACAAATTTGTGCATACCAATCAAATTGTGCAACTGGTTCTGCCTCTTAGACTGTGCCTTTTGCAAACAAACCAAAAAAGCACAAAATCAGATCAGAAACACCTTTCCTATCCATGAAGCTCATGAGCTCACAAGAGTTTTAATGGTAAGCTAAAACATAAGCATTCAGAAGATCTAGCAAGATGCTAAGAAAATCGGCAAACTTAACTTCGTCTGTTTGCACTAATAAATTCATTTGCAAATTGCTCGCATCCAAAACAACAATTTTTTGCCAATCAACCCTTTCATAGCTCAATAGAATAAACTTAGGTTCAAATTAGTTTACAATTAGCTTATCAAATTTCTCCAATAAAGACCAATAATTATGATAGATCTCCTACAAATCAAGACTCAACAGTTCATATGCATCAAGATCTACGCATTCTATTGAACAACGATTGCTAATATTTCCAGGTATATAAAACAACCCATTTCAAGATCTTTTAATAAAGATCAAACAAAATTGAATCCAAAAGGTCGACAAAAATTCAAGCAAAAAATCAAGGATGATGAACCTTTTTTAAGAGCCTGAAAGCTTTGAGATCTTCAAACTCTTAGATCTGACACCAATATTGCACAGTCGATCAAAGACGAGAATAGACGAAGTGAAAAAATTCAAATAAGACTAACAACCCATTTCTGCTTCGAAATTAAGGAGTCAGGTTTAATTTAAACCTGGTCTGATAAAAGGATCCATGTAGATTTTCTAACAAGTCCTCAGAAAAAAAATTGGATTATGTTGAAAGAAACTCTAATATCACAAAAGAGTAGGAAATAAAAGAGCTATCTAACAAAAGTAGTCTGATCTGTACTCGTTCATTGAAATAAAAAAAAGCAGCCTCTGTCTTGATTAATATCTAATCACGACATCCATCATAGCTTTTTGTGGGGGCATGCGGCACAAATCTACAACCCCGTCCATCGCCCCTTTATTAACTCAGCAGCAGCGTACACTCGTAAAATCACCACTGGTGACAATAAGTGTTTGAACTTTGAAGTAAAAATTAGCGACGTACCAAACAAATTCTCACAAATATTAACTAAATATTTTGCAATTTTGTTCTTATTATTAAGTGTTGCAACATGTTTTAAGCATAAATACAAACAAAACAAATACGTGGTATGGAAACTTGACTTATCAGTAGTGGGTCTATCACAATCTATTTAATCATAAGCTACAAAATATAATTAACATTTTAACATTTATTAAACTTCTTAACAAAAAAATTATGAGATTTGGCTAATATTTGTCGGGATTTGTTTGATAAGCCATTGATTTTTACTTCCAAGTACACGGAACTTATCATTACTAGAGTTGATTGACGAGGACACAATGTTGAGTTAATAAAGGAGCAAGGTATGGGGTTAAAGGTTTGTCCGGTATGTCCCTTCAAAAATCTATGACAGATGTTGTGATTAGACATTAAACAAGAGGGAGGCTGCTTTTTTCTTTGAAGTTCAATGAATGAATATGGGTCAGCCTATTTTTATCGGATAGCTTCTTTTCTTACCACTTTTTTGCAATTTTAAAGTCCCCCCAAACAATTGCAAAAAAAAGTCATTTAAGCTAGTAGGTAATATTACGTGGATCTTTATATCAGGTGGGACTTGGATTAATCTATGTGTAAATCGACTCATTAACCATACAAAACAAGTCTGTTTGTTAGCTTAGATCCGTTTTCTTCATCTGCTCTCATCTTTGATCACCTACTCAATCTCGTCATTGGATCTCAAAGCTGAAGATCTCAAAGCTTCCATGATCTTAAAAATGGTTCTTCTATTTCCATTTTTGCTTCAATTTTTGTTATCTCTTTGGATTCTATCATGTTTGATCTCTATAAAAACATGAAATGGTTCATTTAATAGAATTTGAAAATTTTGAAATGTTGAGTGGGGGGCAAAACAGCCCATTTCTGCTATAACACTCTTTTCGTAGGGTTCCATTTCGTTGCTACATGAATTTGTCATGACTTATCCGGATTATTCTTAGTTTCCTAATAACAAAATCAATGTTCTCATTGGCATTGTGAGGGATCTCAATTGTATGTTACTCGTACTGGAGCGACTACATACACTAGTGGTTTTTGTTTTTGTTTTAGCTTTTCTTTCTTCCTTTTTTGGTTTTTTTTTTGGGGGTGGGGTTTTTTTTTTTTTTTTTTTTTGGGGGGGGGGGGGGGGTGGGTGGGGGGCACGGCTTCCGGACCTCCTACCATATGATGCTTCGTTGCATTCCCCTCCAAAGGGAATTTTTTTTTTTGTTGTTGGGGGTGGGGGGGGCACTGCTTCCGGACCTCCTACCATATGATGCTTCGTTGCATTCCCCTCCAAAGGGAAATTTCTTTCTTATATAACTAAGGTCAACACAGAGACGATGAACAGTAATTGAAAAATCCAACAAACCTACCCAGTCTCCCAATTCCTAATATCACCAAGTCTAATCAGATGCTGAATTTTAATGAAATAGTATCTCTACAAGTTATCAACACTACAATACCCAGGGAATGTCCTTTAATCATACAAAGATGCCTAATTTCCACTGTAGCATCCACAAACAGCTTCAGAATAACACATCCAATCAATGGCCAGAAGCTAGGCTTGCTTATGGAGGAAACATTTTCATGATAAAAAGACAATAATTGATGGTTACAAACCCTGAAAATATAAGTCAATGCAAAATCGCAATAAATTCTACAAAAACATAACAAACTCGACTATTAAGCCATTCCTGGATCACCTACATCTATACCAGATGAATTAAAACCATAACAAACGGAACGAATGAAGTGACATCTACGCTATAGACATAATCAGATCGGTGACAAACAAACGAGAAAGAGAACAGCATTAAGATCGAAACAAAAATTAAACAGATTACAGAGAGGACAAAAAAATTAGAAAAACGAACCATTGTAATAAAATCTCCGCCTTTTCCCCTGTTGTGACGGCTCCGGGTCAATGAAGAAGCAAAGGCAGCCACCAGTTCCCAAAACCAGCGAGCTGAGCTTATTGAGACCACTCCTGTGGAGGGCGGAACGAGGGCTGGATGGATCAGACGTTGTGATCCATTCAGTTTTATAAAAAAAAATTGGTAGCTGCTGAGTCATCGGCTGAACGCGGAATTGAACAGGGCTTAAAATTTTAGGCACATGTACTGGCCTCTCTCTTCTCCTTTTTGCTAACACCCTCTCAATCTAGAATTAATCCATACATTAAACCCACATTCAGCACCCATTGTGAGTGCTCTTAGAGCACTACCAATGGTTGAACCATTCAGACTCAACAGGGTCTGAAGCTGTGCCACATCGGCTTCTATGTGCTCTCCCAATTGAAAGGCTTAAACAGGGGCTGAATGGTTGCCACATTAGCTTTCAACGGCTGGATTACCAGATGTTTGTTGTCACGACAGCAAACGTCTAGTAATCAAGTCGTAAATTTTTTTTTTCAAATCTGAAGTAGGTTAGACGTCTGGACGATACCCACCAGGAGTCTTATTTACTATTGGTACACCAGACAAGTGTGTTGTTCCCCTGAATCAGATGTCTGATGGTCACTAACCAGACGTCTGCAAAATGAACGCCAGGCGTCTGGTTAATGTTCTATGAGGAAAAAATTATCCTCCCATGATGAGGCATCTGGTTTCTAATCATAGACGCTTGGTCCTAGCAGGATTTTAAAAAAATAAGTTCCCGCCAAAATCAAGCGTCGGGTGTGTAACAACCAGACGTCTGATCCTGGCATATTTTGGAAAAAAAATAACACGCCAACTAAGTCAGCACCCCCCCCCCCCAAATTTTTTGCAAAAACCCCCTCAAGCCAAGATTAAGCCGACCATTAAGCTCACATTTAGGCATCGGATAAATCCGATTAATTTTGAAGAATCCGAATCCGAATGATTCGGATTGGGAAAAGCAGACCCGATTATCGATTCCGAAGAGTCGGATCCGAAACAATCGGATTCCGAATGTAGTGGAAAACGTAAAATCCGATCTGATTCCGACTGAGTCTGCCAACCAACAAATTCGTTTCGCTGAGCCCAAACAACCTTTTTAAACACCGCCCTATGATACATGTTGGCCGATGTGGGACTAAACCATGATACTCTTGAACTCAGCTTTGCTAATGCGACGGGGGGTGGCGCTATGGCGCTTGCGGAGGATGGCTATTCGGCGGAGCTCGATGGCTGGCAGATACAGAGGCTTGGGGGCAAGGTAACGTTGTATACCATCGATTTGACATAGCATCTTTGATTGTTTTTTGACAGAAGAATTCGATTTTGTTCTACATGAGAGAAAAAGGCCTTGTTTTTTGTCAGGAGGATCGGGCAAACCTTTGCCGGGACTGCGAAGATCTGATCCACTCTACGAATGAGCTCACCATGAAGCACAGCAGGTTCCTGTTGACCGGCGCGCGACTGTCGACCACACCCTTATCTTCTGCCTCTCCTTTAAAGGATGTATTATTAGATCGTAATCACAATACTAGCAACAGCAACAGCAGCAATGCCACTACCAACAAAGTCGCAGTTGTCGAAGAATCGTTAATCATTAGAAATCCGAAACGGACATTAGCCACCAGCAGTGGAGGCAGCAATAGCATAACGGAGTAATTGACAAAGACACTGCCAGGTTATCGCGTTGAAGACTTGCTCAGTGATGATGTTGGTGGATCATACAAGGTAGAGTTTCGACAAACTGTCCTTTGTTTTTTGTTATAATTACGTGATTGATTGACTTCGTGTGTTATAATTACTTGATTGATCATGCAATCTTATTCAGCCTTTAAGTATACAATTTCCCCCAAAAGTATCAGGCTGCAGTGGGTTGAGTCGCTGTTGGAAGGGAAGATGAGCAGTTCTCATTCTTCAGTCCCACATCGATGGAAGAAGTGTAATTCGGATTGTTTAAATAGGTTATGTACGGTGCACCGCTCGTGATTCAAGTCAAACTTGGTTGGTGGTTGTGATCTGCTTTAAATGACTTGTGGTCTTGACGGTTGTTTGGGCCTTAAACGTATACGTGTGATTCGAATTCGGATCGGATTGCGATCCTTGGGATCAATTCTGCTTTCTGGTTCCGAATCAAAACGGTTGGTGTTTTTACACCCGAATCCGAATTCGTATCTGAATGGTTCGATTATTCGGAATCGGATTCGGATACGGAACCGGATTCGGAAACGAAACCGAGATATTTGCCCACCCCCTATTTGGGAGTGCTCTTGGCATATGGAGCTGTTATGCTCACACACCTAATTGTTGTGCATACAGACAGTTTTACACACACTCAGACAAATTTGAAAAAAAAAAACATTTTTTACTCCACACAGAACACCATATCACCACATTACCCTTCTCCTCTTCATACTCCTCCCCCAATTCCCCGGAACAGCCGCCGCCGCCGTCGCATCTACGTAACCCCACTGCAGCCCCCCCCCAGCGCAGCCAACCCCACCCCTCTCCCTCCTCTTTACATCTCTCCACTCTTCATTCATCCCCCCCAACCATTCAGTTGTCGTCGTAGGAGGGGGGGTTGAAGAAGGGGGGGTCGGTGGTGTTGGAGTAAGTTAGCCCAGTAACTTAGGCCAAAGCTTAATTTTGATGATGTCAAACAAGTCATATGGCTCTAATATGCTCATCTAGTAAGTTTCAGGTCATTCGGAGGTCAAAAGGCAATGATACGTGCTAAAACAGGGTTAGCACGGCCGTGTGTGTCAGCCGCATGGCAATTTGTGAACAGTGCCAACACGACCATGTCGCACAGCTGTGTCGAAAAAACAATTTCTGAAAATCTGTGAATAGTGCCAACACGCCCATGTCGAAAAAACAGTTTCTAAATGTAATGGCCCAAATGCCGTATACAGTAGGGTGTATATGTTTGTGCTACAGGATGTGTGTATGTGTATATACATGTGTGTGTATATGTAGTGTAAATAGAAACTACGTAGTGTGTATAGTAATTATCTATTGGTTGCTTACATGTATGCCTATATGGATGGATGGATGCCTATATGAATGTGTTATCAAGATATATATGGTTGCTTGTATGAGGATGTCTTGGGTGTATATGTGGTCGATCATATGTGTAGTAGTGCGTATAGTAAATTAGTGATATGGTTGTATGTCTTGTAGTAAATGTTGTTGGTATGTAATGTATGTGTGTACTAGTACTCTTTGTATATGATTATTAGTAGGATAGTATTATTAATTGTGGGTGACCCTCTTGTATGAATGTCATGTTCGTAATGGTTATAAGTGGGTGTGCATAGAAAATTGGTAGTGTGTTTGGTAGTCATGGTATTTAATTATTGTATTATTTATAGTTGTGATGAAAATGGTTGTATTAGTTGTTTATTAATGAGGAGTGTGTATGGTAAAGTAGTGTTTGTATGAATATTAGTGTAATGTGTGTGTGATTCGGATTTGTGAATTATTACTATTATGGATTATTATTAGTATGGATTATATTATGAATGATTCTCTTAAATGATGGCATTATTGTATATAAGTTATAGTTTATGGGAAATGTAGATGGGTGTGTGCAGAGTGGTGGGTGTTTAGTAAAAAAGTAGTATGTGTGTAGAATGAGAGGGAGTGTATTAGGAAATGGGGTAGTGTGAGGAGAGAGCTATGTGTACTTTGGGTTTTATTTTGGGGTGAGAGATGTTTGTACTATATGAATTGATGCAATGGGATGCTTGAGATGTATATGATTTGTTCAGTGTTTCGCTTTCTGTATTTCTCTGTGGCTTGGTCTCGTTCTGTGTTTATTCATTGGCTGTTTTGTTAAACACTACATGTACTATTCCCAGTAGCGCGCAGTGGGCCTGCAGATACGTTTTTAGTTCTCGTCATGTACCCTGCCTTTCTACGTATTCCAGGGAGCGGGTCGTGACACTAAAAATCTGTGAATAGTACCAACACGGCCGTGTCATCCTGCAGAGTTCATTTCAAGCCCTAATTTGACCAGTTTGACCAGTCAAACGTTCAAGTTTGACTTCAATCAATTTGGAGGAGTTTTTAATCTTTTGGAAGACCAATTTGAAGAGGAGTTTCAAAATAAAAGAAATCTATCAAATTGATGAATATTTAATTGAATATTTAAATATCAATAGTTTTAATTGAAGAACAACTCATATATCTATAAACGAAGAAGACACATCCCTTGAAGAAAATCGCATTGCATTCCAAAGAGCCAAAAAATCTCTAGAGATCATCTTCCTCCTCCTTGGCCAAATTCTCTTCCTCCAAGCTTCAAAGAGATTATCAAATTGGCATGAAGAAGGAGGTCGACGGACGACACTGAAAAGTGCATAAATTTCTCTATAGAGCTCAAATTGACGAGCCGTTTGCGTCGGGACGATCACAACGACATGCCCGCTACGGTGCTATTTTCTGATTTTAATCTCTGTATTTAAATCAGTACTTTTATTTTAGCGTGAGTTGTATTATGAATTGCTTCATTCAAAGGCTATCTTTGAGCGTATAATCTTTTGTTTTATTCTTGGAATGATAAGATCACCACCCGGAAGCGTGATCAAGTTTGTAATGATAGGATCACCACCCATGAGTGTGATCAGGTTGTTTTTCTCTTTTTTGTTATAAAAGAGGGTGAAATCCTCAAAGGATTTGGGGTCGGAGCAGAGGCGGGAGGCCTAGGTGGGGAGCCACTCCATTGAAAGTATTTTATCGACGTGATATTATGTGATTACGTATTTTTCTCTATTCCGCTGCTTATTAAATTTTTTAATTTGTGCCATATACCCTATTCACCCCCTTCCCCCTCTATGGTGTTTTTAAATTGGTATTAGAGCGGGATTCCTTTTAGACCCAACGTCTAGTGGAATTACGTTCTTATGGCAAAAATTACATACACTTATCCCCGTGATCTCCATAACCAAAGAGAAGGACATTCACATCTTAGATCACCTTGGTTTGATGGCACTAACTATAATTATTGGAAACAGAATATGTCTATTCATATTAAGGATATTGATATGGAAATGTGGAAAATAGTTAGTAAAGGCTTCACCTTAGTAGAAAAACCAACTCCTGAGCAATTAAAAACAATAATCAGTTAGAAAGTTAAATGCTAGAGCCATAAGCATCTTGTATTGTGGTCGTCATACTAATGAATATAACCGTGTCTGCACTTGCTCCACTGCTATGGAAATCTGGACTAGGTTAGAAGTCACACACAAGGGACCCACTAAAGTAAAGAAAACTCGCATTTGTATGTTTGTCACGTCCCGCTCTACAGGATACCCGATAAGTACAAATCCGTATCAGGTATTTCCGAAACTACGGGTATGAAGAAGAAGACGAGAAGAGAGAAAAGAAGCACTGCACGGAATAGTAAACTCTGCAGGCCACTACGTACGCACGTGCTGGGAAGTACTGACAAAGCTCCAAACTCAACATAAGAAAGCACAGAGAAACACACTGTAGAAAAGAACAAAATCATTCATTTTATTATTACAAGGAGTACATCATACATCATCATCTGTATCAGGGTACAAAGGGAATACGGGAGAAATCCCAAAAAAGAAAACCATAAAAGACGAAAAGGTCCACGTCTGGTACAACTCATTCTCTAGACTACCCCTGGAAGAACAACTGTACAAGTCATCTTCTGTGGCTTTAATTCTACCTCGAACCCTAGGTAAACTCCCGAGTCAAATCTATGTAATTTTTTGGTTCCTTAAGGCCATAAATACGATGTCAGGCCTAAGTCGGTCGGACGAAGTTATCAAAACAGCAAGAGAAAATAGACTTAAAACAGTTTTAAGTTAAGCCCTAAAGGGAACAAACCCTAGCCACGATGTCACGCCCCGCTTCCCAAAAATGTGGAGGCGAGACGTGAGAAGGTCCGCTCAGACTTGAAGCTGAAAGGCCGCAAGTCCGATAAGCGTCAAATAGTATTACAAATGGCAGGTCCTTGCAATGCAATGCGGAACAACAATAATAACAAGAAGGAGAGACGGATAAAATGTTCAATCTCAGATTATCCATTAATTAAATTACAATATCACAGAAAAGCCACCAGGCTAAAAGGAAAAGAGTCTAAGGCCCAAACATGGCCAACAAGGTATAATATACATACAAAGGTGCCACGCACCAACAACTAACAGCAACCTAAACAAAGAAGTGAACACGAGCGGTCTTCAAGACAGGCCCCTGGTGTCCACTCACCTCCACAGCAAACACCAGCATCAGCAACACCATATCCCCTGCAACAAAGCTCTGGATCTGGGTCTAACATGTGACACCCAAACGAGAGAGGGGCACATGTCAGCAAGTCTGGAAAGACTTGTGCAAGGAAACTGAAAGTAACTAACAACCTAGCACTTATAATATTAGCAATGATATGACAGTTTAGTTTGATGCAGCAGTTTAAAAGAGAGACAAGCACGCACGATGTAGCGAAAGCTACCAATTCACTAATCACTTATCACTTATCACTGTTTATCACTTAGTGCATAGAGAGTCCACCTGCTGGCCAGCTCGTGGCTCAGGCCGCTTATCTCTTATCACTATTTATCCCTTGTGCACTAGAGAGTCCACCTGCTGGCCGGAGTGGCAGATCAGGCCAACTCGAGGCTCAGTCTGCTTATCTCTTACCCCACCCATGTGTATCGAGCGTTGGGGTTTCCAACTACAGGGCTCGCTTCTGGAACACGAGCCAGGAAGTGTAATATCGTAGCGTGTGCTACGCAATCAAGATGAATAATCACTATGCAATGACATGAACAGATATTCGCGTACCGTTAATAGAATTTAAACATGACAGGCAAAGATGCAGGGATGATATGAACAGATAATTGCGTACCGTTAATTGAATTTAAACGTGACATACAAGCATGATGAGGGTGACGGATCTAGCTTCGTTGTCAAGCTAGATCAAAAGCGTCCAGACAACTATCCTTTCACCGTCTAGTCTCTTTTACGTTAAAGCAAGGGAAATGGCCTAAGACATGGCCCAAATCAAGAGATGCAAGTTTCACTTGCCTGGCACCGAGGAGAACGATCAATGAAGGCACATCACACAAATTTGTTATCTACGGGAATGGATCACAGTCATGAAAAAACAACATTAGAATGGTAACTAATCCGTATTCACAATCGAACCCTACGATTTCTAATGATCCATTTTATTAGGGTTTCACAAATATCAAGTGTGGGTTATGAGATTATTGAAGGAAGAATACTACCCGTGAAGAAGCGGAGGAACGACACCGAGAACTACGGCGACGGAAGAAGGATCCGGCTCAGATCTGGAAATGGGGAAAATCTGGAGAAATGGGTTTGGATGAGGCTTTTGGGGATTTGATGAGGGTTTGAGGTTGAGGAGAGGTAGGACATGTGAAATGAGGGTTTGGATGATGATGGATGAGCTTGGGATGAAGGATCAATGGTTTGGGGAAGAAGGGGGCTCAATGGGGGAGAAATTAGGGTTTGGGGTGATGAGGAAGAAGAAGAAAACGTTTGGGGCATATTTATAGAAAAGTGTGGCGGCTAGGGCAAAACTAGGGTTTCCTGGGCTGATTAGTCGGTCAAAGAAGGATTGGTGACCGATTAGTTTGGGAACTAGTCGGTCGGTTGATCAACGCAGACCGACTAAGAGCAAACAGTAACTCGCTCAGGAAAACTGGACTATGAGTTAGTCGGTCTGTGAAGGCTTGTCAACCGACTAGTTTGAAAACTAGTCGGTCGGCGAGTGTTCATTGACCGACTAAAGGCTGAATTCTCAGAGAGATCATGGAAATGAGAGTTAGTCGGTCTGAGAAGGATTCCTGACCGACTAGTTTGAAATCTAGTCGATCGATGGTTGTTCTTAGACCGACTAACGATAAACAGTAACTCCTGAATAATTGATTGAATGAACTAGTCGGTTCCAGTTGATTTCCTGACCGACTAGATTGGAATCTAGTCGGTCGGTTGATCTTCTTGAACCAACTAACGTGCACGAAAAGTCTCGAAATGGAGCGCGAAGGTCCGGGATGAATTCTAAGATGTCTAGGATCAACCTATCGCTAAGATATAATCGATATGAAGCTCGTCACGAGTGACTTACACCGAGTTCAATGATTCTAAGGAAGAAGCTAGAAGATCACATCAAAAGGAATGAAAACGAAAGCTAGGAAATCTCAACGAGATGAATGAAAGCGAGAACTATGGAAATGGAAACCACACAAGGAGAGAACCCACCATCACAAGCAAAACACATTGATAATCCAATCATACAAAAACCAGTCGTTACATCCTACTCACCTTAGAATAAAGTCCGTCCTCGGACTTTCTAACATATATATAGTCGCTCTGGTAACTACCCTCAACCAATATCACATCATAAATTCAACTAAGTACTTTCATTTCGAGTGCTTATATATATATGCACTAGAAATCAAATATTACTACCACCACACACATATTTTCACGCACATAGTACACTCATACTTATTATAGTCAGTCAATTTCACACACGTATTTCAATCACATATATATAGTCAATATATTTATACAACAATAAACACTTATTACTTACTATAAGAAAATACCCAAGCCTCTCTTATTTGAAAATAATTTTCACACTTATTTAGTCATTCAAATACATGCAAATTTTCACCATATTTTCACCTCACATATAGTCCTATAACTATATATTGGTATAGCCACCCACAATCGTGTGCGTAACACAACCAAGCACAAACAACTCAAACACCATACATACATCATCCGTCACTATTTACCACCACATACAATTATACCAAAGTACATAGAGTATACCCACTCAAGCTTGAGTGAGACTCAAATCATAGCAGGACATTTATATGCGTAACACAGTATCCATCAGTGTTCTAAAAATCGGCCTGGGCGGCCGCCTAGGCGGCGCCTAGGCGCTAGGCGGCCAGTAAACGCCCCGATTATGGCCTAGGCGGTCAATCTGGGCGTTTTTGGGATTAATCGGCCGCCTAAGCGTTCTGGGCGCTCTGGGCGCTCTGGGCGGTTCCTGGGCGGTTCCTAGGCGGTTTCTAGGCGGTTTCTGGGCGTTTTTGGTAAATGGCTTAATTGCACAAGAGTATCTTTTAAATTTTATTTTACTGCACATAAATACTCTAAAGTAGGTAAACTTGATTTGATTTAGTATGTATTAAATATTTGATGTATTTTAAATAAGAGGAGGGATCAAATGACCCCCAAAAATAACCCCCAAAAATGACCCCCTATCAAAAATCCTATGCCCCCCATTTTTCGGAAGATCCGAACCGTTCATCTTGATCTCCACCCTCTAAATACATGAGCCACCAATTTTCAACCCGATCCCATATGTTTTTCCCATTCATCCATCCGACCCAAATTTAACGGTTTCGCATGAACAGAACTTTTGCGAATGGTTGATGAATGGGCAAAACACATGGGATCGGGTTGAAAATTGGTGGGTCATGTATTTAGAGGGTGGAGATCAAAATGAACGGTTCGGATCTTCCGAAAAAATGGGGGGCATATGATTTTTGATAGGGGGTCATTTTTGGGGGTTATTTTTGGGGGTCATTTGATCCCTCCTCTATAAATAATATATATTTATATTTATATATAAACATAAATATATTATATAAAAATAAATAAAATAATTAAAAACTGCAAATCCGCCTAGGCCGATTAATCCCCGATTAATCCCCGATTAATGCTCTGGGCGCTGGGCGCTAGCAATCCGAACGCCTAGCGCCTAACGTTTTTTACAACCTTGGTATCCATACACATACCAATACCACTCCAAGGCTTACACATCCACGTATCACATATTATCACACCATATCCATCCATTTATAATTACAATATCAACACATCAACTACATACAAGTTAAGAGATGCAATAGTCGGGTATACCTCCTGATATACACGCATACGACAACTCATAAGATAAGTAGTACCAATCAAAATTATCATTATGTTATCATACGTATATCGCATCATACTCAAGCAGAAAACTACCTACACACAACATACAAATGCCAACACCCATACCACTACATACACACCACGAAATCAACACTACGAAGACATAACCACTTAACTAATGGGCCCACCAAACTGTAACAAGGTTGACACAGGCAATGACAAGCTCTAAGGGCTAGACAATAGGAAAGAACCGAACCTAGATCATGACGAATAGAAATATCGAAAAACATGGGTTCAGCTAGGACGAAGATAAGGAGCCAAATTTGATTAGGGGAATCAGGGTAAGACTGTGAATGTTTAGGTGGAAAGATGATGCAATGATACCCTTAAGGAATACGTAAAGAAGGTAGTGTAAACCACATAAGTTAAAATACGCAAATTCGAAGACCGTTGTACTTCAAAAAGCCAGAGTCCTCGTTTGTATAAAATTATTTAGAAGTCGATAACAAGTTGTTTGAAAACGAGTTTGAGACGCATATACGTAATAAGAGGAAAAGTGGTTTATTGGCTTATATAAAATCATCATGAGGAAAAAGGAAATCATTTACTCGAACATTAAAACATAAGTCAGAAATGTTATGCGGCAGCAATCTAAAAATTTTGGAAAAGTTTTGAGATTCGAAGATTGAAATCAGATCAAGTATAGTGTGGAGAATTTAAGCGCATGCTAAAGGTTTTCCAAATCTTAAAACTGAAGAGAAATTCCAAATAAACCATATCGAAAATACTTTTAGAGAAATCCGGATTTGCCAACAAAAATTGATTTATACAAGATCTTAATGTACGAGCAAAACGAACGTGGTACCGATATATAAAAATAATTGAAGTCATATTTTAGAAATTATCTTAAAAGTGTGTATGGTGAATGGAAAGATAATATCTTAGTAGTATGGAAAGAGAAAATAATATTTAACTCATCAAGTTAGTATTAAAACTTTTAAACCGTTTTATGAAGGGTCTAAGTCAGGAATGATTTCGAAATAGTAAAATTTTTTTAATACAAAAATCTGAAATATGGAAAATGTTGAGCATAAAATCGACTTGCTAAAAGCCGAAGTCCAAAGGGACTTGAAAAGTTTATTAAGAGTAAGCACGAGGTGTTTTCGAATAAAATTTTAAGGGCACAAGTAAGAAAAGAAATTATGAATCGAGTTAGGAAAATAGAAATACGGTTCAGAATGAAATTGGTATATGAAAAGGGACAAGACATTTATATCGATACGAAAGTATATGCTGAAAATATTATAAACTTCTAATCTAAAAACCTCAACACAAGTTTCAATATTTTAAAAACATAAATAATTTAAGTCGGCGAAGGAGCATGAAACCTTACATATATCAAAAGTGTTTCGAACAAATTTAAACTTAACGAAAGAAGAAGATCGAAGATACTTTTAGGGAAATAAGGATTCGCCAAAAGAACGTGTTGGTATAAAAACTTTTGAAGTACGAGTACGACAAACCTATAATTGATATATACAAAAATTAGTTGAAGTCCATTCAGTTTGGAAAAATACCCCTAAAGGTATGTAAGATAAGTGGTTAAAATAAATTTTTTGTAGTTAGAAAAAAGGACGGTATATCGAACCATCAGGATAGTAATAAAGTTTAAAAATCGAAATGCGAAAGATACATTGTTAGAAAAAATAGTACAAGATAGTAATTTTAAAATTACGACCAAAAGTCTTCAAAATTCAAGAACGACCTTTAACTCCATCGAAATTCAGGGAGACATATTTAAAGAAGTTTAGAACAAAATTTAAATTGAGTGAAACTTCAAATAAGGAAAGCATTCGAAAATAACTTTGGAAGAATCAAGATTTGCAACGGTAAACATTTGAAAGATCAAGGATAATTGTAATGAGGTGGTCATGTGAATTGAGGACAAGGGAAGTGGTTACGGAAACGTAATTTTCCAAAAATCTGTAGTCGGGAAAATGTTTGAACATAACTTTGATTTGTTGAAAGCTGAAATCATCTGTGACTTGAAAAGTATATTAAGGGAGCGCGACGAGTCATTTGAATTGCATAAATAAGAAAGGAAAATTCATAAATCCAATTTGGAAAATTGCGGCTCAGAATTAAATCGATTTATGAAAAGAGACAAGATATTCAAATAGGTATGAAAGGTATAGGCTGTAAAACATTATAAACAGTAATCAAAATCTCGTCATAACTTTCGAATTTCAAAAATTAATTTAAGTCAACGAAAGAGTACGAGGTATAAGTATACATATAACAATTGAAATTCCATTTAACTTGGAAAAGATTTTAAAGTATGTATGATATGCGATTAAAATGGATCTCATAGTTAGAAAATGGTATATCGAATTTTCCAAAATAGTATTGGAGTCTTTAAACCGAAATGCGAAAATATAGACAAGAAAATGGTTACGAGATAGTAATTATAATTACAACCATTAGACTCCGAAATCTACAAGGAATTTGACTCAATCGAAAAGTGAGAAATTTTAAGTATATACGTAGCGGGTTTAACACAAAATTTAAACTTAATGAAAACTTTAATAAGGAAAATCGAAAAATAACTTTAAAAGAAATTAAGCTTTGCGAATGGGGATATTCGAAGGATCAACGATTATCGAAACGTGGTGGTCATGGGAATCGAGGCAAGGGATTTGGTCGGATGATCAAAGAATAAATACGCCTAGGATATGACTTAGGAAAATCTACGGGAATCTCCTACGGTCAACCAGCTAAAGATTTTGGAACTAAGCGCTAAGACTCCCTAAGGGCTAGACAGCGATGAATTGAGTTCAGCTTGGTCCGAAATCGATGAACTCAAGCAAACGGCTAAAGAAATCCTAGGAGTCTATCATGGTCGGAGCTAGACAGGAACCACTAAGGTAACTCTTAGGACAATCAAACAAATCACTAACATGGAGTCTAGCTAACAATCAAGGATTCCTAACTAGCAAGCACAGACGTCTATCTAAGTCTAGCTAGGGTCCTGATCTAATGGGTTCCTACTAAGCTGAGACAGATGCCCTAACACGTCAACCAGCTACCTAAGGCATAGGAACGCTAAAAAAACTAGACTCAAGGCTTATAAATTGGATGTTCTAATTTATTTAATGGACATTCCATAATTATTACCATTGTTCCGATAGTTCACATTTGCAAATGGACCTGCATGGGCCACCAATAAAACCTGTCACGCCCCGCTTCCCAAAAATGTGGAGGCGAGACGTGAGAAGGTCCGCTCAGACTTGAAGCTGAAAGGCCGCAAGTCCGATAAGCGTCAAATAGTACTACAAATGGCAGGTCCTTGCAATGCAATGCGGAACAACAATAATAACAAGAAGGAGAGACAGATAAAATGTTCAATCTCAGATTATCCATTAATTAAATTACAATATCACAGAAAAGCCACCAGGCTAAAAGGAAAAGAGTCTAAGGCCCAAACATGGCCAACAAGGTATAACATACATACAAAGGTGCCACGCACCAACAACTAACAGCAACCTAAACAAAGAAGTGAACACGAGCGGTCTTCAAGACAGGCCCCTGGTGTCCACTCACATCCACAGCAAACACCAGCATCAGCAACACCATATCCCCTGCAACAAAGCTCTGGCTCTGGGTCTAACATGTGACACCCAAAAGAGAGAGGGGCACATGTCAGCAAGTCTGGAAAGACTTGTGCAAGGAAACTGAAAGTAACTAACAACCTAGCACTTATAATATTAGTAATGATATGCCAGTTTAGTTTGATGCATCAGTTTAAAAGAGAGACAAGCACGCACGATGTAGCGAAAGCTACCAATTCACTAATCACTTATCACTTATCACTGTTTATCACTTAGTGCATAGAGAGTCCACCTGCTGGCCAGCTCGTGGCTCAGGCCGCTTATCTCTTATCACTATTTATCCCTTGTGCACTAGAGAGTCCACCTGCTGGCCGGAGTGGCAGATCAGGCCAACTCGGGGCTCAGTCCGCTTATCTCTTACCCCACCCATGTGTATCGAGCGTTGGGGTTTCCAACTACAGGGCTCGCTTCTGGAACACGAGCCAGGAAGTGTAATATCGTAGCGTGTGCTACGCAATCATGATGAATAATCACTATGCAATGACATGAACAGATATTCGCGTACCGTTAATAGAATTTAAACATGACAGGCAAAGATGCAGGGATGATATGAACAGATAATTGCGTACCGTTAATTGAATTTAAACGTGACATACAAGCATGATGAGGGTGACGGATCTAGCTTCGTTGTCAAGCTAGATCAAAAGCGTCCAGACAGCTATCCTTTCACCGTCTAGTCTCTTTTACGCTAAACAAGGGAAATGGCCTAAGACATGGCCCAAATCAAGAGATGCAAGTTTCACTTGCCTGGCACCGAGGAGAACGATCAACGAAGGCACATCACACAAATTTGTTATCTACGGGAATGGATCACTGTCATGGAAAAACAACATTAGAATGGTAACTAATCCGTATTCACAATCGAACCCTACGATTTCTAATGATCCATTTTATTAGGGTTTCACAAATATCAAGTGTGGGTTATGAGATTATTGAAGGAAGAATACTACCTGTGAAGAAGCGGAGGAACGACGCCGAGAACTACGACGACGGAAGAACGATCCGGCTCAGATCTGGAAATGGGGAAAATCTGGAGAAATGGGTTTGGATGAGGCTTTTGGGGATTTGATGAGGGTTTGAGGTTGAGGAGAGGTAGGACATGTGAAATGAGGGTTTGGATGATGATGTATGATCTTGTGATGAAGGATCAATGGTTTGGGAAAGAAGGGGGCTCAATGGGGGAGAAATTAGGGTTTGGGGTGATGAGGAAGAAGAAGAAAACGTTTGGGGCGTATTTATATAAAAGTGTGGCGGCTAGGGCAAAACTAGGGTTTCCTGGGCTGATTAGTCGGTCAAAGAAGGATTGGTGACCGACTAGTTTGGGAACTAGTCGGTCGGTTGATCAACGCAGACCGACTAAGAGCAAACAGTAACTCGCTCAGGAAAACTGGACTATGAGTTAGTCGGTCTGTGAAGGCTTGTCAACTGACTAGTTTGAAAACTAGTCGGTCGGCGAGTGTTCATTGACCGACTAAAGGCTGAATTCTGAGAGAGATCATGAAAATGAGAGTTAGTCAGTCTGAGAAGGATTCCTGACCGACTAGTTTGAAATCTAGTTGGTCGATGGTTGTTCTTAGACCGACTAACGATGAACAGTAACTCCTGAATAATTGATTGAATGAACTAGTCGGTTCCAGTTGATTTCCTGACCGACTAGATTGGAATCTAGTCGGTCGGTTGATCTTCTTGAACCAACTAACGTGCACGAAAAGTCTCGAAATGGAGCGCGAAGGTCCGGGATGAATTCTAAGATGTCTAGGATCAACCTATCGCTAAGATATGATCGATATGAAGCTCGTCACGAGTGACTTACACCGAGTTCAATGATTCTAAGGAAGAAGCTAGAAGATCACATCAAAAGGAATGAAAACGAAAGCTAGGAAATCTCAACGAGATGAATGAAAGCGAGAACTATGGAAATGGAAACCACACAAGGAGAGAACCCACCATCACAAGCAAAACACACTGATAATCCAATCATACAAAAACCAGTCGTTACACACGATCTCTATTATCCTGGGGTTAGGTCCGACCAACCCCTAAGGGTAGATCTATTAAACAGTTGCAATTTATAAACACATGAATATTTAAACTACATACCTTTCACTTCAATTCCGCAAAAAACGAAGCGTCATTTTCAGCAACATTTCTTTGGCCACAGTGCTGCTTCTCCCAAGCTAAACCGCTTCCCGAACCACTCCTTGTCTCGAGCCGAACCGCTTCCTGAACCGTATCGCGTCCTGAGGCGAGCAACAATCTTGTCGCTGAGCCAACCACGTGCCGAAGAAGATTTCACCTTGATTGGATCCTTCGTCAAGACTTCAGATCCGATCCAAGCTCATTCGTAGCTTTGCTAGAGCCCGAACAGGAGCAATGAAGAAATGTAAGGAGAAAGAGAATATTTAATTTAAGCTCAGATCCGGACTTGCTCACATTTAATGGAGCTACTCAGATCTGGAGCTTGGAAAGAGTTTCAAGGAGGGGAGCAGGCCCCTATTTATATAGGCGACTGACCCCTCCCCTTTACTCCAAATCCGATGTGTGACTAAAAAATTTGGGAGAAAAATTCATTAAAGTTTTCCTTTCACAAAGGCCAAACTTGGGTGAACTGTTCCTCCCTCACTATTGGGCTTCGCAAGTGATACTCAAATTGAAGAGGGATGAACAGTGAACGCGTAGGTTCGAATGACACTCAAATCCGACTTCGTTTAACCCCTTTAAACGTTGTCTCAAAGTTGCCCAAAACTTAGATTTTCCCAAAAAACTGCAGCCGTCATGGCTCTGCCCGCAACCCTAGACTAAGTGGGGACCACCGGCGGGCCCCACCCGCTTTCCAGCGGGCACAGCCCGCCCAGGGTCGGGTGGGTTGGGTGCTCGCCCAGGGTCGGGTGGGTCGGGTGCTCGCCCATATGGGCGGGCCCGACCTGTTAGTTCTTGGTTTCAAGACTAACGTTGTTTTGATGATGATCAATACATTATGTTAGTGTGCTAATCATTCTTATGTTTTAGTCTAAGTTTATCTTAATGATTATATGTTGATGAGACAAAGCATAAAGCTTGGAGGGTATTACAAGGAATATCTTAAAGACCTCCAAGAGTGACAGTGTGCTCAAGCTTGGATGAAGTCATAAAGATCATCTAATGAAGCCAAAGCTTGGTGCATGATGATGGATGGACATCTAGAGAAGCATTGACAAAGCTTGGAGCTTGATGAAGGGAAGCTCATCAAGGTGTGCCAAAGCTTGGAGATGATGGAGAGCATCAAGGTATAGTGAGCTTGAAGACATAGACTCTAGGAGATGCAATTTGTAATCCATGTAATTTCAATTACTTGCATTTCTCTTTTTGAGTCTAGGATCAGTGTAATGCCTTGATAGATGGTCATACTCTCATGCATATGCATTTAAACATCTTAGTGAGCCTTAGGATTATCATAGAATCCAACCTAATAGGTTCACTCTGTCCAAAGACTCATTTGGAGTCTCTGGATCTCCTGCAGTCGCCTGCTGAAGGTTTAACAGTCGACTGGGTGATTTCCAGTCACCTGTCGAGCCTTCTACAGTCGACTGTGATGCACAGCTCAAGTCAAATTTTCTATTGACTCATCTTGAGCTTTTCGCATCAGTCGACTGATGTTCAATTTACAGTCGCCTGTACTCTTACAGTCGCCTGTGAATTGGTCGACAGTCGCCTGTGCGCTTCTTGCATTTTCTGGGCTTTTTCTCATGTTGCAAGACATTTGCCTGTTGCTGTTTTTACAGTCGCATGTATATTTACAGTCGCCTGTGAAATGGCCTTCAGTCGTCTGAAAGGCGTAAGTGCGAAATATGCATCTCTCTCTGTCTTTTCTCCATCTTATACAGCAGTCGACTGATGAAGGTATTACAATCGCCTGACTATAAGACAGTCGACTGTATTATTGACATCAGTCGCCTGTGTGCTTAACTGGAGAAAGAGTGCAGCTCTCTGTTTCTTGTCCATCCCTGCTGCAGTCGCCTGATGAAGGATATACAGTCGACTGTCTGCTTTTCGGTCGCCTGTGCAGTCTTCTACAGTCGACTGTCCTGGCTCAGATTATAGCCGTTGGGATATTTTCTAGCCGTTGATCAGTCGACTGTCTAATGATCATCAGTCGACTATTCTTGCCATAAACTGCCAAAATCTAGCCGTTGCAGATTTCTTCCCTTTGGGTTTTTGGCTGGGTTTATGGGTTCCTTTGGGCTTCCTATATATAGGAGTTGGCTTAGTTCTTGTAGAACTCTTGGTTGATATTGAATATCTTTGAGAATCATTAGCCACTCCTATTCTCTCCCATTTCCCTCTGATGAGCACATTTCTCTTCATGCATTGAAGCTAGCTCATAGGGAAATTCTCCAAGGGATCTAATTCTTATTCCTTTCTTGGAGAACATCTTTCTTCTCTTTATTTCATACACTCAAGTGAGAAGTGTTAGGATTCATTCCTAGAAGAGAGAAAGATCATCAAGTGCAATCAAAGCTAATCTCAAGCACTTGGTCATTCACTTGCATGCCTTCTTCTTCACATTGGTAAGATCATATCAAGGCATAGGTAAGTGTTGTTTCGTTTTGTTTTTGTTCGAAACCCTAATTCTCTTTGTGGGAATTAGTTACTCTCTTTGTGGGAGTTACTCTCTTTGTGGGAGTTTGGTTCTTTCTGTGTGAAAGAACAAATCCTCTGTGTGAGGTCTCTCTGTGTGAGAGTGAGGATATCTCTTCGTGGGAATCCTAAATCCTCTGTGTGAGGTATCCCTTTGTGGGATTTTGTATTCACTTCTCTGTGTGGGATTATAGTGAATACTGGTGTGGCTGGATGTACCCAAGTTTTGGGGAACCAGGGTAAAATCTCTGTGTTTGCGATTGTTGTTGTTGAGCAGTCTGTTTAATTTCCGCTGCTTATTGTGTTTTAATTTTAGTAACTTTTAATTAAACACTTTGCTTGCTATTACACTATTCATCCTCCTCTAGTGTGTGTGTAGCCCCGCAGGGTCCCTTACAGTGGTATCAGAGCCTTGGTTTGGTGGCTTTTGCAAGCATGACTTCTAAGTCTGAACAACCCCTCTCCTTTCCTCCCTTCTTCAAAGGCAAACACTTCTTAAAATGGAGGAAGAAAATGTTCCAATGGCTTGATGATCACGAGGAGTCAACGTCTATCACCTCGGATGCTAAAGTTTGGAATGCGTTGCAGTATGCCTTCTCTTCGAAAATTGCTAAGAAAGTAAAGGAGCTCAAGACGGCCGGTGAGATATGGGATTATCTTGATGAAAAGTATGGAGGAGAGGAATCTTGCGATGATGAGAGCATCGTTGGTAATGAGGTATCTCCTAACTCTCTCATTAAACGTAGTGATTTTATTGAAAATTGTAATGCATTGTTTATGGACTCTCCCAAAGCGAATAATAACAAGCTTGAGAGAAATGCACGCACGCACACTTTATTATCATCCAAACCTTGTGATGATACACAAACCATTGCATTAAATCAAGAAAAGATTACTCTTGATTCACGTGTGTGCATGTTGAGCAAAGAGAATGAGTCTCTTAAAGCTCAAGTAGTGTTTGTCAATGAATTTCATTGATCTTTAAAGGAGGGTGCATTTGCTACTCATAAATAGGAAATTCATTGTTTGCATGCCGAGAAAGAAGGATTTCTTTCTCAATTGAGTGCCTTGAGAGATGAGAATGCTTCTCTCAAACTCCAAATGGAGAAGATGCACTCGGAGAGTAATTACAACATTTTGAGAGATGAGACATTGGCTCTCAAGTCAAAATGTTGTGAGCTTAGCTCATGTCTATCCAAGAGGGATGACAACATTTCTTCACTTTTGAAGAAATGTGAGCTATTGTCTACTCAAATTGAAAATTTCAAATTGAGTAAGGACAAGGTTTTGAGATCCTCTTCATTGAAGGTGAACAAACCAAGCTCGTCTCTTAGAAGCACCCAAATAAATTTTATGGGGGAGCATTCTAATGAGAAAGTCACATCCAACTCTTTTGGCCTAAAATCAACTATTATTTCTATGCCAAAGAGAAATCATACATTTTTTATTCCGGTCTTGCATATATTAAGAAGCCTATTCAAAAACATGTTGATATGTATGCTTCTTCTTTGAATGCTATGCATGATGTTTCTACTCATAGGAAATCTCATTATTGCTTGCATGATAGAATTGATGATAAATATTTGCATGCTTCACATGTTCCTATGCATGGTAGAATTGCTTGTGTGAATGCTTCTAATGCTAAATTGCATGTTTCACACACGGGGCACGCCAATGTTTATGTTCCACCTCATAAGCGTGCACCCTCACCTCCTACTCATTCCTTGACCAAATCTCTTCTTAAGAATCCCAAATCACTTTCTTTGTGGATTCCTAAGAATGTTTCTAGGCTTGATAAGAATGCGTATATAGATTCATATGTGCGTAATGTTATATTTTCATATGACTATATACGGAAACCAAACTCCACATTTGTTTGGTTTCCAACTTGCTAGCTCACTCACATTTTTGTGAGTGTGTCCATTACTCCCATGTTTGCATGTTTCGTATGATTATGGGGGAGTATGGAATTTTTGCTTGCTAGCATTATTTTTCTATTCATATGTCACATTGAATTTCATTCATATTATGTATGTGCATATAGGATGGTTATTTCTCTTGCCCTTGGTTTTCCTATTTTGGCTATTACCCATCTTTTTGATATGCCAATGGGGGAGAGAAATA
Organism: Scilla litardierei; assembly: GCA_030789695.1. NCBI lineage: Eukaryota > Viridiplantae > Streptophyta > Magnoliopsida > Asparagales > Asparagaceae > Scilla > Scilla litardierei. The sequence goes on from CM061137.1 coordinate 117,915,240, forward strand.
GGTTATGTAAAAATATACCTTGTGCTTTTGTTTATGCATTATTATCAATTGGTACGTTTTTGCATAACAACCATCAATATGTCTTGTGCTTTATATGTTTATATTTTGTGCACATTTGCATATTGAATGGGGGAGTTTGTTAGCACACATTGTTTATTTCAATGATTATTTTATTTTGACATAATGGATTGTCATCATCAAAAAGGGGGAGATTGTTAGTTCTTGGTTTCAAGACTAACGTTGTTTTGATGATGATCAATACATTATGTTAGTGTGCTAATCATTCTTATGTTTTAGTCTAAGTTTATCTTAATGATTATATGTTGATGAGACAAAGCATAAAGCTTGGAGGATATTACAAGGAATATCTTAAAGACCTCCAAGAGTGATGGTGTGCTCAAGCTTGGATGAAGTCATGAAGATCATCTAATGAAGCCAAGGCTTGGAGCATGATGATGGATGGACATCTAGAGAAGCATTGACAAAGCTTGGAGCTTGATGAAGGGAAGCTCATCAAGGTGTGCCAAAGCTTGGAGATGATGGAAAGCATCAAGGTATAGTGAGCTTGAAGACATAGACTCTAGGAGATGCAATTTGTTATCCATGTAATTTCAATTACTTGCATTTCTCTTTTTGAGTCTAGGATTATTGTAATGCCTTGATAGATGGTCATACTCTCATGCATATGCATTTAACCATCTTAGTGAGCCTTAGGATTATCATAGAATCCAACCCAATAGGTTCAATCTGTCCAAAGACTCATTTGGAGTCTCTGGATCTCCTGCAGTCGCCTGCTGAAGGTTTAACAGTCGACTGGGTGATTTCCAGTCACCTGTCGAGCCTTCTACAGTCGACTGTGATGCACAGCTCAAGTAAAATTTTCTATTGACTCATCTTGAGCTTTTCGCATCAGTCGACTGATGTTCAATTTACAGTCGCCTGTACTCTTACAGTCGCCTGTGAATTGGTCGACAGTCGCCTGTGCTTTTCTTGCATTTTCTGGGCTTTTTCCCATGTTGCAAGACAGCCGCCTGTTGCTGTTTTTACAGTCGCATGTATATTTACAGTCGCCTGTGAAATGGCCTTCAGTCGTCTGAAAGGCGTAAGTGCGAAATATGCATCTCTCTCTGTCTTTTCTCCATCTTATACAGCAGTCGACTGATGAAGGTATTACAGTCTCCTGACTATAAGACAGTCGACTGTATTATTGACATCAGTCGCCTGTGTGCTTAACTGGAGAAAGAGTGCAGCTCTCTGTTTCTTGTCCATCCCTGCTGCAGTCGCCTGATGAAGGATATACAGTCGACTGTCTGCTTTTCGGTCGCCTGTGCAGTCTTCTACAGTCGACTGTCCTGGCTCAGATTATAGCCGTTGGGATATTTTCTAGCCGTTGATCAGTCGACTGTCTAATGATCATCAGTCGACTATTCTTGCCATAAACTGCCAAAATCTAGCCGTTGCAGATTTCTTCCCTTTGGGTTTTTGGCTGGGTTTATGGGTTCCTTTGGGCTTCCTATATATAGGAGTTGGCTTAGTTCTTGTAGAACTCTTGGTTGATATTGAATATCTTTGAGAATCATTAGCCACTCCTATTCTCTCCCATTTCCCTCTGATGAGCACATTTCTCTTCATGCATTGAAGCTAGCTCATAGGGAAATTCTCCAAGGGATCTAATTCTTATTCCTTTCTTGGAGAACATCTTTCTTCTCTTCATTTCATACACTCAAGTGAGAAGTGTTAGGATTCATTCCTAGAAGAGAGAAAGATCATCAAGTGCAATCAAAGCTAATCTCAAGCATTTGGTCATTCACTTGCATGCCTTCTTCTTCACATTGGTAAGATCATATCAAGGCATAGGTAAGTGTTGTTTCGTTTTGTTTTTGTTCGAAACCCTAATTCTCTTTGTGGAAATTAGTTACTCTCTTTGTGGGAATTTGGTTCTTTCTGTGTGAAAGAACAAATCCTCTGTGTGAGGTCTCTCTGTGTGAGAGTGAGGATATCTCTTTGTGGGAATCTTAAATCCTCTGTGCGAGGTATCCCTTTGTGGGATTTTGTATTCACTTCTTTGTGTGGGATTATAGTAAATACTGGTGTGGCTGGATGTACCCAAGTTTTGGGGAACCAGGGTAAAATCTCTGTGTTTGCGATTGTTGTTGTTGAGCACTCTGTTTAATTTCCGCTGCTTATTGTGCTTTAATTTTAGTAACTTTTAATTAAGCACTTTGCTTGCTATTACACTATTCACCCCCCCGTCTAGTGTGTGTAGCCTCGCAGGGTCCCTTACACGACCCGCCCAACTTTGGACGGGCAGGCCCAACCCTTGGCTGCACGCCCATGCCCAAAACGGGTCTGGGCGCCCAGCCCAGTGGGGCTGGTGTGCACAGTCCCTTAGGGACTGGGCTGGTTCTTGTTTTTGCTCTAAATCCTTCGTTTGGCGTCCGTTTTGGACGCCGTTCGAACTTGGGTTTAGACCGGGACGATCCCGTCGTCCAGGTAACCATTTCTACGTGTTTATTATATTAAATATGCATGTAAAAAATTTACGACACATTTAATTTCTCTTTGCATCATATGCAAAATTTTCACATCTATTATAAAAAATCATTTGCATCAAATACAAATGAACCGAGGGCATACATCCCCCAATATCTCCCACTTGCACTTAGGATCATTCATCCCGAATGTAGGAGCTAACTGCAAAATCTTTGCAGTTTTCTATCCCTTGCATCAAATGCATATTCTCCCTAATTTCTACCTACTACTTGACGAAGGCCTCACTTTGTGTGAGACCATATAGCCTGACCCTACTACAGGTGGGGCTTGAAACTCCAGACGGCAGAGACCACGAGCAGCTGATGCCGTTCGTATTTCGGTATCATACTTATGTGGTTAACTCATTGACATGCGTATTATGACTGTGTTCGTGATGAATACCGCAGTTATAGTCTTTTCGTCAAAACTATGTCATCTAGTCAAGCCTAAGGTATGGTCAACTATCAACCCGACCAGCTCGAACTTGGTTAGTCTCCATTGATCTTTAGTCAAATAATGTTGGACTTCTTCCAATATACTCTGGCAAGAGTTTTCACTAAAAGATCGAACTAACACCGCGACACTAACTCCCATTGACCGGGAGAGCCGAATCCTATCTTGGTCATTACTCTCCTCGCATGCTTCAAATGTCACCCAATCAAAGATCTTTCAACAAGGCTTTCCCAAGGCTAGATGAATGATCTAAGTGACACTATTCACGCACAGATTCGTATAATGACCTCAAGTCAAAAGACCAACTTACATATCTTCACTAAGAGTTATTATTGACAGATTGGTCAATCATAACCATAAGATAACTCTAGTTGGGTTGTTCAATGAACTCATTCTCCAATGAGCACTTGTGTCTCGTCTTTGACTTCGCCAAGTCAAACGATCATGAGTCATCGTCACCAGTTCATGGTGAAGACTAAGACACAATGGTCTATCCGATGTTTCGATATCTTTTTCTCGAAACATCTACGACCACGAACGATTTCAGACTTATGCTACTAACAGTCAAACAATTCATTATGATCGAGATCCTCATTTCGATACTTCTTTAACCTCGTATTAAGTCTTAAGACTTTACCTAAGTCCTAATGTCGACTACATTATTATTAAACTTATATAAATTCTTACCAAACAGATTATTGTTATTTTGAACAAGATGTTTGTACACTTACACAGAGATAAATTGCCTCGAGTTTGAGGGCATCCCTATCTCCCAACATCTCTCACTAGCACTCAGGCCCATTTATCCCGGTATCTCATACCGCATTTACACATAAGTCTCTATAGACTTTATGTGACAGAGCCTTCGTGAGTGAATCTGTTAAAACGTCTAATGTATATACTTAAGGGGGTTCTATGTATATTTTAGACCACACATTTGGATCTGATCCAAATTATTACCTTGGTCTCTTGGAATCCATAATTAATGTCTTGGCTGGATCTCTTCCAGCTCATCGTACCTTACGAGAATAATCCAAATAAGTTACTGATCATTTTAGACGGTTCATAATTATTTCTGATAAAGTGTCAAATTCTTTGACCACTTTGTCAAAACATATGTTCCGGCTCTTGATGCCTCGCATGTTTTATTTGCTCCCACTGACCTTGAAAACTCTCTGGCCAATTCATATAAGTTCGTTCTTCTAAATCATATTTAGAAAACAGATTATACTTAAATGCTACAGTTTTCATGGTCATCGGGAGCATTTACATCGAGTTCGGTTCGAGTAGATCTGTACACATCTGCTGGCGAGACAGTTTCATCATAATCCATTATAGGAGTTAGGATGATAACCGTTCTCAACCAATATAAGTTGTACTTCACTAATTTCCTTTTGCACCAATCTTCTATCTTGAAGATTTACTTGCAGCCAATAAGAAACACTTCCTTTGGGCACGTAAACTAAAATCCATACTTTATTTATGTGCACGTACCTTTTGCATCAAGCCATTTCTTAAAGTCACTACTCTGAATGGCATCCTGGAAGTTGATTAAGTCATCATCAACTATGATGTTTTACTCGACTTTTCGTCTCACAAGACTCGAGTAATCCTTTAACTTCCTAACGATTGATTTAATGAATATCTTATTAATAAGGTTCTCATAGAACCTTATTTAGAACCTAGGCATTATAATCTGGGGTTAACCCAGAGTGTGGATTGTAACTCAGAGCCACTTGCCATGCATGGCACCATGTCTACCAAGTGTGATTCATGCTCTCCAACACACCGATGTGTTAAGAGACTTGACCTGCGAGAAAATCACATTTTATTTTAATTACGCAAGATTTATACAGCTAAGTATTCGACTCTTCGATCTGATCGAAGCAGTTCACATACTTCTGTCATTGTGTTATCTATTTTATGAGACTTGTGTTTCAACAAGAACACGTGTCGTAATAAAATAAGAACAACTTATCATGGCTGACTTAGACTTGGGTCCGGGTACATCCGTATGTACTAGACTATGAGTTCACCAACTCATTCTCCCACTGTCTTACAAATGGGATGTTGGCCATCATACCTTTGAGACAAGATTCACAAGTGTCTATTGAATTCATGATACGAGAGTTCAGACCCCTCTTTATGTGACTTGTGAAGGTTAGTCTCTTTGGTACGGCCTGGTCTATTTTGCCATATAAGTTTTGTACTATCTTGCGTATTCATGTATTAACATTTAATATATTATAGTTATACAAATTTCTCATTGCTTTAGAAGCAAGGTGACGACATTCCCAAAAAATGTTAGACGTCCTCTATAGTCCAAGAAACAACAATTGCTCCTTTTTCCAATGCATATGACAATCTATTTTGTATCACGATTATCCTTAAGTCGTGACATCAAATATGTCACAATTTCAATCCCTCATACTTTTTCCTTTACTAATGATAGATAAAACTTTCTTTCTCAATTGACTTTTCCTTAATGCCTTCTTCCTTTTCTAAATCTCATTGAGATATTACGTGTCTCAACAAAAATAATAGCTGTGCAAACATCTCATGTATCCAAACGCTTGAGCTTTGAAACCTTGAGTGTGCTCAACAAGTTGCTCGTCTCAAGATCCGGTTGGGATACATAGTCTTGCACTGCTCATGCACTCATCTTCAATTCAAAACAATTTGATCGAAGTTTCGAACTTTGTGGATCGAAACCGGTTTCCATACAACATTGAGTTGACTCAACAAATTGTATGGAGAAACATGTGTTGAACATCAGTATGTTCAAGATGCCCCTCATAGAGGCGAGTGACATGTAGCGTGCATTTATTTTGTCGGACCCAGATCTTAAGAAAATCATTGTCCTTAAGCTTGTGCTTAAGAAGGTCATTTTAATGTCAATGAGAACATAGTTTAGTCTATCAATTATAATTTGAGTTGATATTCCATAAACCAGCAATTTGAACCAGTTTACTTATTCTCTTAGAATATTATGTTTTTGATTCCATTGGTAAATATAGAACTAGCTTAGTTTAGCATATGTTCAATTTTAAATATAGATAGAATGGCTTTTATCTAACTATATCCTTCCACTATTTTTGCGATCATTTTTAGCCATAATATTGAACGATTTAATTAAATTAAATTTAATGGGAAAGAGATCCAACCACCCGGAGCCTCGCAACCTTCAGTGTGCTGAACAAATTAATTGACTCTGTAATTAGTAGATGACTCTTCATCAATCATATCATATATGATTCCCTTGTTGGTTTTTACCCCTAGCCACATATGATCATGAGTGTGCTCATCCAAATCACAATGACCAGTCTAGTCGAACCCCTATTTTCATGTCTAAGATTAACTTACACTGATACTCGAGGAGACCCGACACAGCGGTTTGGGTTAATACCAGACTATATCTCATGGATGAAGAAGTTGGTTTTCATAAAGTATCTATGACATAGCTTGAGTGTGCTCAACAACTATAACAAAGAACATATCGTTGCCAACCTCTAAAACAAGGAGGGTTACGGCTAATCTTGAAGAAGATTTTTAACGTAATTGACTAGATATAATCGACGATGTCACATAATCATAATTCGCATTTTTGCGGTCCAACGGAACACAGCCAGAGATTTGACTAGGCCAGGATCACTATACCTAGTCGAGCACGGGTGGTCCTCAACACTAGTTAAACACTACTAAAAAAACGCTTGGATAGCGCTTTTAAGCACTATCCAAGCTACCGCTAAGGTAGCTTGGATAGCGCTTTTTAAGTGATATTTAAGTGGTTTACTAAGATAGCGCTTTACTACCTTAGCGCTTTTGGAAGCGCTATTCAAGATTACTCGAGAAATTTTGATTTTGACCTTGCATAGCACTTTCTAAGCACTGTACCAGGTACCACTAAGATAGCGCCTAATAAAAAATGCAGCCCAAAACATTGGATCTTACATCACTCCTCTGTAGAAATGTTCTCTGCATGCTTAAATCCTGACAAGCATATCATAAACAAAAACCTGAACTCTACGAACAGTGCCATAACACACATAAGAACAATAAACACACACACATATATCGACACCACCAACTTCATTCATATACGTATATATATTTACACCCTACTTAATTATCTGCATGCCCCAACACAAACACTGTTACAAACCAAGCCACCCACCAGTATCAAAGACACCAATCTCACACACACACACACAGAGAGAGAGAGAGAGAGAGAGAGAGAGAGAGAGCATCACAGCAACACAGAAGCAAGCCCCAGAGCAGATATACATATCCATTACAAACACAAACTTAAATTTATCCATACGACTGACATGAAGATAGCATATATATGTTTGGGGTTGACGTCAGCTAGCCACGGCGGAAGCTCCTGCGTGGCATGACGGGCACACCGTCATCCTCTTTGAGCTTGACGAAAGTGTACACTGCAGCCCCTGCGACGGCCTCGACAGTTGGCGCCACGAGGTATATCCATATCTGCCGATAATTTCCCATCGCCACCGCTGGTCCTAGCGTTCGCACTGGATTCATAGATCCACCACTAGATGGCCTGCATATTGATGTAGTTAGCAAACCATGGCTTTTTATAAAAATGCATACAAAGAGCTTATGTCAGACAATCAGAAATATGATACGTTACATCTGTGAGAGATAAGCCATATTTATTTGCTTGGTCCATTAATTTCAGTTATCAAATATTTTAAACTTTATTCTAGAGAACTCTTAAACTCACATGATTAATTTGCTTGGTCCATTAATTTTTTGGTGTGGCTGGTTCTCCCTCAGAGTGGTCATAACTCAAATTGATTTGCTGATAAGTGAAACGATGGAATTTATGTTCAGATTACTTGTATATAGTTTCATGTATCTGTGCTACAATTGGACCAAGTTAGCAACAAAATATGAGTGGAACTATGCACAGAAATGAGTGTGATAGCATGTATATTTGAGGGAGGACATACCGGATTTTGGAACAAAGTAGTTCTTCATCAAGCAGTAATCTCTTGGTCCAGGATGGCTTTCCATTTAGCGCTGTCTCAATTTCAGCTTTGCGTTGGGAAATGGTAGCCTCTAGTGCAGACAAAGTTGTAGATGCCAGCTGCTGCTCCTTGGTCTGTTATAATATGCTACATTAGAACTCAAAAGAAAAATAATTATAATTATAATAATATTGCTCGCCACCATTTCCATGGTTGAGTCATCAAATAAATTCAACAACACTTCTTAATATACGCTAACCAGCAATCATAGAATGCAAAAAGAACCATGATCCCATGCGTGAATATAGCGCCAGTGTCCATATTTTGAGCAATAGCCACGACTAACCCTTTCTCGTCCCATTTCATATTGTTTAATAAAGTTTCAACCTAGAGATAAATTCATTTAATAGAACATCAAAACAAAATCAGTCTGAGACACATCTCCTACGAACTGCAACATGTGTAAATAATAGGATGTGGTCAAATAGAAAGAGTATTCCACCATAATCTATGTACCAGAATATATTTCCATAATAAATTACTGGTAAAGTTGCAAGCAATAATTGGAATTCTTGTTTGTGTTCTTCAGTCTATTATTTTCAGAACTCAATCACCAAATGACAAAATTCATCTAACATCAATGCCAAAATTAATGTACTGTATCATAGCATTTTCTAGTTCATTACAAAGGTTTGATTTTGTACCAGTAGATTAATGACCTAAACTTGAGGCTGGTTTTAAAACTATGGCGACTTCCCGAAAAAAACACACAAAAATACCATGAGCTTTTCCAAAAGTATCACAAAACTACCTTCTGTCAACCTCATGTTAGTTCCATTAGCACGTGACCATCACTTGAATTTTTAATACCTAAAATACTCTTAGCCCTATTTTTAAAATATCAATAAAATTAAAGAACCTCCAGATATAAGCATTACAGGAAAAATAAGTGAACGAAATCATGATTTATAAAAAATATAAGGAAGAAACATGTTGGATTATGATATACAGACTTTATTGAGAAGATATTGCCAGGTAGTTTTGTGATTTACTGTCAACAAATATATGAACATTTGTACATTACAAAGAAGAATAGATTTACTGTCAACAAAAAAGGACAAAAAGGCCGTTTACAGATTGCAAGATGATTATATACAGCGAAAATGAACTCTGAGTTGGGATCTCTAGAATGACTTGAGCTCATTACACTATTATCATATAATGCAAATACATGGCAATATCATAAGAGAGGTACATGACAATAAATTATGATATGCAAAAGCAAGTAGAGGGCTGCAATATGAGTTCTGCAGTGGTAGATTTCACATTAATTGCAAAATGAATTCTGATATGTAAAAGCAAATTATTTTCTTATCAAACCCCTCTCTAAACCACAAAATTCACAGGAAAACAAACCTAAACATTAATTGCTGGTAGATTTCACATCAAGGTAAACACTAAACAAGTTACAAAGAAAAAGAAAGCATCTCACTTCATAAAAACAATCTTTCAACGCTTCATAAAAAACAATCTTTCATACTAGCTACTCATTATATGCTGACACGATATCTTACAAGCTACTCAATATTTCCTACTAGCATTCATAGCAGAACATGGAGCTTAAAAAATTCTTCATCTCATAGCAGCACATGTTAGAAACAACTTGGTATCAATAGAAGGATGCAGGAGATATTGTGTCAGCATATAACGGAAAATGTTACCTGGCGATTACCTTTAGCGTAGAAAATGTAAATGTATGTATGCAAAGGCTCAGACATTCCCTTGCCTCATCACCGTATATGTAAATGTATGTATGCAATTTGCTTCCATGAATCCAAAATGTTCCATTGGCTGCAACGGTTGCAAGCAAATTGTTGCTTACCCTCCTAGTTGCCTTGCCATCACATAGGAACTGTTATGAATGGAAAATCATCATCGCCGAGTAATCTAGGATATGCATACCACAAATTTTTCACCACATGGAAACTGCATTTTTCATGTATTTGAATATCGGCACGTAAACAGAAAGAGATGCATCTGAATCAGAGAATATCATAAGTAAATTCCCACAATAATGAGAAAACAAGATATAGACTGCACATCAGAAAAATTATCACTGCAATAAATGCATGTATTAGTTGACTTCAATTTTTTTAAAGCAGGGATACAGTTTGCCAAAAAGCAAGAGTTTCACATGAACTAAAAGAAACACTCAGTTTTGTGGCCCACAACTTTACATCACCCGCATTGAGACTGCAACGAATGGAACAAGTTTGACCGGGGAATACTTGCCTCAAAGTGTGATATAACATATTTGTAAAGATAAATAGTGTAAAATTTGATGTGAGATAATGGGAACATGAGCCATAATATAAAAAAGTTCCCTCATATAAAATTCATGCATAACTTTTTCTAGATCGAACAACACAGTAGAAGGCACATTAAAACTCTAAAACCAGTATGAGAGCATATTTTGAGTTACTTTTCTTATAATATCAATTTTTTCGGACATCGATATCAAATTAGAGATCCAATCATCCATCCTTTTATCGCATTTATCAATTGTAGAAGACATTTTTGGTTTACGACAACTAATTGACTAAGGCAACCCAGATACTTGATACAGTATGAGAACGAGGATGAAGAAATACCCAGCATTGGAAGAACTTCGAATAATTGTAGCAAAATGTTGTTCCTGGGGCTCTGCTCTTTTTAAGCATCTTTACATAACTCTCATATGGAATATAAGTTACATATTCATGATCTTCACTGCTTCTTGAAGCTACTTGTGAAATGCCAAATTGATAAACAAACAACTACGTAAACAATTGGTTGAGAAATTGATGTTGCTTGTCACACATATTGGACACATTTTCAATCTTAAATTTGGCAATTTCGTGCTATTAAACCCCGGTTTCTAGCTATTTATGATGATTATCATCTACAACTCTTTCAAAATGTTTGAAAAACCGAGCAACATCCATATCATATTTATATAGTCGTTCAAATCAGCAGTTATGCTCTTACTAACTTGCTTGCAAGCCCCATGGGGATGAGAAAAGAAATTTAAATACCCTAAAAATTGTTCACCGAACTGCAAACCCTAAAATTTCTGAAATGGAAACAATAAAATTGAAGCTATAGCGAAAACATGGATGATTACCTCAGAAAATCAGACGGGTTCACGTTCAATTGGAGGAAAGCAAGATCCAAAACCATAAAGCCCCAAATCAGTCAGGATGGCGATGTTGCGAGAGAGGAATCAGAGGCGAAGGAGAAACCCACGATCCAAAACCCTAAAGCCCCAAATCAGTCGGGATGGCGGTGCTACGCGAGAGGAATCAGAGGCGAAGGTGAAACCCAGAGGAGAGAGGGAAGGAGAATGACGGAATCGCCAGGGAGCTCGAGAGAGGGGTGGTCACGGGCCTGGATGCTGAGAGAGAGAGAGAGAGAGAGAGAGAGAGAGAGAGAGAGAGAGAGAGAGAGAGAGAGAGAGAGAGAGAGAGGGAACCGTTCGATCTGATCGAAAAGACAGGATGACGCCCGCGTTTTGAGTTGGGGTGTGTTCGTCTGATCTCATCAGACAAACGGAGGCCCATTCGCACAGGCTACGTGTGAATCCCATTCGCAGCCGAATACTGTGTTTTTTTAATAAAATTGCTTACGTAACGATTAGTACCACAGCGCTAAAATAAAGCGCTATTTAAGGTATTACTTGGATAGCGCTTTAACAAAAAGCACTATCTAAGTGATTTTTACCTTAATTTTGATTTATTTTTATTTTCTATAAGTGCAAAAGCGCTATACAAGAGCTCACTTAGATATCGCTTTTTAGAAGCGCTATCTAAGTGGCGTTAACCAAGCCAAAATCTGTAGTAGTGAGAACACACTAGACTGGATCATGGTCCATTGAAGGAGATTTATTATTCATATGTGTCCCGTTCGATTAGAAATGGCTTCATTAAAACTAGTTAATCATATCAACTAATTGAATCCTAAAATTCGAATTTATTAGGATTAGTTAATTGTTATGAATGAGGGAGGCCTTTGGCCTCCCCTCCTTCATTACCCACTTCATTGGTCCCCATTACTATGAGTAATGGGGACCCTTGGTCTCCTTGAGGCCCTCCATCTCCCCTCATTAGATGAATATATAGAGAACCATGGCCTAGTGCCATGGTCACTCATTCTTTTGCTAAGAAAGCTTGTCTCTCTCTCTCTCAAGAGTCCTATTATCTTCTAACACGTTATCAGCACGTGTTCTTCCTTGAGCACAAATCCAATCCAGAAATCCCCACCAAATTGATCCCCTACGCGCAAGGAATCTTTGGTTGCTGTGGCGATTCGTTTGGAGCACGGCGGTGTTCTCGACGTTTTTCGGAGCTGGGATTTTTATTCTACAAATATTTGTTCTTCCCTAGATATTTTATCTAGAGGTAAAATTCTATCCTATTAGATATAAATTATTCTCGTATATATTTTATCTATAGGTAATATGTTGATTATTATGATTATTATTTTTAATACAAATCAACATATCAAAAATATATTAAATACAAAATAAAGCTGATTTTTCACCCAAATTACACTATTTTGGGTTGATAACAGTAAAAAAAAAACCTCCGTCAACATGACAACATGGCAAACCAAACGTCATTTCATGCTATACAGACTGGAAAGGACAAACTTCACCAGGTGAATTGAATGCCTATGGGTTTGCTTATTCAACATGGCAATATGAAGGTTGGATGTTGCTAAAGTCTTATCTTTATCATTGTGCAGTTTACAGCGGAATACAATCTAAGTTCAACAATACTTTAAATTTATTCTAAATTCACAAAGTGTTGGTGCATGGGTTTCATCTGATGAAGAAAGCTGTTGAAGCAACAGTTTACTAAAATTATAATTCAACAAATGGATCAGGAGGCTGTGATGTTCTGTGTACTAACAACATACATGGTTAACAATGTTCCATGTACAAATAACGCATATGTTCAGTGACAAATATAAGAGTTCAATGGAAGCATTTAGTATGTCATTCACTGTTTAAGATCAGTATCGAAAAACATATGAGTAAATGAGTGAAAAGCTACCGAGGATAGCCAGTTTAGCACACAAGACAATGCGTAAACATGAACCAACAATGAGAATAAAAGGAATTACATAGTAATTACCTGCAGAGAGATATCGTTGGTTTGAATGAATGAGTTCCTTCATGTTTAGCTTCTTGCAGAGAGCTGAGAAGCTCATGCGTTTTGCTCATTCTTTCTGTATTAAATAAATGACATAAAAAGAGATCATGTCAAACTTCACACGTTTTAAGGGGCAAGATCTGGAAGATGAGGGGTCGGGGGCTTTTAATTTTCCTTTACCCTAAAAATTGTTATTTAGGCCTCATGTAAAATTAAATCTAGAATATTACAGCCCAAATCTTATTACTAAATTAGTTTGGCTGTTTATTGGGCCTGAAGCCCAGTTCAAAATAATGACAATTAAAATGAGTTTAATTTTGCTTATGGGCCTGCAGTCCATATTACAACAATAATTTATTTTGTCGGCTTATTTGGGCCAGACGCCCAGATAATCAAATTGCTAATATTATGTAAAACATCTCTCTTGCATTGTTACTTATTTATGGATTATTAGGATTTTTCAAAATATAACTATCTCAAAGATCCTGAGACCGCTCTGCCGTTAGTCAACTAACCTAACGGTGTATGACGTTTCCACGTGGTCTACGAGATATTTATATTTTCTAGTTTCCTTTACCATATGTTTTGCTTGAGATATATGCGTGGTTGTTTACTTTTATGCCCGTAGCATATTTAGAACTGCGTGGATGTTTAAATCTGTAAAAATGTGTTTTTCGGGATCGGCCATTGTATACCTATTTACTTTCCTTGCACTTTTATTTTCTTTTGAGAGAATTTGTAAGTGAGGAAATTTGTATTTTAATGCCTAAGCTCGATGCAACAGCACATAGAATTGATGAAAACTCCTTCAATGTATCATGATGTCGGTCAATGTGCTTGGCTAAGTTTGCTGGACCAACCTAGCTTGACTGGGTAACAAGTGGTCCTGGCTTAGTCAATTCCCTGGCCGCGTCCGCTGGACCGCAAGGAGTCGATTCATGACTGTGTAAGCCAAAGCTCGATGCAACAACATATGAAGACAGAGATATAGGGACCCAATTCAGTTTGGGTTTCCGCAGTTGTATTTTACTTTTCTTTTATGGACTGTAAATGAACTTTGGACTGTTTATTTTTTGGGTATCTGGCCGATCCCCGCATTTTTACTTGTTTATTTCTTTATGCATGAATTTTGAATTTTAATTAATTCATGCTCATTTTAAATTGCATAGATAAATGGCAAAATTGGCAATCGTCGATTTCGAAGTCCTTGACTCTGCAGGGACAAACTACCTGAGTTGGCGAGTGGACCTGAAGTTCCACTTGCGTTCGATGGCCCTCCTTGGGTCCATTTTGGCTCCTTCCTCGGCCCCAGCAGCGGCCGAAGCCTCTGCTACAACTAACAGCAGCCCTACAACCACTATATCCGATATAGATAAGGCGAAAGCCATAATCTACATTAGGAAACATATAGATCGGACCTTAAAGGCCGAATACTTAACGGTTGAGGATCCAAAGGACCTGTGGACAGCGCTGGAAGCTCGGTATAAACATCAAATTGATGTTATATTACCGCGTGCCAGTTATGAGTGTGAAAACCTCAGACTTCAGGACTATAAGTCCGTCGCTGAGTACAATTCTGCACTTCATAACATCACATCACGCCTGAAGTTGTGCGGTGAAGAAGTGACAGAACAACGCATGTTGGAAAAGACATTTACCTCGTTTCACGAGAAAGATGCAATCCTCATGCAACAGTATCGTGAATGCAATTTCACGAAATTCTCCGATCTGATCCCATGCCTACTTAGGGCAGAGCAGAATCGAGACTTACTGCTTGCAACTCATAACTTACGTCCAGCTGGCACTGCCCCTATCCCTGAAGCCCATCACGTTTCTCCCCAGAAGTGAAAAAAATGTTTACTGCAAAAGACTTCGAAAACGACGACCTTCTCGATTGAGCATCATCTTTTATCTATGCTTTTAGAATTCAATATATCTTCATCTTTATTTGCTTAAGTACGAACTTTTATTTTCGAATGAATGTTTACATTTTCGCTCAAATAAAATTTCGTTTTTGCTTATATAGATGATGTCTGAGTGCCTAGTGGACAGTGCCTCAACGCACACAATCCTTCGAGATCATTGCTATTTTAATAGTGTAAATAAATATCACGGTCCTGTTATCACAATTTCAGGACTGTCCCAAATAATCGAAGGATCTGGTGAAGCAATTATATTGCTCCCAAATAACACAAGACTTCAAATAAATAATGCATTATTCTCTCCTAAATCAAATAGGAATCTCGTAAGTTTCAAAGATTTCCGTTTAAACGGATATCACTTAGAAACCAGAGATGAAAATACGGTTGAATATCTGTATGTAACTCGTCAGAAAGATGACCGGAAGATCATCTGCGAACGATTCAAGGGACTCCCGTCGGGTCTCTACCAAACATACATTCAACCAATAGAAGCCAATATGACTGAGCACCAGACGTGCCAATCCTTGCCAGAGTTCGAACTCTGACACAATAGACTTGGTCACCCTGGAACAGCAATGATGCGACGCATCATCTCTGAATCCCGTGGACACAAATTGAAGAACCTGAAGATTCTTCAAAAGGGTGAATTTCCATGTCTCCCTTGTTTTAAGGGAAAACTAATAACGAGACCATCCCTCCTGAAAGTGGGATTAGAGTCTCCTGGCTTCCTTGAGAGAATTCATGGTGACATTTGCGGGCCTATTCACCCCGCAAGTGGCCCATTTCGGTACTTCATGGTACTGATTGATGCATCAACCAAATGGTCTTATGTGTGCCTCTTGTCCACCCGCAACCTAGCTTTCCCAAAGCTATTGGCACAAATAATAAGGTTGCGTGCTCATTTCCCCGATAACCATATCAAGAAACTACGTCTTGATAATGCGGGAGAATTTACTTCACAAGTCTTCGAAGACTATTGCCGGGCAACGGGTATTGAAGTTGAACATCCGGTAGCACATATTCATACCCAAAACGGATTAGCTGAGTCCCTTATAAAGAGACTCCAATGGATTGCACGTCCATTACTTATGCAATCCCAGTTGCCTGTGGATACTTGGGGGCATGCTATTTTACATGCCGCATCACTTATTAGGATAAGACCCTCTGGAGGTCATACTTTATCCCCGATGCAACTAGCATATGGCGCACCTCCGGATATCTCTCATTTGAGAGTGTTTTGTTGTGCGGTATATGTCCCAATAGCACCACCTCAGAGGACCAAAATGGGTCCTCAGCGTCGTCTAGGTATATATATTGGGTTTGATTCGCCATCTATTATAAGATACCTTGAACCCCTGACGGGTGACGCATTCAAGGCACGTTTTGCAGACTGTGAATTTAATGAGAAATTTTTTCCTAAACTGGGCACACAGTCTAAGAAGCCAGAAGCTTCTGAGACCATTAGTTGGGACCAGAAGTCTTTGTCCCTATATGATCCGCGTACTAATCTGTGTGAAGATGAAATCCTGAAGATCCTTCACATCCAGAATACAGTACATCTTTTGCCGGATAAATTCACGGACAACCAGAAGATTGTCCGATCACACGTCCCTGCTGCCAATACGCCAGCTAGGATTGACATCCCCATAGATGGATGCAACCCACCGACAGCAGATTTGGCAGTTCCTCAAATGAAAAGAGGACGCCCACCAGGTTCAAAAGATAAATTTCCTCGAAAGAGGAAGACTCCTGGTGATACTAAGATTATCCCTCCACAGGATGCTGAGCTCAGACCAGCTACTTCTCCCCTCCTGATTTCCCCAGCAGAGGAAACAATAGGAGAAACATCATTAAATTTTGTACGTACTGGAGAAGTACTGGACAGAAATAGCATAGTCGTCGACGACGATTTTGCGTTCGATATTGCCGTTCACGTCACTGAATATGACGATGACGTCGAACCACGATCTCTGGCGGAATGTAAACGCCGAGATGATTGGCCAAAGTGGGACGATGCAATAAGAGTAGAGCTGGACTCACTCTTGAAACGCAAAGTCTTTGGACCAGTAGTCCAAACACCAGTAGGTGTAAAGCCTGTGGGATATAAGTGGGTTTTCATAAGAAAAAGAGATGAAAATAATGTGATCGTTCGCTATAAGGCACGACTTGTAGCCCAGGGATTTTCCCAAAGACCGGGGATTGATTACGAAGATACGTATTCTCCGGTCATGGATTCGATCACATTCCGATTTTTAATAAGCCTAACTTCTCTGGAAAGCCTAGAAATGCAGCTCATGGACGTTGTGACTGCATATCTATATGGCGATATAGATAAAAATATCTACATGAGACTTCCTGATGGGTTTAATCTACCCCCAGAGATGAAAGAGATACCTCGGGACGTATTCTCTGTAAGGCTACATAGATCATTATATGGTCTAAAACAATCGGGAAAGATGTGGTATAACAGACTTAGTGATTTCCTTGCACAGCAAGGATTCACGAATAACGAAGTCTGCCCGTGTATCTTTATCAAAAGAACGGGAACAGGATTCGTCATCATAGCTGTATATGTAGATGACTTAAATCTCATAGGATCTCCTGCAGAGATCAAAGAGATATCTGAAAGCCTTAAACATACTTTTGAAATGAAAGACCTAGGCAAAACAAAGTATTGTCTTGGCTTACAGATAGAACACCTAAGAGGTGGAATCCTATTACACCAATCTAATTATACAAAGAAACTTCTACACAAGTTTCATATGGATAAATGTCATCCTTTAGGTACTCCTATGGTCGTAAGATCACTAGATGTACATAAGGACCCCTTCCGGCCACTGGAAGAGGGGGAGGAGATACTGGGTCCTGAAGTACCCTACCTCAGTGCCATTGGAGCACTTCTATATCTGGCTAACTGTATGCGTCCCGATATAGCGTTTACAGTTAATCTTCTAGCCAGACACAGTGCAGCGCCCACAAAGCGCCACTGGAATGGAGTAAAGCATCTTCTGCGATACCTTCAGGGTTCCATTGATCTTGGACTTTACTACCAGAGAGGTGCCTCCCCCAAATTGTTTGGTTATGCTGATGCAGGTTATCTCTCTGATCCGCACACGGCAAAATCCCAAACAGGTTTTGTTTTTACCTACGGAGGTACTGCTATCTCCTGGAGATCGGTGAAGCAAACCACAACAGCTACATCATCCAACCATTCAGAGCTCATTGCGATCCACGAAGCAAGCAGAGAGTGTTATTGGCTACGATCCGTCGTCCAACACATTCTTCAATCTACTGGCCTGAAGACCGGTGATTTGGAGCCTACCGTTCTGTTTGAAGATAACGCTGCATGCATTGCTCAACTTCAAAAAGGCTACATCAAGGGCGACAGGACGAAGCACATATCTCCCAAGTTTTTCTGGACACATGAGCTAAAGGAGGACAGGCAGATCGAAGTTCAGCAGATACAGTCCTGCAACAACTTAGCTGATCTTTTTACCAAGTCTTTGCCCAAATGTACTTTTGTAAAGCTTGTAAAGAACATTGGTATGCGACAATTGAAAGACCTGCAAGCCTGAAGCTTGTACGGATCAGGGGGAGTAACTTGTGGATTGTACTCTTTTTCCTTAAGCTGTTGGATTTTCCCACTGGGTTTTCCACAGCTAAGGTTTTAACGAGGCAAACACACTTACTCTGGATCCAGAAGTATACACCCCTCTTTGCCTCAAATGCTGAGACCAAAGTGATGATTGGGTAAGGGGGAGTGTTATGAATGAGGGAGGCCTTTGGCCTCCCCTCCTTCATTACCCACTTCATTGGTCCCCATTACTATGAGTAATGGGGACCCTTGGTCTCCTTGAGGCCCTCCATCTCCCCTCATTAGATGAATATATAGAGAACCATGGCCTAGTGCCATGGTCACTCATTCTTTTGCTAAGAAAGCTTGTCTCTCTCTCTCTCAAGAGTCCTATTACCTTCTAACATTAATAACTTTTATTAAAGTCCTTATCAACTATAAGGATTTTTAAGGTGTTATCCTAATCATGTCTTAAGCATTTTAAAATTCAAGTTGCAACAATTTAAATCATACCCGTTTGTTCAAAATTATTATTTGAACAATTAAAATAATAATTAGGAGAGGGCTACCCTAAACAAGAATTTAATATGTGCAACAATTTTTAAAACATAGCATATCTAAAAATTATCTCATAATTTTTCTGGAGGTTTTTAATGGCTATCCTAATAGTCTTTCTTGAATTATCACATAATCAAAATAACTAATACAGCCATTAAAAAATTATTAACTAAACAATTTAGTATAATAACAAAGCAATTAAAATTTATCTCAAAAATATTCTTGCTAAACATGCAACCTAAAAATTATCGCATAAGTTTAAGTTACATCAAAAAATTATTACATAATTTTAAAGATTTAATTTTAAAATAAAATTAAATCTAATTTTCAAAAACAATTTTCGAAAATAAAAACGACATTTTTTAAATCAAAACCTCCTTCTTATGGAGAAACATGATGTATCACATATATTTTATAAATTGCAAATCATAGATCAGGTAGACTGGCTCTGATACCACTGTAGAGTTTTCTGGGGCTTAGGGCCATAAATACGACGTCCGGCCTAAGTCAGTCAGACGAAGTTATCAACACGGCAACAGAAAATAGACTTAAAACAGTTTTAAGTTAAGCACTAAAGTGAACAAACCCTAGCCAAGATCTCTACTATATCGGGGTAGGGTCCGACCAACCCCTACGGATAGATCTATGTAACAATTGCAATTATAAACGCATGAATATTTAAACTACATACCTTTCACTAAGCAACATTTCTTTGGCCACATATATTTTATAAATTGCAAATCATAGATCAGGTAGACTGGCTCTGATACCACTATAGAGTTTTCTGGGGCTTAGGGCCATAAATACGACGTCCGGCCTAAGTCGGTCAGACGAAGTTATCAACATGGCAGCAGAAAATAGACTTAAAACAGTTTTAAGTTAAGCACTAAAGGGAACAAACCTAGCCAAGATCTCTACTATCTCGGGGTAGGGTCCGACCAACCCCTAAGGATAGATCTATCTAACAATTGCAATTATAAACACATGAATATTTAAACTACATACCTTTCACTTCGTTTCCGTAGAAAACGAAGTGTCATTTTAAGCAACATTTCTTTGGCCACCACGAAGTGTCATTTTAAGCAACATTTCTTTGGCCACCACGCCACTTTTCCCAAGCTAAACCACGTCCCGAACCGCTCCTCGTCCCGAGTCGAACTGCTTCCCGAACCGCACCGCGTCCTGAGGTGAGTAACACCCTTGTCACTGAGTCAACCACGTGCCGAAGAAGATTTCACCTTGAGTGGATCCTTCGTCAAGACTTCGGATCTTGTCCGAGCTCCTTTGTAGCTTTGCTAGAGCCTGAACAGGAGCAAAGAAGAAATTTAGGGACAAAGATATTTAATTTAAGCTCAGATCCGGGCTTGCTCACGTTTAATGGAGCTACTCAGATCTGGAGCTTGGGACGAGTTTCAAGGAGGGGAGTAGGCCCCTATTTATATAGGCGGCTGACCCCTCCCCTTTACTCCAAATCCGAAGTGGGACTAAAAAATTTGGGAGAAAAATTAATTAAAGTTTGCCTTTCACAAAAGCCAAACTTTGGTGAATTTTTCCTCCCTCGTCGTTGGGCTTCACAAGTGATACAACCTATCAAATCGAAGAGGGTTGAACGGTGAATGCGAAGGTTCGAACGACACTCAATTCCGACTTCGTTTGACCCCTCAAACATTGTCTCAAAGTTGCCCAAAACATAGATTTTCGTAAAAACTGCAGCCGTCATAGCCTGCCTGTAACCCTAGACCAGGTGGGGCCCACCTGCGGGCCCACCCACTTTCCAGAGGGCGCA
This sequence comes from Scilla litardierei, assembly GCA_030789695.1. Classification (NCBI taxonomy): domain Eukaryota; kingdom Viridiplantae; phylum Streptophyta; class Magnoliopsida; order Asparagales; family Asparagaceae; genus Scilla; species Scilla litardierei. The sequence goes on from CM061137.1 coordinate 117,936,251, forward strand.
GTGCTTAGCCCAAAAATGTGCTTCTCTCAAGCGTAAGAGTCCGTGCAAGTAATATAGATCTGGGAGTCCAGATGTCGAATACTCGGGAGAAAACCGGTTGCAACTACAAAGCTTAAATCAAATAGGGATTGAACGTAGAGAGACCAACCACTTTTGATGAGGATGGTTTGAATAGGGTTTGATCGTGGTTTTTAATTTGTGAATAATACGAGCAAAAGAAAGTTTCGTTTATATAAATATCTATGAAAAGTATGCACATGATATGGGTTCATTAGGGTCCATGATTTGTATTAACTTCGTTGGTTAACGATAACTCAATGATATCTCTTTTTGAGAGAAATTCATTGGAAAATACCCTTGTGGGGATTAAAGCACAAAATTGATTACAGTTGTTGCTAAAGCTATAATCTTTTAAATATAAGAGATGAAACTCCCTTTTGGGGAGATCAAAACTCACCCTTGTGAGGCGATCATCAACTCAATCATGTTCTTGTAAAAGATGAAGAGGAGATTTTAAATAAAGACTATAACTTTATCAACATCAACAATTTTAGCACGAAGATTCAACCAAATAAATACACATCATGTCCCCTAACTACACCATATCATGCACAATAAGAATTTAGCCACACATACTGAAAATAATAAAGGATTTCATCATATTAAGCATGGTTCTAGTCAATAGAAGTAGGTGGAATTGAAAATACACAATTAAGTTCAAGAGATATCACCAAAACACCATCTTTTGCCCAAGAAAACCTCTTCTTCTTCCTCTAAAAGCTCTCTAAAAATCCCTCAGATTATTCTCTGTCAATCAGGAGAATCTGCAAAAAAACGCCGCTGAAATCGCCCAAATACACCAAGAATACGAAGCAAAAACCCTAGAATACCTTAAATACTAGGCATTGCGGGTTTAATGTGTTAATGGGTTCAAAATCCGCACCCAAATCGCCTAAACACCCAACTCGCAAGCCGCTGGATGATCTCCACCGTTGGATGAAAACAGGATTAATTCTCGCTGTGCCACGTGTGCTTTAAAACCCGCGCTTTGCCCGCATCTGCCTTCGATCTCTGAATCCGCTTCGAAAAGAACGTGGGCCGTTGGATGCTCGATCGAACGGATGTTGAAGCGCCACGTCGCCCGCTAATTTCGAATGCCGCTCGCTCCTTCCCTTGAATCCAACCCATCCATTCAAAAGGTGGGATTGAGCGAGGTGCTGCCGCGTGTCCCTCTGCTGCGTTCGCTGCGCTCTTCTCCTACACGTGGGATCTCAATCCGACGGTTCGATTTCGTCCACGTCCCCGCTTGCTGAGCTACTCTTCGAGTTCGAGCCGGAGAAATGTGGACCGTTCGATCAGGCGGAAAACTCCTAGGATTGTGCCACGTAGCCCCGGATCGCTGCTTTCGCCGCTCCGTTCTCCTCGCGTTCGGGCCACAGCCAGGATCGTTCCGCGTCGATCGTTCGTAAGCTCAATGATTTCGGCCGTTGGATGAAGACTGGGCGGCAACGATTGAGCCACGTGGCCCGCATTTGAGCTGATACACGTACGCCATCGTATATCCATATTTGCCACCGTATTTCTTGCGTATATCTCCATTTAAATGGTATTCTGCATTCAAAAATTCATAGTAATTAGCACAGATCTCAGAAAAATACAAATAAATAATCCTTGGAATCGTGAGATCGAGAGCTAGCTATGAAAAATATAAAAATGCGGAAATACTCAGTAAAATTCAGATTTTGTGCACAAATCAACGGTTTGCTCTAATAAATGATGATATACAATATAAGAACATATTAGAGACCAATTAAGCATCATTTACACACAAAATATTACTAGATGATGTAAGGATCCTGTCTATGGGGAAAAACTAGAAGGGGGTTGAATAGTGTTATGCAATTTAAAAAGATAGTTACACCAATTTAAATGCAATCCAACAAAATAATGCGGAATAGAAATTAAACCCAAAAATGAAACACACGCAAATGCAGAAATGTTTCAAGGGTTCGGATTACCCAAGTCACTTCCCGACTTGCTCCTGGTAATTCTATGTCCCTTCCACCCGGATACCTCCGGACACTCAAGTTAGAACCCTAACTTGAGGTTTCCTTAAAACCCACTTGTAGCAACCCTTCAAGTGAAATCGAAGTACAATCGATTGACCTTGACTCCCACAACTTGGGAGCAAGCAAACCGCTCTCACAACCCGAGAGCAAATTCAAATAATGAAAGCTATGAAATTATGAAAGCAACACTTACAATCACATATGCCTTGAAGTAGAACTTGAAGGAGAAGTGTGTTGTGTGTTGCAGACTCTCTTGGAAGAGAGGAGAAAGCCCTTTCTCTTGACTGCACCAAATGCCTAGAAGATAACTCTTTGGTTCTAGGTTGGAGAGCAAGAGATCAAAGATTGGAATTCTTAGGGCTTTGGATTTGAGAGCTGTTAAACTTGAGAATGAAAGCTTGAGAGATTTTGCAATAGCCTAGGTAAGCTTTCAATGGAACAGTAAAAGGCCCTTATATAGGTTTCTCAAATACACAAAACAGATTAGGCAAAAACCCTTTAGGAATTCGTAAGAAAAATCTCAACGAATAGAATCTGCGCTCGTGACAGTCGACTGTTGAAGAAACCACAGTCGAATGTTGCACAGTCAGCAAGGGTAGGTGGTAACTTACCACGTGGACAGTCGACTGATGAAGCAAAGACAGTCGACTGTTAAACCAACAGGCAACTGTAAATCCTTCTACAGGCGACTGGCCAAAAGATGGGAAAGTTAAAGAATTCTGGAAATCTTCTGAGATAACAGGACAGACGACTAATGATGATAAAACAGTCGACTGTTAATCAGAACAGGCGACTGTAAATCCTTATACAGACGACTGTCAAATACCCTGAGAATTTCCAGAGAGCTGAGTCAACAAATTGGCTCACAGACAGACGACTGTTGCAGCATAGACAGTCGACTGATCTAGTGGACAGTCGACTGTATATTCAACAATAGTCGACTAGCAGTAAAAGACAGATCAACAAAGTTTGGGCAAAAGACAGACATGCAACTAATTCACAACACACAGTCAACTGTCACCTGAACAGGCGACTGTAAATCGTTCATGAGTCGCCTGTGGGAAATAAGACATAGAAGCCCAAAACTAGATTGTAACAGTTTGTGCATAACATGCGACTGTAAAACAAAACACAGTTGACTGTTTTTGAGACAGGCGACTGTAATTTGTTCAGCAGTCGTCTGTTATTCACAATACAGACATAATCAAAAGAGAAATGAATTGGAGTCTAAGGACAACTGATCTATTGATGTCCTAAGACTGAAATAAGGATGTGTGGGTGTGCTCCATCAATGTTCTACTTCTAAGCTACATACTAGAAGAGATAAAAGAAATTTACATTGACGAATCCTCTCTTCTATCCAACGTATGATCTTGGAGTCTTCATGGAGCTTCAAATACCATCCACGATCATCCAATCCATTTCATTTGCCTTCAATGAACTTTGAGTGTCATCCATTGCTAGTAGATCTTCATAATAAGCTTGGCAATGGATTAACTGCAAAATAGGGGATTAGTCACAAGTATTTATGTTTGCTCATCATTAACACCAAGTAGGGAGAAGTCCAATACTCAACATTCTCCCCCGTTTTGATGATGACAAACAAACATAAACAAAAAGATAAATAATTGTGCGTAATGAAAACTTACTCCCCCTAAATAGATGCCAATCAAGTTAGTCAACAAATATTTGGGCATCTATATATCAATTGAAGCAACTGATAAGATATGAGTGAATTCAATTCAAGAAATCTTGGAAATAAAAATCCCTATTCATTGTAATCCTACTCCCCCTGAATCTAAGGTAACTTCAATCTTAGATTCAAAGTGTTAGAACATACTTAGCACATTCATTATGAATCTTGTATACTTATTTCTCGCCCCCTATGGCATTATCCAAAAAGGTGGGAGTAAATAACAACAACAATAATCGTGCTAAATAAGAACTAACAACAATCAAGGAGTATAAAGATATAAAGAATAAAAACTCATAAAATCACATCAAATACTTATGTGAATATAGGAATGGAAGTCCAATAGCAACATTTTAGATATACGAAACAAAAATAGTTTCAAAAATGCATCACATCACTGGTAGCATGAATAATCCAATATCAAATCCTATATTGTCTCAAAAACACATTAGAAGAGAATATATCATTCATGGAGATGACGTGTGTGTATATTTTATATATTCACGCACGTCTTCTTTGTGTTTTTCCGTTATTTTCCGCCGTCCCGTATCCGTTTTCTCGTATTTTCTAGTTTTCTTTTACTTCTCCTTGTTTTTGTGTGTTTGCAGGAGTTTGCCAGCGTAGGGGACACATAACAAAGATATCATAAGTCCCCGGAGCAACGGAAGGAGTCACGCGCGATCCAGGGGGTCAAACGACCAAGATTACTATCTTTCAGCCCCTACCGGATCGGTTGGATACAGCTAACCAATCGGGTGATGCACACGTGCACGACCCGGACAGCCGCTGAAGCAAGAGAGCATCAACCGACCGGGTCGACGATCGGTTCAGCCCAACAGACTTCTCGGGAAATTGAAGCTGAATTCCAACTGATCGGGTGACCTTCACCCTATCGGTTCATCTGTAGCCAATTCCCCCAAGAGACGACCCGGAGAGCTCACCCGACGGCCAGTTGACCATGCCAAAACGTCGCAAGTCTCTGTCTTTTGGGCGACGTTTTCCAACCGATCGGTTGATTTATCAACCGATCGGTTCACCCGATGACCGCAAGATCCAAATGACGAGTCGCTTGCGCCAACCGACCGTGTCGAGTGACCGGGTGAAGTTTCTGAAGATCGCTGTCGAAGAATGAAGCAGGTCACCCGATCGGTTGATACTTCAACCGATCGGGTGACGTCGTTTTCTATATATATAAGCCCTAGGTTTTCAGAAAGGAGAGCTGTGTTTTTTTCTGTCTTTTTCCTATTGTGACGGCTGAAATTTTTTGGTTATTTGTAAGTGTTCAGATCTTTATGAAATTTTAATATAGTGTTAATTGCATTGCTATTACTTCGTTTCAATTGCTTGATTATGTTTTTAACTGTCGATGTTCATTTAGATTGCTTTTTAGATAAAATGTGTGAGTAGTTCCCAAATCTGGGATTTTGGTGAAAACCCCTTCGTGGGTTCTCGCGAATGCGTCCATAGGACTAGGATATCGATAGGGATTAGGAATCTAAAGGTTACGCGTGGTGTTTCATTGTCATCGGTGGGAAAAAGACCGCCTTTGACCGTTGGGCCAAGGGGGAATAAACTTGGCAGTTGACTCCCTAGCCATAGCTCACGCCCTTAGCGTAGACATCGAATCCTTGCGCGCAGGAGCGGTAGGACGAGATGTTGGGAGTTATTGTTGCAAGCTTAGTGCTCCCGAAGTCGGTCAGTATTAATGGACATGGGAATGACCACTGACCGAACCCGGGTAGTCCGACGTATCATCTTGGGCACCGACCGGAATATCGGGCACATGGGACGCTGGTATCACTCTTAGAGGCAACGTCTCACTACTAAACCCTAATTCCGATCGTTATCCTATCCGCCGATTGTAATAGGAGAACACATGATAGGGTGGAAACCGAAGTCCCGGGTTTCCTTTTATATTGTCTAACCTCGTATCTACATTTCGTGACAACCCATCCATCTATTCGGGCTAGCTCACCCCTAGGGTGAATTGGTTCCTTTCTGACACAAGCACAACCACGCCTCCCTGTGTTCGACCCCCAAGCCACACTACAACACCGTGCGCTTGCGGTATAAATATTTTAAATCTCGTGTCCCCCATCTTATTGCATACTTGCATGATCACCACGACAAACCGGGGGGATGTCAAGCTTTATGGCGCCGTTGCCGGGGAGGCAACGTGTTTGTTTTCATTTAGGACCCAGTAATCCCTGAGACTAGCTCATGAACGCGGTCATTAGACTGCGTTTTATCCAAAAATTATAAAAATTTCAATAAATAGATTCTTTCCCTACCACCATTATCAACTTGTGCTATTCCTTGTACCACTGACGCGCTTGTCGTAGCCAAAATTTTTGTTTGTTAGGTGAATTATGTGGATGCCCGATGGATCATACATCGGAAATTTTGATGCTTACATGCCATACGGTGCTCAGATGGGGGGATATGAGAATTATCTGCCGGTCATGGCAGTTTGCGAAGCTTGTGGGATGCAGGGACATACGGCCAACCATTGCCAATTCAGTGCCCAACCCTACACCCCACACTCATATACCCACGACCTACATCGAGAACCCTCCCATCCTTACCCCCAAATTTCCACACCCCATCCTCCACCAAGATCGAGCCTTGAATTATTCTTGGAAAACTACATTGCAACTCAAATGCACTGCATATCACCTCCACTTCCATCACCACTCCCCCCCACCGATGTCTGACCTTGAAGTATTATTAGAAGACAATATTTTAAACCAATGCCAGATGACTCCACCACTTCCACTTCCACCACCTACGACCGATCTTGAGTTGTTAGTGGCGAATTCCTTTTTAAATCAAGGCCCGACAACACCATCACTCTCATCTCCATCTCAGAAATCTATCCTTGAGTTATTGATGGAGGATTCCACGGTAACCCAGTGCCAGGTGGATTCACCAATTCCATTTTTGCCTACCACTTCTACTTTTGGGGGTGAAGCAGTCGTGTCTCATACATCATCGACAACTTGCACCACGGAAGGTAACTCTTATGGTTTACAATTTGAAAATTTTGATATGAGTCCCCTTCCCCATGCAGGTACAATTTTTGAGACATACGGCATTGAGGAGGCCATGGAGGATGTCCATATCGACGAGGAGGGAGAGCGTGGAGCCGTGAATGTCATGACTCATTCTATTCAGCCTCTTGCTCCCATGCCTCTACCACTACCTCCACAGCTCACCCTCACTCCACGAGAGGCATCACATCCACCAGAGCTTATTGCTCCCACTCGGAGAGATCTTTTAGACCCTATTTCTGAATCTCATATTACGTTCCACATATTTCTAGATTCAAATACTACTGACGTGACATACCCTCCAAAGGATCCCGATTCACACTATACGTAGATATATCAGGGCATGTCAGCACCTGACGAGCTCGTCGCTGAACGTGGACAGGAGATCACTGCGTCACCACCAGGGCATAGCACCACATTCTCAGGGAGTCATCGTTAACTTTTTCCACGCTTTACATTTCACTTTGACGACACTCTTTGGGATACATTTAATGCGGGGAAGGATTTTTCATCACAGGCTGATGCTCCTTTTCTTTCGAATGATTTAGGTGGACATCATCGAGAGAAGCTTGTGGGAGCATTGCTGGAGTTCATTGGTGTTCGTGGCACCAGAACATTGGCGGAGCCACAGAAAGAACAGGAAGAGCAGCTTCCTGCTCCACTCCAAATCGTGGATCCACCGTTTGTTCAGGTGTATCTAAATCTAGTAGTGTAAAAAATATTTTACCACTCTCTAGTCTAGACTGGAATAAAATCTTCTCCTCTCGGCAGTGAGAGGAGCGTATTAGGATCAATCGCTTTTGTTTGAATAAAATTTGCCTCCTTGCCTCGCCCCTCCAGTCTCTTCCGAGGAGAATGAGCACACCGCCTCTCCTGCATTTTGATTTTTTTTCTTCGATCTTCCCCCTAGCATATTTCTGCATCATCATTATCATATCATATTGCTAGCATTGTCATGTCCAGCTTGGGGGACATCGAATTTTGTGTGTGACGTCGTGTTTTTCGTCGTGGTGTGCTTGTTTATATTTGTCGTGTGGTGTGATTTTCTTTATTTTCCTTTTTCGTATGTGTGCTTTTCTTGTTTTTCATTTCTTTTTGAGTCGGTGCATATTCCCCCCATTTTCATTGTTCACTTTTATTGCATTGAGGGCAATGCAAGTTTCAGCTTGGGGGAGTCGCACTTCGTGCATCATTTGCGTCTTTTTATTCGTTTTTGAGTCGTTTTCATCATGTTTTTATTTTTTATTTTCTTCTTTTCTTTCTCTTTCTCCTAGAGATGACCCCATATGATGAATTGCCATGAAATCACACACACACCTAGCATGGCTTCGATAATCACATTCGCTAACCCTAGGAAGCCGAGTCCTCTTGCATTTCATGCATCGTGGGTCCTCTTAGCTTTTTTGTGAGTCGTGCGTCGTGCCTAGCTGTTTGGTGTGCTTCTACTTTGTGATTTTGATTTATATACTTGTCCAAGAATGACCCCTAGATTATCATGCTTCGATTTGAATATGCGGTATTTGCTCCTCCTGTCTGCTTCTGTATGCATGAATATATAGGGTAAAGGGATCCTAAGGTGCCTCCTTAGATTCAATCTAAGGAGGCGTCCCCATTTCCCACCATTTCACACATTTTTTTGAAATTTTTTTTCATGGGTTTATTGTTCACCTTATGGATGATCAACACACCAAATTTCAAGAGATTCCAATACTTTTTGAGCCCCCATCTACCCCTTGCAACTTCGTGGGGTTTTCAGAACGTTTTTAGACCGTTGAAATAGTAAGTGGTAGATGGTGGCTCAAAAAGTATTGGAATCCCTTGAAATTTGGTATGTTGATCATCCATGATGTGAACAACCCCATGAAAAAAAAATTCCAAAAAACTTGTAGGAGATGGGAGGAAATGGGGGCGCCTCCTTAGATTTTCATCTAAGGAGGCACCTTAGATCCCCTTTTTCCATATATATATATATATATATATATATATATATATATATATATATATATATATATATATATATGGGTAAAGTGTTCCTAGGGTGTCTCCTTAGATTAAATCTAAGGAGTCGCCCCCATTTTCCCTCATATCCCACAATTGTTTTGGATTTTATTTTTCATGGGGTTGTTGTTCACCTCATGGATGATCAACATACCAAAAATCAAGTCATTCCAATACTTTTAGAGCCACCATCCACCCCTTGCAACTTCAACGGTCTGAAAACGTGCTGAAAACCCATGAAGTTGCAAGGGGTAGATGGGGGCTCTAAAAGTATTGGAATGAATTGATTTTTGGTATGTTGATCATCAATGAGGTGAACAACAACCCCATGAAAAAAATTCCGAAAAAAATGTGGGATATAGGGAAAATGGGGGCGACTCCTTAGATTGAATCTAAGGAGTCACCCTAGGAACACTTTACCCTATATATATATATATATATATATATATATATATATATATATATATATATATATCGTATGCTTCATTTCGCATGTGTCGGGATTCCACAATTAGGACTAGGATAGCCCATTTAGCCTATGTTCTGATCAGCGAAAAATCTCATTTGCCCAAGTGTTTAGAATCCAATTTCTTTTTATTTTACTTGGTGCAAATCCCCTCGTCATGTACCGTTCTCCCACTTGGGAGAGTACACACGTGTATATACCCGAAAATCCAAAAATCCAAAAAAAGAGAAAAGAAAAACCCAAAAAAGAGAAAATAGAAAAGAAAGAAAAAAATATACATATGTATAGCCAAAAGCCCAAAAAAAATACATATATCCAAAACCCAAAACAAAATTGTGTGTGAATATTTTTCTACCTACCGAGAATAAAGGGAATGCGAGAATTTGCACCGAGTGTTCTACTCCACATCATCTCAACCCCCCATCGCTTTCGAAAACACTTGGAATAGGGAATTTCTAGCTATTATCTAGGCGATAGTGTGGTGATGTCCAAGTCCCTAGCTGTGGAGTCCCCTGACGCATGATACGTTTCGATTCTTACCTTCTTCACATGCATGCTTGAGCTATATATTCACCGCTTATTTCAAATCGAATCGATATTTGGGTATTTTCTTGGATTTGTGTATATGGAGCTTATTGCACAATGTAGATAGTGACACAGTCTGCTAGCACACGACCACACTCACTCGCGCTTAACCGCGTGGGCCCACGACTCTTGTCTGGACTCGTATTCCTTGGTTTAGTGTTGTGATTTGGTGTTTGCTTGCTTGGTGTGGCGTTTTTGATTTTGTTGGCCCTGACGGGCGATTTAGGATTTAGAGTTCTCTTTTTCTCTCTTTCTCTCTATTTTCTCCCTCCGAGCTCCTACTCTCACTCGTCTTCCTCAAGGACGAGGAAGGGTTCAGCTTGGGGGATTTTGAAGTGTGTGTATATTTTATATATTCACGCACGTCTTCTTTGTGTTTTTCCGTTATTTTCTGATGTCTCGTATCCGTTTTCTCGTATTTTCTAGTTTTCATTCACTTCTCCTTGTTTTTGTGCATTTGCAGGAGTTTGCCAGCGTAGGGGACATATAACGAAGATATCATAAGTCCCCGGAGGAACGTGAGGAGTCACACGCGATCCAGGGGTCAAACGACCAAGATTACTATCTTTCTGCCCCCACCCGATCGGTTGGATACAGCCAACCGATCGGGTGATGCACGCGTGCACGACCCAGACATCCGCTGAAGCAAGAGAGCATCAACCGACCGGGTCGATGACCGGTTCAGCCCAACAGACTTCTCGGGAAATTGATGCTGAATTCCAACCGATCGGGTGACCTTCACCCGATCGGTTCATCTGTAACCGATTCCCCCAAGAGACGACCCGGAGAGCTCACCCGACGGCCAGCTGACCGTGCCAAAACATCACAAGTCTCTATCTTTTGGGCGACGTTTTCCAACCGATCGGTTGATTTATCAACCGATCGGTTCACCCGATGACCGCAAGATCCAAACGACGAGCCGCTTGCGCCAACCGACCGTGTCGAGTGACCGGGTGAAGTTTCTGAAGATCGCTGCCGAAGAATGAAGCAGGTCACCCGATCGGTTGATACTTCAACCGATCGGGTGACGTCGTTTTCTATATATATAAGCCCTAGGTTTTCAGAAAGGAGAGCTGTGTTTTTTTCTGTCTTTTTCCTATTGTGACGGTTGGAATTTTTTGGTTATTTGTAAGTGTTCAGATCTTTATAGAATTTTAATATAGTGTTAATTGCATTGCTATTACTTCGTTTCAATTGCCTGATTATGTTTTTAACGGTCGATTTTTATTTAGATTGCTTTTTAGATAAAATGTGTGAGTAGTTCTCAAATCTGGGATTTTGGTGGAAACCCCTTCGTGGGTTCTCCCTAATGCGTCCATATGACTAGGATATCGATAGGGAATAGGAATCTATTGGTTACGCGTGGTGTTTTATTGTCATCGGTGGGAAAAGTCCGCCTTTGACCGTTGGGCCAAGGGGGAATAAACTTGGCGGTTGACTCCCTAGCCATAGCTCACGCCCTTAGCGTAAACATCGAATCCTTGCACGCGGGAGCGGCAGGACGAGATGTTGGGAGTTATCGTTGCGAGCTTAGTGCTCCCGGATTCGGTCAGTGTTAATGGACAAGGGAATGCCCACTGACCGAACCCGGGTAGTCCGGCGTATCATCCTGGGCTTCGACCAGAATATCGGGCCCATGGGACGCTGGTATCACTCTTAGAGGCAATGTCTCACCACTAAACCCTAATTCCGATCGTTGTCCTATCCGCCGGTCGAAATAGTGAGAACACATGATAGGGTGGACACTGAAGTCACAGGTTTCCTTTTATATTGTCTAACCTCATATCTACATTTCGTGACAACCCATCCATCGATTCGGGCTAGCTCACCCCTAGGGTGAATTGGTTCCTTTCTGACACAAGCACAACCACGCCTCCCTGTGTTCGACCCCCAAGCCACACTACAACACCGTGTGCTTGCGGTATAAATATTTTAAATCTCGCGTCCCCCATCATATTGCACACTTGCATGATCACCACGACAAACCGGGGGGACGTCAGGAGACAATATCACAATCAGAACACAGATATGATTATCAATTATACATGATGTGACACATAAGACGAAACAGCAACATCATATATATATATATATATATATATATATATATATATATATATATATATATAGGAAAATTTTCAAATGAGAACATTTCGCACCGTGCGAAAATGTTTTTATCTTTTTTTTGAAATTTTTTTTTTCAAAAATTCTTTTTTCCACCCTCATTATATGTTGTTATACCCCCCTCTAAAAATAATGGTTGAGAAATAATGTCATTTGGCCTTCGATCAAGCCATTTCATCAAATTCGCACGTTTTGAGACCGTTAAATTTGTAACGGGTGGATGGGTGCTCTAATGCCCAACGGGTTCACCCATTATTTTCCCTGGGGTATATAATTGTATGGATTAAACATCAAAAAAAGAATTTTTGAAAAAAAAAATTTCAAAAAAATAAAAAAAAAGTTTTCGCACGGCTTTCGCACGGGATTTTTCGCACCCGAAGATTGCCCTATATATATATATAGCAAAAGATGAGTACATATCATGTGGACATCACCATGTCCAACAAAAAATACATCATGATCCAAAAAAATACATCATGATAACATCGTACATCATCAGTTATACAAAATACAACCATCATACAAACAAACACCTATGAACCACTCAACCCAACCAAAAACAGACCAAAACAAAATCTAGGTCTCCGAGTGAGTGAACAAAATGTAACAGCAGCAACTTCAGTCAATGTGAATGATGGATGGGTCCGAAGAATGTCCAGAAGAGCGGAACATCAGCCTAGCAGAGCGATGAGTAGGAAAGGCTGGAGTCTTCATCTTGGAAGATGAAGCACGAGCAGCAGAGGATTCCGCAAGACCATGAACAGGAGTCTGGAGAATAGATGAAACAGGCACAAAGCCTGGAGGAGGAGGAGGAGCACGAACAGGAGCAGTGTCCTCAGACTTAGAAAATAGAGCCTGAAGCTCGGCGGGGATGGAAAATCCATGAAGCATGAGGGATTTGTACTGAAGCTCCAAAAAAAGATTGTGCTTCTCATCCATAGAATTAGAAAGCTTCTCGAGAGCGGTGACACGATCACACAACCTACCGAGAAGAAAATCCTCAAGAGGTACTGAAGGAGGAGTATGTGGAGGATGATCGGTCGGCAGAGACGTGTGTTCAGCAACGTTCTCGGAAGGAATGGGGTCACCGACAGTGATATTCAGGAAACCCCCAGAAGATGAAGGCGAGGAGGGAACCGGATTCGTGGGTTGAGAAGAAGGAACCGGATCATTGAGGAAATCGAAAGATCCTTTAGGAAACAGACGATCAAAAGGATCCATGAGCTCACTAGAACGATCGTAGGCTAGGTCAAGCAAGCTAGGGCACAATTCCGGCGAGAAATTGATCAACAGGCGAGTAGCACATGAAGGAGGAACATCGAGTTATCACGAAGAAGATCAGAAGAGAGATCTACAGGAGATTTCGAGCAGGAAGTCGAGTGATTTTCAGTCGGAAGAGAGAGAAAATATGAGGCTTGAAATGAAACGTCTCGAAGTTTATAAGAAAGGGCGAAATAATCTGGGCTGTTGGATCAAAGAGTCGACGGCTCAGATCGAAGCAGTGAACCGACACATCAGTAGACAGTCGACTGAAGAACAAAAGCCAGTCGACTGGATGAAGTGATAAGAAATAAGCTAAGGAAGACAGATAGTTGACTGTTAAGTAACATACAGTCGCCTGTCCTTGAGACAGTCGACTGTACAAAACACAGCAGTCGACTGACTGAGAATCAATAAAACTTCATCAATAAGACAGAGAGTACTGGAAAAATTTCGACAAAGATAATAGGCGCCTGATGACTAAAATGCAGTCGCCTGTTGAAACAACAGTCGACTGGAGAATTGTCATCAGTCGTCTGTGCGAAAGATAGAAATTTCTGACAGAGAAGATAGAGTAGGGCAGTCGACTGTCGAAGGAAAGACAGTCGTCTGTCATGGTCCAAAAAAGCACAGTGAGATAGAAATCCAGAGGAAAAGAACACTCACCCTAGGACCTATACTCTAATCACAAACTTATCATAAAAACAATGTAATATGATAAATCAATTGCAACACAAATCTCTAAAAACAATATTAAAGAACTCATGAAATCGCATAAATCTCAATTGCCTTTCTTAAACACATATATATGATATTTCAAATGAAGAGGCAACATGATGATATGAGCTCAAAAAGTGTTATAACATATATGTTGAGCTTCTAAATTTCAGATTCACCCATAATTCCTAATTCTCCACGCAACCTCACAAATGAATCTTCTTTAAGAGGTTTTGTGAAGATATCGGCAATTTGTTTTTGGGTTTCAATGTACTCTAAGATGATGTCCTTCTTAGCTACATGATCATTTATAAAATGGTGTCTCACATCTATGTGTTTGGTACGGGAGTGATGTACCGGGTTCTTGGAAAGACATATAGCACTTTGGTTATCAACCAGATAGGGCAAGTATCACAATTGGCACCATAGTCACTAAGAGTGTGTCTCATCCAAAGGACTTGTGCACATGCAAGACCCGCAGCAATATATTCTGCTTTAGTCGTGGACAATGACACCGAGTTCTGTTTCTTGAAAAACCAAGAAACAAGGGAATTTCCTAGGAAATGGCAAGTGCCACTAGTACTTTTCCTGTCAGACTTGCATCCGGCAAAGTCGGCATCACTATATGAGATTAACTCATATGTGCTAGATTTGGGGTAAAGTACCCCATAATCTAGAGACTGATTGAGATAACGAAATTTTCGTTTAACCGCAATCAAGTGTGACTCCTTAGGTCTAGCTTGATATCTAGCACACAAGCAACCGAAAAACATGATATCGGGCCTACTAGCGGTTAAGTAAAGTAAGTTACCGATCATACCTCGATATAGACGAACATCTACATCTTTTCCGTTCTCATCCTTGTGGAGGTGGGTAGTCGTACTCATGGGAGTCCTTTTGCTTGAAGACGATTCCATCCCGAATCGCTTAATAAGCTTCCCTGTGAACTTCGTCTGATGTATGAAAGTTCCATTCTCCATTTGTCGAATTTGCAGTCCAAGGAAATAAGTGAGCTCTCCCATGTGGCTTATCTCGAATTCATCCTTCATAGACTTAGAAAATTCTTGACAAAGATTAAAGTTAGTAGAACCAAAAATTATATCGTCTACATAAACTTGAATCAAGAGAATGGCATTTTCTTAATCTTCAATGAAGAGTGTAGAATCAACTTCTCCCATTTTAAAACCTAAATTCAAAAGAAAGGTCTTGAGTTGATCATACCAAGCTCTAGGAGCTTGTCTCAACCCATACAACGCTTTCTTAAGTTTCATGATTTGGAAAATTTTCATGAATAAAACCGGGAGGTTGAGAGACATATACTTCTTCATTGACAATCCCATTTAAAATGCACTTTTAACATCCATTTGAAATAGTTTAAAATTCTTATGGGATGCAAAAGATAAAAGTAATCTAATAGCTTCTAATCTAGCTACGGGGGCAAAAGATTCTTCGAAATCAATACCTTCCTCTTGCCGGTAGCCTTGAGCTACTAACCTTGCTTTGTTTCTTGTGATTACCTCGTTCTCATCGGTCTTGTTGTTGAAGATCCACTTGGTCACAATGACTTGGTGACCACTTGGAAGAGGAACGAGCTCCCAAACTTCATTTCTCTCGAATTGCATTAGTTCTTCTTCCATTGCCACTATCCAAGAACTGTCCTCACAAGCTTCTTGGATGTTCTTTGGCTCAATGGTAGAGACAAATGCGCAATGAGAGAATTCTTCAATTCTTGACCTCGTTCGAACACCCACACCAACATCTCCAATTATTTGGTTATGTGGATGGTTCCGAACGGTCGGATAAGCTTTGGGTATTCCTGCATCACTTAGAACATCTTCAATAATTTCGTTAGTAGTGTTAGTCTCAATAATCGAATCATTAATCTTAACATTACTAAGAGAATCACAAATAACTTCTACACTATCATCATCAACTTGAGGAAAATCAAAATCTTCATAAAATGATACGTGTAGAGATTCCTCAATCGTTGAAGAAGTTTTGTTGTATATCCGACAGGCTTTGCTACGTGTGGAATATCCAACAAAAATTCCTTCATCGGATCTTGGCTCAAATTTATCTAAATTACCGAAAGTGTTCTTGATAAAACATTTTGAACCAAAAACACGAAAATATTTTACTTGATGCTTT
This sequence comes from Scilla litardierei, assembly GCA_030789695.1. NCBI lineage: Eukaryota > Viridiplantae > Streptophyta > Magnoliopsida > Asparagales > Asparagaceae > Scilla > Scilla litardierei. The sequence goes on from CM061137.1 coordinate 117,952,361, forward strand.
TTGTCAAAAAAAACTCAAAACAAGTTTTGTTCGTTCGGGATCTCACTAGGATCTTATTGAGCTCATAACATGGCGTGTGCACCGTCTCTGCCCAAAATTGAAGTCCAAGATGACTATCATGGAGCATAGTGCGTGCACACTCAATAAGAGTCCTATTCTTTCTCTCTACAACACCATTTTGTGGTGGTGCCCTAGGGAAGGAAAAATTATGAGTTATCTCGGTGTCATCACAAAACTTAGTAGAAGATTCATTCTCAAATTCTCCTCCATGATCACTACGGATAGTGATAATGGTGGATCCTAAGAGATTCTGAATCTTCTTTGCAAATTTGGTAAACTCTTCATAAGCTTCATTCTTATTAGTTAAGAATGAAACCCAAGTAAATCTAGAAAAGTCGTCAACAACAACTAATCCATAATGAGCATTACCTAAAGAAGCGGCTCTAGTTGGCCCAAACAAATCTAGATGAAGAAGTTCTAGGGGCCTATTAGAAGTAATCCCTTCTTTAAGCTTAAAGGATGATTTACTAAGTTTAACTCTTTGACACGAATCACAAAAGTTTTTCTTATTAAAAGCAATTTTAGGAAAAACTTTGACTAGATCATGCTTAGCTAACTTATATAAGTGCTTGAAGTGAACATGACCAAAACGGCGATGCCATAGTAGTTGTTCACTTTTATTAGCAACTAAGCAATGTTCTACGGTTTTAGGCAAGCTCAAATAACAAATATTTTTACGCCTAATACCGGAAAATAAAACATTTGAATCACAATCAACAATAGTACACAATCCTTCTCCAAAGTTAACCTTGTAACCTTTGTCACAAAGTTGACTAATGGAAATGAGATTGTGACATAAACCACTAACAAGAAATACATTAGTAATTAAGGGTTTTGAAGGGTTAACGACAATACCTATTCCAATGATGGTTCCCTTTTGATTACCTCCAAAAGTGACCGTTGCACCATCCTTGATGCTAATCACTTCGGAGAGCAATGAGGGATCTCCCGTCATGTGTTTGGAGCAACCACTATCGAGAATCCATCCTTTCCCTTTAGAGCTAGTTTGACCTTTATTTCTCTTCTTCTTTCTCTTGGGTACCTACATAATATACCATAAGCTCATAGTACCCAATGTTTGTTGGGTCCAAGGGGATTAGCCCTTTGGAAGCCAAGTCCAAGTGGACTTCCGATTCCCAACATAATTACTATTCTTAATAACATCATGAAAATAGGAATCAACATAAGCATTCCTATCATTTAGGCTAGTGTTCTTAGGACCCCAAATGGTGTAAGTTTTGGGAGTCCTTTTCCTAGTTTCATGCATACTTGTTAGATTTCTATGTGGTGCATGCTTCTTAGGAACATGGTTCTAGCATAGAAATGAGGTGGAGGATATGCATTGAACATACGAGAATGATGTGTATGCTTGGGAACATGCATGTTTTATGAAACATATGGGTCATGCATGACATGTGGAGGTTGTGCATACATGTAAGAATGATGCGTATGTGCATATGGATGTATAGGAGCACGTACATGAGTATTTCTCATGTGTGGATTTGCACTTGTCCGTGGGTGTGGAGCATAAAAAGTGTCATGATTATCCACTTGCGAAGTAGGAGGTTTCCTACGTGGATGAATGTTAGTGTACATGTAAGCATGACTTCTGTTTTGGTTTCCCCCCTTGGTGGGTTTCTTGCCAAAAGGAAGTGAAGGTGAAGTGGTGACTTTTTTGGTAGGTTTGCTACATATAGTGTCTTTGACACCACTTGTGGATGCACCGGAGGAAGACCTCACAAAGTCTATAGTGACACCACTATAGGAGGTGCAATCATTGGATGCATTTGCTTTTACAAAACCAAGACCAACACAATGTGTGGCCGGAAATTGGTTTGCAAGCAAATCGTCCAATTGTCCTTTTCCCTTATTGAATCTCATAATACGGGAGGACAAGAGCTCATATTTCTCCTTAAGAGATGAAATGTTGGTATCCAAGGTGGACACCCGTGCTTTGAGCTTGTGCACTTGGGTTTTAAGAGAATCATTCTCTAAACCCAATTGTGTGTGACGTGTGACTAGATCACTATCTAGTTGAGATTTGAGGTTATTCACCTCATCTCTCAAAGTGACATTTTGAGAAGCTAAGTTTGCTTTCTCAAGAGTTAAAGTATCAACAATGGTGTCATTGTTGATAATGCATGGAATGGATGACTTGCTAACATTTGATTTCTTTAAGCTAGTATATCTAAGCATTAAAGATTGATATTTAGCAAATAATTCTTCATTAGCAATACGAAGTTCATCCATTGTTACCTCGGTATCATCCGTGTCAGAATCACTCTCATCGGAGAGTGGATCTTCTCGTGCCATGAAACACATGTGAGCGCTCTCACCCTTCTCATCATCGGAATCACTTGATGATTCTTCACTTGAGTCATCGAATGTACCTACGAGTCCTTTCTTCTTGTCTCTCTTGTTCTTGTCGGACTTGTGGTACTTCGGAGCCTTCCACTTCTTTTTGTTCCTTAGCATTGGGCAATCCCTCTTGATGTGCCCTTGCTTATTACACTTAAAGGAAAGATAGGAAGTAGCATTAGCAGACTCAAATCATTTGTTAGAGGGAAATTTACCTTTGCGGAAAAAGCGTTGGAACTTCTTCGTCATTTGGGCCATTTCACCCAAATCCATCTTATATTCCGAATCTTCGCTATCGGAGGATGATGAATTGACGTTGAATGCCAAAGCCTTCTTCTTGGCCTCCGAAGGATTTAGCATAGCTCGAATTTTTAATCGGTTCTCCCGTCTTACTTCATAAGACATGAGAGTCCCGATAAGATTCACAACTGTGTAATTCTTCAAATCATTGACCTCCTCGATGGCGATCGCTCTTCTTTCCCATTTGGAGGTCATTCCCATGATGATCTTCCTTACCTTTTCAGGTTCGGTGTATATTTGGCCAATGTCTTCCAATTCATTGGTGATGTCGGAAAAACGTCCGTACATCGATGCAATGCTCCCATTTTCCTGCATATGAAACAAATCGAAGTTTTGCATGGCAACATATAACTTTGAAAGTTTTACCTTGTTCGTTCTTCATGGGTAACGATGAGATGGTTCCAAATTTGATATGCACTCTTACATGTGCATATCTTGTTGAACTCATTCGGGTCCAAAGCACAATGAAGAGCGTTCATTGCTTTTGCGTTGTTGACTTCGGTGGATTTCTCGGAAGACGTCCATTTTTTGAAATCCTCTTTGGTGGGTTCGATGTACTCCTTGTGGAGGGTTCTCCAAAGTGAAGCACTCCTAATGAATGTCTCCATCCTACACTTCCAGTAGCCAAAGTTAGTGCCATTGAAACGTGGAGGACGCACCGTTGATTGACCTTCGAAAAGTGTGGACGCTCCATCACGATCGTGATTGTTGTTCAAAGTCGGCGGATGAACGTTGTTGTTGTTGGATGCCATAGCTATAACCTTGTGCTCTGATACCAATTGTAAGGATCCTGTCTATGGGGAAAACACTAGAAGGGGGGTTGAATAGTGTTTATGCAATTTAAAAAGATAGTTACACCAATTTAAATGCAATCCCAACAAAATAATGCAGAATAGAAATTAAACCCAAAAATGAAACACACGCAAACGCAGATATGTTTCAAGGGTTCGGATTACCCAAGTCACTTCCCGACTTGTTCCCATAATCCTACGTCCCTTTCACCCGGATACCTCTGGATACTCAAGTTAGAACACTAACTTGAGGTTTCCTTAAAACCCACTTGTAGCAACCCTACAAGTGAAATCGAAGTACAATCGATTGACCTTGACTCCCACAACTTGGGAGCAAGCAAACCGCTCTCACAACCCGAGAGCAAATTCAAATAACGAAAGTTATGAAATTATGAAAGCGACACTTACAATCACCTATGCCTTGAAGTAGAACTTGAAGGAGAAGTGTGTTGTGTGTTGGAGACTCTCTTGGAAGAGAGGAGAAAGCCATTTCTCTTGACTGCACCAAATGCCTAGAAGATAACTCTTTGGTTCTATGTTGGAGAGCAAGAGGTCAAAGATTGGAAATTCTTAGGGCTTTGGATTTGAGAGCTTTTAAACTTGAGAATGAAAGCTTGAGAGATTTTGTAATAGCCTATGTAACCTTTCAATGGAACAATAAAAGGCCCTTATATAGGTTTCTCAAATCCACAAAATAGATTAGGCAAAAACCCTTTAGGAATCCGTGAGAAAAATCTCAACGGATAGAATCTGCGCTCGCGACAGTCGACTGTTGAAGAAACCACAGTCGACTGTTGCACAATCAGCAAGGGTAGATGAGAATTCATAACGGTAACTTACCACGTGGACAGTCGATTGATGAAGCAAAGACAGTCGACTGTTAAACCAACAGGCGACTGTAAATCCTTCTACAGGTGACTGGCCAAAAGATGGGTAAGTTAAAGAATTCTGGAAATCTTCTGAGATAACAGGACAGACGACTGATGAGGATAAAACAGTCGACTGTTAATCAGAACAGGCGACTGTAAATCCTTATACAGAAGACTGTCAAATACCCTGAGAATTTCCAGAGAGCTGAGTCAACAAATTGGCTCACAGACAGACGACTGTTGCAGCATAGACAGTCGACTGATCCAATGGACAGTTGACTGTATATTCAACATTAGTCGACTGGCTGTAAAAGACAGATCAACAAAGTTTGGGCAAAAGACAGACAGACGACTGATTCACAACACACAGTCGACTGTCACCTGGACATGCGACTGTAAATCGTTCATGAGTCGCCTGTGGGAAATAAGACAGAGAAGCCCAAAACTAGATTGTAACAGTTTGTGCATAACAGGCGATTGTAAAACAAAACACAGTCGACTGTTTTTGAGACAGTCAACTGTAATTTGTTTCACAGTCGACTGTTATTCACAATACAAACACAATCAAAAGAGAAATGAATTGGAGTCTAAGGACAATTGTTCTTTTGATGTCCTAAGACTGAAATGAGGATGTGTGTGTGTGTGCTCCATCAATGTTCTACTTCTAAGCTACATACTAGAAGAGATAAAAGAAATTTACATTGATGAATTCTCTCTTCTATCCAACGTATGATCTTGAAGTCTGCATGGAGCTTCAAACATCATCCACGATCATCCAATCCATTTCATTTGCCTTCAATGAACTTTGAGTGTCATCCATTGCTAGTAGATCTTCATAATAAGCTTAGGCAATAGATTAACTGCAAAATAGGGGATTAGTCACAAGTATTTATGTTTGCTCATCATTAACACCAAGTAGGGAGAAGTCCAATACTCAACAGATGAGGGGTTGAATAAGCAATATTCAACCCGAATCACGCAGCCCACCCAGGGGCGGGCGGGTTGGGCGCCTGCCCATGCAGGCGGCCCTGACCCGCCCAGCTTTGGGCAGCCGGGCCCGCCCCTGGGCTGGGCGACTGATGTGTCCATACTTTCTACTATGTTTATACCATCATTTCATTGCATCTCATGCTATTTTCGCATCCAAATCCCACATTTTATTACGATATTTCATTTCTGACGATATATTCGAGTTTCGTAGTGTTTTATAAGTTTTCATGGATTTTGGAGCGATTTGGGACCCCATTTGGGTATAGACACATCTGACGTGCCCGTGAGCTCATTGGTGGAGCCCTGTAGGAGTTTGTCACACTTTTGGGGCCATTGGAAGAGAAGAGAGAGCAAAGGAGAGAGAGGAGCCCTCAGGAGCTGTTGGAGAGTTTTTCCCAGACTGCTCGGTCGAGCAGTTCAGTTGCTCGGACCGAGCAGCTTTAATTAAAGAGATGGAGCTGATATGGTCTGGCTCGGGTCGAGCAGTTCATCTGCTCGGTCGAGCAGCGTCAAGATTCAAAAGCCCAAGCAAAGCAGCGACACGGCCCGAGCAGCTGTTCGGTGACCGAGTCAGCTCCTGCTCGAACCGAGCAATTATGACTCGGTCCGGGTAGGCAGAGTGACGATTTGGAGATTTCTCAATTCCATGTACTGCTCGGTCGGGCAGCTCATCTACTCGGTCCGAGCGACCGAACGAGCAGCGCATTGCTCGACCGAGTCACCTACTCAATCGGCAATGCCAAGGCCATTTTTGGGAAGAATTTTCTGAGCCGTCGATTGCACGATTGCGGGCGACTGAAGCTAGGAGCTGTGCGTGACTGAAGGGGAACTCATTCTAGGATTTTGGGGGAGCTTTTTAAACAGGGAGCTAAGGCAATTTTTGTAGGGTTCTGAGAATAAATTTTTTAAGCGAATTTTGGATCGAAACTGGAAGATTATTTACTTTTATTCTTGATTGTTCTTGCGCTTGGAATTTGGAGCTATTTCTAGATCTATAAATCGCAATTCTCTTCGTTCTTCGCTGTAAGTTTTTATCTCTATTTTATTAATCTGTGATGATGTGTTCATATCTAAAAATTGCATCTTTATCCATTGACAATACCATGAGTGAGTAGCTCTTCTAGGGCTGATGGGTTAGCCCTAGGATACTATGGGAAAAACGTAGATCTGGATCCCTACGTTGAATTAGGGATTTAGGGGAGTATTTCGGTCAATCTTACCGAATCCCTAGATAACCCGTACTGAGATCATGCCCACGGTCTGTGGAATTGATGCGCTTAAGGAGTATCTCTGGGATTCGAATAGGGAAATCGGTAGATCCAACCAAGGCTCGTGACCATGCCCGGCTCGTGCCTTGAGGGGATCCATCGAAGAACTATATTTCTACGTTGACGGCTACCGCCATTGGGTCAACGGGAGCCATCGAAATACCCCGCAATTCTAACCCACGAGAGTGGTACGAATTGGGGGATTAATTCCCTAGCCCTAATGCAATGCAAGGATCCTATTCCAACATCGACCCCCAGTGATCCTAGTGGTGATCCCTAACGCCCTAGTCCCTTTTATTAGTATTACAACAACAACACCCCAACCAAATCTTCTACGCCGATAGCTATCTCACTTCGAGACTTAGAAATAAACTGAAAATCCATTGACACTATCACCTTCCTTGTGGGATTCGATATCATTTATACAATAACTCGACACCGTCCGCTTGTGAATTGAGCCCGAAATTGAAGCCTAGGGGCCATACCACACCTGGCGATCGTGACACCGCCAGGTGGAACCTAGGTGTAGGTTTCGGGTGCATCAAGTTTTTGGCGCCGTTGCCGGGGACGGCAATAGTGTTTGCCTCAGTTTATTTTCTTTATTTGTGAAGTTTGTTGTCACTCTAATCATTTCTCACCTTTCCATCATTTCTATTATTTTTATTTATTTCGGTGCTACTGACGGTATTCATTTGAGTTTTGTTGGTGCATGAACACTCGCTACAAGGGATCCACCAGAGAATTATTTTTCGATCCCGAGATCGAGAAGGCAGCGAGGGCTTTAAGAGCCTCTAGTTGAAGTTCATCTCCCTACGCTCAGATGGAAGAAAACAATCCTCCTCCTCCTTTTCGCACCGGGTCGATCAGGGACCACATGAAACCAACGTTTGGGAACAACTCCTCCATCCTCAGACCGCATCTGGTGGCAGCGAGCTTCGAACTAAAGACGGGGTTGATTAATCTGATACAGCAGGATCCCTTCCACGGGCATCCACATGAAAATCCCAACCATCACATTGACACTTTCTTGGCGAAGTGTGATACGTTCAAGGCAAAGGACGTTAGTGATGATGCTGTGAAGCTGCGGCTTTTCCCGTTCACCTTAAGGAATAAACCCTCATATTGGCTCCGGGCCCACCCTCCCAATCATTTCACCACCTGGGAGAAGCTTGCGCTTGCATTTGTGGATAAGTTTTATCCACCATCGAAGACAGCTCGGATCTGTGGAGCAATTTCCAATTTCAAGCAGCTCCCACAGGAGTCGCTTTATGAGGCATGTGAGAGGTTCAAGTACCTCCAACATCAGTGTCCTCACCACGGGATCCAGTCATGGGATTTGGTGCAGAGCTTCTACAACTGGCTCCAGGCTAGCACCAAGATGATCATCGATGCTGCGGTGTAGGGCGCCTTACTTGATAAGTCTCCTAAGGAGGCTATAGATTTGTTGGAGCACATGGCGGCCAATACCCAACAATGGAATGATGAACGGACTGTTGTGACCTGGACTCCTGAGGTCAAGGTCGCTAGCCACTTGAACTCTCACATAGAGACCTTGTGCAAACAAGTGGCCCGCATTGAGCAGCGTCTGGACTCCATCCCTGCTTCACCCAGTACGTCGTACCATCCTGCAGAAGAGTATGCCAATCAAGGCTACATCCCTAGTGATGCCCACTACGATGGTGCTGAGACATCTGAGTCCGTACAATACGTCCAGGGAGAGGGACGGAATCAGTGGCAGCATCCAGCTGCTAGGAATCACCCGGAGTTTTCCTATGGAAACCCAAGTGGAGGGCTGCAACCTCCGTAATTTCAGAGACCTCCACCCCCTCCTCAGCAGCAGCATCAGTAGCAGCAGAACCAGCAATAAGGTGAATTTAGGCCAGCTGGGCCTTACAGGCAGCCGTGATATCAGTTCAACCAGCCGCCTCAGCAGAATTATGTGCCTAATCAACCCAAGTCCAATCTTGAAGCCACATTAGAAACTTTCATGAGTGGTCAGATCTGCTTTAATCAGGACACATCAAACCAGTTCAAGAATATAAATTCTTCACTCGATGAACTGAAGGGGCAAATGTCGCAACTTTTGAAGAATCAGGGGAGATTGCCCTCACAGCCGGAGACTAATCCGAGAGCCCAAGCTAATGCCGTGGTTTCAGTTACCACACGTGGAGGACGGGTTACTGACCCCGTCATGGTCCCGGTGTTGAATAAGGAGAAAATCACTATTGAAGAAGCTGTCGATGACGGCGATAGAGTAGAGGCCACTGAAGGGCCTATCATTATTGAGGAGAAAGCGGATGCCCTTGTCATCATGGCTACTACGACACCACCTCCCGTTGATGCATCCAAGAGTAAAGTTTCCTGACCTCCCCCTCCATACCCACAAAGGCTAGCCCTAGCCAAATTGGAAAGGAAATACTCCAAGTTCATGGAGCTATTGAGGGGAATTCAGCTGAACATCCCGTTCATAGACGACATCACAGAGATCCCGATCTACGCCAAATTTTTGAAGGATCTCATCACGGGCAAGAGAAAACCTGAAGAAATCAAGCTATTGGAGGATTCCACCTCCGTCATCAAAAATCATCTCCCTCGGAAGCTGTCGGATACGGGGAGCTTTACCGTGCTGTGTGATCGGTCCATATTTTAAACCTTTTTTCTGCATGTTTTCACGTCATTTCGATTGCTCATATTGCGATTTTCATGAGTATTCGACGATATTGCGTTACTTTTCACTATTTCTTGTTTTTGTCGGATTTCAGGAAATATGGAGCGATCGGGAGCAAAAAGGAGCTTAAGGGACTTGCACCCACTCCGGAGCGTCACCCAAGGCTCTTTTCAGGGCTATTCGGCGATGGGAGACGGGTGAAAGAAGAAGGAACTCCGTAGGAGTGACAAGGAGGAGAAACAGAGAAGATTGGGCATTTACAGCATGCCACTCGGCCGAGTGGAGCACTCACTCGGCCGAGCAAGAAGACCACTCGGCCGACCAGACCGGACACGCTCCAACTGAAGGAATTGGGCGTGCACTCGGCCGAGGGATGATATCCCACTCGGCCGAGTAAGAAGATCACATCGCCCGAGTGGCATGAGAAATCCACCATCAAAAGAGGCCGACTTACTGGAAATGTACAGGCTTTTGACGGTTCCGACTCGGCCGAGTACCAAATGCCCCTCGGCCGAGTGAGTAAAGCCACTCGGCCGAGCCACCTTCGAAGACAGACCCCCAAGACCCTCGACTTACTGAAATTTTACAGGGTCTGTCACTCGGCCGAGTAGAGAAGCCAACTCGACCGAGTAGAGAAGTCCACTCGGCCGAGTGATGCCGAGGACACGCAGCGCCCAGATTTTCAGACAGCCTCCCACTCTTTTGAAATATTCTATCATTCCAGCAACCAACGTATTTTTCTCATATTTTTTATGGATAGTAGACTTCATGACGGTTCCAATGCCGCCAAGAACGCACCAATCGGAGGTCGGATGAAATCTGGAGAATTTCTGCAAGTTGACGATGCAGTTCTGAAATTTCCACTCGGCCGAGTCACATGTTCCACTCGGCCGAGTCGGCGACGGGCCCAGATTTTAAGTTGCGGTTTGGGCTGTTTTGGGCACGAATTTGAGGGGGTTTCTAGGGTTATTTGCTAGGGTTTTGGGAGACTATATAAGGGTTTTGTAGCCACCATTAGAGGGGATCCCCATTATGTTTTCTTAGCCCCCATATGTTTTTCTTAGGATTATTTTAGAGGTTAGGCCATGCCCTAGGCCCCCTCTTGGATCTAAAAGCTTGTATTTTGGATTGAAGATCTTCATCAAGCTAAGTATTTTCTTCTTTTTTTTGAATCTTTGTTTTTCTATCTCTTTGTATGCAAGCAATGATTTCTATTGATTCTCATATCCTTATTGCTATGCTAGAGTAGATTTGATGTTCTAGGGTTTGGGGATGAACCCTATGGATCTAATTTCATATTTGTGATGAATGAATTTCTAAATTGCTAGAATTGCTAGGAGGTTAGGTTGTTATTGATTTATTACGGATAGCTAGGGATTCCCATCGATCTAGGGTTTGCAAGAGATTGGATTCTAATCGATGGGAAGGCCTAGATATTCGATTTAGGTTTACAATTGGGTTTCTCTCGATTTGGTTTGCAAGAGATTGGACCAAAGCTATGATTTTTAATTGTAAATCTATACCCATATTCGTTTGCAAGAGATTGGACGAATACGAACTATCACAACCTAGATCGTAACTCGAGTTTGCACGAGAGTGGGCTCGAGGAGCGATTGGACGATGATGTCGATCTTCATGCTAGCGGCTTAGGTTAGGGTTTGCAAGAGATTGGGCCCTATCCTAGGTTGCTATAGACCGGCAATAGCGCGAGAGCCTTGGTTCTATATTCAGTTACGACTAGTTCACCTCAATGCAAGTCTAGTAATATTGAGATTCACTATTTACGATGATGTATGACGATCCGTAGTGGGAATTCCCTAGCCCTAGACACTTTTATTATATTGTATTTGAATCGATATTTGACCGATTTCTTTATCACCGACACCGACATCCACCACCATTTCCATTATATCGTACCATAGCCATCTCCACCAATAAAACATTCGTAGTCAAACCAACCTAGGATAGATTGGAACCGACACCACCTCCTCGTGTTCGATACCCGCTCGCCACTTGACCGTGCGCTTGCGGTAAAACTACAATCGTTCTTCGGGTGTATATCCGGGGCCGACCAAGTTTTTGGCGCCGTTGCCGGGGATTTATCTCCGTGTATTTGCGCCTTACTAGGTTGTGCTCTAGGGTTACATTTTGAAGCGACCAAGTTTTTGGCGACGTTGCCGGGGAGGTGTTTCCCGTTGGGTGCCAATTTGTCACAATTAGGTTTATTAGACTACGAAAAAAAAAATTTTAACAAAAAGAATTTTTCACCCCCGCCACCATTACTATCATTTCTATATTCTTTTGTGCCACTGATATTTTTCTCCAGGTATTTATCTTTGTTGATCAGGTGTTATGGATGGTATTATGTGGACCACAGATTTTGAGGATGAAGCATTTTAGAACTTATTGGAGGGCCTCTTGGAGTCAGTGAGGTTCACCGGTTCAGAGAGCATTACAGCAGGTGATGCATTTGAGCTACGATTTGCAGATTTTGTTATGAACCATGTTTCAGCTGCAGGAACAATTGAGGAGGACATCCATGTCAGTCTTGAGGGGGATAGACTATATTTCCGGATTGCTTGCGGGCATTCCCCTCCACATGATGCATCCCCACAAGTTGACACACATGCGCAGCCAGCATCACCATTCCAGAGAGAGCCTACATTGATAGTTCACGAGGAGGCATTACATGTGGAGCCAGAGCATTGCATTACGGAGGCAGCACTTTGTGACGAGGGTAACTTCATTCAGATAAATCCAGAGTCTTGCCCACTGATAGTTGAGCTTCCGTAGCCATCTCTACCTTCTGCTGAGGCTGTGATCATATGGACCACACATTTTTATGCGTATCTGGATGAGATTCTTGGACGGCAGGCTGAGGACATTGATGCTTCCACATCTGAGGAGACAACGGTACCAGGCACAGATGCAGCCACTTCTGATGAGAGAACTGCGATGGGATACTCAGGGCGTGTTGCTACAGAGCCGGGTTTCACCGTCATCACTCCCCCACCCACAGACACAGCTAGTCCATACGATGAGTGGATGGATGGAGATGATTCAGATGGAGAAGATATTGATGTTATTTACCTCGCAGAGCCGAAGCAGGCGTTTGAGGAGGCCTCACACACGGAGCCAGAGTTTATCGCCGAGGAGGTCGTGCATCGGGACGAGGACATAGCCATTCATGAGGATCCCGAGCACTACCCTCCTCCATTGGAGCTCCCGCAGCCACCTCATCCTCCCACTGACGTCGAGAACTATCCCAAAGAGCTTACTGCTCCAACTCAGGGAGATATTTTTACCCACTCCATTTCTGAATCATGCATTCCATTTGATATTTATTTTGATTCAGATATTTTTGACACGTCATACCTTTTGCAGCACACATACGATTATGGACCGGAGGTATGCTTGGACGTGTCACAGTTCGACGAGCCTATCGAGGTGGTCCACACCTATGATCTAGATTTACCTGAGCAGCTGAGAGAGGATACCATGGAGACAGCTATCAAGGCACGTGAGGATATTGGATTATTTCCAGGGAAGTATCATCCACCATCATTTATTCCATATATTTCTATAGACGATCCTCTTTGGGATACTTTTATTACGAGGGTGAATTTTTTGCAGCGAACTGATGCATCCTATTCTCTGCAGGGTACAGGTGGAGTCCTTGTGGGAATGCTGGAGGATGCATTGCTGTAGTTCGTTGGAGTCCGTGGACACACGCATCTGGAGGAGCCACGGAAGGAGCAGTTGGAGCAGTTGCCTGCACCGGCAAAGATACTGGATCCGCCTTTTGCTATAGGTGATATCAATCCAGTAGTGTAGAAATTTTTATGCTTTAAATAAACACGAATTCCCTCGACAGCGAGAGGACCGTATAGATTTGTTTGAATAAATATCACCTCATATGACGGTAACAAAAATCTTTTACACCTCAAACCCATTATATATATTAATTCCCCTCTCCATATTTTGATACACCACATCCTTTTGCTCACCACCATCGAGCATTTCTTTCAAGTGAATACTCACTTTCTTATTCATTTGACTTGATCACGCTTTGCAAAGCCATGACATTTTTGATTGAGTCACTTGAATAGGATTGTTTGGTATAAGCTTGGGGGAAAGCGCTCTCATGCATCATTGTATATGCATGTAGTTGCATTAGGATTTCATGTCATTCATTTCATCATTTTTCATTCACCCCCTTATTATTATCGTTGTTCCTCATATTCTTTCATTATGATCACATTGAGGACAATTTGAAGTTTAAGCTTGGGGGAGTGCATTTCCATGCCATTTAGATGCATTAGTTGCATTTTTACTTTATTTTAGGGCTTTTAAAATTTTTCAAAATTTTGCATCATCTTTTTGAATTTTCCATCTTATTTTCCTTTTATGTGTGTTCATGCATCATGTTGTGTGCTTGTTTTTCATTTCTTTCCTCTCTTTTATTTTTTCTTATTTCTTTATTTTCCTTTCTCTTCTTTTGCTAGATGTGTTCCTTATGATGATATCTCTTATTGCTTTAGCAACCATCACGATGCTTATTATTCTCTGCCATGCTACTTAGAGTATTCCATAGTCTTGCTATTCACATGTGCTTGCAAATCTATTTCTCTTAATGACCCCTCTAAGTGATCGCATGATATTCATTGAAACTGAATGTATGGATTAGTGTTTAGTATGCTTTTGTTGGAAGTGCACCAAGATTCACGCATCATTAGTATATCTGAAGCATCAGTTTTATTGTCTTATTCACCTTCTGTTGCATGCCTGATATGGTTGTAAACTTTACTGCTTGACTTCACTATTTATTGAAATGATTGAGAATATCCATGCTTACATATGAGTTTTAGTTGATGTATTATCTTATTGAACTGTTCGTGCACATCTTAGAGTGAACCGAGTGTTACATTACTTCCTTCCCCACATATATCTTTTTATTCTCTATATGTTACTTGAGTTCACCTCCTAAGGCTACTTATATCGCATCTATTTCCCAAAAATCCCCACAAAAGAAAAAGTTAGCTCCAAAAAGTCCAAAAAGCCAAAAAGGAGCCAAAATCCAAAAAATACAAATCATATAGCTCCTACAAAATTCCAAAAAGAAAAATGAGAAACAAAGCCCAAAATAAAAAAAATAAAATATTTCTCTATCTCATTATTGAAGCCACAAAATACTTGGGAAAACCAAGGCAAAAATCACATTTTCCACTATCATATTCCTTTAGATGCTATGCCTCAAGCTAAGCTTGGGGGGGATGAACTCGTTTGACCATATGAGTGAGTACAACATTAGAGTGGAGACGTGCATGAATGTGAATATTCGATAATGCTTAGACTTTGCAAAATATATTAGATATGGAGATTTTTCATGATTTGAAATAAATATGTGAATGCCATGACTCTTATTCTATTCTCTATTGCATGCTTGGTGTGCATCTTATATGCTTCATTTATAACTTTTGATTGAAAAGTGCATCGCCAACATTTGTATATTAAATTCTATGAAATGTGTGATGTGGATATGAATTGATTGTATGAATTTAGAGAATCCCTTTTGTTGTTCTTAAAATCTTGCAAGTACCATGTTTATGTAAGATATGAAATCCTTATAGCATGTGATTTGTATTTTCCAAGTTATCGTGATGTGTAGCTTATGGTTTGAGATCTGAGAGAAGAATCTAGCGACCCCTTCCACCTCGTGTTCTTTTTTTTTCTTTCATTTCATTTCCTTTGTTTTCATGTCCCGAGTTCGTCTCTTTACTTATCTTCCTCGAGGACGAGTAAGAGGCAAGCTTGGGGGATTTTGATCGGTCCATATTTTACACCTTTTTTCTGCATGTTTTCACGTCATTTCGATTGCTCATATTGCGATTTTCACGAGTATTCGACGATATTGCGTTACTTTTCACTATTTCTTGTTTTTGTCGGATTTCAGGAAATATGGAGCGATCGGGAGCAAAAGGAGCTTAAGGGACTTGCACCCACTCCGGAGCGTCACCCAAGGCTCTTTTCAGGGCTATTCAGCGATGGGAGACGGGTGAAAAAAGAAGGAACTCCGTAGGAGTGACGAGGAGGAGAAACGGAGAAGATTGGGCATTTACAGCATGCCACTCGGCCGAGTGGAGCACTCACTCGGCCGAGCAAGAAGACCACTCGGCCGACCAGACCGGACACGCTCCAACTGAAGGAATTGGGCGTGCACTCGGCCGAGGGATTATATCCCACTCGGCCGAGTAAGAAGATCGCATCGCCCGAGTGGCATGAGAAATCCACCATCAAAAGAGGCCGACTTACTGGAAATGTACAGGCTTTTGACGGTTCCGACTCGGCCGAGTACCAAATGCCCCTCGGCCGAGTGAGTAAAGCCACTCGGCCGAGCCACCTTCGAAGACAGACCCCCCAAGACCCCCGACTTACTGGAATTTTACAGGGTCTGTCACTCGGCCGAGTAGAGAAGCCAACTTGACCGAGTAGAGAAGTCCACTCGGCCGAGTGATGCCGAGGACACGCAGCGCCCAGATTTTCAGACAGCCTCCCACTCTTTTGAAATCTGCTATCATTCCAGCAACCAAAGTATTTTTCTCATATTTTTTATGGATAGTCAACTTCATGACGGTTCCAATGCCGCCAAGAACGCGCCAATCGGAGGTCGGATGAAATCTGGAGAATGTCTGCAAGTTGACGCTGCAGTGCTGGAATTTCCACTCGGCCGAGTCACATGTTCCACTCGGCCGAGTCGGCGACGGGCCCAGATTTTAAGTTGCGGTTTGGGCTATTTTGGGCACGAATTTGAGGGGTTTTCTAGGGTTATTTGCTAGGGTTTTGGGAGACTATATAAGGGTTTTGTAGCCACCATTAGAGGGGATACCCATTATGTTTTCTTAGCCCCCATATGTTTTTCCTAGGATTATTTTAGAGGTTAGGCCATGCCCTAGGCCCCCTCTTAGATATAAAAGCTTGTATTTTGGATTGAAGATCTTCATCAAGCTAAGTATTTTCTTCTTTTTTTTTGAATCTTTGTTTTTCTATCTTTTTGTATGCAAGCAATGATTTCTATTGATTCTCATATCCTTATTGCTATGCTAGAGTAGATTTGATGTTCTAGGGTTTGGGGATGAACCCTATGGATCTAATTTCATATTTGTGATGAATGAATTTCTAAATTGCTAGAATTGCTAGGAGGTTAGGTTGTTATTGATTTATTACGGATAGCTAGGGATTCCCATCGATTTAGGGTTTGCAAGAGATTGGATTCTAATCGATGGGAAGGCCTAGATATTCGATTTAGGTTTACAATTGGGTTTCTCTAGATTTGGTTTGCAAGAGATTGGACCAAAGCTATGATTTTTAATTGTAAATCTATACCCATATTCGTTTGCAAGAGATTGGACGAATACGAACTATCACAACCTAGATCGTAACTCGAGTTTGCACGAGAGTGGGCTCGAGGAGCGATTGGACGATGATGTCGATCTTCATGCTAGCGGCTTAGGTTAGGGTTTGCAAGAGATTGGGCCCTATCCTAGGTTGCTATAGACCGGCAATAGCGCGAGAGCCTTGGTTCTATATTCAGTTACGACTAGTTCACCTCAATGCAAGTCTAGTAATATTGAGATTCACTATTTACATGTATGACGATCCGTAGTGGGAATTCCCTAGCCCTAGACACTTTTATTATATTGTATTTGAATCGATATTTGACCGATTTCTTTATCACCGACACCGACATCCACCACCATTTCCATTATATCATACCATAGCCATCTCCACCAATAAAACATTCGTAGTCAAACCAACCTAGGATAGATTGGAACCGACACCACCTCCTCGTGTTCGATACCCGCTCGCCACTTGACCGTGCACTTGCGGTAAAACTACAATCGTTCTTCGGGTGTATATCCGGGGCCGACCAAGTTTTTGGCGCCGTTGCTGGGGATTTATCTCCGTATATTTGCGCCATACTAGGTTGTGCTCTAGGGTTACATTTTGAAGCGACCACTGTGCTCCATTGGAGGGATGCGTATCAGCAGAGCATTGATTGACTTAGGGGCTAGCATCAGTTTGATGCCCCTCTCCATCTTTAGGAGACTTCAGACGGGAAGAGAGTTAGAACCGACGAGCATGTCCATCCAGCTCGCCGATCATTCCATCACCTACCCGGTGGGAATAGTAAGGGACGTCATCCTCCAAATACCCCCAGGACTATGTGTCCCAGTCGACTTCATCATCATGGATATGCCTGAGGGAGGGAGCTCCCAACTTATACTCGGCCGCCCCTTCATGGCGACGACCAGTGTTCTGATAGATGTCCGAGAAGGGACCCTCTCTCTCAACGTGGGGGATATTGAAGCTGAGTTTCGGCTACAAAGGCCGATAAGAGAGCGAGCCCATGTAGAAGGGGCCATCTATCTGGAGTTTCTTGAAGAGGAAGCCATTGAAGATTTCACTTCCGAGGGGGTCATGAAGGACCCAATGAAGACAAGCATCGACGATGATGGCGACCCAACCTACAACAAAGCGATCACCGCATACATCCAAATATTGGATGAGGAATTCCTGCGTCGTTCTCCAAATCATCAAAAATGAGAAACTATAAGCTACGTTGAGTAGAGTCTTGAAGTAGGTGGAAATCAAATGCCGCCGGAGTGCACCACCTCGAAGAATGACGCGCGACCACCGCACGCACCAAACGATAACTGACATATTTGAGGGAGTCGAGCTTACGACTAAAAACGAGCGCTTATTGGGAGGCAACCCAATTTCTTAGATTTCAGATTTTCTTTTTTTAGTTTCTTATCTTTTCTTTCATTTTTTTCGAGATAAAACTATAAAAAATCACAAAATTTTGATGAGTTCGTCTCTTGTATAGGATGGACAAGTGGGGGTATACGTATCGACATTATAAACAGAAGGAAGCCGGAAGAGAGCATCAGATTCGAAGATTTGGAGAGAAAACCAAGGAAAACTAAGAGAAAACAGGAGGCATATGTGACTCGACTGAGCAGCTTCACTGCTCGGTCGAGCAATGCAGACACGAAAAAAGGAAGGAAAGATCGACATCTATGCATGGCCCGAGCAGCATCCTGCTCAGTCCGAGTAGAGATAGACTCGGCTCGAGCAACTTATTGCTCGGTCGAGTACTTCAGGCTTTCGAATGTGAGGAGAAATCATCACTCTGCCAAAATGACCCGATTATTATTGGCTCAGCTTGAGTAGATTCGATGCGGACTGAGACCATACTGCTCGGTTGTGCAGACAATGGAGTATATTGCATCTAAATTTTCGATGTTTCAACGGGTTTGACTCGGTCGATCATCTTACTGCTCGGACAAAGTCGGGTCGGATTTTTAACCCAACCCGTTTCGAGTTTTACCTTCCTTTAAATATTTTTTTACCTAATCTAAAATTTTTTACCCTCACAATTCCCCCCCTGAGCTCCCTCCTCTCCCTACTCGTTCAGCCCCCCTTCGCCGACTTCCTCCACCCGGACCGCCGCCGGTGCCGCCTACCACGCCGCCCTACTCTGGTCAGCTGCTCTCTCCCTATCTCTCTCTTTCTCTATCTATCTCTCCGCCCCTCTCCTCTCTCCCCCTCCGCCCTCTTTAGTCGACAGCACTGTAGACGACGCCACCGCCGTCGATGTCCCCACCGCCCACCCCCTCTCCCTCTCCCATCGGATCGCCATACAAACCCCCCATCTCTGATCGATTGTGCCTTAGGGCACGGACCGAGCAGTGATACTGCTCAATCACATCCCCTGTCTGAGTAGCACGACTCGGACCGAGCAGTATAACTGCTCGGTCGAGTATCCTAAATTCTGTGTATCGCCCGTTTTAAATCAATTCTCTGACGTTTTGAACGTTTCCATTTGCATGTACTCTCTGATTACGTCAGTAGCAGCTGTGAGGACTATCTTGGGGGATCTTTTGGCACTCACATCATTCGCATTCCCTGCATATATGGTACACTCGTTCCCTCATTTATTTTATATAGGTAAACATGATGGTTCGCACACGCGGATCCACCACACTCCCCGTTCGCGGGAAGAGGCCGTCGTCTGGCGCCTCCTCTTCCTGACCCCTGCGTCGTGCCCGACACACCGCCACATCTACCACTACCTCCACTACTACCACCCCCTCCACCACAGCTCCCGCCACCACCACACCCGTCACGACCGCCGTTATCCCCTCTACCGCAGATCCTATCCCCACCACATCACCATCCACCGCCTCTACCTCATCACCGCCACACTTAGTGGGCACCAGGGATGCCCTGCCAGCATGTCTCCGGACATAT
The DNA here is from genome assembly GCA_030789695.1 of Scilla litardierei. Taxonomy (NCBI): domain Eukaryota; kingdom Viridiplantae; phylum Streptophyta; class Magnoliopsida; order Asparagales; family Asparagaceae; genus Scilla; species Scilla litardierei. The sequence continues at coordinate 117,971,979 of CM061137.1, forward strand.
GGCATCACGTTCCGAGACGACGCACACAGAGAGCTCTTTGTTAGGCTCTCTCAGTGCCGTTTCGTCCCTACTGTGTTCATAGACGTGCCCGCACTTAGATCTCTGGGACTCCTACAGGGAGTTCATCACCTTTGTCGGGCGATCGGTTTCGACCGTTTCCTCGTGTGCACGCTCCCACCTACTCACACATAGCACTCGAGGGTCTCAACTCTCTAGCTCTCACCCCAGCTGGTGATGGCATCACCTTTTGCCTCATGGACCACAACTGCACTATCACTTTTGCCATGATCCGGGAGTACTTCCACTTCCCTGCCGTACCAGAGCCCAGAGCAGCCTTTTTCCCGCTCTTTGACGTTGACTCTTTTGATGCTCGAGAGTTTTGGGAGCGTATTTCTGGCCTTCCTCAGTGTCGCCCTAGTCGGGCGAAGGCATCGTGCATTGTGCACCCATGCCTTCATTACGCCCAGATGCACTTATCTTCCACCCTCTTTTGCCGGCATGAGGTCGAAACGATGTCCCTCCCTGAGTTTACCCATCTTATGGGTATGATCCGGCCTCTTCGATTTCACCCTGACGGCTCCCTACGACCCTTCATGATCTCTGACGCAGCACACTGGTTGTGTCACCGCCTTTACCAGACAGCCATCACTTACCACGCCACCGACATCTGCTGTAGTGGTTTCTTCACCATTTTCGCTAGGATGCTTGATATTCACCTTCCTGCTGACCTTACCCGACCTGTTGGCCCGACACGTTTGACCATCTGCATGCTCGAGCATATGCATATTATTCGACCATGTGGGGATCGTCACTGGCTATATCTCCAAGGCACCCACCATATCCCCCACATGGTTCTTCCCACCCCTCACCTCACTCACATCCCTACCGTCCAGCTTGACTGGATGATTTCTCAGGTCTTCCCACTCCCTCCCATACACGTACTCGAGCCCCCCGGAGCACCCGTCGAGGCAGCCGCCGATGACCCAGTCCCATGCTCCCCGGTGTTCGAGTTACATGACATTGCTGCTTTAGTTACCGGCCTCCCAGCCCCACCTGCCCACCCATCATCTTCTGCAGCCGTTTCTCCCACCACTGTCGTATCCATCGTATATACCGCCGTCGAGTCTTCGGGGACTGTCCACACCTCTTGCCCCGATACTCGGATTTCTTTGACAGCTGTATCGGTGCTTGGAGGGCATCGATTTACCTTTTGCTGACGACTCCATAGATCTTGATTCTCCCATGCACGACCCAGCACCCACCCTCCCACCTCTTTCTGACCTTATAGCATCAGTTCCTATCTCTTTAGGTCCACACATTCCACTTTCTGGCACCACTTCCTCCACACCCATGGCCATTTTCACGAAGTCTGTCTCGACGTCTATCCACACCTCTGTGTCGACGAAAGATCTTTCTTCTGCCACCACTGATTTACCTTCGAGCTCACCCTCTCCTACCTTCCACGCTCGGCACCGTGCCTCAGCTGCATGGGACTGATTCACTAGAGTAGTGACTCACAGACTCATTCCTCGCCCTCCGACTGACTCCCATACTGACCACGTTAGAGGATTCAACTTCCCGCTTATGGCGAGAATTCGAGGACTTTGTACGCTCGACGGTGACACACCGATCTAGAGTCGAGTCAGACCTGACTTCTATCATAGACCTGCTTCGGTATCGTGGCCCGTCTTTTGTTATCCTTGCACACGCTCCGCCACCCAGGCCAGACACTGTGACCCCCTCTGCACCACTACGTGCTTCACTTTCTCAGTATTCTGCAGATCCTGTTTCTACCACTTCTGAGCTGGCTGTCACATTAGATCCCATGTCTGCCCTGGTTTTACTTCCTGCTGAGCCCTCCACTGTCACCGTTGATCTCACCACCAGCCCTCCTCATGACTTCCAGTCAGATCTTCCACCCACCACTCCTGGTCCACATCAGAGGGACCCATCACCACCCCCAGAGGGTGGTGCCTCTGCTTGATGTCATCCATACCAGCTTTTGCCTCCCCTATTTATTTTGTGCACATCTGTCTGTTCGGGGCCTTACACTTATATAGCTTGGGGGAGGCGCCACCCATGCATCACATTTCATCCAGCATTGCATCATTTCATGTTTTTATTTCCTTTTTGCACAGTTTTGTTTATTTTATTTTATTATATTCCCCCTTCCACCCCACCCCTCTAGCATCATCTCCCGCTCACAAGCGTTTTCTTAGCAGTGAGGACACTGCTAGGTTTAGCTTGGGGGATGAGCGCTATCACTTTATTTTTGATTTTTTCTTTTACATTTTCGTTTCTTATTTTCAATCTTGATTTCATTTTTCCACCTTTTTTCACGTCGTTTTCTTTTTTCGTATTTTTGCATCATATTTTCTATTTTCATCATGCATGCATCTCTTTTTCTTTATTTTCCTCTTTTCCCCGCCTTTCTCTCTTTATTTGCTAAGGATGTTCCGCATGATGATATCTCTCGTGGCTTTTTTAGTCTTTTACGATGCTCGCTTTCGTTGACATGCTATTAGGGTAAATTTCAGTTTTACTATCTATATGCGTGCATTTCTTTTGCTGATCTATCTGATTTAATGCCTAAAATGAATTGGAAATCGAATGCATGAATTAGTATCTAGTATGGGCTATGTTGGGAAATGCACCTAGGTTCACGCATCACTAGAACACTTGGAGCATCTGTTTTTATCTCAGTCACTTCTGTTGGCATGCCTGCTGATATTGTGCCAATTACTACATGCCTTTTCAGTATTCGTTTAGAGGAATGAAAATATCCATGCTATCTATGAGTTTAGTTAGGGTATTATTTTATCGAACCGTTGTGCACCCTCTTATGAGTGAACCGAGAGTCTTACTATTTTTCCCTCTCCACATATCTATTTATATCTCTACATATCAGTTGGTTACACCCCCATAGCTATCTTTACCGGATCTCACTTCCCAAACCCAAAAAGGAAAGAGTATAGCTTCTATATGAAAAAAATGTGTATATATTCATATGTGAAAAAGAAAAGAAAAAGAAAGAAAATGAATAAACACTGTTTTTATATCATTCCATTAGAAGCTATCATTTATACTGGGAAAAAAAGAAAAAAAATTCCATATCATATTCTTAGATGCAACGCCTCAAGCTAAGCTTGGGGGGATAAACCAACTGATCACATGAGTGAGCTTGACATTAGAGTGGAGACGGTGCATAACGGGGAGTTTTAATAATACCCAAACTTTACGAAATGCTTTAGTTTTGGAGATTTTTCATGAATCGAGATGAATATCTGAATGACATGATTTTTTCTATTCTCTATTGGATGTTATGTGATTTCTCTATGCTCCTTGTGTATCTGTGATTGAAAAGGGCGTTGCCAACTTCTTTATACTAGACTCTAGGGATTGCATGAGATTGATATAATTTGATGGCGTTATTTCAGTAGATCCCTATCATTTGCCTGCAGTGCATGCTAGTCATATGATTTGTAAAACTAGAAATTTCCAGTAGCATGTATGTTTATTATTCACAGCATTGTGATATACTATTTAGGCCTGAGATCTGACTGATCATCCTTAGCACTCTCCTCTCACTTCTCTTTTAACTTTTCCTCTCTATCTATTTTCATTTTCTTATTTCTTTTTGTTTTCCTCATGTCGTACCGATTATTCGTCTTTCTTGAGGACGAGTAAGAGGTAAGCTTGGGGGATTTTGATGTGTCTATATTTTCTACTATGTTTATTGGCATTCCCTATTTTGCACTATACGTGTATTCTACTGAATACGCGTGGTATTTCAATCTACGATGCATACGTAGGAATGAGATAAACGAAGATATCGATGTATGTGACGTAGTGAGAGGGGGATTAGGCCGTAATACGTGGCTAAGGGAAGTCAATGCGAAGTGTGAAAGCAGAGAAGTGTGAAAGACGTCGTCGGTGCAAAACAACAGGAATGTGTTAGACGCGTGTGCGTGATGCATGTATGCAAGCATGGATGGGCGTGGATGTGTGTAGGAAGAGCCATTCAAGTGTGAAAGGGGTTAGGGGTCAATGGCAACCCCCGTAAATTTTTAGAAAGGTCAGGGGCAAAACGGTCATTTGGACTAAATTTGCTGTGCGTACATACTTAAGTGGTGTGTGCATAAAGTAATGGCATACTTGTAAATACTTGAATGTGTGAGGGGTAGTTTGGTCATTTAATAATTAACATGGCTTATGGGACAAGCCATGGAAACCCATCTTCTAGAATTCTCTCCCTTTTTCTCTCCTTTTCCTTTCTTTTCTTCTCTTTTCTTCCATTAACCTTATCCCCACTCCTCCCTCCAAGCCTCCCCCTCACTTCCAATTTCGTGATCCCCTCTACCCCATCCATGTTGACCAAAATCTAAGGAAAAAAGAAGAAGAAGAGGAAGAGGAAGAGGAAGAGAAAGAGGAGGAGAAGAGAAATCAAGATGTGAGGTAGGATTCCAACTTGGTATTTGGAATTTAATTAGGATTCTATTTTATTATGTTTCTACATCTTGTTTTATCAATATGGATTAGTAATAATCCAATTCATATGTCATGTTTTAATTTTCGTGAATATTCCTTTGAAATTCTAATCAACATCACTTCCTTTGAAAAGCTGAAATTTTATTGTGTGTTCATGCTTGGATTCTGCTCAATATGATTTGAATTAAGCTTCGAAAAAATATAAGCTTATAGATCTTGAAGTCCTACCCCAAAATCATATAAGTATTGATATATGTTTAATTCTGAAATTGGGAGTAAAAATTCAAATTCTACAGCATGTCTGTTTGATTTCCAGCTTTGACACAGTTCAGTAGAAATAGCTTAAATAACTGCACACTCAATGAAATTTTGTGTTCTTGGTCTTGTTGAAAAATTAACAAGTTTTTATAAAATTTTATCAGGTGCTTGTATGTCGAATTTCTGGCTAAAACATGCTCAAAATTCGCTTTGAACACAGGCTCTGAAATCTGTCTGAAAAACAGATTTGACACACTTCACCAAATAATTTACCATAAATCACATACTTAATATTTTTGTCTATAATTTTGTCTGTAAGTCCAAGACATCCATATCTACAAATTTGTAGTTTTAAGTGTTTCCAAATTCCAACTGAAATTGCCTCAAAAACCACCCTCAATCTGACTGTTCTGCAATTTCAGCAAGCTGAATTCATTAAGTAGTGTTCTTATTCATTAATTGTGGATAATTGGCCATCATTATTCTTGATTATTATGATTGTGTGATGGAATAAATATTCATGTCCTTGGCACATGTAAATTATAGTGTGTTGTTTTGATATGAATGACGCCCGCCATATGTTCGATGAAATGCCTCAACGAAGGCAATATCTGAAAATTTGAGTAACGTGCATATGTTAGTGTTGGCCTTGAGCCACGGTGATGATTGGTGAAGTTAGTGGCTTGAATGGCATGGATACATTGAAATTGTGAGTGGATGATGTGTTGTGATTGAGGGCATGTCACGTGAGTGCATGACCCTATGTCTGATGATGGGCAGATGAGGCGATATGTGCATACCCATGCCATCAAGACCCCTAACGTGTCACTTATGATGTTAACTAATAAAATTGAATAAATCTCAGTCCTCTCTAATGAGGGTGAATTAGTAAAGCCCGGGGTTTAGGTGGGATTTGAGTAAATTGTGGATATGAGACCTGGACTATGAAGTTGGGAGATGATTATGTGATGTGTGGAGTTTACACCCACTCGCCTTTACTGGGAGTGGAGGAGATTTTCATACCCACTCGCCTTTACCGGGAGTGGAGGTGTCTGGGGGTTGTAGAGCCTCACTCCTGCCAGGGACGGGGGAGCTGAGAGGCCCGACTTACAGTGCACGTGTCCACTACGTCGTGTGCTATATTCACCCCATATTTGGGGTGAAGTCCAGGTCCTGGTATCACACAGTTTACCCAAGTTCCCAATTAATTTAATTATAAAATAATAAGATAATAATTTGGCATGTTACTCCTTCTGCTGGCAGCACTTTCCCTTCCCCTTACCAGTTCCTAGTGACTCTGTGGCATGTCTCTGGCACTTGTACTTATTTTATTAGATATTGGTTGCTTAAATACTTGTATTGTTGTTATTATTATTATTCGTGCTAACCCTTTTCTTACAGTAACTCGACATGGACCGCAGGTATGATTCCTTAGATTATCTATTTAATTTTTACTATATCACTTAGATTCATGCTCTACTTCTCTTGCTTGCCTTATGATCTGATAACCCTAAAACGGAGTTCCAAACCCAAGTTGGTTCCTACTGGGGCACGCATTGACGTGCTCCTCCCCATTTTTCAGGTAGCAGGGTTAGCTTGGTTGGAGGTGATTTGGAGCTGGGTTCAGGAGTACCACTGGATGTGAGTTGTCTGGTGGTGAGATATGGATGTCTTGGGAGGTGGAGAATGGTGGTGTATATGTAGTGGTGTACCTGGGTTATGTATATAAAATGAAGTGTTATATATATATGTTATGTTGTTGTGATCTATGTATTCATGAGATCGTTTTGATGTTATTGTGAAGCTTTACTTGTACTATCCCAGCATGTGTGCAATGGCCTGCTTATTCAGTTTTCTCCTTTCTCTCTCTTTTCCTCTCTCATCACTCTCACTCTTCAGAATACTTGGAAGAAAAAAATCTTAATGCCGGGTATTCTGGAGAATGGGGCGTGACAGTTTTTGGTGGCCCATGCAGGTCACCGCACTGCGATGTGTGTAAGGATAGTACATGTAATGCTTCAGTAGGTGATTGGTGTAGGTTAGCCCTAAGGTGGGCAGTGACCTTAGTGACATTAGAGCTTTAAGTGATCCACCCTTAAACCCTTGCTTTAGGGAGTCCGGGGATGAACTTTCTGCTGTATTATATGACATGCGTTTATATTTCATATATTTGTGCACGTTTTCTTCCGTGTTTTTCCATATTTTACCGCCGTCTTATATTCGTTTGCTCGTGTTTTCTTGTTTTCTTTCACTTTTCCGTGTTTTCCGTATTTTGCAGGAGTTTACTGGCATAGGGGACATAAAACGACGATATCGCAAGTCCCCGGAGCAATGGGAGGAGTCACGCGTCAGGGGGTCAAACGACGATGATATCATCTTTCAGCCCCTCACCCGGTCTGTTGGTCATCTTCAACCGATAGGGTGATGCACGCGTGCACCACCCGGACGCATCTTGGAGCTCACAAGAAGTCACCATGTCGGTTCAGTGACCGGGTCAAAAGCCCAAACTCTCTGGAATTCGAAGCTGATTGCCAACCGATCGGGTGACTTTCACCCGATCGGTTCATCTGTAGCTGAATCTCCAAAGCCAAGACACGAAGATCCAACCGGTCTCCTCACCCGGTCGGCACCAAGATCCAACCGGTCACATCCATGCTTCAACTGACCGGTTCATCCTGACCGGGTGAAGTCCCGCATCTCGCTGCCAAAGTTTGAAGCTGATCACTCGATCGGTTGACCGATCGGGTGATATCTTTTCCTATATATAGAACCCTAGGTTTTCCAGAAACGGGAGTTAGTTATTTTTTATTGTTTTCTTCATTTTGTGACGGTTGTAATTTCCCAGTTTTTGTAAGTTTTCAGATCTTTGTCAAACTTATTATTATCTTAATTGCTTTACTACCATTGCATTTCTATTGTCTGATCATGATTTTTACGGTCGATTTCTGTTTAGATCGCTTTTTACTAAATATGTGTGAGTAGTTCCCAAATCTGGGATTTTGGCGGAAACCCCTTCGTGGGCTCTTCCCGATGCGTCCATAGGTCTAGGAAATCGATAGAGATTAGGAATCTAACAGTTACGCTGGGTGTTGTATTGTCATCGGCGGAAAAAAGACCGCCTTTGACCGTTGGGCCAAGGGGGAATAAACTTGGCGGTTGACTCCCTAGCCATAGCTCACGCCCTTAGCATAGACGTCGAATCCTAGCGCGCGGGAGCGGCAGGATGAGACGTTGGGAGTTATCGTTGCGAGCTTAGTGCTCCCAGAGTCGATCAGTGTTAATGGACACGGGAGTGCCCACTGATCGAACCCAGGAGTCCGGCGTATCATCCTGAGCACCGACCGAAATATCGGGCCCATGGGACGCTGGTACCACTCTTAGAGGCAACGCCTCACCATTAGACCCCAATTCCGATCGTTATCCTACCCGTTGGCCGTATCGGCGAGAGTCGCTCGATAGGGTGAAAGCCAGAGTCCCGGGGGTTTTCCTTTATATTGTCTATACCTTGCATTCCATTTACCGTGACAACCCATCATTCGATCCGGGCTAGCTCGCCCATGGGGTGATTTTGATTCTCTCTGACACAAGCACATCCACGCCTCCCTGAGTTCGACCCCCAAGCCACACTACAACACCATGCGCTTGCGGTTACAAATATTTAAATCTCACGCCCCCGATCATATCATTGCACACATCTAGCGTGCCACACACGGGGGGCGTCAAGCTTTATAGCACCGTTGCCGGGGAGGCAACGTGCTTGTTATTTTAGGATTTCGTGAACCCTAGTGTCTAACTCTCGTCCCTACCTCGCGATAATTTTTTGCATTCTTCTTTTTCCTTTTTATCTTCTTATCTTTATTTTTATTTTTTATCTTATCTGTTTCTTTCCCACTTTTCGCTTCACGGGTATTTGTTTTTTTTCATGCGCAGGAGTTCAAGAAGTCTCGACGACTTGATCCCCGTTGATCCAGAGATAAACGCCACCCTAAGGCATTTGGCCGTCGAGAAGCGAAGAAGAGAGGATCCTGAAACCATGGGGGAGAACACCCCTCCTCACAAGTCCCTGCTGGAGTACTCGATGCTATCTATCGAGTCCACCTCCGTCATCCGTCCTCCAGCTATTACGGCCCAAAGCTTCGAGCTTAAGCCATCTTTGGTGACGTGGATCCAGCAGGATCAATTTTTGGGTGCACCCATGGAGAGCCCAATTGAACATTTAGACTCCTTCTTGGAGAAATGTGACACCTTCCGGATAAACGGTGTCACAACTGAGGCGATCCGACTGAACCTGTTCCCCTTCTCTCTGCGAGATAAGGCCAAGCTGTGGCTTAGGGGAAGGACCCGAATACATTCAACACCTGGGAGAAGCTCTCAAATGCTTTCCTGACGAAGTTCTTTCCCCCGGGGAAGACCATGAAGCTGAGGAGTGAGATCTCCTCCTTCTCCCAGGCCAGCCACGAGTCCTTGCATGAAGCTTGGACGAGATACAAGGAGATGCAGAGAAGATGTCCCCACCATGAGCTCCCCAAGTGGCAGATCATAAATCTGTTCTATAATGGGTTGAGGGACGATTTGAAATCTTCCATGGACGTCGCGGCTATAGGGTCCTTTATGTCAAGAAGCGAAGAAGATGCCGGACAGATTCTTGAAAATATGGCATCCAACAATGAGCGGTGGTGTGACGAGAGAGCCACACCTAGATCTGGGGGCATCCATAGGGTCGAGGACGTTGACAAATTGTCAAGCAAGTTTGACTTGGTGTCGACCCAGATCTCCGCATTGATGGTAGGCACCGGTGGCACGGTACACAACAGATTGCTGCGGTGGAATCTGAAGTTTTTGGAGAATTCGACGGTGGTGACATCTCACCACCGTTGGATCAGGCGAGCGCATTATTTTACAATCCTACAGGGAATGCGTCTTTTCCACTACGAACCAACTCCAACCCGGCCTACTCTCCCAATAACCAGAATCATCCCAACCTTAGCTACCGAGCGCCTTATCAACAGCCAGCTCAGCAACAACAGCAGATGTATCAGCCGGCTAGGCCTCAGCAACAGTTTCAACAGCAGCAATTTCAGCAGCAACAACCTCCACAACAGTATCAATAGTATGCTCCTAGGAATAAGCAGCCCACCCAGCAGCAATACGACCAGCAGAGGGCCATCTCTCCGGTAGAGTCCCTCTTGACTCAATACATCGCCAACCAAGAGCAGATAAATCTGAAGCTGGAGATGGGACAAAGAGTCCTCACTGATCAGGTGACCCAGCTGGGGTTGCAAGTGGCGAACCTTCAGAGACCGCAGAATCTTTTACAGCCACAGCCTGAGGTGAACCCGAGGGGGGTAAATCGGACCTTGGCGCTCACGCATGAGCATGAGAACGTGTCCGCCATCGTCTTGAGGAGCGGAACGCAAATACCCACGAGAATGCCCCCCAAAGGACCGGAAGCACCGTTGGTCGTGGAACGACGACGGTACTTCGTCGCCCAAGCCAACTACTCCGGAGGGAGTTCATAGAGAGGAGAAGAAGAAGGATGAGGAAGGGAACCTAAGAGTATTCAAGCCCATTGTGCCTTTCCCACAACGGCTTGCCAAAGCCAAAATCGATGAGAAGTATGACAAATTCTTCGCCATGGTGAAAGATCTGAGCTTACAAATCCCCTTCCTCGAGGCCATCGAGACAATTCCCTCATATGCCAAATTTCTGAAAGACTTGGTGACACGGGGATCTAGAAAGGAGAAGGTCGTGTTAACGACGGAGTGCAGCGCACTCATTCAGCGCGCAAATCCGCCCAAGCTAAAAGATCCAGGAAGTTTCTCCATCCCTTGCTCTATTGGGGAAGTGCAAATCCAGAGGGCGCTTGTCGATCTGGGAGCGAGCGTCAGCTTAATGCCCCTATCGCTGTACAAGAGAATAGGGATGGGAGACTTAGAGCCCACCGGCATGACATTACAACTTGCTGACCGTTCGATCAAGTACCCGGTGGGAGTAGTGGACGATCTCCCCGTCGATGTGAGAGGAGTACAAGTACCGGTTGATTTTGTGGTGATGGACATGCCGGAAGACAAGCATACCCCTATTATCCTTGGACGGCCCTTTATGGCAACCGCCGGAGTTTTGATAGACGTGAAGAATGGGAAGCTTTTCCTCAATGTCGGCCAAGAAAGAGTCGAATTTGACTTGGGGTTGTCGATGAAGCACCCAAATCCCCCCGGACGATCCTAGTATCAATATGCTGGAGAACGAAGAAGATAGAGCTGTTGAAACAAGTGCCTGGGAAGTACTCTCGAGGAATCCCCCCGATAGCTTGGGGGACCTTGGAGAGCAAGTTGGCTCCCCAAAGAAAGAAGTTGCTGATGGGGCGGTCGCGCGACATGTGATCCCTCCCGGATTTCCTAAGGCTCCTCCTACGAGGACAAAGTGGAAAGAACCCATGGACCTCACCGGTGATGAGGTCTGGATCCTGAAAAAGATGGCGGTAGAGCCAATTTGAGGGATAAGCCCCCGGATCATGTCGACAAAGGGAGAGTGGTCGAGCAAATTCTCTTGTCGCCACCAACTGCAACAAAGGGAGGAGCTGAAGAGATGCCGGATTTTGGGCATCACCCGTATCGCCCACCATGAACATCATCAACGGGCGTCGAGCTAAACGACGTTAAACAAAAGCGCTTCATGGGAGGCAACCCATGCTCTAAACTTTTGTTTCAATTTTTAGGATTATTTTTTAACTTTATTTTATCCATTTTTATAAATAAATCCAGCCGCAAGAACTTCTGTTGTGGAACTTAGGCGGGTTGTGGGTTTTTGCAGAAAACAAGGCCCCAACCGATCGGTTGATAACTCAACCGATCGGTTGGGATGTATCAGCTAACGGTCGTGTCTGCCACTAAATGAACCGACCGGGTGAGGAAAAAAGAGATCGGTTGGCAGACCGGGTGACCTGAGGCAAACTCTCGGGAAAATTTCAGGGAAAATTTCAGAATTTGTCAACCGACCCGGGTGACAAGAAGCGAGACCGGTTAAGGGACCGCGTGAGAAACTCTGAACTCTCGGGAAAATGTATGGAGCGGTCAACCGATCGGTTGACATGTCAACTGATCGGGTCACCTGTAGCAACTCTTCAGCCAAAAATTTCGACCCCTAAGTCAACCGATCGGGTGACAACTCACCCGACCGGTTCGACTGAAACCCTATAAATACCCCCCGACCCACCCGTTCACAAACCCTCGCCCGATCGCGCTTTCTCGTCGTCGTTTCGCCTCCCACCCTCTCCCAACGGCCAAAAAATCCTCTCCCACGTCCTCCACTCCTCCATTAGCCTCTCTCTCCACCTCCCCCTTGCATCTCTCTCTCTCTCTCTCTCTCTCTCTCTCTCTCTCTCTCTCTCTCTCTCTCTCCCTCTCCTACTTCGCAATTTTCTAGCCCTAATCCACAATATCCATCCCCTACTGTCGAATTTTTGCTGAAGAAGAGTGCCGCGGCTCCACACTTCTCCCATTGCACGGCATTGGGTCAACTACAAGCGAAGAACTCAAATCTCTGCTGGGTAACTTCGCTCCACTTCTCAAATTTCAATTTTTACCCTAGATATTTAATTTGCTTGATTATTCATGTGTGTGCGCACTTCGATAGTATTTTACACTCATTTGCATCACTCACACGCACACATGGCCCGGGAAAGAGATAAGGGGAAGGGTATCTTGCGGGAGGAGGAACCGCCTCGAAAGAGACGTAAACAAACACGTCCTCCTCCCCACACACGTGAACTGACACTAGCCCCTCCCCCACCTGTTATCCCCCCTGTGGACCCCATGTTGGGCCCGCATGGGTACCTATTTAGGAACCAAGAGCACAAAGACTTTTATCGTAGACTTGATGCTCGGGGGCATCTATCAACCAAGTTTGCCCACACCCAATCACTCGTCGATCTCGGTGTCTTCACCGAGGTCGAGACTCTTTTTGCCAACTTAGGTTGGTTGGCCTTCCTGAATGCATCTGCTGTATCCTACCCGTCACTCACCCTAGAGTTTCTCTCTACACTTGTTTGTGAGTCGGGGTCGACTGTCATTTTCCAGGTGCGTAACAAAACCATCCGCACCAACCTGGATACGATCAATGGTATATTTGGTTTCCCTATTCTAGGGAATGACGCTATCCGACACTACGGATACCCCCCAGAATTTGACATCGATAACTTTTGGTTCCGCCTCACCATACTCCCTCGCTATCCCCGGGGTAAGGCCAAGGCCTCCTCCATCATCCATCCCATATTTCGTCTGGCCCATATGATCATATCCTCTGCATTTTTCCCGCGGGATGAGTCAGGCACCATGACTATCCCCGATCTTTTTATTCTCTGGGCCATGACTTTCCCCTTTGTTCGTGATGATGATGGAGTTAGCTTTAGGGCCCCGACTGTCCCTGTCCATGCCGGCGATTGGCTTGTTTACAAGCTTCTCGAGATTAGCAGGGCCGGGAAGGGCAAGATCTGTTGTGGGGGCATTATCACTATTATTGCTTCTTGCCTCCAGTTTAATATCCTTATCCCCCGTGATCTTCCCGTCGCCGCAGGACCCTCACGTCTAGATCTTGACGTCCTGCGGCACATTCATATGATTAAGCCATGTCCCGATGGTCGCTTCGAATTCAATTACGGCCACCCCCCTCGCCTCTACACCATTCTCCCCAACCCCGCTCGTATGACTGTTGCTATCGTGGCGGATTGGACTTTTTCGCCCAATCCCGAGTTTCTAGCGGGGTTGTGCCTTCCTTTCTTTCCCCCGGACGCACGCAGACCACCTTCCCCTGCCGCCCACTTAGGCAAGCAGGATATTCCTGCGTCCCGGGGAGATATCAGGGCTGGCCCGAGCCACCCTGTTTCTGCTCCTGGCCCCATCACTTCTGAGCATCTTTTTGTGGCCATCTCTGGCCTTGTGTCCAGTGCCGGCATGACCACTGCCGCCGACACTACTTCCACATCACTTGTCAGCACCACTTCCGCTTCATGTCGGTCCACTTCCTTTGGTCGCCGCCAGGTCTCTGCCCATCTTGCTCTCGAGAGGGAGGTTGCAGCCCTCCGTGATCTTGCCACGTCCTCTGTCCCCTCAGACCCATCACCATCCTCCTTTCTCACTCACCCACGCTTCCCCGTACTTGAGAGGAACGTGGCCGCCATCCTTCGCCTTCTCACTCACCTACACGGACCACCACCACCCACACCACCACCCACACCACCACCTTCACCACCTCAACGTTCCTCACCTCCCCCATCACATTCTTCTCCTCCACCCTCACACACATCCCCACCTCCTTCACCCCCACCTAGGCGATCATCTCCCCCACCCACATCTATTCCCATCCCCGTATCCACTTCTCCTATCACGACCACTTCCGTCGCCCCCACACCACCTCCTCCCTCCTCCACCATCACTTCATATGTGCACCGCAAGAAATTGCTGGTGCGCTCCAAATCTCTCCCACCCCTACCCACTACCGTCACCATCACATCTTCTCCTCCCATTTCTATCCCTTCTACCACCGCCTTGATCGTCGTACTTCCACCACCACCCACCTCCACCGACACTCTACCCATCGTTCACACCACCACTGCACCTATTCCCCCACCTCTGTCCCCACTTCTCCTCACACCCCCCGCATCCCCCGACCACCCAGCCACACCCTCTTCCGAGGAGGGCGAGGACTCGCCTTCTCCTGATTTTTGATTTCACTTTGTTTTTTGACCCCCCCTTGCATATCTCTGCACTTTCACGATCATATCTCATTGCTAGCATTGTCATGACTAGCTTGGGGGAAGTCTATTTTGCTGTGTTGTCATGTTTTGTTTTCTTTGTGTGCGTGCTTGTTTTATTTTTTGTGTGTCGTGTCATCTTTCTTTCTTTCTTTTTCTATTTTTATGTCGTGTGGTGTGCTTTTTATTTTATATTTCTTATTTTCAGTTTTGTATCTGTGTTTTCCATGTTTTTCATTTCTTTTTGTGTCAATGCGTATCCCCCCCCATTTTCATTGCCCTCCCGTACTCACTCTTATTGCATTAAGGGCAATGCAAGCTTCAGCTTGGGGGAGTCGCACTTTGTGCGTCATTCGAGTCTTTCTTTTTCGTATTTGAGTCGTTTTCCTCCATCTTTTTCTTTTTCTTTTTTCTTTTCTTCTTTTTATCTCTTTCTCCTGGAGATGAACCCTATGATGAATTGCCACAAAATCGCACACACCAAGCATGGCATCGATAATCACACTCACTAACCCTAGGATATCGAGTCCTCTTGCATTTCACGCATCGTGGGTCCACTTAACTTTTTGTGAGTCGTGTGTCGTGCCTAGCTGTTTGATGTGCTTTTGCTTTGTGATTTTACTTTATATACCTGTCCAGGAATGACCCCTAGATTATCACGCTTCGATATGAATAATGCGGTATTTGCTTCTCTTGTCTGTTTCTGTATGCATGATTATATATATCGTATGCTTCATTTCGCATGTGTCGGGATTCCACAATTAAGGACTAGGATAACCCATTTAGCCCATGCTCTAATTAGCGAGTTGAGTTTCCTCTGCCCAAGTAATTAGATTCCGATTTCTTTTTTGTTTTACTTGGTGCAAATCCCCTCGTCGTGTACCGTTCTCCCACTTGCGAGAGTACACATGTGTATAGCCAAAATCCCCAAAAAAATCCAAACAAAAAGAGAAAAGAAAAGAAAAACCCAAAAAGAAAGGAAAAGAAAAGAAAAAAAATTGTATAGCCAAAAGTCCAAAAAAATAAACAAATACCCAAAACCCAAAAAAAATTCCCGTGTGAATATCTTTTCCTACTTGCCGAGAATAAAGGGAAGGCGAGAATTTGCACCGAGTGTTCTTCTCCACATCATCTCAACCCCCATCAGTTTCGAAAACACTTGGCTTATGAACTTTTTAGCTATTATCTAGGCTATAGTGGGGTGATTTCCTTAACCCTAGTTGTGGAGTCCCCGACGCATGATATGTTTCGATTCTCTCTCTATTCTCATGCATGCTTGAACTACATATATTCACCGCTTTATTCAATTCGAATCGATATTTGGATCATTTCCTGGATTTGTGTATATCGAGCTTTATCGCACATCGTAGATAGTGACACCATCTGCTAGCGCACGACCACACTCACTCGTGCTTCACCGCGTGGGCCCACGGCACTTGTCTGGACTTGTATTCCTTGGTTTAGTGATGTGATTTGGCGTTTTCTTGCTTGGTGTGTCGTTTTTGATTTTGTTGGCCCTAACGGGTGATCTAGGATATAGAGTTTTCTTTTTCTCTCTTTCTCTCTATTTTCTCTCTCCGAGCTCCTACTCTCACTCGTCTTCCTCGAGGACGAGGAAGAGTTCAGCTTGGGGGATTTTGACGTGCGTTTATATTTCATATATTTGCGCACGTTTTCTTCCGTGTTTTTCCGTATTTTGTCGCCGTCTTATATTCGTTTTCTCGTGTTTTCGTGTTTTCTTTCACTTTTCCGTGTTTTCCGTATTTTGCAGGAGTTTATTGGCATAGGGGACATAAAACGACGATATCGCAAGTCCCCGGAGCAACGGGAGGAGTCACGCGTGATCCAGGGGGTCAAACGACGATGATATCATCTTTCAGCCCCTCACCCGGTCGGTTGGTCATCTTCAACCGATCGGGTGATGCACGCGTGCACCACCCAGACGCAGCTTGGAGCTCACAAGAGGTCACCCGGTCGGTTCAGTGACCGGGTCAAAAGCCCAAACTCTCTGGAATTCGAAGCTGATTGCCAACCGATCGGGTGACTTTCACCCGATCGGTTCATCTGTAGCTGAATCTCCAAAGCCAAGACATGAAGATCTAACCGGTGTCCTCACCCGGTCGGCACCAAGATCCAACCGGTCACATCCATGCTTCAACCGACCGGTTCATCCTGACCGGGTGAAGTCCCGCATCTCGCTGCCAAAGTTTGAAGCTGATCACCCGATCGGTTGACTTGTCAACGGATCGGGTGATATCTTTTCCTATATATAGAACCCTAAGTTTTCTAGAAACGGGAGTTTGTTATTTTTTACTGTTTTCTTCATTTTGTGACTGCAGTAATTTCCCAGTTTTTGTAAGTTTTCAGATCTTTGTCAAACTTTAGTATTATCTTAATTGCTTTACTACCATTGCATTTCTATTGTCTGATCATGATTTTTACGGTCGATTTCTGTTTAGATCGCTTTTTACTAAATATGTGTGAGTAGTTCCCAAATCTGGGATTTTGGCAGAAACCCCTTCATGGGCTCTTCCCGATGCGTCCATAGGTCTAGGAAATCGATATGGATTAGGAATCTAACGGTTACGCGGGGTGTTTTATTGTCATCGGCGAGAAAAAGACTGCCTTTGACCGTTGGGCCAAGGGGGAATAAACTTGGCGGTTGACTCCCTAGCCATAGCTCACGCCCTTAGCGTAGACGTCGAATCCTAGCGCGCGGGAGCAGCAGGATGAGACGTTGGGAGTTATCGTTGCGAGCTTAGTGCTCCCGGAGTCGATCAGTGTTAATGGACACGGGAGTGCCCACTGATCGAACCCGGGAAGTCCGGCGTATCATCCTGGGCACCGACCGGAATATCGGGCCCATGGGACGCTGGTACCACTCTTAGAGGCTACGTCTCACCTTTAGACCCCAATTCCAATCGTTATCCTACCCGTAGGCCGTATCGGCGACAGTCGCTCGATAGGGTGAAAGCCAGAGTCTCGGGGTTTTTCCTTTATATTGTCTATACCTTGCATTCCATTTACCGTGACAACCATCATTCGATCCGGGCTAGCTCGCCCATGGGGTGATTTTGATCCTCTGACACAAGCACATCCACGCCTCCCTGAGTTCGACCACCAAGCCATACTACAACACCGTGCGCTTGTGGTTACAAATATTTAAATCTCACGTCCCCGATCATATCATTGCACACATCTAGTGTGCCACACACGGGGGGGGGGGGGGGGGGGGGCATCATTATACCATACATGTATATTGTAGGTATACCCGTGTATATGTAACAGTGTGAACCAGTGTGTATAAGTGCATTGTTGTGCTTAGAGATTTGAATTATACAAGTTGCGTATACTTGTATATTTGAATGGCTTGAGAGTTACATGTATCCTGAATGCTTGTAGAGGTGTATGGATATGCGTGGAGTGTATATACTAGGTGGGCGAATACTTGAGTGTATGTATATTTCGCCTCCATAAAAGTACATGATACAGATATGTGAGGTAGGTCAGTGTTGTACTTGTGTGACTCTGAGGTATAGGTGATAAGTATATGTCTATTAGTGGATGTATACTGGTGGATACATCACAACTAGTGGGGATATATACCTAGTTGAGGTGTGAGTGCGGATATGTACGTATGTGATATGAGTGCATATATGCATTTTCCCATCTATTGTGTTATAGTTATGTTCCCATGTAGGGAAAGCACCAATGTGTGTATGTCTATCCTTGTATGGATAGAGCAGTGGAATGTCCACATTGTCTTTGGACATATGTGGGAAAGTGCATGTGTGTGAATATATATGTGCTTGTATGGGTAGGTGGTGTAGATATAGGTTGGGATATTGGTGTACATATATCACCAGTGTTGCATTGCTAGTGTATGAAATTCCTAATGTGTTAGATTTAAATAACTGTGAGTATGTCTATGTACTGCCTATGTGTTTATATGAATTGGTCTATTGTCTCAATTTGGTGAGCGGACGTGGGTGTATTATTGCGTGAAGATAGGTGTTCTGTTGTGGCCATATATAGTGTGTATGTAGCGGTATAGATAAGTAATGGGTGTACGGGTAGTATGAGTAATGCTCTAGGGTGTTTGGAATAGATGTATCCTGGGGTGGGTATTGGTGCTTTAGCCCCGTACACCCTAAGTTTAAACTTTTAGCCATATATCGTGCCTAGTATGGGATAAGGATGTAAGTGTGATGTATAACGCATGTAAGATGTGATGGATATGAGGATTTGAGATTATACAGGGCGTGTATAAGTGGGATGGCTAAGGGTTTGCATGGTTAAGTGGAGTTATGGTATATGTATATCTTTGGGTATACGTTTATGATCGGTCCATATTTTACACCTTTTTTCTGCATGTTTGCACGCCATTTCAATTGCTCATATTGCGATTTTCACGATTATTCGATGATATTGTGTTACTTTTCACTATTTCTTATTTTTGTCGGATTTCAGGAAATATAGAGCAATTGGGAGCAAAAATGAGCTTAAAGGACTTGCGCGCGTAACAGAGCATCATTTATGGCCTTATTGAGGAGTCACCAGCGCTAGAGGATGAGTGGAGAAGGACAGAATTTGATAGAATCGACGAGGAGACGAAAAGGAGAAGAAAAGAGCTCAAGAGTACCCCACTCGGTCGAGCAGACTTCTCACTCGGTCGAGTGAAGGATCGCACTCGCCCGAGTGAAACGGATACGCACCGAAGATTTTCCATGTTCACTCGGCCGAGCAAGGAAGACCACTCGACCGAGTGAGAAAACCCACTCGTCCGAGTGCTATAGATATTTCGTCCAGAGAAGAGGCCAAGTTACTGGAATTTAGAGAAGCCTCACTCGAACGAGTGGCAAAGCCCACTCGACCGAGTGAAGAAGCCCACTCGTCCGAGTGTTACAGGGTTTTTCTCCTGAGATCTAAGCAGACTCTCTGGAATTTTTGAAGAACCGTAGAAGACCCTACTCGGCCGAGTAGAGAAGCCCACTCGACCGAGTGAAGAATTCCACTCGGCCGAGTATGCCGATGACACGAGCGCCCAGATTTTCAGACAGCCTCCCACTATTTTGAAATCTGCTATCATTCCAGCAATCAAAGTATTTTTTTTTCATATTTTTTATAGATAGTAGACTCTATGACAGTTCCAACTCCACCAAGAACGCGTCAATCGGAGGTCGGATGAAATCTGTAGAATTTCTGCAAGTTGATGCTGCAGTGCTGGAATTTCCACTCGGCCGAGTCATATTCCCACTCGGCCCGAGTGACTGCGGGCCCAGATTTTAAGTTGCGGCCAAGCTGATTTAGGGCACGAATTTGAGAGGGCTTTGAAGGGTTATTTGCTAGGGTTTTGCGAGGCTATATAAGAGGTTTGTAGCCGTCATTAGAGGGGAGTCCCATGATGTTTTCTTAGTGATTATTTTAGAGGTTAGGCCATGCCCTAGGCCCCCTCTTGGATCTAAAAGCTTGTAATTGGATTGAAGTTCTTCATCAAAGCTAAGTATCCTTGTTCTTGTTGTTTGAATCTTTGATTTGATATCTTTTTACATGCAAGCAATGTCTTTTATTGATCTCAATAACGTTGCTATGTTTGGTTGATTGTTGTTCTAGGGCATAGGGATGAACCCTATAGATCTAATTTCTGAATTATGAAGAATGAATTTCTATATTGCTAGAATTACTAGAAGGTTGGATTGTGATTGATTTATTACGAATAGCTAGGCATTTTCAACGATTTGAAGTTTGCAAGAGATTGGATTCCGACCGATGGGAAGGCCTAGATATTCGAATTAGGTTTATAATCGAGATTATCTAGACTTGGTTTGCAAGAGATTGGACCAAAGCTAGGATTTTTATTATAAATATATACCCATATTCGTTCGCAAGAGATTGGACGAATACGAGCTATCACAATCTAGGTCGTAACTCGAGTTTGCGTGAGAGTGTGCTCGAGGTGCGATTGGACGATGATGTCGATCTTCATGCTAGTGGCTTAGGTTAGGGTTTGCACGAGAGTGGGCCCTAATCTAGGTTGCTATAGACCGGCAATAGCGCGAGAGCGTGAGCTTGGTTCTATATTTAGTTACGACTAGTTCACCTCAACATAAGTCTAGTAATATTTAGATTCACTATTTACAAGGATGAATGACGATCCGTAGTGGGGATTCCCTAGCTCTAGACTCTTTTATTGTATTGAATTCGAATCGCTATTTGACCAACATCTTTATCACCGACACCGACATCCACCACCATTTTCATTACATCATACCATAACCATCTCCACCAATAAAACATTCGTAGTCGAGCCAACCTAGGATAGATTGGAGCCAACACCACCTCCTCGTGTTCGATACCCGCTCGCCACTTGACCGTGTGCTTGCGGTAAAACTACAATCGTTCTCCGGGTGTATATCTGGGGCCGATCAAGTTTTTGGCACCGTTGGCGGGGAGGTGTTTCCCGTTGGGTGCCAATTTGTCACAATTTGGTTGATTAGACTACGAAATTTTTTTAACAAAAGGGAATTTTCACCCCGCCACCATTATTATCATTTCTATATTCTTTTGTGCCACTGATATTTTTCTCCAGGTATTTATCTTTGTTAATCAGGTGCTATGGATTATACTACGTGGACCACAGATTTTGATCAGAGTGCTCAGATGGGATTTTGATCAGAGTGCTCAAATGGGAGAATACTATTACGATCAGAGTGCTCAGATGGGAGAATACTTTTTTGATGAGATGCATGCACACCAAGTTGAAATACAAGCCAGGCTTGATAAGGGCGATCTTCAATTGGAATGGACGAAGAGGGTACTTAAAATGAATGCGCTCATGCTTAAGGTTGCAGAGATTTCCAAAGATATCAGTTCTGCTTCTTCATATTATGGGCAAGAAGCATCACCGGTCATATTACCAGAGCCAGAATGTGCCGTCATCGATCTCACATCCTACGATACGGCTATTGCATATGAAGAATGGATGGACGAAGAGGCAGTGGAGAAAGCAGAAACTGAGTCATAAACTGAGTCATATGCGCAGCCAGAGGAGGACGCATTTCAGAGATTATTGGAGGGCCTTTTGGAGTCAGTGAGATTCGTCGGTTCAGAGAGCATTACAGCAGGTGATGCATTTGAGCTACGATTTGCAGACTTTGTTATGAGCCGTGTTTCAGCTGCAGGAACAATCGAGGACATCCATGTCAGTCTTTAGGGGGATAGACTATATTTTCAGATTGCTTGCGGGCATTCCCCTCCACCTGATACATCCCCACAAGTTGACACACATGAGCAGCCAGAATCACCAATCCAGAGAGAGCCTACATTGATAGTTGATGAGAAGGCAAACGAGCACACTGTCGAGCCAGAGCATATTGACGAGGAGGCCTTACACACAGAGCCAGAGCTTATCACCGAGGAGGTCGTACATCGGGACGAGGACACAGCCATTCATGAGGATCCCGAGCACTATCCTCCATCATTAGAGCTCCCGCAGCCACCTCATCCTTCCACTGACGTCGAGGACTATCTCACAGAGCTTACTGCCCCCGCTCAGGGAGATATTTTTAACCACTCTATTTCTGAAAATCATGTATTCCATTCGATATTTATTTTGATTCAGATATTTTTGACACGTCATACCTTTTGCAGCACACATACGATTATGGACCGGAGGTGTGCTTGGACGTGTCACAGTTTGACGAGCCTATCGAAGAGGTCCACACCTATGATCCAGAGTTACCTGAGCAGCTGAGAGAGGACACCACGGAGATAGCTATCAAAGCACAAGGGGATATTGAATTATTTCCAGGGAAGGATCGTCCACCACTATTTATTTCATATATTTCTATAAATGACTATCTTTGGAATACTTTTATTATGAGGGTGAATTTTTTCCAACGAACTGATGCATCCTATTCTCTGTAGGGTATAGGTGGAGTCCTTGTAGGAATGCTGGAGGATGCATTGCTGGAGTTCGTTGGTGTTCGTGGACATACGTGCCTGGCAGAGCCACGGAAAGAGCAGTTGGAGCAGTTGCCTGCACCAGCAAAGATACTGGATCCGCCTTTTGCTATAGGTGATATCAATCCAGTAGTGTAAAAATTTTATGCTTTAAATAAACACGAATCCTCTCGACAGCGAGAGGACCGTATAGATTTGCTTGAAAAAATATCACCTCATATGACGGCAACAAAATTTTTTACACCCCAAACCCATTATATATATTAATTGCCCTCTTCATATTTTGATGTGTCACATCCTTTTTGCTCACCACCCATCGAGCATTTCTTTCAAGTGAATACCCACATTCTTATTCGTTTGACTCAATCTCGCTAGCAAAGCCGTGACATTTTTTGAACGAGTCATTTGAATAGGATTGTTTGGTATAAGCTTGAGAGAAAGCACTCTCATGAATCATTGTATTTGCATGTAGTTGCATTAGGATTTCATGACATTTATTTCATCAGTTTTCATTCACCCCCCATTATTATTATCGTTGTTCCTCATATTCTTCCACTATGATCATATTGAGGACAATGTAATGTTTAAGCTTGGGGGAGTGCATTTCCATGCCATTTAGATACATTAATTGCATTTTTACTTTATTTTAGGGTTTTTAAAATTTTTAAAATTTTTTGCATCATCTTTTTGATTTTTCCCGTCTTATTTTCCTTTTATGTGTGTTCATGCATCATATTGTGTGCATGTTTTTTCTTTTCTTTCCTCTCTTTTATTTTTATTTCTTTATTTTATTTTCCTCCTTTTGCTCGATTTGCTCCTTATGATGATATCTCTTATTGCCTTAGAAACCATCACGATGCTTAGTATTCCTTGTCATGCTACTTAGAGTATTCTATAGTCTTGCTATTCACAAGTGCTTGCAAATCTATTTCTTTTAATAACTCCTCTAAGTAATTGCATGGTATTCATTGAAAATAAATGTATGGATTCGTGTTTAGTATGCTTTTGTTGGAAAAGCACCAAGATTCACGCATCATTAGTATATCTGAAGCATCAATTTTATTGTCTTATTCACCTTCTGTTGCATGCCTGATATGGTTGTAAACTTTACTGCTCGACTTCACTATTTATTGAAATGATTGAGAATATCCATGCTTGCATATGAGTTTTAGTCGAAGTATTATTTTATTGAACCGTTCGTGCACATCTTAGAGTGAACCGAGTGTTACATCATTTCCTTCTCCACATATATCTTTTTATTCTCTATATGTCACTTGAGTTCACCTCCTAAAGCTACTTATATCGCATCTATTTCCCAAAAATCCCTACAAAAGAAAAAGTTAGCTCCAAAAAGTCCAAAAAACCAAAAAGGAGCCAAAATCCAAAAATACAAATCATATAGCTCCTACAAAATCCAAAAAGAAAAATGAGAAACAAAAAGTTCAAAAAGAAAAAGAAAAATATTTCTCTATCTCATTATTGGAGCCACAAAATACTTGGAAAAGCCAAGGCCAAAAATCCCATTTTTCACTATCATATTCCTTTAGATGCGATGCATCAAGCTAAGCTTGGGGGGGGGGGGGTGAATTCACTTGACCATATAAGTGAGTACAACATTAGAGTGGAGAGGTGCACGAATGGGGAAGTTTGATAATGCTGAAACTTAGCAAGATACTTTAGTTATGGAGATTTCTTATGAATCGATATAAATATGTGAATGCCATGATTTATTCCATTCTCCATTGCATGTTTGGTGTGATTCTTATATGCTTCTGTTATAACTCTTTATTGAAAAGTGCATCGCCAACATTCGTATATTAAATTCTATGAAATGCATGATGTGGATATGAATTGATTGCATGAATTTAGAGAGTCCTTTTTGTTATTCTTAAAAGCTTGCAAATATCATGTTTAAGTAAGATATGAAATCTTTATAGCATGTGATTTGTATTTTCTGAGTTATCGTGATGAGTACCTTATGGCTTGAGATCTGAGAGAATAATCTAACGACCTCTTCCACCTTGTGTTCTGTCTTTTTCACTTCATTTCCTTTGTTTTCATCTCCTGAGTTCGTCTTTCTACTTATCTTCCTCTAGGACGAGTAAGAGGTAATCTTGGGGGATTTTGATCGGTCCATATTTTACACCTTTTTCTGCATGTTTGCACGCCATTTCGATTGATCATATTGCGATTTTCACAATTATTCGATGATATTGCGTTACTTTTCACTATTTTTTGTTTTTGTCGGATTCCAGGAAATATGGAGCAATTGGGAGCAAAAATGAGCTTAAAGGACTTGCGCGCGTAACGGAGCATCATTTATGGCCTTATTGAGGAATCACCAGCGCTAGAGGATGAGTGGAGAAGGACAGAATTTGATAGAATCGACGAGGAGATGAAAAGGAGAAGAAAAGAGCTCAAGAGTACCCCACTCGGCCGAGCAGACTTCTCACTCGGTCGAGTGAAGGATCGCACTTGCCCGAGTGAAACGGATACGCACCGAAAATTTTCCATGTTCACTCGGCCGAGCAAGGAAGACCACTCGGCCGAGTGAGAAAGCCCACTCGTCCGAGTGCTATAGAGATTTCTTCCAGAGAAGAGGCCAAGTTATATGAATTTAGAGAAGCCTCACTCGGCCGAGTGGCAAAGCCCACTCGACCGAGTGAAGAAGCCCACTCGCCCGAGTGTTACAGGGTTTTTCTCCTGAGATCTAAGCAGACTCTCTGGAATTTTTGAAGAACCGTAGAAGACCCTACTCGGCCGAGTAGAGAAGCCCACTCGACCGAGTGAAGAATTCCACTCGGCTGAGTGATGCCGATGACACGAGCGCCCAGATTTTAAGACAGCCTCCCACTATTTTGAAATCTGCTATCATTCCAGCAATCAAAGTATTTTTTTTCATATTTTTATGGATAGTAGACTCTATGAAGGTTCCAACGCCGCCAAGAACGTGCCAATTAGAGGTCTGATGAAATCTATAGAATTTCTGCAAGTTGATGCTGCAGTGCTGGAATTTCCACTCGGCCGAGTCATATTCCCACTCGGCTCGAGTGACTGCGGGCCCAGATTTTAAGTTGCGGCCAAGCTGATTTAGGGCACGAATTTGAGAGGGTTTTGAAGGGTTATTTGCTAGGGTTTTGCGAGGCTATATAAGAGGTTTGTAGCCGTCATTAGAGGGGAGTCCCATGATGTTTTCTTAGTGATTATTTTAGAGGTTAGGCCATGCCCTAGGCCCCCTCTTGGATCTAAAAGCTTGTAATTGGATTGAAGTTCATCATCAAAGCTAAGTATCCTTGTTCTTTTTGTTTGAATCTTTGATTTGATATCTTTTTACATGCAAGCAATGTCTTTTATTAATCTCTATAACGTTGTTGCTATGCTTGGTTGATTGTTGTTCTAGGGCATAGGGATGAACCCTATAGATCTAATTTCTGAATTATGAAGAATGAATTTCTATATTGCTAGCATTGCTAGAAGGTTAGATTGTGATTGATTTATTACGGATAGCTAGGAATTTGCAACGATTTGGAGTTTGCAAGAGATTGGATTCCGATCGATGGGAAGGCCTAAATATTCGAATTAGGTTTATAATCGAGATTATCTAGACTTGGTTTGCAAGAGATTGGACCAAAGCTAGGATTATTATTATAAATCTATACCCATATTCGTTTGCAAGAGATTGGACGAATACGGGCTATCACAATCTAGGTCGTAACTCGAGTTTGCACGAGAGTGGGCTCGAGGTGCGATTGGACGATGATGTCGATCTTCATGCTAGTGGCTTAGGTTAGGGTTTGCATGAGAGTGGGCCCTAATCTAGGTTGCTATAGACCGGCAATAGCGCGAGAGCGTGAGATTGGTTCTATATTCAATTACGACTAGTTCACCTCAACACAAGTCTAGTAATATTGAGATTCACTATTTACAAGGATGAATGACGATCCGTAGTGGGGATTCTCTAGCTCTAGACTCTTTTATTGTATTGAATTCGAATCGCTATTTGACCAACATCTTTATCACCGACACCGACATCCACCACCATTTCCATTACATCATACCATAACCATCTCCACCAATAAAACATTCGTAGTCGAGCCAACCTAGGATAGAATGGAGCCAACACCACCTCCTCGTGTTCGATACCCGCTCGCCACTTGACCGTGCGCTTGCGGTAAAACTACAATGGTTTTTCGGGTGTATATCTGGGGCCGATCAGTTTACCCTGTAGAATGGTGTTTATAGGACCCTTTGGATGCATGTGTAGTGTGTGCACCCTTCCGTATATAACGGCATGAGGAAGGATTGTGTATTGGTATATATCATACTTGTGTTTATGTATGTTGTTGTATCAAGCGTGGTGTGATTGTGTAAAAATGTTGCTATTATTGAACGTGTATTGATATCTGTCTTATTAGTGGTTACATGTGTATGTATGTGAATGATCCCTATTCTGATATGTATGTAACAGTATATGAATGTGTACATATATGGGATAGGACCATCTATTGGATGTGTGTGTGAATGTTGAAATACACTTATTTGTGTATGTATTAGTTTGTTAGTAAAAGTGTAGATATATTGGACGTTATGTATATAAAGGTATGGATAGCTACGGACTACTGTTAGAGTGGTTTAAGTAGCTTGACTGTATAGGTGTGTAACAGGATATGGCATGTGTGAAAGGGTGTGTGCACCCATACATTGTGATGTATGTGCATGGTTGCATGGATCCTTGTGTGTGTGTGTGTGTGTGTGTGTGTGTGTGTGTGTGTGTGTGTGTGTGTGTGTGTGTGTGTGTGTGTGTGTGTGTGTGTGTGTGCGCCTACTATTAGAATAATAATCTGGTGTGTATGAGCGAACATGTATATGTCTATGTGTAGGCCTAGAGATATATAGGGGGTTGATATGAATATATCTGAAGGTATATAATGAGTGTGTATATGAGTAGATGTGGAGTATTTATGTAAAGTATTGTTTGTTACCTATATGTGAATATGTGTCATACTTGTATGAATGTGAAGTGTAGGGATGTGTTCATGTAGGTGTACTGTGCAGTAGGAATATATGTAATGGTGTGTATATTGGATGAATGAATACATATATTTATATATATATACTTATACGTATCTTGTTTGTCTACTTGCTGATCTATTCCATAGGGTTGTCTCTCTAGGTGTATCTCAGTGTGCTTTGGATAAATGTATTCTTGTTGTATGCGTGAATATATAGGTCTGTACCAGAGCAAGTGTGTACGTGTGTGAATGTACAATGTAAATGTGGGTGTGATAGATATGGAATATAGGTGTATATATGTCTGATAAATGTAAGCGAATGAAACTGCTTGATATATGTGTATTGGACAGTGTGTACTTGGTTGCACATTTATGTATATACGTGTGCATGGAAGTGTAGATGGATATTTATACTTGTTTGTCCAATATGACAGTATGTGTGTAGTAGATGCAGGGATAGTTATATATATAGCATATGAAGGAAACGTATTATGTTGTGCACTCTGGTGTATTATGTGTGGTATATGTACCTATCTGTGTGAGGCAGTAGGTGCACTGTTATGGATGTGATGTTATGTGTATACTTATTTATGGTTATAATTGTGAACCTTATGTGACTTAATCGTGCATGTGCTATTACATGCACGTGAACGTATCTATGGATGTGACTAACTATTATGTGTATGTATGTATTTACGTGCCTATGAATGTGAGTAAGCCCATGTGACTAAGCATTGGGAGTATAGGGATCCGGAGTACATACGGTGTGACACCGTGATGGTGACCCTGTTTATTAAGCAAGGATGTGTAGATTAATATGTATTACTGGATGTCTGTGCATGGATGTAGACGTATATGTATATATATAAAGAGATAGAATAAAAATCGTTTATACCAAAGTGTATGGTGATGTGTCTAAAAGCACGCCATGTATGGATACATTATGTATCGTGATGTGGATATGGTGTGATGCCATATGCATATAGATATGGGAAGTGATCTAAATACATGTAATAATATGTATGGAGACTTATTTGTGGTGTGTGATGTATATGTTAAGGTGTGAGTATGTGTGCCTAGATGTTTATGTGAAAAACATATACGTATGTATATATAATGATGCATATAGTGATATGGATCTGCTACTAGATGAGTAATAGGATGTATCTGTGACTTGTGCGCGATGCGAATGTGTATGGATGATAGTGAAGTATATAGTGTATATAAGTGTGGGGTAGATATGTATTCTTGTTTGTACTTCATGGGTAGTAAGACCATCAAGCTAGCTGACCTAGGTAAGGTTCACACCCTAGGAAGTCCGAAGACGGACTTTACTTTAAGGTGGGTAGGATGTCATGCCCTATTTTGCACTATACGTGTATTCTACTGAATACGCGTGGTATTTCTATCTACGGTGCATACGTAGGCATGAGATAAACGAAGATATCGATGTATGTGACGTAGTGAGAGGGGGATTGGGCCGTAATACGTGGCTAAGGGAAGTGAAGGCGAAGTGTGAAAGTAGAGAAGTGTGAAAGACGTCGTCGGTGCAAAACAACAGGAATGTGTTAGACGCGTGTGTGTGATGCATGTGTGCATGCATGGATGGGCGTGGATGTGTATAGGAAGATCCATGCAAGTGTGAAAGGGGTTAGGGGTCAATAGCAACCCCCGTAAATTTTTAGAAAGGTCAGGGGCAAAACGGTCATTTGGACTAAATTTGCTGTGCGTACATACTTAAGTGGCGTGTGCATAAAGTAATGGCATACTTGTAAATACTTGAATGTGTGAGGGGTAGTTTGGTCATTTAATAATTAACATGGCTTATGGGATAAGCCATGGAAAACCATCTTCTAGAATTCTCTCCCTCTTTCTCTCCTTTTCCTTTCTTTTCTTCTCTTTTCTTCCATTAACCTTATCCCCTCTCCTCCCTCCAAGCCTCCCCCTCTCTTCCAATTTCGTGATCCCCTTTACCCCTTCCATGTTGACCAAAATCCAAGGGGAAAAAAGGAAAAAGAAGAAGAAGAAAAAGAAGAAGAGGAAGAGGAAGAGAATGAGAAGAGAAATCAAGATGTGAGGTAGGATTCCAACTTGGAATTTGGAATTTAATTAGGGTTCTATTTTATTATGTTTCTACATCTTGTTTTATCAATATGGATTAGTAATAATCAAATTCATATGTCATGTTTTAATTTTCATGAATATTCCTTTGAAATTCTAATCAACATCACTTCCTTTGAAAAGTTGAAATTTTATTGTGTGTTCATGCTTGGATTCTGCTCACTATGATTCGAATTAAGCTTCGAAAAATATGAGCTTATAGATCTTGAAGTCCTATCCCAAAATCATATAAGTATTGATATATGTTCAATTCTGAAATTCGGAGTAAAAATTCAATTTCTACAGCATGTCTGTTTGATTTCCAGCTTTGACACAGTTCAGTAGAAATAGCTTAAATAAATGCACACTCAATGAAATTTTGTGTTCTTGGTCTTGTTGAAAAATTAACAAGTTTTTATAAAATTTTATCAGAGTGCTTGTATGTCGAATTTCTGGCTAAAACATGCTCAAAATTCGCTTTGAACACAGGCTCTGAAATCTGTCTGAAAAATAGATTTGACACACTTCATCAAATAATTTACCATAAATCACATACTTACTATTTTTGTCTGCAATTTTGTCTGTAAGTCCACGACACCCATATCTACAAATTTGTAGTTTTAAGTGTTTCCAAATTCCAACTGAAATTGCCTCAAAAACCACCCTCAATCTGACTGTTCTGCAATTTCAGCAAGCTGAATTCATTAAGTAGTGTTCTTATTCATTAATTGTGGATAATTGGCCTTCATTATTCTTGCTTATTATGATTGTGTGATGGAATGAATATTCATGTCCTTGGCACATGTAAATTATAGTGTGTTGTTTTGATATGAATGACGCCCGCCATGTGTTCGATGAAATGCCTCAACGAAGGCAATATCTGAAAATTTGAGTAACGTGCATATGTTAGTGTTGTCCTTGAGCCACGGTGATGATTGGTGAAGTTAGTGGCTTGAATAGCATGGATACATTGAAATTGTGAGTGGATGATGTGTTGTGATTGAGGGCATGTCACTTGAGTGCATGACCCTATGTCTGATGATGGGCAGATGAGGCGATATGTGCATACCCATGCCATCAAGACCCCTAACGTGTCACTTATGATGTTAACTAATAAAATTGAATAAATCTCAGTCCTCTCTAATGAGAGTGAATTAGTAAAGCCCGGGTTTTAGGTGGGATTTGAGTAACTTGTGGATATGAGGCCTGGACTATGAAGTTGGGAGATGATTATGTGATGTGTGGAGTTTACACCCACTCGCCTTTACCGGGAGTGGAGGGGATTTTCATACCCACTCGCCTTTACCGGGAGTGGAGGTGTCTGGGGGTTGTAGAGCCTCACTCCTGCCAGGGACAGGGGAGCTGAGAGGCCCGACTTACAGTGCACGTGTCCACTACGTCGTGTGCTATATTCACCCCATATTTGGGGTGAAGTCCAGGTACTGGTATCACACAGTTTACCCAAGTTCCCAATTAATTTAATTATAAAATAATAAGATAAGAATTTGGCATGTTACTCCTTCTGCTGGCAGCACTTTCCCTTCCCCTTACCAATTCCTAGTGACTCTGTGGCATGTCTCTGGTACTTGTACTTATTTTATTAGATATTGGTTGCTTAAATACTTGTGTTGTTGTTATTATTATTATTATTCGTGCTAACCCTTTTCTTGCAGTAACTCGACATGGACCGCAGGTATGATTTCTTTGATTATCTATTTAATTTTCACTATATCACTTAGATTCATGCTCTACTTCTCTTGCTTGCCTTATGATCTGATAACCCTAAAACGGAGTTCCAAACCCAAGTTGGTTCCTACTGGGGCACACATTGACGTGCTCCTTCCCATTTTTCAGGTAGCAGGGTTAGCTTGGTTGGAGGTGATTTGGAGCTGGGTTCAGGAGTAGCACTGGATGTGAGCTGTCTGGTGGTGAGATATGGATGTCTTGGGAGGTGGAGAATGGTGGTGTATATGTAGTGGTGTACCTGGGTTATGTATATAAATTGAAGTGTTATATATATATATATATATATATATATATATATATATATATATATATATATATATAATGTTGTTGTGATCTATGTATTCATGAGATCGTTTTGATGTTATTGTGAAGCTTTACTTGTACTATCCCAGCATGTGCGCAATGGCCTGCTTATTCAGTTTTCTCCTTTCTCTCTATTTTCCTCTCTCATCACCCTCACTCTTCAGAATACTTGGAAGAAAAAAATCTTAATGCCGGGTATTCTGGGGAACGGGGCGTGACATTTATACCATCATTTCATTGCATCACATGCTATTTTCGCATCCAAATCCCACATTTTACTACGATATTGCATTTCTGACGATATATTCGACTTTCGTAGTGTTTTATGAGTTTTCAGGGATTTTGGAGCGATTTGGGACCCCACTTGGGTATGGACACATCTGACGTACCCGTGAGCTCATTGGTGGAGCCCCGTAGGAGTTTGCCACACTTTTGGGGCCATTGGAGGAGAAGAGAGAGAGCAGAGGAGAGAGAGGAGCCCTCAGGAGCTGTTGGAGAGTTTTTCCCAGACTGCTCGATCGAGCAGTTCAGTTGCTCGGATCGAGCAGCTTTAATTGAAGAGATGGAGTGGCTCGGGCCGAGCAGTTCATCTGCTTGGTCGAGTAGCGTCAAGATTCAAAAGCCCAAGTAAAGCAGCGATACGGCCCGAGCAGCTGTTCGGTGACCGAGTCAGCTCCTGCTCGGACCGAGCAATTATGACTCGGTCCGGGTAGGCAGTGCGACGATTTGGAGATTTCTCGATTCCCTGTACTGCTCGATCGAGCAACTCATCTGCACGGTCCGAGCGACCGAACGTGCAGCATATTGCTCGACCGAGTCACCTACTCGGTCGGCAATGCCAATGCCATTTTGGGAAGAATTTTCTGAGCCGTCGATTTCGCGATTGCGGGCGACTGAAGCTGGGAGCTGTGCGCGACTGAAGGGGGGACTCATTCTAGGATTTTGGGGGAGCTTTTTGAATAGGGAGCTTAGGCGATTTTTGTTGGGTTCTGAGATTAATTTTTGTAAGCGAAGTTTGGATCGAAACTTGAAGATTATTTACTTTTATTCTTGATTGTTCTTGCGCTTGGAATCTGGAGCTATTTCTAGATCTATAAATCGCAATTCTCTTCGTTCTTCGCTGTTAGTTTTTATCTCTATTTTATTATTCTATGATGATGTGTTCATATCTAAAAATTGCATCTTTATCCGTTGACAATACCATGAGTGAGTAGATGTTTCTAGGGCTGATGGGTTAGCCCTAGGATTCTATGAGGAAAACGTAGATCTGGATCCCTACGTTGAATTGGGGATTTAGGGGAATATTTCGGTCAATCTTACCGAATCCCTAGATAACTCGTAATGAGATCATGCCCACGGTGTGTGGAATTGATGCGCTTAAGGGGTATCTCTGGGATTCGAATAGGGAAATCGGTAGATCCAACCAAGACTCGTGACCATGCCCGGCTCGTGCCTTGAGGAGATCCATCGACGAACTATATTGCTACGTTGACGGCTACCGCCATTGCGTCAACGAAAGCCACCGAAATACCCCGCAATTCTAACCCTCGAGAGTGGTACGAATTGGGGGATTAATTCCCTAGCCCTAATGCAATGCAAGGATCCTATTCCAACGTCGACCCCCAGCGATCCTAGTGATGATCCCTAACGCCCTAGTCCCTTTTATTAGTATTACAACAACAACACCCCAACCAAATCTTCTACCCCGATAGCTATCTCACTTCGAGACTTAGAAATAAACTGAGAATCCATTGACACCATCACTGTCCTTGTGGGATTCGATATCATTTATACTATAACTCGACACCGTCCGCTTGCGGATTAAGCCGGTAATTGAAGCCTAGGGGCCATACCACACCTGGCGATCGTCACACTGCCAGGCAGAACCTAGGTGTAGGTTCGGGTGCGTTAGTGACCAGGCCCAAAACGGGTCTGGGCACCCAGCCTAGTTGGTCTGGTGCACCCAGTCCCCTAGGGACTGAGGTGGTTCTTGTTTGTGCTCTAATTCCTTCGTTTGGCGTCCATTTTGGACGCCGATCGAACCTGGGTTTAGACTGGAACAATCCCGTTATCTAGGCAACCATTTCTACGCGCTTATTATATTAAATTTGCACGTAAAAATTTTACAAAACATTTAATTTCCCTTTGTATCATATGCAAAATTTCCACATCTATTATAAAAAAATCATTTGCATCAAATACAAATGAACTGAGGGCATACATCCCCCAACAAAATCTGCTCTGACTGCACTGCTCCTAAACCTGAAAAAGTAAATGGGGCACATCAACGCGTGACCCAATAGGAAATTCCTACAATACTAGATAGAGGGTCAGACTCAGAACTGTACTACCAAACCAATGGTCTAGCTAATGGTAATAATCATGACAACAAAGTAAATGCATAAATATAAAGCAGGAACATCCCAAGTATGTACTGAGCGTAAAGGAAAATACTGCGAAACTGATATGCATAAAGGAAACATACATGCGATAAATGAACAACAACAGATAATAATTTAAGGAAGTTTCTTTTGAACATTATTCATCAAGGCTTTTCAGTTATATGTGTGATTCGGAAACCCGAGTATATTGTAGGACCCTAAGGAGCTGGACTTCACCCAAGTTGGGTGAAAAGTAGTACCTCAACCAACGACGCGAGCACTGGAGGGGCCTCTCGTAACTCTCCCGTACGGGAGGGAGACAATTCTCGGTTTTTATCGGGACTAATGAAGAAAACCAACAATTACCTAATGGTGCATTACGAATACACCACTGGCCTCTCTAACTCAAGTCAACTCCCTCTTACGGAAGCACGAGTGAGAATCAAGATATGTCCACACTTAGCCAACTCCCTCGCTCACTAGTGCAAGTGGGAGCTGGTCATCTCGGATAGTAACTCCGAAAACAATGTAGTTTTACCGCAAGCGCATGGTTAAGTGGTAAGTGGCCGGTATCAAAGCACGGGGAAGAACTATTGGTATCTATATAGATTACTAAGCAATTGTGAATTGGTGGCAAAGAAATATTGGTGTCACAATCGTTCAAAGTGTTGGCTGTAAATTCAATTTATAAGAATGCCTAGGGCTTGGGAATCGCCACTATAGATTTCAAACAATCAATGTAAAACACAAATTTCTACATTACTACTCTTGATTTAAGGTGAACTTGTTGCAACTAAATTGGGAACCAACGTACGCTCTCGTGCTACTCAAGTCTATAGTAATCTAAACTAGAGCATCGCTCTCACGCAAGCCTGGTTCAAATTACTAGCATTAAGATCGACAATAATATTCAATTCCAACTCAAGCTTGCTCTCGCACAACTTGAGTTCGAATCTAGATCGTGATAGTACATATCTGTTTTACCGTCGTACAAACGAATATAATTATAGAAATATAATAAAGATGCTAGCTTTGGTCGCTCTCATGCACTAACTCTAGGGAATCTCGATTATAGATCTAAATCGAATATCTAGGGCTTTCCTTAAATCAAGATCCTCTCTCGAGCTCTCAAGATCCAATAGAAATACCTAGGTATTCGTTGTAAATTGATCACAATCTAACCCTTAACAAGTTTAGCGACATAGCAATTCAATATCTCACAAATCATACTTTAAACCCATAAGGTTCATCCCTTTGCATTAGAGCAAAGAGACTATTTACAATTCATCATAGAAATCACATTAGAATTAAGATATGCACTAAAATTCATCACAAAACTCAGATTTAGAGAGAAATATAGCATAAAAATATCAAATTGCAAGAGTTTAGACAAACCAATTTTTGAATACAAGCTTCAAGAATTAGAAATTTAGATCCTTCTATCTAATCCTTTCACCAAAAGAAAACCTAGAACTAGAATTAAAACTAAGCAAATTATTCTAAAAGAGTCTCTCCTTGACCGGCGCCCCGTTTACGGTATGGGCGCGGTGTCGTTTTACCGCAAGTGCACGGTTAGTGTAGGGTGCGGGTATATCGAACACAGGGAGGTGGATGGCTTGAGTGGCTACTAGCCTCGCCTAGGTCATGTGCTAGCTACGCGGATGATATGGGTGGAAGTGTAGAAATATAGAGAAGAAATAAAAAAGACACGAAAAGAATCCCCGCTAACACGGGCTAGAGCACTCATGACACTTGGCATTTGACTTGATCCAGGGTGAGACATTGCCCCAAAAGGTGGTACCTAGCGTCCATGGCCCGATATTCCTGTCGGTGCCAAGCACGCTAGGCCTACCCGGTTCCGGACGGTGGGCACTCCCGTGTCCATTAACACCTTCCGCAACCGGGAGCATTAAGGCCACAATGATATCTCCCAACACTTCGTCCAAGCCGCTCCCGCGCGCGAGGACTCGATGTCTACGCTGGGGGCGTGAGCTATGGCTAGGGGGTCAACCGCCAAGTTTATTCCCCCTTGGCCCGACGGTCAGAGGCGGTCTTTCTCCCGCCAATGACAATGAAACACCCCCGCCTAACCCTAATGGCCAAATAGGTCAAATGTGATTTCTAGCAATACATCGAAGCGGATCTTGACAGGACAAGCACCGGACCCCAATCCCCAACACATCTAGTGTGTCATCGTACGAATTGGACCCAGATTGCTAGAAATCCCCATTGACACATTTCATCGAACACGTGCCATGCAATCAAGTCTAATGAAACAACCCAAGCATCAATCCTACCCTAACCCGTATTAGGGTTCATCAAAACTACTCAATGGTGAATAACATATAAACAAACAGCACAAAAGACATATAAACTTTCACCATCAAGCAAAATAAACACAATACAAACAATGGAGAAAAAGAGAAGAAAATACTTATCTTGAGTTTGAATCTTCAATCCAATACAAGATTTATTACAATAGAAAAGCTAATCTAACCTAATCTAAACTTACAAGAGAAAGGGGCAAAAAGCCCTAGAAAAACTGAGAAGAACCTCCTCCAAGTCGTGCCCCAACTTCTATTTATAAACCCCCCCAAAAAACTTAACAGTTCGGGTCCAGAACTGTCAAAAAAGGCCCACCCGATCGAGTGGAAACTCACCCGATCGGGTGGAATAAACAGAGAGCTCAGATACGCAGAAACAGACCTCACCCGGTCGGTTGACAAGTCAACCGATCGGTTGAAGTGAAATTTCAGACAACAGTAAGTTTCAGCACATAGCTGCGCTCAAAAAATTCCAGAAAAATCTAGAAAAATCGGATTTGGGCATGCGACCTATCGTTGGAAAGCTAACGACGATGCCGACGCTAGAAAAATAAGAGATCACCCAAAATCCTTCTGGAATGATAGCAGATCTTCAATGAATGAGCAGCGGTGCGCGAAAGCGGAAGAAAAGGCCACCCGATCGGTTGAAACATCAACCGATCGGGTAAGCCGCTTGTTGCTTTGGCCGTCGCCTTCGGTGAGCTTTCACCCGATCACATGAACCGGTCGGGTGAGTTCTTGAGTGACCGGTTGGATCTTGGAGCAGTTGGGTGAATCGATCGGTTCGGCGTCCGTGTCTTCAGCTCTTCATCTTCAGCTACAGATGAACCGATCGGGTGAGAGTCACCCGATCGGTTGGCATTTTGCTTGAGAAAACAGAGAATAGGCCCCCGTTGAACCGGTCTGCGAACCGGTCGGGTGACTTCCTTATGAGCTGCGGCAGAGACCGGGTGGTGCACGCGTGCACACCCGATCGGTTGGAGATGACCAACCGACCGGGTGAGGGGCTGAAAGATGAATTCTTCGACGTTTGACCCACTGGATCACGCGTGACTTCTCCCGTTGCTCCGGGGACTTGGGATACCATCGTTAAACGTCCCCTACATGGTCAATCCCCTGCAATCATGGAAAAACAAAGAAAAGTGAAAGAAAACGGGAAAATACACGAAAATGAATAAGAGACGGCGGAAAAACACGGAGAAACACAAAAGAAAACGTGCGTGAATATATGAAATATAAACGCACGTCAAAATCCCCCAAGCTGAACTCTTCCTCGTCCTCGAGGAAGACGAGTGAGAGTAGGAGCTCGGAAGGCAAAAATAGAGAGGAAGAAAGAAAAAGAAAGCTCTAAGCCCTAGATCGTCCGTCAGAGCCACCAAAATCAAAAGCGACACACCAAGCAAGCAAACGCCAAATCACACCACTAAACCTAGGAAAGCGAGTCCAAATAAGTGTCGTGGGTCCACGCAGTGAAGCGCGAGTGAGCGTGGTCGTGTGCTAGCAAATGGTGATGCTATCTACGATGTGCTATGAGGCTCGATATACACAAATCCAAGAAATGACCCAAAATATTGATCCGAATTGAATTAAGCGGCGAATATAAGTTCAAGCATGCATAAGAAGAGTGAGAATAGAAGCGTATCATGCATCGGGGACTCCACAGCTAGGGTTAAGGAAATCACGCCACTATAGCCTAGATACTAGCTAAAAAGTTCCTAAGCCAAGTGTTTTCGATAACGACGGGGGTTGAGATGATGTGGAGAAGAACACTCGGTGCAAATTCTCGCCTTCCCTTTATTCTTGGCAAGTATGAAACAAAATATTCACACGGAAATTTTTTTGGGTTTTGGGTATTTGTATTTTTTTTGGCTTTTTGGCTATACAAAATTTTTCTTTTCTGTTCTTTTTGGGTTTTTCTTTTCTTTTCTCTTTTTTTTTGGATTTTTGGGTTTTTGGCTATACACATGTGTACTCTCCCAAGTGGGAGAACGGTACACGACGAGGGGATTTGCACCAAGTAAAACAAAAAAGAAGTCGAAATCTAAACACTTGGGCAAAGGAAACTATTCTCGCTAACTAGAGCATAGGCTAAATGGGTTGTCCTAGTCCTTAATTGTGGAATCCCGACACATGCGAAATGAAGTATACGATATATATAGCATGCATATAGAAGCAGACATTAGAAGCAAATACCGCATATTCAATATCGAAGCATGATAATCTAGGGGTCAACCAAGGGTAGGTATATAAATCAACATCACAAAGTAGAAGCACACTATAAGCTAGACATGACACACGACTCACATAGAAGCAAAGTGGACCCACGAAGCGTGAAATGCAAGAGGACTCGATATCCTAGGGTCAGTGAGTGTGATTATCGGTGCCATGCTAGGTGTGTGTGATTTCGTGGTGATTCATCATAGGGTTCATCTCTAGGAGAAAGAGATAAAAAGAAGAAAAGAAAAAGAAAAAAGAAAAACACGGAGAAAAACGACTCAAATAACGAAGAAAAAGAGACAAATGACGCACGAAGTGCGACTCCCCCAAGCTGAAACTTGCATTGTCCTCAATGCAATAGTAGTGAATACGGGAGGGCAATGAAAATGGGGGGGGTGCACGGACACAAAAAATGAAAAACACGAAAAACACACGAACGAAACTGGAAAATAAAGAAAAAGAAACATACAGAATAAAAGACATAAAACGCAACGAAGGACTCAAAGACACAAACACACGACAACGACACACGAAAACATGCACACAAAAGTCGATTTCCCCCAAGCTGAACATGACAATGCTAGCAAAATGATCTGACCAATGTGATGCAGAAATATGCTAGGGGAAAATCGGAAAAGAAAGAAATCAGAATGCAGGAGAGACAGTCTGCTCGTTCTCCTCGGAAGAGGAAGAGGGTGAAATGATAGAAGGGCACGACATGATGGGTTATTATGATGCAAAAGCAAATCCTAGATACGCTCCCCTCGCTAATGAGAGGAGACGAGATTATTCAAATCTAAACTAGAAAGCGGTAAATTTTTACACTACTGGATTAGGATACACCTGAGCATAGGCGGATCCAAGATCTGGAGTGGGGCAGGTAGCTGCTCTAACTGCTCCTTCTGTGGCTCCGCTAGAAGCGCTGTGCCACGTGTGCCAATGGACCCAAGCAATGCACCTCCAAGCATCCCTCGTAGGTGTCCACCTATGATCTGCAAAGGACGAGGTGCATTAGTCCATGGCAAGAAATTATTTCCCGAAATAAATGTATCCCAGAGATAATCGTCAACATAAGATGGAAAAATAATAAACGGGTGACGAATACTCCCTGAGAATGGGTCGCTATCCTCTGTACTAGTGACGACCGAATTCTCGCTCTCCATGAGAAGTGGCTCTCCAGGTAGTGACGAACTGCAGCATACCTCAAGGGAAGTAGATCCTGTGTCCTGCGAGAGATATGGCGTGTCAAAAATATATGAGTCTAAATAAATAGGACGTGAAAAGTGAGACTCAAATGTGGAGTGAGAGTGAGTATGAAAATCTCCCTGAATAGGGGCAATATGCTCAAGTAGATGCTCAGCCGCAGAAGAAGTGGAGCGTGACGGTAGGGGTAGATGTGGCTCGGGCTCCATGAAGTGGATGATCGTATCCAAGCCCTCATGCACATCCTCCTCGATGATATGCTCATGCTCCTCCATCTGCCCGATGTCCTGAATGACATCCTCATGGTTGACCACCGACCAAGGAAGAAGCTGCGACAGAGATGGCTGTGGAGGTGGATGTAGAGCGGACCCTTCGTATGTGGTCGTGGTGTCCTCGTCCTCACGCACATCCTCCTCGCCGGTATGCATAATCTCTGTAAACTCCTCAGTGCTCTCATAGGACTCATGTGGGGTATCCAAATAAAGATGAAAAGTCTCTCCCACAGATCCTAGAGAAATCTCCCCATCCTCACTATCATCATCAAAAAATGCTTCGTCATCCAAGTGGTAGTGTGGGAAAATTGGGGCATCGGCATGAGATGTGTCTATGGTGGCCGATGAGATGGTGGTCTCAACCATGAAAGTGGGTATATCCTCTCCTTCATCCCCTCTCCTCGGTGTCGGCTCGGTGATTGGTACCATCAAGTTTTGTAATATTTGGCCTTGGTTAAACATGGCACTTTCAAGGAGAGACACGAGGCTTGATTCTTCTTGTGTTTGTGGAGGGGTATAAGGTTGAGGAAATGGATGGGAGGTGTTTGGGCTAAGGTTGTGGGAAAATGTTTGGCCTTGGGGTGGGGGGAGGCTCTCAAGTGTAAATGGGCAATCATAATACACGTGCCCCGCCATCCCACAAGTCTCACAAGCCACAAATGAATAGGGATCGTAGCCTCCCATCTGAGCATCGAAATCTGATCTCCACATGGCAATATCAAAGATACCTGGACACCAAAAATAAGAAAACTAGAGAGGAGCGTCAATAGTACAAGAGAATAACAAAAAGATAATATTATAGTGTGGGAAAAATTTCTTGGTTATTGAATATATATTTTTTTAAAAAAAAGAAAAAGAAAATTTTTTGTGTTTTTATGCGTAGTCTAACAAACCCAAGCTAAGCTAATATCAAACCGAACGCCTCCCCGGCAACGGCGCCAAAAACTTGACCGGCGCCCCGTTTACGGTATGGGCGTGGTGTCGTTTTACCGCAAGTGCACGGTTAGTGTAGGGTGCGGGTATATCGAACACAGGGAGGTGGATGGCTTGAGTGGCTACTAGCCTCGCCTAGGTCATGTGCTAGCTACGCAGATGATATGGGTGGAAGTGTAGAAATATAGAGAAGAAATAAAAAAGACACGAAAAGAATCCCCGCTAACACGGGCTAGAGCATTCATGACACTTGGCATTTGACTTGATCCAGGGTGAGACATTGCCCCAAAAGGTGGTACCTAGCGTCCATGGCCCGATATTCCGGTCGGTGCCAAGCACGCTAGGCCTACCCGGTTCCGGACGGTGGGCACTCCCGTGTCCATTAACACCTTCCGCAACCGGGAGCATTAAGGCCACAATGATATCTCCCAACACTTCGTCCAAGCCGCTCCCGCGCGCGAGGACTCGATGTCTACGCTGGGGGCGTGAGCTATGGCTAGGGGGTCAACCGCCAAGTTTATTCCCCCTTGGCCCGATGGTCAGAGGCGGTCTTTCTCCCGCCAATGACAATGAAACACCTCCGCGTAACCCTAATGGCCAAATAGGTCAAATGTGATTTCTAGCAATACATCGAATCGGATCTTGACAGGACAAGCACCGGACCCCAATCCCCAACACATCTAGTGTGTCGTCGTACGAATTGGACCCAGATTGCTAGAAATCCCCATTGACACATTTCATCGAACACGTGCCATGCAATCAAGTCTAATGAAACAACCCAAGCATCAATCCTACCCTAACCCGTATTAGGGTTCATCAAAACTACTCAATGGTGAATAACATATAAACAAACAGCACAAAAGACATATAAACTTTCACCATCAAGCAAAATAAACACAATACAAACAATGGAGAAAAAGAGAAGAAAATACTTATCTTGAGTTTGAATCTTCAATCCAATACAAGATTTATTACAATAGAAAAGCTAATCTAACCTAATCTAAACTTACAAGAGAAAGGGGCAAAAAGCCCTAGAAAAACTGAGAAGAACCTCCTCCAAGTCGTGCCCCAACTTCTATTTATAAACCCCCCAAAAAAACTTAACAGTTCGGGTCCAGAACTGTCAAAAAAGGCCCACCCGATCGGGTGGAAACTCACCCGATCGGGTGGAATAAACAGAGAGCTCAGATACGCAGAAACAAACCTCACCCGGTCGGTTGACAAGTCAACCGATCGGTTGAAGTGAAATTTCAGACAACAGCAAGTTTCAGCACATAGCTGTGCTCAAAAAATTCCAGAAAAATCTAGAAAAATCGGATTTGGGCATGCGACCTATCGTTGGAAAGCTAACGACGATGCCGACGCTAGAAAAATAAGAGATCACCCAAAATCCTTCTGGAATGATAGCAGATCTTCAATGAATGAGCAGAGGTGTGCGAAAGCGGAAGAAAAGGCCACCCGATCGGTTGAAACATCAACCGATCGGGTGAGCCGCTTGTTGCTTTGGCCGTCGCCTTCGGTGAGCTTTCACCCGATCACATGAACCGGTCGGGTGAGTTCTTGAGTGACCGGTTGGATCTTGGAGCAGTTGGGTGAATCGATCGGTTCGGCGTCCATGTCTTCAGCTCTTCATCTTCAGCTACAGATGAACCGATCGGGTGAGAGTCACCCGATCGGTTGGCATTTTGCTTGAGAAAACAGAGAATAGGCCCCCGCTGAACCGGTCTGCGAACCGGTCGGGTGACTTCCTTATGAGCTGCGGCAGAGACTGGGTGGTGCACGCGTGCATCACCCGATCGGTTGGAGATGACCAACCGACCGGGTGAGGGGCTGAAAGATGAATTCTTCGACGTTTGACCCACTGGATCACGCGTGAATTCTCCCGTTGCTCCGGGGACTTGGGATACCATCGTTAAACGTCCCCTACATGGTCAATCCCCTGCAATCATGGAAAAACAAAGAAAAGTGAAAGAAAACGGGAAAATACACGAAAATGAATAAGAGACGGCGGAAAAACACGGAGAAACACAAAAGAAAACGTGCGTGAATATATGAAATATAAACGCACGTCACTCCTTGGGCTGCTCTCAAAACTGGGTATTTATAGCCGTCCTAAATATTTAGAAAATCCAGACAGATTTGCCCCTGAACAACTACAAACCCTAAGTTTGGGAATCTGGCCGACGGCACACTCGGCCGAGTGAACTGCTCACTCGGTCAAGTGAGAAATCTGCAGAAATTGGGGGTTTTAAGCGTTCTGGAAGTTCAGACCACTCGGTCGAGTAGTCTTCTCACTCGGTCGAGTGAGATTTATACTCGGTCGAGTAGGACCTACTGCAAATTCTTTCTAAAAACAGAGAAGCGTCGAAGGATTTCTTCACAATTTTTATCTCCACTCGGTCGAGTGTGTAATGCCCTGCTAAGCTACTGCACAAGTACTAGAGGGGGGGTGAATAGTACTTTAAAATAATTAAGAAGATAATTCCTAATTATCTTGCAAACTCTACCAATTAATGCGGAAATGCGGAAATGTAAATATGACAACAAATAAGACAATCGCAAACAAGCAATATTACTGGGTTCGGATCCACCCAAGTCTCCCCGACTTGTTCCCGGTGATCCTACGTCCCAACCACCCGGATCCCCTCCGGATACTTGAGTTAGAAACCCTAACTCAAGATTTCCACTATGAAATACTTGTGAAAAACCTTCACAAGTCAAATCATACACAAATGAATTTGTGACTCCCACAACCCGGGATCACAAACAAACTCTCACAACCGAGAGTAAAACACTTATAATATGAAAGTAAATGAAATACAAAATTGCTTACCGACAAA
Organism: Scilla litardierei; assembly: GCA_030789695.1. Lineage (NCBI taxonomy): Eukaryota > Viridiplantae > Streptophyta > Magnoliopsida > Asparagales > Asparagaceae > Scilla > Scilla litardierei. The sequence goes on from CM061137.1 coordinate 118,015,769, forward strand.
ATCCTATGCCTTGAGTATAACTTACGATTTAGGGCAAAACGGATTTTGGGGAATATGAAGAGGCACCAAACCCTAGCTCCAAGTAGATGACCAGTAATAGAGTCCTAGGTGGATGTTGGTGACCTAGAATCAAGCACTTGGCTTGGAAGGCTCACAATCAATGAATCTCTCTTTTGAAATAAGAGTGAGGGAGAGATTCTTGAAAGGAAATGAATGAGCTTTAATGAGATGGAATGATTTCTCTTTGATCTCTAAACTTCTCTTAAAATCAGCCTTGAGTGCAATGAATGCAGCACACCAAGTATATATAGGTTAGAGGAAAGAGAGAGAGAAAAATGTTTCAATTAAAGCTCCAACGGCTCTATCTGAACCAAACTAGTCGGTCAAAGACAACCACCGACCGACTAGTTCATCAACTACTCGGTCGGTCAAACAGCATGAACCGACTAACTGGTGAACAGTGAATAGGTCGAAGTTCAGACTAACAGAACTAGTCGGTCAAAGAACACTTGCCAACCGACTAGTTTCACAACTAGTCGGTCGGTGAGTGAACTTAGACCGACTAAGAGATAAAACAAATAGTCTGAGTACAAATTGATTTAGTCGGTCCAAGAACAAAAGTTGATCGACTAGTTCATCAACTAGTCGGTCGCCAAATGAACATAGACCGACTAACGATAAACAGTAACTTGGCATGTACATGGAAAGCTCAACTAGTCGGTCTAAGAAGCATCACTGACCGACTAGTTCACAAACTAGTCGGTCGGTGAGTCAACGTAGACCGACTAACTGTAAACAGTAAAGAGCTTAGAATTGAGAAGGCAAACTAGTCGGTCCAAGAAGCATTGCTGACCACTAGATCACCATCTAGTCGGTTGGTTCTTCTTCTTGAACCAACTAACATGCACAAGAAGTCGCGAATCGAAGCGCGATGCTTCGGGAACGATCGTATGGACTTCTACTAAGATCCTATGTCTAAGATAGGAGCGTTATGAAGATTAAAACGTAAGACCTACTCAAGGCTTAACATTCTACGGAATGAAGCTAAAAGACTATAAATAAAACTTGACGAACCGTCTTCGAAAGCTTCGATCCGAATCTTCATGACTTCTAAAATGGTCCAAAAGCTTCAACGAAGCTTTAGGCATATGATCACGTGCTTTGAGAAGTCTCGAGACGTCGCTTTGGATGTTCATATGAATTTGGCGATGATCTCCATAACTGCGCTCACAAAGAGTTAGTTCACGATATATTTATGTTTGTTCATCATCCAAAACCAAATCCGGGGAGTCCAATATCCAACAGAGTGGGCTTCTCACTCGGTCGAGTGGAAATTTCCACTCGGTCGAGTACATTCTGGATCTTCTTCAGGCTGGATTGGACGTGTCATCTCCACTCGGTCGAGTGGGCTGATTCATTCGGTCGAGTGGGCTGCTTCACTCGGCCGAATCGCCTGTTTTTTTCTCTTCTTTCTTCACGCTTCCTCGTCGTTTCTTTCACCTTCCTTCTTCTTCTACTCATCCTCCTGCGCCGTTAGCTCTTCGATATCATCGTTAATGATTCTCCAGAATGCATGTTGGCGTTTGTGGCTCCAAATTGCCCCCGATTGCTCCATATTTCCTTAAATCAGACGAAACAAAGGAATAGTGAAATATATCGTGAATACGTCGTATAATCGTTAAAATCGCTATATGAGCAATCGTTATGAGATGAAAAAATGCAGAAATAAAGTGTAATATATGAGCCTATCAAAATCCCCCAAGCTTACCTCTTACTCATCCTCGAGGAAGATAAGTAAAAAGTGAACTTGGCGAATAAAATAAAGAAAAAGTCAAATAAATAAAAAAGAAGATGAAAAAGGGAAGTGCTATATCATTCTCTCAGAACTCGGGTTTGCTTACTCAAATAGCATGAACAATTAATAAGAAACACCACTAAAGCTTCTATTTCGATATCATCTCATATATACACTTGATAGAAAAACTAAGAACAATGTGAACCATATGAAATACGAAATCATTTTAGAATCAAACATAGTCTAAGGCATAGAAAAACAATATACATAATTATAGACAACACACTTTTCAATTGACTGCTTCTATTTGGAGTATAAGAGATATCACACAATTCAAATCAATAAGAATAGAAAGAGATAATTTTCGTGAATTTCATGCCATTTTTTCAGTCCATAGATGTCGTTATACTCTAAGTCGTCTTCCTGAGTATCAGAAATTACCTAGCTTAGGTCATTATGCACATATAAATAGCCACTCTCTCATACACCATTGGATCTCCTTCCCCAAGCTTATCACAAAAACGAGAGAGATAGATTGAATGCGTGAATGAACTAAAAATCGTATCTATATCTTATATAGAATTCCACGTTAACCCTTTAACGCATTTCAGTTACACAATGATATCTTTAGGATAATATCTTAATACGAAATATTATCTGTTAACTCTTTAACGCGTTTTAGTTACGCGGCGATATCTTAGGGATAAAATCTTAATGAGATACAATATCTGACAGTTAAGATATTTCGCCTTATTACGAATTTCAAATCAAATTCGAAATCACGTTTAAACCCTATCATATCATTTACGCTCTTTGTGTGCGACCCAATACGCTCATATCTGATGGAAATTGAATTCCACCCCAAGTGATTTTGATGATGAGCACACCAATGAAACTTAGTGTACTAACTACACTACAATTAAGTGTGCAGGATATGCGAAGCTTTACTCATACTCAAAGAAGCACAATCTACGCTCAAAGACTAGGACGAACGTGGCTAAGATCAAATAATGAAGTTCAAAGCTCAAATAGAACAAGAAGCTCAAGTGAAGCTCACATCTACTTCATCAAACTGATCAAGCTTCCGAAGACGTGTCCTAAGTCTATAGTGAGTGTGTTGTGTCTTTTTAGGGTATTGTTAAAGCCAAATCATATAGACAAAAAAAACACACACACACACACACACACACAATTTGAAAATATTTTTGAATATCTTTTAAATCATCTTCAAAAATGTTTTTGAGAGCTTTCTCTAGTCATCTTATAAATTCCGTAGTGAAACTCCACACACCCTGGAGTTAGCTACCTGTCTGACTAGCTGTGTCGCAGGAAAACTCCTCTGGGAGTCGACTACCAAAGGTAGGGAGTCGACTACCAGCTGAGAATCAAGATTTCCTGAAACACACTGGGAGTCGACTACCACTCCTAAGGAGTCGACTACCAGCTGTAAAAGTTTGACGTTTTTGACTTGAATTTTGAAATATCGTTGAGCCATTTTCTCCATAATTTTTGGGACAAAAGTCAAAGTATTTTTGAAATTCGAATTCTCAGTTTTGTCCTATAAATAGAGGACCGTTTTCATTGAGAAAAATACAACATTTATCGAATTCAAAATCTCTCGTGCAAACGCTCTAAAGTTCTAAGCTCTCATTCTTTCTCTAGCCAATTCTATTTTATTTGTGATCTTGCAAAATTCTGTTATTATTTTTAAAGATCATATTCTCGTTTTATTGGCTAACTGTTTTTCAAATCCGTATTACTTTTCTCTTGATTTTTGTTTAAAGGATTTTTGAAAAACATTAGATCTAGATCACAAAGAATTCATTCGTATCTTTGTGTGATCTAGAATCTCATTCTATCAAGCCACTACACACAATTTTGTCTATCATTGTTTGGCTATAGAATCTGGGTGTAAAACCAATCTCCACCAATTTATTGTGGTGAATTGGATATCAATTTTATTGTGTTGTTGTTGGAACACTAGACAAGTCTAGGTGTTGCCAGTTGGAAATCCTGGTCAAGACTATGTCGTTGGAAATCCTAACGAGTGGAGTTAGGTACTTGTATTTGCCAAGGCAGATAGTGGAAAATCTCGTACCGGATTGGTCGGGGACTGGACATACCCAAAAGTTGTGGGGAACCAGGATAAAAATCCTTGTGTCTGCGATTGCTTATCTGTGTTTGTTTATCTTTGCTCTTACTTTATTATTTGCTAATTGTTGTTCATCTATTGCAAAGATCAACTTACTTTTATCCGCTGTGAATATAATATTTGTATCACTTGCAATCTTATCTGTGCTTATAAATACTCTGGGAGTCGACTACTGTTCATAGGGAGTCGACTACCTGCTGTGAAATTACTCTGTGTATTTTTAAGATTATTTTGTTGATTAAGAACCAAGCGTAGATCGCTCTACTTGGTTTCTTAGGAAACATTAGAAGGACGTTTATTAACAATCGAAAAAGTTTACTATTTGCACAACACTATTCAACCCCCCTTCTAGTGTTGTTTGCCATCTACAGGATCCAACACTTGGTATCAGAGCAAGGCTACAAAGGTGATGGCGTCAACATCCTTTCACTCTGAAGGACTGAATACCATGCGACCACCACTGTTCAACGGAACCAACTACGCTAGCTGGAAGATCCAAATGAAGACTCACCTAGAGTCATTAGACATTGAAGCTTGGACTGTTACTAAAGTCCCGTACATCGTACCTACCGACGTTGAGTTTGGGAAATGGTCTGTCGATGACAAGAAGAGAGCTAATCTCAATGCAAAAGCAATGAATGCACTATTTTGCGCCGTTACAGGAAAATGAGTTCAATCGAGTCTCCCAATGTGAGACAACACACCAAATATGGCATACTCTTCTGGTAAGTCACGAAGGAACCGAAAAGGTAAAAGAATCCCGCATAAATGTTTTGCATTCAAAATTCGAATCTTTAAAATGGTAGAAGGAGAGAGTATCACCGATGTGAATACTCGTTTTACTAATATTACAAATGAGCTCGCAGGATTAGGAAAGAAACTTTCCGAATATGAGCAGGTAATGAAGATACTAAGATCCCTCCGACCCGAATGGAAGGGAAAGACAACTGCCATTCGAGAAGCTCATAATGTAAAAGACCTCACCATTGAAGAACTAATGGGAAATCTCATGGCATATGAGATTGAGCTTGAAGAAGACAAGAAGATCGAAGAAAAACCAAAGAAGAAGAATCTCGCGTTCAAAGCCCAAGAGGAAGATTCCGATTACACGGACAAAGAAGACCATATCGCGTTCATCTCAAAGAACTTTAAAGAGTTCATCACAAGTAAGTATGGAAAACGATCTTTTAGACCCACTAACGGTATTATTTGTTTTGGTTGCAATAAAACAGAGCACGTCAAGAGAGACTGTCCATTGGAGAGAAACAATCGTGATTCCAGAGATCGTGGGAAGAACAAAGATAATAATGAAAAGCGAAACAATTGAAGAAACAAATTCTGACGACCAAAGAAGGAAGCTTACGCAGCCTTCGACCAGAGCGACGAATCCTCATCCGATGAATCCTCAGAAGAAGATAACGATGAAAGAAGAGAAACAGCACACATGTGCTTCATGGCATCCACATCCTCCAAGGTAAGCACGCATCATGATTCATCTAGCGACAATGATTCGTCATCAAGTGATGATGAAGACATGGATTATAGGGGAGCATATAAGGAGCTATGCAAAATGCATGAAAAGCTCATAAAAGAACATAGAAGAACACTTAGAAGTATTAAAAAGGATACTAAAGAAAAAGAAGAAATCATTAAACAAAATAGTCTCCTTAAAGAAAAGAATGATTTTCTGCAAAAAGATATTTCATTGGTAAATGAAAAAGTTGAGAATCTGAATAATCTTCTCGTATCTGTCAAAGATAAATACGACGCTACGATGAAAATTATTGAGAATTTCAACAAAGGAAAAGGAAAGCTAGATAGTATAATAAAGATAAAAAAACCTCATCTAGCAAAACCGGACTCGGTTATGATTCACATCATACCAAGAAACAGGTTAAGCATACTAATGTTTTGAGCATCTGGATACCAAAGAAATTATCTGATCAACGAAGGAAAAGGTACGCTACCGACTTTGTTCAACAAATTCATTTAAACAAAAATTATAAATATGTTGTTCATGAAGGAACTAAACCATACTGGGTTTGGCTTCCTAAAGACTAACTCCTCGGACTCAAAAAAAAGAGTACCATAAACGTTTAATTTTTTTTCAGGTACTCCAAAGAAATGAAAGGAAGAAAACGAGATCCAACGCTTTGTAAAGGATCAACATCAAAGCCTTCTTGCACGACTCAATTTTTTTTGATGATTAAATTTACTTAAATAAATATTTTTCCTCTTAATATGATCTTATATATTTGTGTTATACCTTTAAAACATTTTGTGTTCAGAAAACGCACTCGACCTGGATCAAAAACCCCTCGGGATGAGAAAACGACTCAACCCAGTAGGGAGTCGACTACCTACATGAGGGAGTCGACTACCAGCGTGTATGCGAATTTCTGGGTTTGTTTTTGACTAACTCCTATTGGGTTCTATAGAGTTAATGGGTTCATATCCTCAAAGGCAACTTATACCCAATAAGCTAAAACTCTATCCTAACCATCCAACACTTGATCCTAAGGCCCTCATTCTTCACCATCTTTCATCCCATGTTAAAAAAACCCCCCAAGAGAAACCCTAGGGTAGCCGACTACCCCCTTTCATCTCTCTCTCTCTCTCTCTCTTGAAATTTCATCTTGGTGCTTGGTTGCTTGGAGCTCTTTCAACTCCATCTCTTTCTCAAATTACTCAAGGTAAAATTTTTTTTACTTCATGATCTTTACTTCATTATTTTTTTCTCTTGCTTATCTAGTATTGTAAAAATATTGTTTTTACTCTATCTAGATGCCTCTCAAAGGAATATTTACCAAGAAGATAAAAACCTCATCTGAAATTGACTCTGAGAAAGAAACCATTTTACCATATCTATTCAAGAACACCACATATGAACACTTCATTAAAATCTCTAAGAAACCCATCCTCCATGAACGTTTTGTTAAGCGTGATGATGTTATAAACTATAGCATTGATAGCTTACTAGATTTTCAGAACTTGGCCAACCTATTTTCCTCCGAAAACACTTATCTTTGCTATCCCAGGCTTGTGCACTTGCTCTATGCTAATATGGATTACGATCTTGCTAAAAGCCGCTTTATAACCAAAGTCCTTGATACTAAGCTTGCCATTATTGTCAAATCCCTAGGAGAAGCCCTAGGAATTCCTTATTCTGGCATGTTGCTTGATAAAATAGAAATGACTGAAGAAAGTATTCTAGAGAGAATGTATTTGCCAGGAAGACATTTTCAGACTAAACTTCCATGTAGCGATCTTCTCTATCCGGTAAGAATTTTGGCAAATATATTATCCTATAATATTACTCAAAAATCTGGAAGTCATTCTATCCTATCTGATAAGCAGGCCAATTGTATCTATGCTATACTGGGTAACATCCGAATCAATTGGGCCAAAGTCATCATGGATTCTATTCTTGCTTCAGCTTCTTTTGATAAACCCTCATCCACCTTAGCTCATGGGCACTATCTCACAATCTTGTTTATTAGCTATAATGTGCATTTGGATCATGAAACCTCAATTCTAGAACCGGATCAAGTTTTTGATGTTCAAGCACTTGGAAGAATGAATCTACACCATGATCTTGATGAGAACATTCCCGAAGAAAAGCTTGCAGCTGAAGGAGGATCATCATCCTCCAGGAGAGGTAAGAAAATTGTTGTTTCAGATTCTGAGGAGGAAGAACAAGGAGAAGAAGAAAGAGGAAGCGAAGAGGAAGAAGAAGAAGCACCGGCGTATATTCTTGAGCTTCAAGAAATGCTTCTAAAGAAGATTGGGATATTGAAGATATCACAAGAGAAAGGCTTTGAAAGGTGGACGACCTTAAGGAGCTCGTCGTGAAAAGTAACAAAATGACGGAGGACACGCTTGTCAGGATCCTTGATGAGATCAAGGAACTGAAGAAGAACGGTGGTCATTGACGTGCGTTTATATTTCATATATTTACGCACGTTTTATTCCGTGTTTTTCCGTATTTTACCGCCGTCTTTTATTCGTTTTCGCGTGTTTTCTTGTTTTCTTTCACTTTTCCGTGTTTTCCGTGTTTTGCAGGAGTTTGCTGGCATTTGGGGCATAAAACGATGATATCATGTGTCCCCGGAGCAACGGGAGGAGTCACGCGTGATCCAGTGGGTCAAACGACGAAGATTGCATCTTTCAGCCCCTCACCCGGTCGGTTGGTCATCTCCAACCGATCGGTTGATGCACACGTGCACCACCCGGATGCAGCTTGGAGCTCACGAGAAGTCACCCGGTCGGTTCAGTGACCGGGTCAAAAGCTCAAAGTCTCTGAAAATTCGAAGCTGATTGCCAACCGATCGGGTGACCTTCACCCGATCGGTTCACCTGTAGCTGAATTTCAACATCCAAGACATGAAGATCCAACCGGTCTCCTCACCCGGTCCGCACCAAGATCCAACCGACCGCATCCAAGATCCAACCGACCGGTTCATCCTGACCGGGTGAAACCCCGCTTTACGCTGTAATTTTATGAAGCGGCTCACCCGACCGGTTGACTTGTCAACCGATCGGGTGATGTCGTTTTCTATAAATAGAACCCTAGGTTTCCCAGATTGGGGAGTTGGTTATTTTTTACTGTTTTCATCATTTTGTGACGGCTGTAATTTTCCAGCTTTTGTAAGTTTTCGGATCTTTGTAAAACTTTAGTATTATCTTAATTGCATTACTACCATTGCATTTCTATTGTCTGATTATGATTTTAATGGTTCATTTTCGTTTAGATCGCTTTTTAATGAATATTTGTGAGTAGTTCCCAAATCTGGGATTTTGGCAGAAACCCCTTCGGGGGCTCTCCCCGATGCGTCCATAGGGTTAGGAAATCGATAGGGATTAGGAATCTAACGGTTACGCGGGGTGTTTTATTGTCATCGGCGGGAAAAAGACCGCCTTTGACCGTTGGGCCAAGGGGGAATAAACTTGGCGGTTGACTCCCTAGCCATAGCTCACGCCCTTAGCGTAGACGCCGAATCCTAGCGCGCGGGAGCGGCAGGATGAGACGTTGGGAGTTATCGTTGCAAGCTTAGTGCTCCCGAAGTCGATCAGTGTTAATGGACACGGGAGTGCCCACTGATCGAACCCGGGAAGTCCGGCGTATCATCCTGGGCACCGACCGGAATATCGGGCCCATGGGATGCCGGTACCACTTTCAGAGGCAACGTCTCACCATTAGACCCTAATTCCAATCGCCATCCTACCCGTAGGCCGTGTCGGCGAGAGTCGCTCGTTGGGATCGAAACCAAAGTCCCGGGTTTTTCCTTCATATTTTCTATACCTTGCATTCCTTTACCGTGACAACCCACCAATCGATCTGGGCTAGCTCGCCCATGGGGTGACTTTGACCCTCTTTGATACAAGCACATCCTCGCCTCCCTGTGTTCGACCCCCAAGCCACACTACAATACCGTGCGCTTGCGGTTACAAATATTTAGATTTCCCACGCCCCCGTTCGCATCTTGCACACATCCGGCGCGCAAGAGCCGCGCCCGGCGGGGCACCGGTCAAGTTTATGGCACCGTTGCCGGGGAGGCAACGTGCTTATTATTTTTGGATCTCATGAACCATAGTGTCTAGCTCTTATCCCTACCTCGCGATAATTTTCGCACTCTACACTTTTCAATTTCGCTTGTACATATTGTAGATAGTAATTGTTTAGTACTAATTGACTGAATCACCGAGCTACCGTCGCTACCTTCGGTTCCCGTTTATGCAACCCGTGCTTTTGACGAGTTTGCTATTTGTGCAGTTCTCTCTCTCTCTCTCTCTCTCTCTCCTTTCTTATAGGTTCTTTGCCCCACGACGAGGATGTTGCATGTGGTTTCAGGAGACATCTGGGATCACTCACACCATATCCGCTGTTTGGCACGAAGCTTAGCAGAATCCCTGAATACTTCGAATTTACTATCCCTTCTATCTGCCGCCGTGGAAAATCAGAGGAGATATCAAGATACGCAGGAGCACCTTGCCACGGCAACTCTCTTTCCTCATGGCGAAGTAGCGTATATCGACATTCCTAGCCCCGAATTTAGTGAGGAAGAGTTGTTCGCGGAGTTTGGTCAGGAGAACCATCAGGCTGAGTCTGTGGGCTACGTTGGACAGGAACCGATCTATTCCTTGCAGACTTCTATCGAGCATCCCGAATCTTTGGACAATGAGGAAGCTAGAAACAGTTGTGGGGAACCATCGACAGTTGAAACCTGTTTTCACTTAGAAGCCTTCTTCCCGGACAATTATTATGAGCTTGAAAGAGACCCAATGCCTTCCTTGGTCGTACCCACAATACCCTGCGAGACTTTGCCATACGGAACCGCAGCTGGGAGTGAGGTTCCGGATGCTGGCTTCCAAGAAATCCACAAAGAACTCCTTTCCCTTGAGGATGCTAAACTTGAGAAGTATGCGTCGGGGCCTCACGAAGTTGAGATGAAAGAGTTACCCCCGGGGCTAAAGTATGAATATTTGGGAGATGGCTCGACCCTGCCGGTCATAGTGAACTCTTCACTACCTGAAGACCAAATGACCAGACTTCTTGGTGTTTTAAAAAGGTTTAAGGGAGTTTTCGGATATGCAATTGAAGATTTAAAAGGGGTTAGCTTAGGCCTCTGCTCACACAGAATTCTGCTTGAAGATGAGCAAGCCTCCTCGATTGAGCCGCAACGGAGGCTAAATCCCATAATGATGGAAGTTGTAAAAAAGGAGATTGTTAGGCTTCTACATGCCGGTATCATATACCCTATCTCCGATAGTCGCTGGGTTAGCCCGGTGTACGTCGTACCCAAGAAAGGAGGAATGACGGTGGTTCGCAACGAGAAGAACGAGCTAATACCAACGAGGACTGTCACGGGGTACAGGATGTGCATTGACTATAGAAAGCTGAACAAGGCAACGAGGAAGGATCATTACCCTCTCCCCTTCATTGACCAGATGCTCGAGAGGCTGGCGAAGCATAACTATTTCTGTTTCATGGACGTGTACTCAGGATTTCTTCAGATCCCTATTCATAAGATGACCAGGAGAAGACGACTTTCACTTGCCCATTCGGGACATATGCCTATAGAATAATGCCGTTCGGACTTTGTAACACCCCTGCTACATTCCAAAGACTCATGTACGCTATCTTCTCCGACTACTCCCAGGACATCATGGAGGTTTTCATGGACGACTTCTCCGTCTATGGAACTAAGTTCGACTCGTGCCTCAGTAATCTAACTAAAGTCCTGGAGAGATGTCAAGAAAAGGGATTAGTCCTAAACTGGGAGAAGTGCCACTTCATGGTCCAAGAAGGGGTTGTGCTGGGGCACGTCATCTCTTCGAGGGGAATCGAGGTTGATAAGGCTAAAGTTGAGGTGATTGAAAAGCTTCCACCACCGCTCAATCTTCGAGGAGTCCGTGGATTTCTGGGACATGCGGGATTTTATCGCCGCTTCATAAAAGACTTCTCAAAGATTTCCAGGCCGCTGACCCAACTCCTCGTGAAGGACGTGCCTTTCGTCTTCAGCGAGGAGTGTATGGAGGCCTTCCGCGCCCTGAAACAAGCTTTGATTTCCGCGCCCATAATACATCCACCGGACTGGAATCTACCCTTTGAGCTGATGTGCGACGCTAGTGATTATGCGGTTGGTGCCGTCTTGGGGCAGAGGAAGGATAAAAATCTTCATGTCATATATTATACGAGCAAAACCCTTGATGCCGCCCAAAGAAATTATACTACCACGGAAAAAGAATTGCTAGCGGTCATCTACGCCATGGACAAGTTCCGGCAATATCTCGTTGGCGCCAAGGTGATCGTGTACACAGATCACGCGGCTCTTAAATCCATATTGAGCAAGAAGGAAGCTAAGCCGCGGCTCATTAGATGGATTCTCCTCCTCCAGGAATTCGACCTGAAAATCAGAGACAAGAAGGGGGCAGAGAATGTTGTTGCCGATCACCTGTCCAGGATGCCTACCCTCGATTTAAATGCTACGCCGATCAATGATTCGCTCCCTGACGAGCATCTTTTCTCTGTCTCTTCCTACTGGACCCCTTGGTACGCCGACATCGCAAATTATCTGGCTTGTGCCATCGTCCCCCACAATGTGAGCTTTCGGCAGAAGAAGAAATTTTTCCATGAGGTCCGCAAATTTTATTGGGATGACCCCCACCTGTACAAAACCTGCAATGATGGGGTGATACGAAGATGCATCCCTGAAACTGAGGCGACCTCCATCATTTCCCACTGCCACGGTCAGCAATGTGGAGGGCATGCAAGCACCTACAAGACCACCACAAAAATTCTCCAGAGCGGATTCTACTGGCCAACACTCTTCAAGGACACACATGCTTATGTCCAGGCCTGCGATAAATGCCAAAGGATGGGGAATATCTCCAAAAGGAATGAGATGCCTCAACACTACATCCTGGAGGTAGAAATCTTCGATGTGTGGGGGTGGACTTCATGGGACCGTTCCCTTCCTCTTCAGGGAACCAGTATATCTTGGTGGCTGTGGACTATGTGTCGAAATGGGTTGAAGCGATAGCCAGTCCAACCAATGATTCCAGAGTGGTGGCCAAATTCTTTAAAAGCAACATCTTCCCGCAGTTCGGTGTACCTCGTGTCCTGATCAGTGACGGAGGGAGCCACTTTATAGAGAAGAAATTCGAGGCTCTCTTAAAAAAATACGGGGTACAACACCGGGTAGGGCGTGCCTACCACCCGCAGACCAGCGGTCAGGCGGAAGTCTTTAACCGGGAGATCAAAAGCATACTAGAAAAGACTGTGGCCAACTCTAGAAAGGATTGGTCATCAAAGCTTCCTGACGCGCTTTGGGCCTACAGGACGGCATTTAAAACTCCGATCGACATGACCCCCTACCGGATTGTCTATGGGAAGGCTTGCCATCTGCCTGTGGAATTGGAGCATAAGGCATTTTGGGCAATTAAGAATCTGAACTTCGACGCCAAGGAGGTAGGGGGCACCGGCAGTTACAACTCAACGAGCTCGACGAAATTCGGCTCAATGCCTATGAGAACACCAAGATTTACAAGGAGAAGCTGAAGCGGTGGCACGATAAGCGAATCTTGAAGAGGGAATTCAAAGAAGGGGACTTGGTTCTCCTATTCAACGCAAAGCTGAAGCTCTTTCCTGGAAAGCTCAAGTCAAGGTGGTCGGGACCGTTCCGTGTCACCAAGGTTTTCCCGCATGGGGCTATTAAGATAATGGGAAGGGATGAGCCGTTTAAAGTCAACGGACAGCGTCTGAAACACTATGCGGTTGGAGAACCAGAATTCCCTCCGGTCTGTCTCCCAACGACCGACAACTCTTCCTCTAACCCTCCGGATCCTAATTGACCACCGCCTGAGGCGTCGAGCTAACGACGTTAAACAAAAGCGCTTCATGGGAGGCATCCCATGTTCTAAAATTTTGTTTCAATTTTTAGGATTATTCTTATCATTATTTTATCTATTTTTATAAATAAATCCAGCCGCAAGAACTTCCGACGTGGAACTTAGGCGATTTTTGGGTTTCTGCAGAAAACAAGGCCCCAACCGACCGGGTGATAACTCACACGATCGATTGGGATGTATCAGCTAACGGCCGTGTCTGCCGCCTAATGAACCGACCGGGTGATCAAAGAAGAGACCGGGTGAACAGACCGGGTGACCTGGGAAAACTCTCGGAGATTTTGAGGGATTGGTCAACCGGTCGGGTGAAGACAGCCGAGACCGGGTCGCTGACTGTGTGGGTAGAGCTGAACTTTCGGGAAATTTGGAGGTCGCATCAACCGATCGGTTGAGTAATACTGCGGTCGGGTGAGTGGCCGGGTGAAATGTCACATGCTCTCGGGAAAAATTTGGAAAGCGGTCAACCGATCGGGTGACTTCTCACCCGACCGGTTCACCTGTAGCTGTTGGCCGGTGATATATATTCAAAACTTATCCAACCAATCGGGTGAAACATCACCCGATTGGGTGACTTTCGCCCCCTATAAATGCCCATGTTCGTGCGACCCGACCCCCAAACCTCCGGGCGCGCGATCTCTCCCCCTCCAACTGCCAAATCGATCTCCCTCATCTACCCCATTGCCCCTAAACCTTCATCCTCACTCATTTCTCAAACCCTACCCCCATCACCCCCCTTCCCATCAACAACATTCACTCACCAAACATCCAAACCCTAACCCTAGCCCCAGATTTTCGAAAATCCTATATCTCGTCAGATCAGCGAGCGGCGGCTTCCCAAATCGCTTCCTAATACTACGTGAGTCCTCCGGGGGCTTGATCTTGCTACATTGATGGGTAACACCTCTCCACTCTACACATCTCTTGCTTTATCTGTAATGTCCTGAATTGGTGTTTTACCTACTTCACCTGCTTTATAATCATCATAGACACGCTCCCACATTCCTTTTCGCCACCCACGTAGTCGCCATGTCTAAAAAAGGGAAAGAGGTTGCCTCGTCTTCACGCCGTGATCCGCTCTACAGACCCTTTTCACCCTCTTTCCTTGGCATAAACCCTTCTACTGAAGAACAGTCCGACCGTTTGCGAGCACTACTTCATCGCCCGATGCGACCTACGCTCTTTGCCGATCGCCCCACACTCGAAGCGCTAGGGCTTTCGAACGGCGTCGGCAGAATTTTCAACTGTATCGGGTGCCATACCCTTTCTTACATCCATGCTCACACACACAGAAATCTCACGATTGAATTCCTCAGTTCCCTCGAGGTGTTTGATTGGGGTTTCTCCTTCCGCGCTTTCAACTGCGATTTTTCTCTGGGTTTCATCGAGTTGAACAATATCCTTAATCTCCGTCACCCTGATCTTAATACTGAACACTCCACCCACGATCGAACTGACATCTATTCTCAATTTCGGGCTGATGGTGTTTGGCAACGATTTACCCGATACACCGCCTTTCCACCTGAGGCTCTTGCCTCCTACATTATTCACCCATGTTACCGCCTCACCCATTGCATCCTAGCCAACACTGTTTTCGCCCGCGTAGATGTGTCCACTGTATCTAGGGATGAGCTTTTTTTCTCTATGCCATGTCCGGATACAGGGTCCTTGGGCATATCCCTATGCCCATAAACGCCGCTCATTGGATCATCCACGAAATTTTTGCTATTAGCCGTTCCAATTCTGGATCCATCTGTTGTGGTGGGATGATCACTCTTATTGTCAGCTGTGTTTTGAGAGTGCCGCCCGACCTCCCTATTTTGCCTGGACGTAGCCGTATTGATCGTGATTACTTGATCGATATCAATATGCTCACTCCCTTTGGTGAAGACCGTGCAGTCTATCTCTATAGCCCCGCCTGTGCTCCTTTCGCGATCCTGCCACCTTTAGCACCTTTGCGGCTACCCTACCCCCCGTCTCATCTGCCATGGGAGTTTTACCCGGATCCTTGGTATTCTCCATTAGTACATCTACCACCCTTGGATCCTCCCGATTGGAACCCAACTGTCGGCCCACCAGGTACCATCATTCTCCACCACAACCCACCGGTACATATCGATCCACCCGTGCTACAGCCTGTCGCCCCTCCTTCCCCTGTAGGCACACCCTCCTCATCCTCTGAGGATTCTTTCATTCGCTATTCCCCACCCTCCTCTCCCTCTCCCTACCATTCTAGTACCAGCGACTCCGATTGACATCCCCCTTGCACATTTCTGCACTTTCACTTTCATATTTCATTGCTAGCATTGTCATGTCTAGCTTGGGAGAAGTCTATTTTGCTGTGTCGTCGTGTTTTATTTTCTTTCTGTGTGCGTGCTTGTTTTACTTTTTGTCGTGTCATGTCGTGTGCTTTGATCGTGTCGTGTCGTGTCGTGGAGTCTGTTCATTTTTCTTTTTCTTTCTTTTTCTATTTTCGTGTCGTGTGGTTTGATTTTGATTTTTCTTTATTTTCAGTTTCGTATCTGTGTTTTTCATTTCTTTTTGTGTCGGTGCGTATTCCCCCCCATTTTCATTGCCCTCCCGTACTCACTCTTATTGCATTGAGGGCAATGCAAGCTTCAGCTTGGGGGAGAGTCGCACTTTGTGCGTCAGTTGAGTCTTTCTTTTTCGTTTTTGTGTCGTTTTCATCGTGTTTTTAATTTTTCTTTTCTTCTTTTTATCTCTTTCTCCTAGAGATGAACCCTATGATGAACTGCCACGAAATCACACACACCTAGCATAGCATCGATAATCACACTCACTAACCCTAGGATATCGAGTCCCCTGCATTTCACGCATTGTGGGTCCACTTAGCTTTTTTGTGAGTCGTGTGTCGTTCCTAGCCGTGTGGTGTGCTTCTACTTTGTGATTTACTTTATATACCTGTCCAGGAATGACTCCTAGATTACCATGTTTCGATATGAATATGCGGTACTTATTTCTACTGTCTGCTTCTTCTGCGTGCTATATATATAGTACGCTTCATTTCGCATGTGTCGGGATTCCACAATTAAGGACTAGGATAACCCATTTAGCCCATGCTCTATTTAGCGAGAATAGTTTCCTTTGCCCAATTGTTTAGATTCCGACTTCTTTTTTGTTTTACTTGGTGCAAATCCCCTCCCTGTGTACCGTTCTCCCACTTGGGAGAGTACACATGTGTATAGCCAAAAAACCCCAAAAATCCAAAAAAAAAGGAGAAAAGAAAAGAAAAACCCAAAAAAAGAGAAACGGAAAAAGAAAAAAATATTTTATAGCCAAAAATCCAAAAAAATTCACAAATACCCAAAACCCAAAAAAAATTCCAGTGTGAATATTTTCCTACTTGCAGAGAATAAAGGGAAGGCGAGAATTTGCACCGAGTATTCTTCTCCACATCATCTCAACCCCATCGGGTTCGAAAACACTTGGCTTAGGAACTTTTTTAGCTATTATCTTGGCTATATGGTGTGATTCCCTTAACCCTAATTGTGGAGTCTCCGACGCATGATATGTTTTGATTCTCTCTATTCTCATGCATGCTTGAACTATATATTCACCGCTTTATTCAATTCGAATCGATTATTTGGGTCATTTCCTGGGTTTGTGTATATCGAACTTTATTGCACATCGTAGATAGTGACACCGTCTGCTAGCACACGACCACACTCACTCGCGCTTCACCGCGTGGGCCCACGGCACTTGTTTGGACTCGTATTCCTAGGTTTAGTGATGTGATTTGGCGTTTGATTGCTTGGCGTATCGTTTTTTATTTTGTTGGCCCTGACGGGCGATCTAGGATATAGAGTTTTCTTTTTCTCTCTTTCTCTCTATTTTCTCCCTCCGAGCTCCTACTCTCACTCGTCTTCCTCGAGGACGAGGAAGAGTTCAGCTTGGGGGATTTTGACGTGCGTTTATATTTCATATATTTACGCACGTTTTCTTCCGTGTTTTTTCGTATTTTACCGTCGTCTTTTATTCGTTTTCGCGTGTTTTCTTGTTTTCTTTCACTTTTCCGTGTTTTCCATGTTTTGCAGGAGTTTGCTGGTATTTGGGGCATAAAACGATGATATTATGTGTCCCCGGAGCAACGGGAGGAGTCACGTGTGATCCAGGGGGTCAAACGACGAAGATTGCATCTTTCAGCCCCTCACCCGGTCGGTTGGTCATCTCCAACTGATCGGGTGATGCACGCGTGCACCACCCGGACACAGCTTGGAGCTCACGAGAAGTCACCCAGTCGGTTCAGTGACCGGGTCAAAAGCTCAAAGTCTCTGAAAATTCGAAGCTGATTGCCAACCGATCGGGTGACCTTCACCCGATCGGTTCACCTGTAGCTGAATTTCAACAGCCAAGACACGAAGATCCAACCGGTCTCCTCACCCGGTCCGCACCAAGATCCAACCGACCGCATCCAAGATCCAACCGACCGGTTCATCCTGACCGGGTGAAACCTCGCTTTGCGCTCTAATTTTGTGAAGCGGCTCACCCGACCGGTCGAATTGTCAACCGATCGGGTGATGTCGTTTTCTATAAATAGAACCCTAGGTTTCCCAGATTGGGGAGTTGGTTATTTTTTACTGTTTTCATCATTTTGTGACGGCTGTAATTTTCCAGCTTTTGTAAGTTTTCGGATCTTTGTAAAACTTTAGTATTATCTTAATTGCATTACTACCATTGCATTTCTATTGTCTGATTATGATTTTAACGGTTCATTTTCGTTTAGATTGCTTTTTAATGAATATTTGTGAGTAGTTCCCAAATCTGGGATTTTGGCGGAAACCCCTTCGGGGGCTCTCCCCGATGCGTCCATAGGGTTAGGAAATTGATAGGGATTAGGAATCTAACGGTTACGCGGGGTGTTTTATTGTCATCGGCGGGAAAAAGACCGTCTTTGACCGTTGGGCCAAGGGGGAATAAACTTGGCGGTTGACTCCCTAGCCATAGCTCACGCCCTTAGCGTAGACGCCGAATCCTAGCGCGCGGGAGCGGCAGGATGAGACGTTGGGAGTTATCGTTGCAAGCTTAGTGCTCCTGGAGTCGATCAGTGTTAATGGACACGGGAGTGCCCACTGATCGAACCCGGGAAGTTCGGCGTATCATCCTAGGCATCGACCGGAATATCGGGCCCATGGGATGCCGGTACCACTTTCAGAGGCAACGTCTCACCATTAGACCCTAATTCCAATCGCCATCCTACCCGTAGGCCGTGTCGGCGAGAGTCGCTCGTTGGGGTCGAAACCAAAGTCCCGGGTTTTTCCTTCATATTTTCTATACCTTGCATTCCTTTACCGTGACAACCCACCAATCGATCTGGGCTAGCTCGCCCATGGGGTGACTTTGACCCTCTTTGACACAAGCACATCATCGCCTCCCTGTGTTCGACCCCCAAGCCACACTACAACACCGTGCGCGCCCCCGTTCGCATCATTGCACACATCCGGTGCGCAAGAGCTGCGCCCGGCGGGGCACCGGTCAGTCATCCTTAGCTTTTATTAAAAACAATGGTTTTTCAAACAATGGTTCTCAAAAACTATGTCTTTAAAACTTATGGTTTGTAATAACTCTTTAATTGTGTGATGCTTGCTACTATGAACTTATCCATCATGCAATATATTAGTTGCTCTTATAAACTAACATCTCTCTTGCAGGAATAGGAAATTGAATTCCCCTCCTAATCATATTATGATTCATATGTTTTAATATTTTGTCATTGATATATTTTATTGATGACAAGGGGGAGAAAAGATTTGAAATGCAAAAATGAAATTGTATGTATTGTATTGTTTTGCTAACGGCTTCGATGCAAGGGGAGAACCGCATCAAAGCAGGTGGAGTAAGTATACTTTCATGTATTTTCAAATTTCATACTTACTTCATTTTTCATTTGGGTGTCATCATCAAAAAGGGGGAGAGTGGTGGAAATTGAATTCCACCCCAAGTGATTTTGATGATGAGCACACCAAATGAAACTTAGTGTACAACTACACTACAATTAAGTGTGCAGGATATGCGAAGCTTTACTCATACTCAAAGAAACGCAATCTATGCTCAAAGACTAGGACGAACGTGGCTAAGATCAAATAATCAAGTTCAAAGCTCAAATAGAACAAGAAGCTCAAGTGAAGCTCACATCTACTTCATCAAACTGATCAAGCTTCCGAAGACGTGTCCTAAGTCTATAATGAGTGTGTTGTGTCTTTTTAGGGGATTGTTAAAGCCAAATCATATAGACACACACACACACACACACACACACACACACACACACACACACACACACACACACACACAATTTGAAATTATTTTTGAATATCTTTTAAATCATCTTCAAAAATGTTTTTGAGAGCTTTCTCTAGTCATCTTATAAATTCCGTAGTGAAACTCCATACACCCTGGAGTTAGCTACCTGTCTGACTAGCTGTGTCGCAGGAAAAACTCCTCTGGGAGTCGACTACCAAAGGTAGGGAGTCGACTACCAGCTGAGAATCAAGATTTCCTGAAACACACTGGGAGTCGACTACCACTCCTAGGGAGTCGACTACCAGCTGTAAAAGTTTGACGTTTTTGACTTGAATTTTGAAATATCGTTGAGCGATTTTCTCCATAATTTTTGGGACAAAAGTCAAAGTATTTTTGAAATTCGAATTCTCAACTTTGTCCTATAAATAGAGGACCGTTTTCATTGAGAAAAATACAACATTTATCGAATTCAAAATCTCTCGTGCAAACGCTCTAAAGTTCTAAGCTCTCATTCTTTCTCTAGCCAATTCTATTTTATTTGTGATCTTGCAAAATTCTGTTATTATTTTTAAAGATCATATTCTCGTTTTATTGGCTAACTGTTTTTCAAATCCGTATTACTTTTCTCTTGATTTTTGTTTAAAGGATTTTTGAAAAACATTAGATCTAGATCACAAAGAATTCATTCGTATCTTTGTGTGATCTAGAATCTCATTCTATCAAGCCACTACACACAATTTTGTCTATCATTGTTTGGCTATAGGATCTGGGTGTAAAACCAATCTCCACGAGTTTATTGTGGTGAATTGGATATCATTTTTATTGTGTTGTTGTTGGAACACTAGACAAGTCTAGGTGTTACCAGTTGGAAATCCTGGTCAAGACTAGGTCGTTGGAAATCCTAACGAGTGGAGTTAGGTACTTGTATTTGCCAAGGCAGATAGTGGAAAATCTCGTACCGGATTGGTCGGGGACTGGACGTACCTAAAAGTTGTGGGGAACTAGGATAAAAATCCTTGTGTCTGCGATTGCTTATCTGTGTTTGTTTATCTTTGCTCTTACTTTATTATTTGCTAATTGTTGTTCATCTATTGCAAAGATCAACTTACTTTTATCCGCTGTGAATATAATATTTGTATCACTTGCAATCTTATCTGTGCTTCTAAATACTCTGGGAGTCGACTACTGTTCATATGGAGTTGACTACCTGCTGTGAAATTACTCTGTGTATTTTTAAGATTATTTTGTTGATTAAGAACCAAGCGTAGATCGCTCTACTTGGTTTCTTAGGCAACATTAGAAGGACGTTTATTAACAATCGAAAAAGTTTACTATTTGCACAACACTATTCAACCCCCTTCTAGTGTTGTTTGCCATCCACAGGATCCAACAATATCAAATTAGCAGTGTGCATAATCCCATTAAAAGCCCACAAGTCATAATTGGTCTCTAGCAAGACATTGTGACTACCCAATTAATATGAATATCGTCAGTCTGATATTAATCTAACCAATAGAACATGTCATAATCCTTTTGTCACACGATATCTGATTTGAACATAAGTCATAGACATTTTCATACTTATATTGTTCAAACATTTAATTTCTCGCTTACTAAGTTCACTGATAAAATTAAATGACATTCATTTAAGCACGACCATGCATTTCTCAGTCTTACTTATTGTCACGCCCCGCAACCTGACGGCACATCATGTTTTGCAAAGGATAGCAGGTCCTGCAGATATCCAGGGAAAACAATCTAGACACAAGCAGAGATGTATCAAAATGCTTAACAAAAATTTTCATTTATATTCATAGACGAGTTTACAAAGGGATGTATATCATGCCAAAAGCATGCATAACAAAAGGCTATACATCATGCTATAAGCATGCCAAACAAAAGTACATCTGCCACTATCACAAAAATACATATTATACCTCTAATAAAAAATTAGCTGGGTCAACAAACTCTAGTGCCTCCTCTACATCTGGATCAACACCTGGTGGTACAACAACAATGAAGACCCGTCGGGTAAATCACAATGATTCTAAAAACTTTGGAATTTAAATATGTGAACATGGGAAAAGATTAACTAGGAAATGATAACTGAAAATAAATGACAGACTAATTAATATTGCATTGGCATTTAAAACAAACATGCAACTTAGTTAATAATTAAAAGTGATAATATCATAGTTCTATCATTTTATGCCAAACCTAAGCTGTGAATCATATTGGAGAGTACAGAAACAACCAAGGAGTCCACCTCAGTACCCAGGGGCGCCCACCTAGGCCAGGCCCAAGCAGGGACGGTAGGGGCCATGAGTCAACAGTGTGGAACTCAGTAATTAAGTCTGACGGCACAATATGGGTCAGATCCTGATTCAATGATGTGACCCAGGTCAGAACTACCTGATGTGGTCAAGTCAATAGGAGCGTGGCTCCAGTCGCTCCCATCTCTCACTAATATGATTTATCCCAAAACCCGTGAGTCTGAAGTGCCAAGTGTATTTTAGTGTACATCTCTCAGTGCCTCAGTGATATATTCCAAGTGTTGTTCTACACAAATGTTTTAAGCATGATATTCCAAGGCGAATTAAATTCTAAAGCCACATTGAACTCATTTCGTATATTAGTGTGCTATGACATCCTGGTTCCAATCATATTCTTCATTCATTCTAAACACATATATATAGTCTACTGAATTTCAAATCATTGTTTCCATATCACACTTAATATACCAACTAGTTCAATGTCATGGGCCAATAATCAACATTATAACAATTAATGATGAGGAAGCATCATAACATTTAACATGCTCTAGAAGTGTCACGCCCCGCTTCCCATTATACTTGGGAGCGAGGACGCGAGCGGGTCCGCATGTGCTTAAAACAAGAAAGTGATATTTTTTTTCTTATTTTCTTCCCTCCTTGGTTTAAGCACATTACGCGTCTGTGATAACACTTGCAGGTTCTTGCATGCGACTCAAACAACACAGATAATTTATTACAATCTCAAGTCTCAGAAAAGTTACAACAGCACATGAAATGGAAAGAGGGTCTAATGCCCATACAAATTTGAAAGAGACAACAAGTACAAAGATGATGCGAAGGCAAAATGCTCCTCAGCGAAGAAACCCAGCGGCAAGGCACCCTGGTCAACCTGCTCAGTCACTAAGCAAACTCCTCTGTAAACCTGTCTAAGAATTGACATATATTTCACAAGACAAGGAAATATACGTCAGCGAGGGTCGCTTGGCAAGATTTAGAAAATAAAAAGAAACTTGACCCTCGGCAAGGTTTTCAAAAAGATTTCATGGCAATACGAGTAACAAAATTGAATTTATATTAGTTAAAGCATGGTAGCGTAAGAAATATGTGAGCACTGACAAGTGTAGTGTGCAAGCAGTGAGCAGGCGAAGTGTAGTGCGCAAAGTAACGAACATGACAAGGAGTAATGTGTACAGCAATAAGCATGGCAGGTGTGTGTGTGTACAGCAATAAACATGGCAGACGCGGTGTGTACAGCAGTAAGCATGGCAACTGTGGTGCGTACAACAGTAAGTATGTCAAGTGTGATGTGTACAGCAGTAAGCACGGCAACTGTGGTGGGTACAACAGTAAGCATGTCAAGTGTGGTGTGTATAGCAGTAAGCATGGCGAATGTGGTGTGTACAGCAGTAAACATGGCAATTGTGGTGTGTACAGCAAATAGCGTGGCAAGTGTAATGTGTACATTAAATAGCATGGCAGTTCTAAGCAGATTGAAATAAAGTAATGACCTGGCAATTTGTAATTTCATGTCCATGTTTTCTATTCACTCCTAGGGTTCCTGCCTTTAAGACGTGATGAGTAAGTCATTCTTCTCACGGGGGTATAATCGTGATTGATACTAACCCACCGTATAGGTGGTGTTCTTGAAGACATGACTCCTACATACGCTTAGTACCCGTTCAACCCTAACCCCACCCAAACGTTTACCGGAACACGAGCCAGCCTAGTCGTATTACAAGCACGAAGTTGTCAACTCACATGACACTCACGAAAGTCACGATTTCGCCTCTTGGGCGCACAAATCCACAATCTCATGATTTCAAGCATTCCAATATATTCTATCATTATGCATTCCATCAATAACCGTTCAATCAAAAGTGTGCAAACATGATGTGTAACATGACATAGGGTAAACTAGCAGTTCTTGATTTATCATTTAAAAGTAGCGATATCAAAAATTGTAAATGTACACTTGCCTGTTTCCAGTAAATGGGGTGACCCGATGATCGTAACGAGAGACGCGATATATCTGCGTTAACGGATACGCAAAATCAAGCCATAAGTGATTTAACTAGTAAAATGATGTTCAATTCTAACTTGTTACCTACACCATATTACTGATTAAATAACATATCCTATTTATAACTAACAAGTAATTGCTAACTTACATATAAATGCGACATTAATTATATAACACCAAGGTTGTCACTAACTTAAGGTAAGTCTGACCATAAGATTATAAGACCATATAATATTAAAATAATTAAAAGATAACTTTTATGATCACCGTTTTATTAATAAATTATCACTAACTTATATAAAGTACAAGTCTTAACTAATAATACTGCCCTGAGCCCACAGTTGTATGTTTAATAACAGGGTATATACTTACTTACATTAATAACAAGGATTACTTGACATCTATATCAATTAATACATCTATATCAATTAATCTATGTAAAATAATAAAATATCGAAACAACATATATATAACATCTATTAAATAAGACTCACCCACACAGGGCGAGGCACAAGCCAAAACCGAGGGGCGGCGGCGATCTGAACTCCCCGAGCTGCGGCGGATCGGATCTCTCCAGGCGACGGTGGTGGAGAGCTCGCCGCGGAGGTGGGAGGAACGACGGAGACGCTTGGAGGCATTGCGCTTCAAACGGAGAGGAAGTCGGAGGGGAACGGATCCGTCGGATGATGGGAGATCACCGGAGTCGGGGAGGGTGGCTGATCGGGGGTTGGGCCAGGGGCGAACAGAGAGGGTGCCGTTGATTCGAGGGAGGAGGGAGAAATAGTGGAGGGCTTGGTAGTTTTGAGGCCGTCGGAGTTCAGATCCGACGAGGGAAGATGAAGAGGGATACGGGAATGCCGTGAGCGGCGGTCACCCGTGTCGATGGGCAGAGGGGCGGTATGGAGGTGGGCTGTGGTTGCCATCGGGATGAAGGTGCTGCAGGCGGCGGGGTTGCTCGAAGGTGAGGACGGGGTGCCCTGTTTCAAGCAGAGGAGGGAGGAATTTGGGGGATACCGACGGCTGGGCTCTCGGGAGCCGGTGGAGGTGGCGGACTGAGGTGTTTGAGGGGAGAGATGGGGTCGACGAAACTGGCTTGGAGGAGCAGGGCTTAGGGTCGTGGGTTGTTCTATTTTTGAACGGGGAGAGGGAGGAGGGGTCCTGGGCTTTTTCGGGTGGCTGTCTTTGGGGTGTGGCGGAGGAAGGCGAGCATTTGTGGTGAGGCGTTGGCGGTGGGCCTAGTGTCGGGGTCGATGATTGGAGCGGGTGAGGTTAGATCGGGGCTGATCGGAGGGGCTTGATGGCGGTGCCGGGGTGTTTTGGAGGTCGGAAGGCGAGTTGGCGGGGCTTAGGTCGTTCGGCGGCGAAGCTGGAGGCAGTCTGTGGTGATGGGTGTGGTTGTCGAAGCTGTGGGGAGGTCGGAGGAGTAAGGCGAGGGGTTTGGCAAACCGGGGCGGGGTGTTCAGCGGTGTACAGTCACTCGAAGGCTGTCGGGGTGCGGGCTGTTCAGTGGTCAGCTGGAGGTACGAAGCACCGGAGAATAAGAGTTTCGACTGGGCTTTAAGAAGAAGAAACAGAGGAGTAAGAAGTGGGCGACGTGCATGGACATGGGGGAGAGTGAGCCCAGGCATGGTGACGTGGGTTCAAGGGAAGAGGGTGAACACGGTGCGGGATCCATGTATCCGTTAGTCGAGGGGAGGGAAAACGTGGGGGAAATTTTGAGGGTGACGTGAAAAGGAGGAGAAGTGGAGAACATTGGGGAGAGAACGTGGGTGATCGGGAGATGAGTGCCTCGTGGTTGTTGTTGGGATCCGATTAGTTACCAGCTAGGTTTAATATAATTAGTTAGGATTATAAAGTTATTTAGAATTAGTATTAGATATAATGTTATTAAGGAAGATGTTTTAATTAAGATTTTGGTAATTAAATTAGTTAATGAAAGATTTGGTAGGATTAGTTAGAGAATTAAGTTGGTATATGCGATTTGATAACAATGATTTATGTAGAAAATATTGGACATGATTTGATTTGGGAAAACGATTAAGATATTTAAAGTTAAGATTTGGATATTGGATAGTTTCAGCGGTTAGGATTCGTTAGATATATGATTAGAAAAAGATGATTGTTTAAGATAGAATAAGATTAGGATAATTCTTTTGGACTTATTGATTATGATAATAGATCTGATTAATATTTGATTTAACGAATCGGTTAGACGTGTAGATCAGGATCGGCTTGGATTTATATTTGGTCTAAGATTTGATTAGTGAAGATCGATTTGGTGAAAATGTGATTTGATTAATACGATTCTGTCCCTGCAACCAAATCAACCACAAGTTAGGAAAATTAATAACGCGATCACGTGCTCGAGCTACGAAACTTAATAATAATAATAATAATAATAATAATAATAATAATAAAATCATATCATGAAACTACTAATAAATCACCATACTAATCAAGTACGTACAATATACGTATACATATAAAAACAGGCCGTTACAAGAAGTGCAGAAATTGGATTCTAAGTATGGATATGACAATTAATAAACTGTATATTCTAATATGCTACATAAACTGAAACTTGAATATAAATAGGAGTACAAGCGAACCTGCAAGTGAAGGCAAGATCAATTGTCATACTCTTAAAATTATGGGGGGAGGGACAATCTGGTGATCTCAGATAAGGTTTCATCATCGATCATTTTCGAGACTTAACCATTTGTTCATGGTTTTTATATGATCCTTTAGGCAGCGTTTTATGATCCCAGAGACAGTATACTTAGATCCTTCAGGCAGAATATTCCATACTTCTCAACGGCCTTTGAAGCCAAACCCCTCATATTCAATCATTGGGTAAATTCTAAGCAAACATACATCATTTACCAAGCATTAAGTGTAATAAAAATTATTATCCAACTCCGAAAAGTCCCAACAGATATGATTAGGGGAAAAAATCCCCAAGTTCAGTCACAATTTAGGGATTAGTGCCCATTTTTAGTCATGGCTAGATTGCGGGATAACTCCGTGCTCTGCAGCAAAAGATGAGAAAGCCGGACAATTTCCAGCGAGGGGAAAACACACCAAAATAGCCAGCAGGCAAGGGGAAACAGGTCCGTCATATCTCAATCAAGGGGAAGATCTAACAGAAACTATTTCGAATGTCAATAGGGCTGCAGCGAGTTTCACCGCCATGCCCGGTGCTCAGATACATCATCGCAGAAACTAGAGGGACAAAATTCACAATTTTAAAAATCCAAATTTTAGAGAATCAGAGTGATTTTACCTCAAATCGTGGACTGTGGAAAGAACCAAGGAGGAATCCGAACTCCAAAGACCAAACCGAAACCAGATCCAGCGAAAAACCCTAACTTCTCTTTGAAAAAATTTCACCTTTACAGAAAACCGAAACCATATGGCTCAAATCGAGCTTAAATAGAAGAAAAAGGGACCTGAGAAGCTTAGAGGGAACACCACGAAGTCGAAATCATGTCTAAACCCTAGCTTTTAGGGCACGGTGGAGGCACAAGGGCACGCCACGTGTCAGGGAGGTGGCGAGAGGAGAGGGGAGCCTTGTGGCTTCCTTCAACTTGAAGGAGAGAGAGAGAGAGAGAGAGAGAGAGAGAGAGAGAGAGAGAGAGAGAGAGAGAGAGAGAGAGAGAGAGAGAGAAGGGCGTCGGCAAGATTTTTCGCCGTTGCTTTTTCGCGAGAGAGTGAGAGTCGGGGAGAGACAGAGAGGGAAGAGAGAGATTAAGTGAGAGAGGGGGGGTCATGTGAGAAGAGGGGATTGGGTTTAAGTGTGGGAAATGTGAGAAGAGGGAAGTACATATAAGTTTGATTTGTATCACCATCATATAATTATCGCATAATTATCAACCAAACTCATACTAGTCTTAATTCAGCATTTTACCTTTAACGATGAATGACTAGGTATGCTTAGAATAACATAAAACAGCTATTTGTTGTGAATGGGGGAGACCTTTGGTCTCCACCCACTATCATCCACCATTAAACCCTCTCTTAGTGGGTGTCCCTTGGGTTCCAAGGGGCTTGTAACTCTCATGTTATAATATAAATATAGTTATGGTGAATACCATATGCTCACTTCCTTCATACAATCTCGACACGTTATTAGCACGCTCTTAAGCTGAGCTGAATCCCTGCCGACAAACGAATCGGCACTGATGGACAATCGGTGTCGACTGACGATTTGCGAGGACGTGGACATGGCTTCCTTCTCCGAACTTCGCTAGATCCGGCGGGTAGGATCTAGAGGTAAATTCTTAATAAATCCCTAGATCAAAATTTTTGTGTGCCCATGGTAAATCTGAGACTATGTTTTTTTAAGAGATCTGTAATGGCCCTAGTGCCATATACAGTAGGGTGTATATGTTTGTGCTCCAGGATATATGTATGCATATATACATGTGTGTGTATTTGTAGTGTAAATGGTAAATATATAGTTTGTATAGTAATTATCTATTAGTTGCTTACATGTATGCCTATATCGATGGATGCATGCCTATATGAATGTGTTATCAGGATATATATGGTTGCTTGAATGAGGATGTCTTGGGTGTATATGTGGTTAATAATATGTGTAGTAGTGTGTATCGTAAATCAGTGATATGGTTGTATGTCTTGTAGTAAATGTTGTTGGTATGAAATGTATGTGTGTACTAGTACTCTTTGTATATGATTATTAGTAGGATAGTATTATTAATGATGGGTGACCCTCTTGTATGAATGGCATGTTTGTCAATGGTTATAAGTGGGTGTGCATAGAAAATTTGTAGTGTGTTTAGTAGTCATGGTATTTAATTATTGTATTATTTATAGGTGTGATGAAATTGGTTGTATTAGTTGTTTATTTATGGGGAGTGTGTATGGTAAAGTAGTGCTTGTATGATTATTAAAGTAATGTGTGTGTGATTTGGATTTGTGAATTATTACTATTATGGATTATTATTAGAATGGATTATATTATGAATGGTCCTCTTAAGTGATGGCTTTATTGTATTTAAGTTTGGTGCGTATAAATGTTAGTGTGTTAAAATAGTGTAACCTTGATGGGTGATTCTTTAATATGTAGTATTTTGTAAATTATTTTATTAATGTGGTGAAATTGATTAATGTAGTTTATATGGATTTGTGTTAGTGTGTATTTGTGTAACATGTTAGTGTGTATTTGTGTTAGCATTTGTATTTGTTATATAAGGATGGCATAAGGTGTAATTATATATCTAAGTTGGAGGGTATTTTTATAGAAGGGTAATTGTGTCTTTTTAGCTATGATGGCATCTTCTAGCTAGTTTGACCCTTAAGAATTAAGAATGATTATTGGGAGAAAATAAGGATAGGAAAGTGTAGAATTGAATAGAACCCTCTATATTCTAACCTCATTATTTCTTTCTCCTTTCTCTTTTATTTCCTTTTTCTCTCATCCTCATTTTTGTGATGGCCGAACCACTCCTAGCCGTGAGCACCCCATTTCCCCTGAGAAATTATTTGATGACTCCTACGGTGACCTCTACGGTAACCTCCCAATAGAGAGACGCCACGTGGCACCAAATAATTAATTTTGATTTTCTTTTTTAAAACTGAGTTAGGGACGGAAACGTAAATTACAAAATTAAATAAACACCCCAATAATCAAAAACCTCCTTATTTTCTGGAAAAAAACTCAACGCGTCTTCTTTTTTCTCCCAACCCGCCTCCGCACTTCCTCTCTCCTCTGGGGACGAACTGCCGCCACCTCTCTCCTCCACGTCGTCCTCTCTCCTCCGGCGACGAACCGCCGCCGCCTCTCTCCTCCACGCTCGGCCTCTCTCCTCCGGCAAGCAGATCCGCATCTCTCATCCACGCACATCCTCTCTCCTCTGGAAATCCAAAATGAGACTCAGCATACACATTATAATCGGATGAGCAATGTTCTACAAATGCAAGGGCCACAATAAACTGTATAACTTGCAACATACGAGTAAAACTTGAATATGACTTTCTGTGTACTAAAAGGGAGGAAAAAGATTGTGCACTAATTAAAAGGTCAATAGCTAACATCTGTCATGCCAGAGGAGAGTTGAGAACATTGCTCGTCGCCGGAGGAGGTTGGCGCGAGCGTGGAGGAGAGAGGCGGCGATTCGTCGTCGGAGGAGAGAGGCCGAGTGTGGATAAGAGAGGCGGATCTTCGTCGTCGGAGGATGTCGGCGCGAGCACTGGTTGGGAGAAAAAAAGAAGACGGGTGGAGACACATGGCCGGAGGAGAACTTCGTCGCCGGAGGAGATCTTCATCGCCAGAGTAGGTCGGCGTGAGCACCGTTCGGATAATAATAGAAGACCCCCGATGTTTATTTAGAAAATCAAATAGCAGATATTATTTAACTGGGTTACTTAATTATGTAAATTTACATCTCCACCCTTAACCCAGTTTTAGAGATGGAAAAACAAAAAAACCAAATTTAATTGTTGAGGCGCCACGTGTCACCTCTCTATTGGGAGGTTATAGTAAAGGTTATTACAGGGGTCATCAAATTTTCTCTCATTTCCCCTCTCTTATTTTCTCCTAATTTCTTTCCAAGTTTGCATGCTAATTAAGGGAGGATGAATTCCAAGTTTGCATGGTAATTAAGGGAGGATGAAGAAAAGGAAAGAAGGATTTAATGGGAGGATTTAAAGACCATGAAGGTGTCATCTTTATTTGGTAGGAGAACTAACTCCACTTAGTATGTTAATTGCATGGAAATTTTTAGTATCAAGTCTCATCTTGTGTAAGATTTCATATCTATGTTTAAAGTTAGTATCTTTATCATTTGGTGATGTTCAAATTAGTTTCTTGTTAAATTGATATGGATTATTAATCAAGATATTATCCTTATTGGGAATCCATGAAAGAGATGACATCTTTATAAGTTAGCCCACTCCCTTTGTTGAATTCAATGGGAAAGTTGTAATCTTTGTTGAACTATTTGCAAGTTGTTCTCTTTTTTATGCAAGTTATTGTTTTTATCAAAATTCCATACTCAAGATGATATTGTGATGATGTAGCCTTGTTGTATGTCCCTTTATTAAGAAATCATTTGTAAAATTAGCATTTTGATAGAGTTTCATGTGTTTGGCTAAAGTTAGTGTCTTTTCCAAGAAAGGTTGCATTTTTGTAAAAGTTCCCTCGCCAAAGTTCTTAATGAACTCATCACCTTTAATATAACCCCACTTGCATGATAGTTAGACTCATGTTGCATCATAGCATGTTCATGTTCAAATTCATGATTATCCTTCATGTAGCTTATGCTTGCATTGTTGCTTAGGTTAACATTACCTACATGTTACAATAGGCCCTTGATATGGGAAAATTCCCTAAGTATTTACTAATGTTTTTATGCTTGCATGTTGGTTACTAAACTTGCTAAAACTTATATCAAATGGTGCTAATGTTGTTAATGCTTGCATTTTGTGTAATTTTGGTTAAGACTAGTAGATTTTTACTATTGCAAACTTGATGTAGAGGTAGAATGTGTTAAGCATTAATTCTTGTTGCATGGAGGGATATGCTACATGCCATTTTTATTCCATAATGACACTCTATGGAATGGTTCATGATGCTGATGCTACATAATAAGGCCCATGTTACATGTAGTCCCAAGACATAATAAGGCCTATGTTACATGTAGTCCCAAGATGAGAATAAGGCCATGTTGCATACTAATCTTGTAATATGATATTTTAGTTGGCACCTCTCTTGTTGTATGTAACTAACAAGCTTGCATCTAAATCCAAGTTGCATTTTAACTCGCATTCGTTTCAAGATGAAATCTAGTTGCAATTTAATTTCTTAGTGCATTTTAATTCAACTCGCATTTGGGTTCATTTTTGGTTGCATTATCATTCAAGTGGTGGAATTTGTTATGTCTTACTAGCTTGGTGGCAATTGCAAAATGCTTGTGGTTCGTGGGTTAAATGGGAAGCAATGTTGGTTTTACTTTGGCCAAGTGCCGGTTGTGATAAGAAATGGAGATATGGTGGTTTTTAAGTGATTCATTTTGTTACGTGCTAGTCTTTTCATTGAAATGCATGCAAATCCGTGATACCTCCCTTTATGACACCCAAATGTTACATGCTAGCTCACTTAACTTGAGTATTAACAAATGGTTAAGTCCTCTTAAAGGAGGGTGACATGGGGGATTGGGGGACACTATGTAGTGGGGAAAACATGAGGGGCTGGACAGTTATGGTGGTTGGTGGCCCTCCTGTCCTGCCCGAGTGGCGAGGAGTGGCGGAAATGAGGTGAATTGGAGAAAATGTGAAGGGGAAATAAGGAGAAATCAGGGCTCCTTTGTTAACAGCATTACACACTGGGCCGAGTGTCCAGCTAGCTGGGGGAGTTTGCCTGTGTCACCCCAACTGGGGTGAGGTCCAGTCCCAAGAGGGTCTACCCATTACGTAGGGTCCAAATCACTAATTGATACTTTCATTACTTTTCTAGCATTGGTAAATGTTTTCCACCTGTGTGTGTTCTTTACTTGTAACTATCATAACTTGCCTTATGTTTTATTGTGACGTTGATGGCTATATGGAGCTTGCCTTATATTATGTTGGGTATGTAAAGTAGTTGCCATTGCTACTCTGTAATGTCATGCTCATATGTTTTGTAGCATGTTTCCTTTAGTATTTCATGTTTCATTTGTACATTGTCATGGTTACAAGTAAAGTAGTTGCATTTACATAATAGCATACTAGTGGGAGTTGGCATATCCTACTGGGTCACGCTGTGACGTGTTCCCGTTGACTTTTCAGGTATTCCGGTGTTGGAGTTGGAGGAAGATGGAGTTGGTGAAGGGATGGGCTTGGGGAGTTGTAGGATGGGGTGGTGAGGGGTGAGGAGAGTGACTTGTACCTTTGGGTTTTTGCTTTGGGTAGAGTGAGATATTGTGTGTGTGTGTGTGTGTGTGTGTGTGTGTGTGTATATATATATATATATATATAGTGATCTTCGGTTGCGAAAAATCCCGTGCGAAAGCCCGTGCGAAAACTTTTTTTTATTTTTTTGAAATTTTTTTTTTCAAAAATTCTTTTTTTGATGTTTAATCCATACAATTATATACCCCAGGGAAAATAATGGGTGAACCCGTTGGGCATTAGAGCACCCATCCACCCGTTACAAATTTAACGGTCTCAAAACGTGCGAATTTGATGAAATGGCTTGATCGAAGGCCAAATGACATTATTTCTCAACCATTATTTTTTGAGGGGGGTATAACAACATATAATGAGGGTGGAAAAAAGAATTTTTGAAAAAAAAAAGATAAAAACATTTTCACACGGTGCGAAATGTTCTCATTTGAAAATTTTCATATATATATATATATATATATATATATATATATATATATATATATATATATATATATATATATATATATATATATATATATATATATATATGGGTGTATAATGGACAATGGTGATGTTATAAAGATCAGAGCTTCTCTTTGGTTAGTTGTTGTCTCTAAGTCTGTTTAGTGTTTTCTCTGGTTCTCTAAGTGGTTTTGTGATGTGTTTGTTGAGTTGTTCTAGGGAACATTACAGGTACTATCCCAGCAGTGTCCAGTGGACCTGCTTTGAGTTTTTGTCTCTTCATTCGTAACACTCGCTCCTACTGGAAATACCTGGGACGGATTCGTACTTCCCGGGTATCCTGGGGAGCGGGGCGTTACAAGATCTGTAGCGAAAATTTATTTTTAATTTTTGGCCAGATCTATAAGAAAATCATTTCATCTCCACACAGATTTACTATTAATAATAATAATAAACCTACTTAAAATCAGTTTTTAAATTGATTATTAAAAAAATTTAAACTACTGGCAAAGCCCCCTCATGTCGATGGGGCCTGTGCCGCTCGTTTTTGGATATCCACCAATGGCCCCGAATCGCCGCCCCTCGTCGGGGGGGGTCTCGCCTGCCGCCGAATCGCCGCCCCCTTTTGGGGGGCTCGCCTGCCGGACGAATCGCCACCCCCGTCGGGGGGCTCACCTATCGTCGTATCGCCGCACCCCCGTCGGGGGGCTCGCCTGCCGTCGGATCCCCCCCCCCCCCCCGTCAGGGGGGGCTGCCGTCAGAGCACTCCCCCCCCCCCCGTCGGGGGGGGCTGCCATCAACGCACTCCCCCCCGTCGGGGGGGCTACCTGTTGTAGGAGCGCCCCCCTCCATCGGGGGGGCTACCTGCTGTAGGAGCACCGCCCGCCTCCGTCGGGGGGCTGCCTGTTGTCGGGGCTTGCCACCTTGCCTCGATCTGAAGGGAGGGGGCACTGTTGCGGCCCCCTGTAACGGTCCATATTTTTCAATGCAACTATTCACGTATTTAACCTATTCTTAATCTCTTTGAAACTATTTTGGGGTAAATGACTGGAAAATACCCTAACGTTTCACCGTTTCTCACAAATATACCCTATCGTTCATTTTGGGACACATTGATACCCAGGACAAAAATTGGCTAACGGGGGTTAACTTATTTACAAACTGCCCGTTTTGCCCCTTACTTAAAAAGGGTTAAAGAGATAACTTACATGTTGCCGTGTCCCCAAAGAGAAATTGCGGGAGAGGGAAAGCTAGAGCGAAAAAATTGGGGAAAGAAAGGAAATTGCGGAGATCGGAGGGCAACACAGGATAGGGGGAGAAAGAGGAGCTACTGGAGGTCGGGGATCGAAGCAAGTTGAAGAACTGCAGCATCAAAGAGCAAGATGGTAAGTAAATTTTTAAAATTTTAAATTTTTTTGCCGAAAATAAGTTAAATTAAAGTGGTAATTGGTAGAAATGGTTGAATTAGGATACAAAGCTGAGAGATTTTAGATGATGACTTTGTGTTGCATGAGGTAGTAGAATTTGAAAGTCAATTAAGCAGTATGCTAAGTATGGTCTGTTGTAGAAACGGTATGGTGCATGTAACTATGTCAATGCTAATTATGTTAAGTATGGTCTGTTAATCCAAGTAATGTTGTGAATTTGTCAATGCTAATTATGGTTATCTGCTAAGTCTTTATTATACAACATAATGAATATGTTATGTTGCATATGGTGAATGGTTTATTGTGCATATGTGATGGTGAGAAATGTCTAAAATGTTGTTGACAGAGTCAGAAAGTTAACTTGAAGATCCATCATGGGGGAGTATTGAGACTTTGATCTAAAGGAAGTTATGAACATGGACAGCAGTCAGTTTTCCTTGACTGTGTTGCTGGGTTGTTGACAGTGGAAACGTTGAAAATGCTGATTAAAGATTTAGGACATAAAGGCGGGTTCTACATATACTTCAAGCCCTGGAGAAAGGATTTTAGTTGGTGTAGTACAATTGATGATGATGTGCAGGCCTCTGAAATCTTGAACATGAAGGGCAGTAGGACTGTGGACTTATATATGTCATATGAATGTGTAGGGCATCAACTTGAAGGCAAATCTACTGCTCAGGAAGCAATTGTCAACCTGAGTGAGTTAGAAGGGGAAGTTGATCTTAGCATTCCAACTTCAATGCCAACAGAGGAGGGAAGCATGCAAACAGAGGAGGGAAGCAGAGAGGTCAATTTGAAAGGAAAGGATGCTGAAACAGTGGCAAGTCTGATTCAACCAACAGATACAGATATAAGTAGGAGAGAACTGTATGAGGAAATAGATGTGAACCTAAGCTGTCCATCATCACTACCCCATGAATATGATAATGACTGGGATAATGAAGATGAAAGGCAGAATTGTAGGAGGCTATGGCTGATATTCATGAGGCTATGGCTGATATTAAGGAGGCAACACCATAGTGTCAAGCAGAGTTGCAGGAGCATAGGGCAGATTTTCAGGAGGCATTGGAAATGGCAGATTGGTAAGCACAAGTGCAGAAGGATAGGGCAGATTTTCAGGAGGCAATGGGAATGGCAGAGTGTCAAGCATAGTTACAGGAGGCTAGGGCAGATTTTCAGGAGGCAAGGGCAGATGTTCAGGAGGCAAGTGCTGAGTGTATTGCAGAGTTGCAGGAGGAAAGTGCAGAGTGTCATGCAGAGTTGCAGTCAGATTTTCAGATGACATTGTTGAAGATGATACAGCAGATGCTATACATGATGAGGAAGCAATGGATGATACAGCAGAGACTGGGCATGATGAGGAAGAAATGGATGATACAGCAGAGGCTATGCATGATGCAAGTGAGCAACCAAGTGAGTCAGATGCAGATGATGAGTATGAACCAACAAATGATGATGTTGTTGACTGTGGAAGAAGTGAGGATGATGTTGAATTGGAGGATGAAGGTGATGTAAATTTGGAGGATGAAGATGGTGTTGAGTTGGGTAGAATGTTGGGTGAAGACACTGTGCACTCAAAAAAGAAGAGGACTGATGGCATCCATGTGTATGGAGGCCCAGAATGTGGGCCACATAATGAATGGGCCATAGACACAGATAATTCAGATGGGATTAGGAGCATGGGAGGTAGTGGTAATGAGAGGACACGCAGAGAAAGGAAATTCTTGCATAATGTTGATATGGATAACCCAAAACTGGAGGTTGGAATGAAGTTTGCAACTCCAAGTGAATTCAGGGAGTTGTTAAGAGAGCATGCAATACGAAATAGATATGATTTTAAATTCAAGAAGAACGAAGATGCAGAATTTCTGTGGAGTGCATTAACAAGTGTGGATGGGTGTGTTCAGGCTCTTGGGATAGCAACAGAGAATTCTGGGTAGTGAAGAAACTGACAACACATTCAGGATGCCATGTTGTGAGGACCAATTCTCAAGTGACATTCCAATGGATTGGCAAAAAATATGTTGAACGCTTAAGAGACCAAACCCATCTACCCATCAGAGTGTTGAGGAAGAATCTGAGCAGGGACTATGGCCTAGATATTAGGCAAGATAAAAAGTTATACAGGGCTAGGAGCTTTGCCAATGCTTACATAGAGGCTCCTACAAGTTGCAGTTTAAGCAACTATGGAATTACTCCCATGCCCTATTACAGAGAAACCCTGGCACTTTTTGCAGGGTTAGGTCAAGGCCTAGTGATGTGGATGCTGCACCAATATTTAGTGGAATGTTTATCACCTACCCTTGTCAGGTTAAGGGTTTCAAAGATGGATGCAGGCCATTCATTGGACTTGATGGAACTTTTTTGAAGTCAGAGATTGGGGGAGTGTTGCTTAGTGCTACAAGCAGAGATGGGAACAATGCAATGTTCCCATTGGCCATAGCTATTGTCTCTAATGAATCAAAAGACACATGGACGTGGTTCATGACCCGCTTGCTTGAGGCACTTGATGTGAACAATGAAGGGCAGTTCACCTTCATATAAGACAGACAGAAGGGACTGCTAGAGACATTTAAGGAGGTCTTGCCTAGAGGACACCACAGGTTTTGCTTGTGGCATATGTATGACAACTTCAGAAAGGAGTTCAGGCCAATGTTATATAGGCAGCTGATATGGAAGATTGCTGGAGCTTTTGTGGAGGAGGACTGGCTAACTGCAATTGAGGAATTCTACAAGATCTCACCAGAAGCTGTTAAATGACTTTGTGATATGAGGATGGATGCTTGGTGTAGGTGCTACTTCACAGATGATAGTTATTGTGATTTAGTTGTAAATAATATCTCTGAATCATTCAACAAGTTCATTTTCGAGGCTAGGGATAAACCAATCATAAATTGCCTTGAAATGATTAGGAGGCAATTGATGATTAGGTTTCAAAAGAAGAAAACCAGTGCAGCCAAGTGGATTGGAGAGACATGCTCCAGGATTCTGGAGAAGGTGATGAAGTTGAAGAGGAAATGTACAGGTCTTTTGTGGTCTATGCTGGAGAGGGGCAGTATGAGGTTAGACAAGACAATGGGGTGTGCACATTGAATTTGTTGGCAAGAACTTGTGACTACAGGTATTGGGAGAGGAGAGGAATTCCTTGCGTCCATGCATGTGCAACTCTGCTGGCTGAGAATAAAAATCCAGAGGATCATGTGCACAGATATTACACAAAGACTGCCTATATGCAAGCATATGCAGGCATGATCCACCCAATTCCTGATTCAAGATTTTGGCCAAAGACCACTTATTTGAGTTGGTGCCACCACCATTTACCAAGCAGACTGGAAGGCCTACTAAGAAGAGGAGGAGGGGTGAATTTGAACCTGGGTCAAAATCAAGATCATGGACTAGCTTATCAGCAAGCTCAATCCAACTGTCTAAACAGGGACAGACACAAACCTGCCAAAACGGTCATGAAGTTGGGCACAATAAGAGGAGTGGTAAAAATCCATCAGCCCCACAGCCTGTAGGGTTTTCTTGGACCCTTAGGGCACAAAAACTTTATGACCGTCCTAATTCGGACGGAACATAAACACAAAAAGAATTTGCAGCGGAAGAAAAATCTAGTTAATCTAATTAACATGCAGTTAAAACAATTTTAACTTAGCCCATAGGTACAAAACCATTAGCCAAGATCTATGCCGACTTGGGATGGATCTGACCATCCCAAGAAGGATCTAACCTACTGCGATTAAATTAAACTAATGCTAATAAACACATACCCGGAATCTCAACCCTGGGGCAGGTGAGATATTCCGCACTGTCTTCCGAGCCGCTCCCCGTCCCACGTCGAGTCGCTCCTCGAATCGCTCCCCGAACTGCTCCTCGAACCGCTCCATATCCCGAGGCGATCAATCCCGTGTCGCCGAGCCAACCATGTGTCGAAGAAAGTTTCACGCGAGTGAAACCTTCGCCAAGATTTTGGATCAGAATCTGAACTCCTTCGTGGCTTTGCTAGAGCCCTCAGGAGTAAGGCAGAAATTTAGGGAGATAGAGAAATATTAATTTAAGCCTAGACCCGAGTGTGCTCCAACATTTACGAGAGCCACTCAGATCTAGAGCTTGGGACGAGTTTGGAGGAAGGGGGAGGCCCCTATTTATAGAGGCGGCTGGCTCTCCTCTTTTCTCCGCAACCGATGTGGGACTATTAATTGAGTTAATTAAAATCAAGTTAGTTTGCACTTCACAAAGTGCAAACTTCCGTGAATTTTAATTCACTAACCGTTGAACTTCATAATTGATACAACCTATCAATACGAAGGGCTTTCAACAGTGAACGCAGAGGAAAAAACCGTTCGTCAATCCGAGTCCGTTTGACCCTTCAAACAACGTGCCAAAATCAGCCAAAAACAACCCCAAAATCACAAACAGCCGCCGCCGCCAGAATCACGCTGCCCTAGGCAGCTGTGGGCCCCGCCTGCACCAGCAGCGTGCAGCGCACGCGCCTCGAGGCGCGTGCGCTGCACGCGCCTCCGTGCGCGTGCGCACGGGCACATGGTTGCCCGGGCCCGGGCTTAGCCCGGGCCCGTGATGCTCCTGGCACCCTCACGGGCGCCAGGTTCTGACCAGTCGGGGGACGCCACGTGGCGTCCCCCTTTGCGGTTCTCCTCAGGCGCCCAACATTTGGGCGCCTGATTTTTGGCTGGCCCTTTGGGCCGGTCAAAACATACGCCCCCCTTTTTTTGTGTTTGTTTCTCAAACAACAAAAACAAAAAGTCTTGGGCTTAGTTTTTGGGCTTCTATTTAAACGCCTTTAAATAGACTTATTGAGCTCGTTTGAACTCCGTTTCTGACGCGGTCTGAACCTGCGTTAAGAGCGGGATGAACCCGTCTTACCAGTAACCTTTTCCTTGAGTTAAATATAGTCTTAAACAAATTAAGACACATTTAATCTCTTTTGCATCATATGCAAATTAGTCCATATCTAGGCTTAAATTATCATTTGCATCAAATACAAATGATCTGAGGGCATATTTCCCTACACAGCCATCTTCAAGATTTCTACTCCTAGAGGGAGGCCAAAATCTCAACAGAAGGAGCTCAGCAAAGGGAATCAACCAGAGTTTTAGCTTTGTTGAGGAGGGCTGGTATTAATGTTGATGGTAGAAGCCAGAGCTCAGATGCCCAGAATGCCCATGTTGTAAGTTCATTATTGAACTGCCATTTCAGAACACCCCTGCTATATTGTTATTGTGATTTCATCAGAACTTTTTACAGAGTGCCCCTGCCCAACAACAAGCCCAGGGTCATAGAGGAGGCAGAAGATTGGGATCAAGAAAACATTCTTCTGGCAGGGGTGGTCAAGTACCTCCAGTTGTAAGTGATATATGACTTGTGATTTCAACATGATTGCTTACATTTGTCATTTCATGCTATAATTATTATTGTGACATCCTCATAACTGTAATTGTTATTGTGATTTCAAGCTGTAATTGTCATTTCATGCTATAATTTCCTCATAACTGTTTACAGAGTACCCCTACCCAACAGCAAGCCCATAGTCAAAGAGGAGGCAGAAGATTGGGAGCAAGACAAAATTTCTTCTGCCAGTGATGGTCAAGTCCATCCTGTTGTAAGTGATATATGTCTGACATATACTAGTGAAAAACTTCTGATATATGTCTTATTTATTCTTGTTATATATGTCTGATATATGTCTGATATATGTCTGATATTTGTGTGTTTCCAGACTTCTCAACAGCACCAAGGCAACAGGCAAAGTGAATGTGGGATCACTCAACCAAATCTTCAAGGTGGGGCTAGCATTGGTGTGCCCCAACATCATCATCATCCTGTTGTAAGTGCTATATGTCTGACATGTGCTAGTGATATACTTCTGATATATTTCTGATTTATTCTTTCTTTTTATATATGTCTGATACATGTCTTATACATACTAGTGATATATCTCTGATACATGTCTGATATTTGTGTGTTTCCAGCCTTCTCAACAACCCATGGCCCCAATCATAACAGTGGATGTGGGATCACTCAACCAAATCTTCCAGGTGGGGCTGGCATTGGTGTGACCCAACAACATCATCATTCACATCAAGGACATTTGCACAAGGGAGGGCTGAAGAAGGCAAAGGCAGTCCATCATAGAGTGATGACTAGGAGTACTCAGATTGGAAACATCAGTGCAGTCTCAAGCATCTGAGTTTGTTTGGTGTAGCATGATGACTGCATAGTTCATGTTTATGAGTAATATCTGTGTGTGTCAATGTCTATTAACAATGTTGGTGGTAGAGACATCAGTATCTATGAACAATGTATTTTGGCAATGTTGGTGGTAGAGATAGCAGTACAGCCATCTGTTAGAGTTAGTGTATTCTGAAAATATCTAGCTTGGACAATGTTGATGTTTTGTCTGTGTGTTAGTGTATAGTTTGTTTTTGAGCAATATATATGACCAATGTATTCTGTTTCTACTTCAGTAATATCTATGGGCAATATCTATGAACAATTTCTAGTTTGGAGATAGTAGTACATCTGTGCTTATGCCTATGTCCAGCTGTTAGTGGTTGGTTGTGTTACTGTTTCTGTGTTTGCTGCTGCTACTGTTTGGATATGTGTTATGTCATGATTTGTTTGGAAATGTGGTATGTCATTATTTCATGATTCTGTTTGCTGCTTCAAATACTAAATGGTTTCAGTTTGCATAGCTCATCACATCAGGCACATATTGATACAGAGTGCAAGCCACATATTACACAATCTTATACGCATGTTTCATAATGGGTACAATGTTTCATTCACCTACCAATAGGACATACATGTTCACCCAGATACATTCCTAACATCACATACATTCCTCTCTCATCACTACTCTGATACATCACAAATCTAAAACATTCCTAACAGATACATTCCTCCTCCTTACCCTTTCTGACTCATCACCACTCTGGCTTGTTATTCATCACCACAAACAACAACATAATTATAAGCCCCACATTTGCAATCAAACACATCTTCATTAGACTGAACTTCTTCATGATGCTCTACAGCTTATCATTGTTTTCCATCAGCTTCAAATTGTTATCATCACAAACACCTACAGCTTTATCCAATTTAATCTCTGCCTCTACCATCCTTGCATCTGTCACCATAAGCATCGCATCATTTTCTTCATTTTCCACCTCGAGCACCCTCCTCTCAGATCCATCCATTAGGTGACGTATCACCTTCTTTGAGAATTCCGAGTGGGTTGTATCCTTCCACTTGAACATTTTGCATCTCTTGGACTTCTCATATTTAGGAGACGACCAAAACCTTCTCCCTGGGTTATCTTCCGACCATGATGTCCTCCT
Source organism: Scilla litardierei (assembly GCA_030789695.1). Classification (NCBI taxonomy): domain Eukaryota; kingdom Viridiplantae; phylum Streptophyta; class Magnoliopsida; order Asparagales; family Asparagaceae; genus Scilla; species Scilla litardierei. The sequence goes on from CM061137.1 coordinate 118,057,808, forward strand.
TGGCACCCGCAATCCACAGTCACACGGCTTGAAATCATCATAATCGGTTTCAAAATCTGGATCTTTCCGGTGATCTCTGCTGCTGCTGTTGTCCCCATAGCTCATTTCTTCCTTTACAAAAAATAATAATCACATATAGTTCGAACAGAAATTATATATTAAATCTACAGTTTTACTCTCATACTTACCGGTCCTCTTTCTTCCTTGCAGGAGCTCCTCCACCTTCCTGCTGTTGCGCTTGCCCTAGCTCCACCGTTGCATTTGCCCTAGCTCAGATGAAGCCACCGAGGTCGTCGGGATAATTTTAGTCCATCCCCAATTTAAAATCTATAGGGGGCATAATTGTCAATTTCGCATCACGTGATATCACGTGAACAGATTTTCTGACGGAAAACTCAAAATGGGTATAACGTTGTTAATTTTGCCAAACGTTTGGGACCAATTTGTCCCAAAATGAACGATAGGGTATATTTATGAGAAACGGTGAAACGTTAGGGTATTTTCCAGTCATTTACCTACTATTTTATAATGGTTCGTCAGAAGTTTTACGGATTGCAAAATTTTCTTATAAAAATATTTTGAAGTATCAGACTAGTTATGAAGTATTTTAGTAAGTTTGGGTTTCATCCAAAACCTCTAAATAATCTGATAAAAATGCATTTTCAGATATTACTGTTATGACTTAATGAATTAATTTTCTATACAAACAACATCAAAATGTTTTCAAACTTCTACGGTATCCTTCTATGATCATTTAGGGCCATCCACATTAATTTCGTAATTTTCTGAAGTCAAATCAACCGAGAACCCGCAAACCCGCATCATAAACAGTTTAGCCTAAAACTCGTACCTCCGTAACTCAAACCCTAAAATGGATCTCGTATTCGCGATCCTCGCGACGATACGATCATGTGTGTATGTTTTCGTAATTTTTCGGACACGTTTAATATCAAGGGCAAAATTGTAATTTCGATTTTGTATTTTACTAATTACTTTTGCTAATGGGGGTTTACTTATTATTAATTACCTTTCTACCTATTCTAATTACCCACCTAATTACGTAACCCCTCACGTTAGCAGCCCCACGAGGAAATCGATGACATCCCATTTCTAAAATTAGTCAAGACCTACATGGTTGACTCGGAAAACGCGCAAGTGCACGCCTTCCGCTCCCAAGCGTAGGAGTGTCAATGCAATATAAAAATAACCGGTGAGTACCGGGTCGGATCACAGGGACAAGTCGTTCTATGTTCACAAAATTTGACAGACAAAGAAAATTAAAGTGTGTTACAACTACCTAAACTAACGGCGGAAGTGTGAAAATCTTGGTGAAAAACGTGAAGTGAAACTAAAAATCCTAACCTATATTGGTAGGGTTAGAGAGCCAAAGGGGATTTAGGATGGCAAGGCGGGAGAGCATGGGTTGTGGGTTCACTGTAATTGGTGTTAATTAAGCTCTAATTACCCCCGTATAACACAATTGATTGTCCGGCTAAGGACACTCAATCGGAAAGTTTAGCATTCAAGAACACAATATTTGCAATATGGATGGACGGATTATCATGGCACTAATCAAATTTGGAGCATGGATTCATCTCGAATTGTGCCCTCTCGAGACTTAACCAATTAAATTTGTGCAATAATAATCTCCATCAATAACATTTAAAATTGGGCAAGAGGGAAATTAGGGCTAACATTAACATCCAACATCAAGAATCACATCCCAAGCATTTTACACTACTCAATCATCTTGAAACACAAGTTTGAATTTTCATTCAATATTAACTCAATATCCATTACAAAAGAGAGATGCAAAAATACAAGGAGGAAGAGGAAATTTTTCACCCAAAGTCTCCCCAAATGAGCTTCCATCTACCAATTTGCACCTCCACCAAGCTTCTCCACCATCCCCATGGCCTCCAAGCTCCTCCCTAGCCTCTTGGGGAAGAAGGAAACCCTCCAAGCCCTAAGAAAATCAATTATGGCCGAAGCTGCAGCCAAAAAAACGAGATTCTCCCTCCCAATTACGCATCAGGTCGAAAATAAGGCCAAAAGGGGCTGCGGGTCGGGTTCCTTGGCCACCCGAACCCGCCTTGCGCGCGCTTCAAGCTGTATGAGAAGCGGGGCCGGATCGGGTCGGATCCGGCCCCGAAAAACCTCAGCGCCCGCAAGCAGCGGGCGCTGCTTGATCATTTTGGGGGCACGCACAAAACGCGTGCCCCCCCCCCCCCCCTGCCTGCTCGCGCTTCGCGTAAAGAAAAAAAATAAGAGCAGGCCGGCGCTGGGCCGGCCCGCTCGATAATTTATTTAAAAAAACTTTTTTTTATAAAATCCGCAGAACGCAGCGGCCCAACGGCCCGCTGCGAAAAGGAAGCGGGCCAGCGGCCTGGCGCCACGTGGCGCAGCCGAATTGCGCCACGTGGCGCCCAAATGATTTTCTTTTAAATGGGGTTTTAAACCACATTTCTCCTCCATTAAATATACGAAAAATACCTAGAAATCTCAGAAAAATCCCAAAAAATTCTGGAAAATCCCCAAGACTCCTAGGGGTACCTGAAAAATATAGGAAGAAGAAATTAGTCCATTTGATTAGAAAATTAATATAATGACTATTAAAAGAAAACAATATCAACCTCCAATAATCCATATAAAATGTTCCAATGCTCAAATAATTCCCAAAAAATGGAGATATGATCACAATAATAGCAGGAGCATATGAAAAATAGTAGGAAGCCAATAATAACGATAAAATCCGTATTTTGTGCCAAGAATGAGAGTAAGCCCTAAAATTGATATGAAATGAAAATATACCCAAAAGAGCACGATTAAGCCTAATCTTTAGCACAAAATGGGGGTAGTAAGGGGGGAAATATGCAATTTATATCCTGAATCACACCCCCCAACTAGCTTTTTGCTAGTCCCTAGCAAAATATGCGAAAAATTCGGATTAAATTGAAAAATATGTACCAACTCAAGATACTCTCATGGCATACTCCAAAATGATATTTCCAAATGATTTCAAAGCCAATATACCCAATGTATGAAAGTAGATAACAAATGAAACTCTCTCCAATCCAATTCAAAGAAAAGTAAGGAAATAAGCCCCGTATCACACGTATCGGGAAATATCACGATGTCAAAGTTTCCAACTTTCATGAAAATGGCCAAAACGAAAAAAAAATTTCATCTAAGTTGTGGGAGATGAGATTGCATCATTCATGTTGGTTATTCTTTCATTTTTTCTTCATTTTTCTTTTCTTTTCTTTTTTTCTTTTTTTATTCTTTTTTTATTCTTTTTTTTGTTTTTGATGTTTATGTTTTGCATTCACGCGATAACGCTATAAATGCAAACACGGCCACATTTACATACACGCGATGACGCTATATATGCAAATGGATGGAATGATTCCCTAAATCTCATCTTTGGCGTCCTCCCCAATGTTTCGTGGAGCACCGGCTACTTGATTTGATTAGAAAAACCATTCACTTACACTACTCTATTTCTCATTCCAACACAAATTAGCAACTCATCCACCCACTCCTAAGAGGAAAACAAAACAAACACAATTTGGCCACTCGCAATCCAATTAAAAACTACACCATTCATCCCAACACATGAAATCGCTTACACCAAACTTTTCCCAAATTGTCTCAAAAAGACATCACGACATATGAAATAGCTTCATACATGGTATATTAACATATGAATCCAAATTGGAAAAGGAATGAAAACGTGCCAATCAAACATCGAGAAATCGATACCAAAATAACAATCCGAAAAAATTGCATGGCATTAAGCATATAGGGACAAAACAAAGCTAATGGCGTAGGAACGAGGAAGCCAAAATATGATATGCAATGAATTCATGGAATGAGGCGAAACTTGGAGGAATCTCAAAAAAAAAATTTAACGCCAAAATCCTAACAATCCTAAAGATTCTAACACTCTCCCCCCAACTTAAAATAAGCATTGTCCTCAATGTTAGGAGAGTATTAGATCTCACAAAAGATCCTAGAAAAGAAAAAGAAAAGCATACGAAATACTAAATTAAAACATTTATTTATTTACAATATTGGAAAGAACACACCGTGGCAAATGGCGGATCCAAAATTTCCCTCGGCGGTGGCAATTGTTCCAACGCTCCTTTCATTTCCTCTGCCAATGCTCCTCGGCCAAACGTGGCAATGGCGGCCACGTACACAACCCCAAGCATCTCCTCAAAATGTGTACCTATATAAGGAAGGAGATGGGTTGTGTAAGAAAGAGATGGGGACACATTCCCAAAAAAAGACATCCACACATAATCATCAATATGGAATACGGAATGAAAAGTATGATGAATGTGTGAGAAAACTCCCTGAATGGTAGAAAATGATGTGGTTTGAAGTTCATCCCTTCGGCATTCAATATCAATCGTGGGAGGACGTGCTATCTCCAAAGAAACTACCGAAGGAGAGGGAAACTCGGGATCCATGATGGCGTGTGGTATAAGCTCATCCTCGCTTGCCTCTTCTTCGGCCTCATCAATACAAGAACAATCCTCCTCAATCACTTCACTCCCAAGTGTGTGCGCGATCGGCTCCTCTATCTCCACCATGTCAACAACCAATTCTTCAACAGCTAATTGACACGGCCCAGCAGAAATAGTAGGTGCCAACAAGACAATTTCCTCTACCGGCTCAACCAACTCCTCCATGCCAACACTTGGTTCCTCAACTACTCCTTGGCATGGGGCACTCAATTCTTCAATTACCGATGGGGTGAGATCCATAAACACTCTTTCATTCGGGGCTTGGTGGACCAAAACTTCATAGCTTGGCTTATTTGGAGTCACAACCAATGTGTGATCACCTTCCTTGTAGGACTCCAAATAAAGCCAAGCTGCATTCTCATCCATGTCCAAAAAGTGGCCACTGTCCAACAAATCCACCAAATTCTGCATCTCCGGAAGAAGACCCTCCAAGAAGAATCCAAGAAGACGCACCCTGTCAATTCCATGATGTGGACAACCGTACACCAACTCTGAAAAACGCGTCCAAGCCTGAAAAAATGTCTCACCGATGCGCTGAGCAAAGTTTACAATTCTTCCTTTCCATATTTTGGTCCTGTAAGAGGGAAAAAATTTCATACAAAATTTGTGCTTTAGTACAGGCCAAGATGGACAAATATGAGAGATATAAACTTTAAACCAATTTAATGCACTACCATCCAGCGAATAGGGAAAGAATTTAAGATAAAACTTTTCATCACATTTGTTCCCATCAAAATGAAGCTTGCAAGCACTCTCAAATTTCTTAATATGTAGGTAAGGGCTCTCCGCATCCTTACCAAGGAATCTCGGTAAGTGTAACGACCACTTTTCGTCGTACGTTTTTCGTGCACGTGCTTTTGGCCGTGCACGTGTTTGTTTGGACTTTGTTCGTTTGTGAACACTTTTGTGTGATATGCCGTTGTGAACGTCTCTGAGAGTATTAAATAGTGGCACCATCTTGGAACGACGTTTCTCGAGTCTTTTTTCCACAATTTAAACTTAATCGATGAGACGTGACGATTTTCACTTTTGACGGGAGACGTTTCTATTTTTAGTTTCGTCGTCCGACGTCGAAATTGAGATCCGTCTTTGTAGATAGCTCACATTCGTCTCCACGATCACCACGATATTTATTTTATAATTTTTGAAGTTTATTTGACCACTTTTATATTTTTAACAAGTTTTATAATATTTTTAATAATTTATTTTTAAATTAATTTCGGCCAAATAAAATTTATTTAAGTTTTAAACGTTTTAAAGAATTTTTGAGCCAATTTCCAGTTCATTTGGACCAGGTCAAATCCTTGGATGAGTTGGAGAAGTTTAATTTCAAATTTTAAATTATTTTAAACTTCTAATCCTATTAGATTTAGCCCTAGACCAAGTCAACCCATCTATACTATATAAGCAACCCCTAGGAAGACCTATTTTCACAAGAAATTAGCCCTAACCTCTTCCAAACTCGAAATTGGACGTTGCGACGATTCGTCGCAACGTTGCGACATTCAGCCACCGCACGACCGAAGGAAACGGCCCCGTTCCCCCGCTCCGACCGAAGGCCAACCCCGCATCCATCGCTACCCGCACGCTGCAGCAGCACCGCTCCGTTCCCTCGGTCTGACCGAGGGATTGGCCCGCATCCAAGAAGCCCCGCATCGCAGCACAGCGCCCGCATCGACCCCGCTTGTCGCCCCGCTCCGCACCCCGCACGACCGACTCTCCCCATCGACCTGACCGACGAGAACCCTCGCACCCAGCCACCCCGCAGCCGCTGCACGCCCCAACTCGTCGCAGCCCCGCATTCTCAGCGCACGACCGAGAGTTCTCCCCGTATCGGCTGTGTACGACCGAGAGCCACTCGTCGCAACCCCGCATCCGTCGCACCACTTGCCTCTGTGGGCCCCCCAAGTTCTTCAAAGATATTGTGAGTTCCCCAAAGGTCCCAAGGACTACTGTGGGCCCCATCTTGGTGCTTGCTCTTCGAGGATTCGTCGCGTACGACGTCGTCGCACGTCGTAGCCCGTCGTCGCAACGTGCTAGCTTTGGAATCTGGAATCGTCGCCCGGGTTGATTGCTCTGAAATTTCCAGCGAGGAATCTAATTGGAATCTGGACTTGGAGCGCGATCTTTTATTCCAACCCCCGGCGTCGCTACCCGACGCCGGTGTAGCTTTCGCGTCGTGTTGAGGCCGGTGGACTTGTGCACGTAGGAATCGTGACTTTGGACTCGTTGGACGGTGTTTTCTTGACGTGATAGTTGCAGGCAAGTGAAACTTGCCCACTCTTGTGTAGGGCCATGTTTTTAGGCCACTTCCTTGCTTTTAGCGTAAAAGAGACTAGTCAGTGAAATGATAGCTGGCTAGACGCCTACTTGATCTAGTTTGACAACGAAACTAGATCCGTCACCTAAATGATCTAGCTTGACAATGAAGCTAGATCCAACCCTTAAACTTGATGTTCATGCATACTTAACTGTCACGTTTACTTTCCTTACTTGTACGCTTTACTACTTGCCATGTCATGTCATCCATGCATTGAATGTTGCATTTGTAGCACACGCTACATACTTGTACTTGCTTGTCCCGGGCTAGGTGCACCCCTATGCCATACTTGTTAAAGACACTTCCTGGCTCGTGATCCAGAAGCGAGCATTACCGTTCGGGGGTAAGGCCCTGGCTCGATACACGTGGAGGGGTAGAGTTGAGCGACCACTCAGCGTAGAAGTGTGCCCGTACCGCCTCTTCAGCTGTAAGGCATGAACTCTGTGCACGAGGTGCTTACTTTTCTTGTCTTGTACTTGTCTTGTGAATGTCATGCCATGCTCGTACTTTTCCTCGATTTACTTTACCTGTTGCACTCATACTTTAACTGCCATGTCATTGCATCATGCTAGAACTGCTAGGTTGCTTTACTTTCAGTTTCACTTGCACAAGCCTTCCAGACTTGCTGACATGTGCCCCTTGCTCTTTTGGGTGTCACATGTTAGACCCTGAGCCAGAGACAGTCGTTGAGGACGAGGTGTTTGCTGACGCTGAGCCTGAGCCTACGTTCGTCGAGGAGTACGAGGACACCGGAGACCAGTCTTAGTGACTGTGGAGTTACTTTTACTTTAGCTTGCTGTTAGTTGTCGGTGCTTGCCCCATTTCCTTGTTTTCGTACTTTGTACTTTTGTTGGCCATGCTGGGCCTCTTTTTGACTCTTTTATTTTAGCCTGGTGGCTTTTTCTGCGATGTTGAGATTTATTATTATGGATATTCTGAGATGTTTCTTTTGTCTCTTTTCGTTATTATTATCTTTGTTTCGTTTCGCATTGCAAGGACCTGCAGTTTAAAAGTGATTGACGCTTATCGGACTTGCGGCTTTGTAGCTTCAAGTCTGAGCGGACCTTCTCACGCTTCGCCTCCATGTTTTTGGGAAGCGGGTCGTGACAGGTTTTGTTGGTGGCCCATGCAGGTCCGTCTTGCAATTGCGAATTAACGGAACAACGATAATAACGGAATGTCCATTAAATAAATTGCAACATCCGAGTCAAAAGCTCTGAGTCAAGTTGTTCTCTTAGGACACTAGGTGATAAGAAGGCTTAGTTAGACGTATGTGCTTGCTAGTTAGAGGCCCTGATTGTAGTTAGACTCCCTTTTAGCAATCGATTTGATCGCCATAGGAGTTACCTTAGTGGTTCATGACTACCCCTGACCATATTAGACTTCTAAAATTTCCTTTTGTCGTTCGCTTGGGTTCATCGACTTCGGACCAAGCTGAACGTATTTCTTTACCGTCTAATCTTTAGAAGTCTTAGCGCTTAGTCTTTAATCTTTAGTTGGTCGACCGTAGGACTTTCCGTAGACTTTCCTGATTCATAACCTAGGCGTATGAATGTTTTGATCATCCGACCAATTTCCTTGCCTCGATTCACGAGATCACCCCGTAACGATCGTCGCCAATTTTCGAACCTCTCCATTATGAATTTTGAAACTCTTGAAAGTATTTTTCGAACTTCCTCCTTTCCGAAGTTTAATTTTGACCCAAATTTCAATGCATGTATACTTATACTTCATCCCCCTTCGTTGATTTAAAATTTTAAAAAAAAACGTTGTCGGAATTTCTGAATACTAGTTTATAGTATTTTCCCAGCCTATGTTTTTCGTACTTGCGTAAATGTGTCGTTCCTTCATATAGTAATTTATTTCTGAACCGTGCTTTTATTTTGCACAGTTCGATTTATAATTTTCCCTCTTATTTATGCCATTTGAATAATACATCGTGTTTACTTTTAATATACTTTTCAAGTCACATGGAATTTCAGATTTCAGCAAGTTGGTTTCGCTCGACGTTCTCACTATTTCATATTTTTGCAAAATTACTATTTTCATAACCTCTTCCTGCTTTAGACCCTCCCTGATTTTTTAAAGATTTGCTATTCGATCCTGATGATTCTTATGCTAAGTTACTATTAGTTTCTTTCCGCTCACCATACACGCTTTTAGAAAAATTTCTAAACCCAAATTGAATTTCAATTATTTTTATAACCGTGCCAGACTTGTTGTGCTTGTATATTAAGAACCTTGTGTAAATCAGTTTTTCATCTTTTGGCAAACCCTGGTTCTCTAAAAAGTAGTTTCAATTGAGTATTTTAAATTTTCCATAGCCTAAAGCTTTGAAAGCATTTAACTTGAGTTTAAAATTTTTCCGTTACTTGATTTCATTCTTGACTTTCCAAAACTGTTCGACAACATTATATTAAATTACTGACGTATACGAATTTCTAAAACCTCGTCCTTAATATTCGTGTAAATGATTTTACTTCCTTTTAAAATTTTTAAAACCAATAGACCATTTTCTTTTATTAAGAATGTTCGACTCAAATTTATTTTGAACAACTCGTTTTATCGACCTCCAATATTTCTTTTCAGACTGGGATTTCAACTTTTGAAGAACGACAGTTTCAAAGTCCACGTATTTTAGCTTATGCTATTCACCCTATTTTCTTTTCTGTATCCTATTTAAGCATCACTACATCTCCCTTTTTCCTCAACCTAAACATCACCATTGAGTTAATGTTTCGTCTAACCAAGCTGCCTCCTTGTATTCGTCCTATCTGAATTCGTGCTTATCGATCCTTCTCTCGCCACGCTTTCGACCTCCCTCTATTGCTTAGGCTTAAGTGTCCGTCAATGTCTGTGTCAACCCTTAATTGTTAGTAGACTCTTGGACCCTTTGTGAGGTGTCGTTGTGCACGTACCTAACTTGTGTACGTGGGCTTGAATGAGTGTACCCCCCATAGTATATTGATGCTTGCCTATTGTGTGGCATACATATATATATACTCGGAGTTATTCATGGTAGTATGAAGTTGTTGTGTGTTAGTAGTTATAGATTGTTGTGTGGATAGCTATACTATACTAGAGATGCCTGTGTATATAAGAGTTAGCGTTGAAATATCTAAGTTGTGTATGTAGTAAGAGATACTTGTAATGGTTGAAATAAAATGATTGGTAAAGCTATGTGTATACTAGGTGTGATAATAATAAGTGTATGTATAGTTAAGTAAGTAGGCATATTGAGTGACCCATATGAGTATGTGCTCGTAGGTAGATATGTATTGTGCTTAGACGTAAGTAGTTATGTTTCGTTGTATGAGTATATAGGTGACATGCATATGATAGTAGATTATAATTTTGATTGGTACTGCTTGCTTTTTCGGGATGTTGCATGCGTGCATACCGTAAGGTATACACGACTATTGCACATCTTAATTATGTACGTGTGGATGTGTTAGTATACTAATTATAGGTAGTAGGCTATGGTATGAATATGTACATTACTTATGTGTGACTATACGGTGAATGTTTGTACTAGGGAGGGTATTATAAATATGTGAGGTGCTGATGTCTGTAATACTATTAGTATGGTATATAAATTTATTTAACTATGTGAGTATTGCCTGATTAAATATAAAGTGTGATTGATTTATGGAATATATATGGTTGTATTGGTAGATGTATATACGTTGGAGTGGTGCTGGTATATGTATAAATGCCGCGTTACGAATACTCTGATATGTGTACTGAGTCTCACTCAAGCTTGAGTGGGTATACTCAAAGTATATTGAATGTATGTTTGTAATATAGCGATGTTTGATGTATGTATAGTGATAGGAGTGTTTGTGCCTGGTTGTGTTACGCACATGATTGTGGGTCACCACACCAGTATATAGTTATAGGTGTTGGTCTTGTGGTATAGCTAATTACTAAGGACTTGCTCGTGTGAACGTATGTGTACTAGCTAAAACTAGGTGTGTATGTGTGATAGTTAAATAATGGTATGATTGGTGTATGTAAATGAAATGTTAGTGTGTATGAGTGTGCACCATGCACGTGTAAGTATGTGCTTAGTTATAGGTATGGATGACTATGGTATATGTGGCGTGTCGTAAATATAGTTATAGGACCGAATGTGATGTGAATATACGGTGAAATCATTGCATGCATTCGTATGACTATATAATGAGGGAAATATGGTAGTAGTGACTATATATTAGGTATAGTAAATTTTGACTTAATTATGGTATGGTGTGACTACATGTGTTGAAGTGTTTGGTATTGAATGAATATTAGAGGTTAGTATACCCTTGATGTTTGTGCATAGGTAGCTATCTATACGTAGAGCAATGATTGTATTTTGTGAGACTATCCTTATATGAGTATCTGAAATATTGTTTTGTGATTAGGTAGGTAGTAGTTATATAAGGGATGCATGCTTATATATATGACTGAAATATGTGTATGAGTTTGACTGGCTATAATAGGTATAAGTAATGACGTACGTGAATGTATATGTATACGTGTTGGTAGTATTAACGTTTGACTACCTAGTGCATATATAAGCACTTGTAATGACTATACTTGGTTTGATTATAATATGACTTGATTGGGGTAGTTACTAGAGCGACTAGCTATATTAGAAAGTCCGAGGACGGACTTTATTCTAAGGTGGGGAGGATGTAACGACCACTTTTCGTCGTACGTTTTTCGTGCACGTGCTTTTGGCCGTGCACGTGTTTGTTTGGACTTTGTTCGTTTGTGAACACTTTTGTGTGATATGCCGTTGTGAACGTCTCTGAGAGTATTAAATAGTGGCACCATCTTGGAACGACGTTTCTCGAGTCTTTTTTCCACAATTTAAACTTAATCGATGAGACGTGACGATTTTCACTTTTGACGGGAGACGTTTCTATTTTTGGTTTCGTCGTCCGACGTCGAAATTGAGATCCGTCTTCGTAGATAGCTCACATTCGTCGCCACAATCACCAAGATATTTATTTTATAATTTTTGGAGTTTATTTGACCACTTTTATATTTTTAACAAGTTTTATAATATTTTTAATAATTTATTTTTAAATTAATTTCGGCAAAATAAAATTTATTTAAGTTTTAAACGTTTTAAAGAATTTTTGAGCCAATTTCCAGCTCATTTGGACCAGGTCAAATCCTTGGATGAGTTGGAGAAGTTTAATTTCAAATTTTAAATTATTTTAAACTTCTAATCCTATTAGATTTAGCCCTAGACCAAGTCAACCCATCTATACTATATAAGCAACCCCTAGGAAGACCTATTTTCGCAAGAAATTAGCCCTAGCCTCTTCCAAACTCGAAATTGGACGTTGCGACGATTCGTCGCAACGTTGCGACATTCAGCCACCGCACGACCGAAGGAAACGGCCCCGTTCCCCCGCTCCGACCGAAGGCCAACCCCGCATCCATCGCCGCCTGCACGCTGCAGCAGCACCGCTCCGTTCCCTCGGTCTGACCGAGGGATTGGCCCGCATCCAAGAAGCCCCGCATCGCAGCACAGCGCCCGCATCGACCCCGCTTGTCGCCCCGCTCCGCACCCCGCACGACCGACTCTCCCCATCGACCTGACCGACGAGAACCCTTGCACCCAGCCACCCCGCAGCCGCTGCACGCCCCAACTCGTCGCAGCCCCGCATTCTCAACGCACGACCGATAGTTCTCCCCGCATCGGCTGTGTACGACCGAGAGCCACTCGTCGCAACCCCGCATCCGTCGCACCACTTGCCTCCGTGGGCCCCCCAAGTTCTTCAGAGGTATTGTGAGTTCCCCAAAGGTCCCAAGGACTACTGTGGGCCCCATCTTGGTGCTTGCTCTTCGAGGATTCGTCGCGTACGACGTCGTCGCACGTCGTAGCACGTCGTCGCAACGTGCTAGCTTTGGAATCTGGAATCGTCGCCCGGGTTGATTGCTCTGAAATTTCCAGCGAGGAATCTAATTGGAATCTGGACTTGGAGCGCGATCTTTTATTCCAACCCCCGGCGTCGCTACCCGACGCCGGTGTAGCTTTCGCGTCGTGTTGAGGCCGGTGGACTTGTGCACGTAGGAATCGTGACTTTGGACTCGTTGGACGGTGTTTTCTTGACGTGATAGTTGCAGGCAAGTGAAACTTGCCCACTCTTGTGTAGGGCCATGTTTTTAGGCCACTTCCTTGCTTTTAGCGTAAAAGAGACTAGTCAGTGAAATGATAGCTGGCTAGACGCCTACTTGATCTAGTTTGACAACGAAACTAGATCCGTCACCTAAATGATCTAGCTTGACAACGAAGCTAGATCCAACCCTTAAACTTGATGTTCATGCATACTTAACTGTCACGTTTACTTTCCTTACTTGTACGCTTTACTACTTGCCATGTCATGTCATCCATGCATTGAATGTCGCATTCGTAGCACACGCTACATACTTGTACTTGCTTGTCCCGGGCTAGGTGCACCCCTATGCCATACTTGTTAAAGACACTTCCTGGCTCGTGATCCAGAAGCGAGCATTACCGTTCGGGGGTAAGGCCCTGGCTCGATACACGTGGAGGGGTAGGGTTGAGCGACCACTCAGCGTAGAAGTGTGCCCGTACAGCCTCTTCAGCTGTAAGGCGTGAACTCTGTGCATGAGGTGCTTACTTTTCTTGTCTTGTACTTGTCTTGTGAATGTCATGCCATGCTCGTACTTTTCCTCGCTTTACTTTACCTGTTGCACTCATACTTTAACTGCCATGTCATTGCATCATGCTAGAACTGCTAGGTTGCTTTACTTTCAGTTTCACTTGCACAAGCCTTCCAGACTTGCTGACATGTGCCCCTTGCTCTTTTGGGTGTCACATGTTAGACCCTGAGCCAGAGACAGTCGTTGAGGACGAGGTGTTTGCTGACGCTGAGCCTGAGCCTACGTTCGTCGAGGAGTACGAGGACACCGGAGACCAGTCTTAGTGACTGTGGAGTTACTTTTACTTTAGCTTGCTGTTAGTTGTCGGTGCTTGCCACATTTCCTTGTTTTCGTACTTTGTACTTTTGTTGGCCATGCTGGGCCTCTTTTTGACTCTTTTATTTTAGCCTGGTGGCTTTTTCTGCGATGTTGAGATTTATTATTATGGATATTCTGAGATGTTTCTTTTGTCTCTTTTCGTTATTATTATCTTTGTTTCGTTTCGCATTGCAAGGACCTGCAGTTTAAAAGTGATTGACGCTTATCGGACTTGCGGCTTTGTAGCTTCAAGTCTGAGCGGACCTTCTCACGCTTCGCCTCCACGTTTTTGGGAAGCGGGTCGTGTCAGTAAGGATTTGGTCACCCGCATGTCAAACCCAAGAGAATTTGAAGTACTTGCCATGTTTGAAAAAAAACAAAAGCAAACAATCAAAAAGACTCAAAAAGTGTAAAATAAATAAGGATGAACAATAAGTGGAAAACGAAGAATCGAAAAGACTCACACTAAGAGATAGAAGTTTCACACTAAATATTTCAAAATCAATCAAAAATTGCTAATAGTAGAAACCGTTGTCCCCGGCAACGGCGCCAATTGGTTGACTCGGAAAACGCGCAAGTGCACGCCTTCCGCTCCCAAGCGTAGGAGTGTCAATGCAATATAAAAATAACCGGTGAGTACCGGGTCGGATCACAGGGACAAGTCGTTCTATGTTCACAAAATTTGACAGACAAAGAAAATTAAAGTGTGTTACAACTACCTAAACTAACGGCGGAAGTGTGAAAATCGTGGTGAAAAACGTGAAGTGAAACTAAAAATCCTAACCTATATTGGTAGGGTTAGAGAGCCAAAGGGGATTTAGGATGGCAAGGCGGGAGAGCATGGGTTGTGGGTTCACTGTAATTGGGGTTAATTAAGCTCTAATTACCCCCGTATAACACAATTGATTGTTCGGCTAAGGACACTCAATCGGAAAGTTTAGCATTCAAGAACACAATATTTGCAATATGGATGGACGGATTATCATGGCACTAATCAAATTTGGAGCATGGATTCATCTCGAATTGTGCCCTCTCGGGACTTAACCAATTAAATTTGTGCAATAATAATCTCCATCAATAACATTTAAAATTGGGCAAGAGGGAAATTAGGGCTAACATTAACATCCAACATCAAGAATCACATCCCAAGCATTTTACACTACTCAATCATCTTGAAACACAAGTTTGAATTTTCATTCAATATTAACTCAATATCCATTACAAAAGAGAGATGCAAAAATACAAGGAGGAAGAGGAAATTTTTCACCCAAAGTCTCCCCAAATGAGCTTCCCTCTACCAATTTGCACCTCCACCAAGCTTCTCCACCATCCCCATGGCCTCCAAGCTCCTCCCTAGACTCTTGGGGAAGAAGGAAACCATCCAAGCCCTAAGAAAATCAATTCTGGCCGAAGCTGCAGCCAAAAAAAACGAGATTCTCCCTCCCAATTACGCATCAGGTCGAAAATAAGGCCAAAAGGGGCTGCGGGTCGGGTTCATTGGCCACCCGAACCCGCCTTGCGCGCGCTTCAAGCTGTATGAGAAGCGGGGCCGGATCGGGTCGGATCCGGCCCCGAAAAACCTCAGCGCCCGTAAGCAGCGGGCGCTGCTTGATCATTTTGGGGGCACGCGCAAAGCGCGTGCCCCCCCCCCCCCCCCCCCCCCCCCGCTGCCTGCTCGCGCTTCGCGTAAAGAAAAAAAAATAAGAGCGGGCCGGCGCTGGGCCGGCCCGCTCGATAATTTATTTAAAAAAAACTTTTTTTATAAAATCCGCAGAACGCAGCGGCCCAACGGCCCGCTGCGAAAAGGAAGCGGGCCAGCGGCCTGGCGCCACGTGGCGCAGCCGAATTGCGCCACGTGGCGCCCAAATGATTTTCTTTTAAATGGGTTTTTAAACCCCATTTCTCCTCCATTAAATCAACGAAAAATACCTAGAAATCTCAGAAAAATCCCAAAAAATTCTGGAAAATCCCCAAGACTCCTAGGGGTACCTGAAAAATATAGGAAGAAGAAATTAGTCCATTTGATTAGAAAATTAATATAATGACTATTAAAAGAAAACAATATCAACCTCCAATAATCCATATAAAATGTTCCAATGCTCAAATAATTCCCAAAAAATGGAGATATGATCACAATAATAGCAAGAGCATATGAAAAATAGTAGGAAGCCAATAATAACGATAAAATCCGTATTTTGTGCCAAGAATGAGAGTAAGCCCTAAAATTGATATGAAATGAAAATATACCCAAAAGAGCACGATTAAGCCTAATCTTTAGCACAAAATGGGGGTAGTAAGGGAGGGGATATGCAATTTATATCCTGAATCACTACACCTAACTCATTAATCCTCTAACATTTTCTACACTTAGTCTTAGTCTTCAACGAACACATTAATTAGCTTATGTAATTAACATATTATTATAATAGTTATATTTTTTTATAAATCCCCTCCCTCTCTTCTTCCTTCAACCCGCAAAGGAGAACCCATTTCCCCTGCTTTCTCTCTCTCAGACTCTCCCCCTCTCTCACAGCCCAACTCATCCCTACCCTTCAGCAACCCCCCAACCCTTACACGCACACATAGATCTCTCTCTCTCTCTCTCTCTCTCTCTCTCTCTCTCTCTCTCTCTCTCTCTCTCTCTCTCTCTCTCTCTCCCCCCCCCCCCCTCGTTCTTCCCCCCATACTCATGCACCCAGCGGCAAACTCACGCACAGGCCCACTCTCACCCTCTCAGCTACCCCCCGCATTCTATCTCTCCTCTCCCAACTCTCTCTTCCCCGAAACCCATGCAGCCTCGCAACCAAGCTCCGCCCCGCCATCGCTCCTCTGTGCCCCCTCTCGTCGCCACCGTACTCGCCCGCCACCGGAGCACATAGATGCCGCCACTGCCCAGTGCTCCTCCCCTCCCCGTTTCTGGCGTCACCCCCTCCCTAGTCGCCGCCTCTCCCTCCCTTCCGATGGATGACCCCCACTTCCCCCCCACCGACGTCACCGACATGTCACCGCGCTCCGCGCCTTCCTCCGCCACCAAGGAGCCCCGAAGAACCCCCGACGCTTCCTACCAACGTTGCCGAGCTCCCCGCTTTGACCCCGATCTCTGCCTCCCCTCTCCCCCAACCGCCACGAAGCTCCGACGCTGCAGCCATCGCCTCCCGACGCCCCCAACGACGACGCCGCCGAGCGTGGCAGCCCCCGAGCTCCGGCGAGCTCTCGCTCCTCACCTCCAAGAGCCTACCGCTCATGCGCCTTCTATCGACTGTAGCTCACCGCTGTCGATGAAAGCCGCCGGCCATTGCCGCACCGCCGTCGCCCGGCCCTGCATCGCCTGACGTCGTCGCCGCCATCCGCCACTGTCGTCCCCGAGCCGTCCGACGTCGAAGACCCACAAAACACCCGTCGCTGCAAGTTTTTGAAAGGAAACGAGGTATAACACAAAAATATGGATACGTATATACTAGTGTATATACGTATTTAAATATTTATAATAAGGGTTTATTGGACTAAAATTAATAATAAATAATATAGGGATTGAAAAAATATGATGCTGGCTCCAGAAAATCAGAAATGACATTCTGGATCCAAAGGTGCTAGTTTCATCTCAATAGGACGCTTAGTTTTTCCACAATAAATTTTTAAACCTAAAATTTAAATACGTTTTTTTCGTTTAAAAATTTGTAACTTGTTATTTTCACGTACACTGATACGTGATAAAAATATATGTTGTAGTACTCTTCGAGACTGTCATTTTGACAGCTTACTTGCAACTTTCCGATGCAGATTGCATCAAGAAGAAATTATTGAATAAATATGTTTAATTAAAATTAGTTTTTAAATTGATTTTCGAGCTTTTTAAAATTATAAAAATTATTATAAGATTCAGAAAAATATTTCCTCTTGCAGTAAAATTATTTTCCTCATATCTAGCCTATATAAAAATTTAGCACGTTTTTCGGCACCGTTTCAATCGAATTATAAAATCAAACACGCTAAGTTAAATACGTAGAAAATCGGGTGTTCTGTAACCGATTGTTCTTGTGTTTGCAGGTACCAATTCTCGTGCAACAGCTTCCTTGGAAGCTCTAGCTCTAACCTCGTCTTACTACGACGAGCTCGATAATGTAAGTCACTCTAATTCTAGTTTTTGAAGTCAATCTAGTGTAAAAGCATGAACTTAGGATGCTTATAAATAGTCTCAGAAGAACCATTGATTCTAACTAACTTCAATTGAGTTTCTTCAATTGCACGTAAACTTATAACTCTCGTTTACACTTGTCTACCATGTTTTGATACTCATCACTTGCAAAATACGCATACACTTTGTGTACACTTGTAGCTCGATTGCTCATGGACACATCACCTGCTGCATGCCATTTACTACTCAGTAAATGCTAACGAATTATCGTATGAAATGTCATGTGTGGAACATCTTGTAGAATATCTTGTGGAATATATTGTGGAACATCTAGTGGAACATTATGTAAGGAACATGTACTAAATTCACATGACACATCACTGAGGTTTGGGGTAACTCATAGTTTGAGAGAGTGCAGGAGCGACTGGAGTTCAATCTACATGTCTAGTTGCCTCATGTCTAGCTGCCTGTGTTTCGACAAATAAAATATGATGCCCATGTCAGCATCCTGTCTAGCTGCCTGTGTATTCAGCATTCATCTGGGTCGCGCCCAGGCAAGAGATGAACTCAATGGTCACATATTTTTCCACAACCCTTTACCAACCACAACCCACCTACCCTTCGTTCTTACTCACAACTCGCAACCCAACCCATGCGATCCCCCTATCTCCTCCCTCTCTCGGTAACCCTTAACCCTATTTATACCCAAACCATCCGCCCTTGTTTTCTCTCTCACTTCCCTCTCTCTCTCCCCCCTTCACACTCACCAAAATCCCCTACCTCTCTCTCCTCCCCTCGTCGGAGTGCCACCACATCGCCGCCTGCTACACGTCTCCGAGCCTGCCTCCAAGCCGTCCCCTGTCGTCGTCGCAACCCCCGAGCTCCGCCGCTGCTCCGCCAGCCTCCCGCCCCTCTGAACGCTACCGAAGCCCCCGCCTTCACCTGCAGACACCGCCGATGAGTGCCTCCACCTCTCTGTGAAGCCCCAGCAGCGGACCATGTCGCCCTCGACCCAACGAGCTCCCCTCCTCCCCCGCTCTCCTCTGCCACCACCCAGACGTCGACGAAGCGCCTCGCCCACGTCCCCGTCCCCGTAGAGAGCTCCCCCAAGTCACTCCTCCACGCGCCCAGCTCCGACGTGTATCCGCCCGTCGGTGCTCCCCGCCGCCGTCGGTGCTCCGCCCCAAGCCACCGTCCAGCCGCTCACCCCCCGATCGCCGCCGTCGTCGTGACCCCCCCACTGCATGTGAATGGCGAAGGTGGGTTTAATAACGAGTTTTAATACGTTATTATAAACGTATTATCATATATATATACTAGTCATAACCCGTGCCCGCGGGCACGGTTCATTTAAGATTTTCTCCCGCAAAATCTGTGTTCCCCAAAAAAATTATTTTCACAGCCAAAATTTTAAAGAATAACAAATTTGCGTAAAAATATTTAGAGACACGGGCACCTTCAGCGTGGGCGCCTTCGGCGCGGAACAACAAATACAGCGTGGGCACCTTCGGCACGGGCGCCTTCGGCGCGGAACAACGTGCGAACACCTTCGGTATGAACAAAAAATTCGGCACAGGCATCTTCGACGCAGAACAACAAATTCGGCGTGGGCGCCTTTGGCGTGGAACAACGCGCGAGCACATTTGGCGCGGAACAATAAATTCGACGCTAACAACCAATTAGCGTAATAAAATTTAGCGGGCGCCTTCGGCGCAGAACAACCAATTCGGCATGGGCGCATTCAGCATGGAACAACCAATTAGCACGGTGCAAAACGACCAATTCGGTGTGGGCGCCTTCGGGACAGAACAACCACTTAGCGCGGTGCGGACGCCTTCGACGCAGAACAACATACCTCAAGGTATTTTTTTGTAACGATATTAACTTAAATTTTTTTACGCTAATTTGTTGTTCCGCTGAATTTTTTTACGCTAATTTTATTGATTAAAGTATTAGTTCATCGGACTTTATAATGGGATAATTAGAAACACGACTTAATATACGTCAAAATTATTTTAAAAATTTTGAGCCAAGGGTAGCGATAAGTCAGCATACTCTAGGCCTGTAAATAAACAATTACCATAATTTATGTTCATAATGAGAAGGGAGAGACCCCTCCATGTGCTGAGTCAATTAGGCAGGTGAACATAGAAGACTCTGAAGACATTCTCAAAGGGAAGGTCTCAAAGACTTCCCTGATTTCTGGAATTGAATTCTCTTATTACAACCTTTCCCATTTGTCATTAGTCATTTGTCATTAGTCAGTTCCTTTGATAAAATTCAATAAATCAAATAAAATGTTAATCGACATGCTTAATTGTTGGCAGCTCTTGATTAGCTAGAGATGCATCATGCATGTTCTCAGATAATCATATTGGTGGAGCGGGCATGGTTCATATGAAGTGTGTTAGAAACAAACGAATAGTGTTACAAACAAACTGGCAAACAAACTGACAAATATGACATATGAAGTGTGTTAGAAACAAACTGGCAAATCATGCATGTGTACCGAAGAATACATATGAAGTGTGTTACAAACAAACTGGCAAATATGACATTAGCGGCAAAGCGGCTCTCCGACAGCCTCTTCGACAACGAATAGTGTGAGGCAGGTGGAAGGAATATCGATGGTGCTCAAGCTGAAACGACAAACACAACATTTGAATGCACCGACTTTTTAACAGCCTTCTGTTCTGCAAAGGATCTCTGAAGATCATCAAGAAACTGCTCCGTAGCCAAAAAATGCAAATTGCACACGACATGAGATATAGTAAGCAATTTGTTTATGCTATCAGCATTTATACATTCAAAAATTTCATAATCTCTTAATGTCATACATTCTCAACAGTCACTATATGTGAATAAACTATGCAATAGACTTGAGATGATAAACTCTTTTACTGTAATACAATACAATAAGAATTGAGAACAACAGTATGACAAATCTGGAAAATTATAGAACACATGCTTGAGGGTAGCTATTAGCCTATATTATAGTTCTTAGTTCAATTGAACTCCAGAATCATAGATGTCTCCGGCCTTCCAGTCTTGAGGTATGTCGTTGGCGGGCACCACCCAGCTCTCATCTCCGTCGTCTCCTGCTCCGTTTGTGAGCATCCTTATCGACAGAGGCCCGCTGGGCAGAGAAACCACGGCCCACACCGCTCCATGGCTCCGACTCAGCAGCTTGCAAGTCAAGTTCACGGTCTGCACACATACGAATCCACATATATTAGTTAGATCAAACTCGACACATTTAGTCGATTAAATATAGATTAAACGGTAGCGAGTTACCTCGCATAGCTGGACTGCAGTGATGTCCTGGTCTCCTTGCTGAAACCATATCTGAAAGGCTAGATAGTCGGGGAAGTTGCTGCTGCCGTCGATCTTGAAGCTGATGTTCTTGTTTGGATAGCTGCAAGGAACCCCGCCAGATTCATCGAGACACCGTCAGACTTAACATTGTGTTGATTGATTAAGTTGCTTGTTCTTTAGATTTTGCACCTCTTGTACTCGACGCCGACCACCCCAAGCGCCAACAGGGATGCACCTGCGTCGGCCGTCTGAGCCATCTGAGAGAACGCGCGCTGGCTTAGTATGAAGTCGGTGTTGCCGCTTGCGCCCGAGTCCATGATCATAATGGTCACTCCGTTGTCCGAGCAGAGGTTTGCATTCGTGCACTTGACCTGCATACGGCAAAGATATTGAACATGAGGTCAGGGTGTTCTGTTTTGAGTGATCTCAAAGTAATCTCAAAGTGAATTACCACCTCCATCATTAATCTCAAAGTAAAATCCACCAGGTGGAGGTTCATAATACCACCTCCTTTTATAGTACTAAACAGAAATTGATATGCGAAGAATGGCATCTTAGGCCTTCATCATTAATCTCAAAGTAAAATCCACCAGGTGAAGGTATGTCAACTTCAGAATAGAAATAATGCGAAGAATACCAAAAAGAGAAATTGATATGCTTTTCTTAGACCTGGTACAGCATGAATACCACCTCCTTTTATAGTACTAAACAGAAATTACATTCATGTATCTCAAAATATCTCAGATGGCATCTATTCATTTGGTTCTTTGCCACTACAATCTTCTTTAATTATTAAATATAACTTCTTAATTTGAAGCATAAATTTCAATCTGCATCAGAGCTAAAAAAACTTGGAAGTCTTTAATATTTAAAATCAATGGCAAAGTTCAATGGCATTGGCAACTGACAAAATTCTTTGTCAACCTGAATGCCAATTACATTATCAGATTTGGACTAACTAACATGCATATCAATGGCTTGTTTATTCAAGAGAAAGCATATGGAAGTATCAAATGCCTGTAGCCACATTGAGCCTATGGAAGTATTATTCCATATCCAAGTTTCTTGAAGAGGCTTCAAAATCAAATAATATTCTCTCTTTAATAGGCAGACTTAATTTAGGGAGAAAATTTAGGCGACTTTAATTTATTAACCAGTTTTCAGAAATCTAGCTAGACTATTTGATATGAATGCTGGTGTACTTAGATCATGAAATGTCATCATCAATTTCTTGATAATTGGATTAATGAATAGCCTTCATTTTGTGGAAGGAACTTTTCTAATCATTGAATATATGAATGCATCATAACACAACACACAATGGAATTTCATATCTGCATTTTTTCAAGGATCATCAAAACCACAGTTCATATAAGATTGTCTCTGATTCTTTAGAAGTCTTGAAATCAAATTGAACCTATAATTAAAATAAAAAACAACTACTGATGGATATTGTCATGAGAATAAATTCGGGTTGTTCATATGACATTCATACCAATATGACATTCATACCAATTTTTCTTGTATGTTCTGATGGATATTGCAATGCCAGCGTATTTTAGCTCCCTACCGACTTCAGCCCTTATCTTTGAGTTGTTCATCCTCTGTCCCAAAAAATAATCAGTTCCTGCAGATAGACGCTGTTTTAAAGAATCGCTATCAAATAATTGAGGAACATGGTAGGGAATCATACCTAGAACATGGTAGGGAATCATACATATAAAACATTGGCATTCCTTACTAATTTTTCTACTTTGTTTTACACAGTCCATTAATTCTTGCCTGCATATTAAAAAGAAAGTACTGATATTAGAATTTGTGACTAAAGAAATTCATTCCTAATATTTTTGGTCACAACATGAAGTTTCATCCACCACTGGTAATGATAATTTATAGACAACAGGAACCTTGGATATACACATAATTTCCAAAACCACATGAGAAAATAGATCTAGAGAGGATGGTTGTCACAACCTATAAATGTCTGACCATGGTACCTCTTCATAATTGCAATTGCAAGTGATGTAGAGTATTCCTTATTTGTGATATAATCCAATAAGTAGATGTACAATTGACATGAACATACTACCAGTTTAATACACTAATATTCAAGTTTTTCTAGAATTTCTAGGATGGAAAGAATATTGCTTTCAAATAGAAAGCTGAAGAACCACGGTTAATAAAATTCCTTCCAATTGTGAACAAAAAAAATACTTTTCTACAGATCCCTCAAGAATACCCTATCACCGAACAATATAACAACGAAAGACAACCAAGTGTCAATATAACCATTAAAGAAAATGCTAAACACATGGAAATATTACAATAGAAACTTATTGAGAAATTGTGTCTTCTAACAGAGAAAGGGAATATATATGCAGACACTTGCAAAAATAAAAGAGAGATGTATAGATACACATGTATGTATTTATGTGCATAAATGTTTTGATTATTCAGATATGGTATGTACCCAACTTCATGAGCTGCCATCAAGATTGCAAGTCAACATCATTTGGCATAATCTTATAATGCCAACATAGGAAAAAGAAAAGGAAGATTCCTTACCGATACTTGAGACTTCCAAGAGAAGGTAACATGATGTCATTCTTGCTGAGTTAAATTGGCAACTTCCAGATTCAATGGCACTATTCCCAAAACAAAGTATATAATAAAGTAAGCTGGTTAAAATCAAAATTGATTGGATGAGCTAAGTTTGTAAAATCAAGAGGCAGCATCCTTCTAATTAAAAAATTTCTCACATATCACAACCTCTGTATTTTTTATTTTCAATAAGTTAGTGCCAGTAAAATTTATGGCTCAAATGGTAGACCCAATAATACAGATATTGCCTCATCAACAAATGAAAATAATATAAACAATGATAGGAAGACCAAACCTTCATTTTCCATGTACCAACATCATGTGAGCCCAAACCCCCAACAAATCACTTGAATGAATGGTAGTTGGCTGACAGTACAATGAAAGATACATTTTGGAAACACACGAAACTTAACCACTGGAAATTCTGTGCATGTCACATATCTCCATAATTCTTACAAAAATTGCTTGCAAAAGTTTGTTATAACACTACTACAATAATTCTTATAACACTACTACAATAATTCTTACAAAATTGCTTGCAAAAGTTTTAGTTGTGATCATTCCATATCTCCCCATCATTCCATATCTCCCCATCTGCATACAAAAGTAACGATCCTCCTTTCCAAGCCCAATTTCCTAAATGGACACACAACATATTATTCCACCTTTTAGTAGAGAAATAAATTACTAATTTAATGTTGAATCAAAAAGTAAAGTTATGATAGTTTATAAAACTCACTATTTTGACCTTTCTCATGTTTCAACAGAAAACATGTTGCGCATCACATAATAAAGAGAGTGAGTCTCAATCGGAATCCATAAGGAAGTGCCATTTGGATGAGCAATAACCTAAGTAATTAAAAAACATAAACCTGTTAGAGATAATTTAATCGATAATACTACAAATTCAAAGTTAAAACTTTATTTACCTTGTTAAATGGGAGCGGGGACGATCGAGCTTTGAGTATCCAATCACGCTCAGCAAGAAATATCTTCCAGTGATGGCGATCGAGCCCTGTAACATTCGCTTGTACTATTCCTTTTTCAACTAACTGAAAATTATAATAATTAAATAGTTACTAATATAAAAAAATTTAGTAAGAAAATGATGTCAGTTTTAATGGAATGCATACCATATCCCCCCAAATTCTCGTGTAAGGACGTAACTTGACAGATCTATTAATGTTTCGAAGTAATTTAACCTATAATACAAAAACGATTTAAAAACAACTAATACCAAATAAAGTATAGAACAAAGTATGTTTAGCAGCTTACAGTTTCACACAAATAAGCATCGTGCTTAACATCCTTCTGTAAAAAAAATAAAGCAATATTTTAGCAAACTAAAGTTAAAATTTTAGTTAAATTTGTTTTAAAGGCAAAAAATTTCTTACATTGCCATAAATTGTAATGCTTGTCCACATCTTGTAGCCCTTCAATAAAAATAATACAAATCATTAGTGTGTAGCAAGCATCAAGTATAACAACAAACGACCAATTGATAAAGGTTTTTTCCTGAAAGAATTACCAAACGATTAAAATTAATAGAAAGATGTTTACTTACTTATAATAGTCATCACAGAGATTCATAGCAAGACTTCTGGATAAACAATATTAACTGTGTTAGTTGAATCAGACGGCAGAAGGACACTAACACGATCAAAAGATGTGCACCTAGAAAGTGCCACATAAAGATGCCCATGGCTAAAAACTGGGTTACGCAAGTCAACCCCAACGAACTTTACAGATTGTCCTTGAGATTTATTAATTGTCATGGCGTACGTTACACGAACTGGAAACTGTCGTCTTGTCATATAAAAAGGTAATTCTGAAGCTGATGGGGACAAAGATATTCTTGGAATAAACACAAAACTGCCGGCTTTATCCCCATTCAAAATTTGAGCTTCAATCACACGGGATGCGCATCTAAGAACCATCAATCGTGTGCCATTACAGAGCCCATCTTTAGGTGCAATATTACGCAGTAAAATAATTGGACAACCAACCTTAAGGTCAAGTTTAAATGGTGGCAAACCAGGAGGATTCAAAGAGTTTATGTACTCGGTCGGATAACGATTTATAATGGCAGGATCAATTTCTTCAGATTCAGCCAGTTTGTCTGCAGCTAGATACGTAATCTGTTGTCCAGGATAAATTTGTAAAGCAGCAGTATTTATTAAATTAACATCATCATTACGCGCAGAAAGAATTATTCGTTCAGTCAGATACGCCGGAGTCACCACACCCTCAACATCTAGCTGCGGATAAATTCTTAGTAATAATTCTTTTAAATCCTTGCATCGGAATATGTGGGAGGGTAGCTCCACCACTTCATTAGGCTTTGTGCCGACCTATTACATAAATAGAAATTTTTTTAATGTAAGGGTAAATATTGTACAATGGTTATTAAAATCATCAAGTATGTAAATAAATACCTCCAAAATAAAGTTTGCAAAATCTGTATTTTCAACAGATGAATTAGTCAACCGCATATTTTGGTCCAAGATCAAAACTTTTATAGAACACCACAATGCAGATCGTCTCAATGAGGCTCCAACAATTTCTTCTCGAACCCCCTTTGGTATGACTGGCAAGATTTGTTGGAAGTCCCCACCAAGAACAACGGTAATACCACCAAATGCTCTGTTGTTATCACAAATATCTCTCAACGATCAATCCACTGACTCAACACAATGGCGATGTTGCATAGGAACTTCATCCCATATTATCAGCTTTGTTTTTCTGAATAATTGCGCATGTATAGATTGCTTACTAAAATTACAAATTGAATTATCATGCACATCTAACGGTATACGAAATGTTGAGTGTGCAGTGCGACCTCCGATAAGTAGCAACGATGCAATACCTGAAGATGCAACGGTGATAACTATATTTCCAAGACTACGCAACATGGTCGATATTGCATTATACAAAAAAGTCTTTCCAGTTCCAGCACCACCACTCAAAAAAATGTAGTACCTCTATTTTCAAAAACAGATGAAGTAATTGCTGAATAAGCTGCACGTTGTGCATCGTTTAGGCAATCAACATCTTTTAGTGCATCCAACTGTTGCGCTGTATTTATGAGTTCCTGATGTTCATGCAACAGTCTATTGCCAACATTTGTGTTCCACTCTCCTGTAGGAAATGGCATCGGCGGAAAGTCAGCTAGACACTTGCCAGACTCCTCAAGTAATTCATTGATAAGGAATAAACCGTAATCTTCAAGTTGACATTGAGTTGGAGTAGAAATTGCAAATAAAGCAGAAATTTTATGTTGAAGATCGTCGCAAATATGCACTGAGAATTGATTCCATAATGCAAGTGGGTCGATTGGTGAACATTCGATAAGAATAATACAAAACAATCTTCTTAATTGATAGCCCGTTTTCATAATAGAAGCCTCGTAAAGGCATTGTTTCCATTCTGAATCATCTTCAAGCAAACCTCTTGCAACGCACGTTGCTTTGAATGTAGAGTACTGTACATTATTGAATGTGCGTAAATTTTCCCATGATGTTGGTCCTTTAACAACGGTTAGCAACAACCGCAGATAGAAGCGCTCACCAGAGTTGGGAGATGCAAAATACATTCTGCCAATTGCATATCCCGATTTTTTTGGAGTCCATACCTTTGTGGATAAATTCCACACAAACTTTTGAGGGAACTCCTGGTAAGTAAGATCACGTGCTAATGCATGTAATGCACAACATGTAAAAAATTCAGTCAAAGTTGTCTTCTCATTTTCAGCTCTAGACCTTATTGTAGCAGAATCTTCATCTGGATCAAAAATAACACGGTGTTGCCCTGGTAAATGAAGAACCAATCTTTGTACTGACAGAATCTCCTGATGTAAAGGATGCTCAAATATCGGCCAAGCTGCCTCTGGTGGTCCAATATATCTTGCATCAAGGTATTGTTGGACCTCATCTACTGCACCCAGCACCATGGTGGTTCGATCATGACCTTTATAAATGTACTTATGAATGTACTTGACACATCTTATACCGGCACAAACTTCGACATTAATATGGCAGTTAAAGCGTATGGAGAGATACTTATTATGTGGAACAACATCTCGATTATCAACCTGATGCCCCCTTACAGTATAGATATGTCCATCATTACGACGACGATATACAGGATAGCCGTCACGATCCATTGTTGTCGAATCTGCATAAGTTCTTGGGTACTTCTTAGTGCATTTACCATTTTCCATACATGAAGCATTTGGATTTCGAGCACCGCATGGTCCGTGCACCATACATTTCATAATGGTATCGAATAATTCTTGATCTTGAGTTGGATCAGGAAATTCAGCACAAACAATCTTATCCACTTGATAACATGTATGGATCTTATCTGGACCACAAAGAAAGAAAAGAGCATGCATATGTGGAAGCCCACGTTTCTGAAACTCAATTGTGAAGACATGTGCCACTTTCCTGCCAAATACATTTTTGACATCAATCTCCTTCATCAAAGCCTTTCGTTTTAACTCAAAAACACGTGCAACTAAATCAGGTCGATCGATAGCCTTTTGATTGGGCAGAAGAGCTGAAATTATTTCAGGCCACTTAGGATTCGCAGTCATGGTAAGAAATATATCGGGGTGTTGGTTATACCGTGTGATAGCCATCGAGTCTTGAAAGATTTCGAACATGTGACGTGCACTACCAGTGAAAGATGATGGAAGTATCATGTGTTGGCCAATTTGGTCACCACTTCCATATGCATCAATATCTGCAAGGCCCTGATATAGTTCTGAACGGAGTTTTTGCTGATTAAGTTTGATGAACGTCAAACGATTCTGCTCAGTTGCTGCCCAAGCATCAACTATGAACTCTTGGAACAATTTTCCAGCTCTTAGAATTGAAGAATACTCGTATGTCTTTCAAACAGACGGTAGCTATAATACTCACACAATGTAAGGCGCCTATGTGAGACTTGATTTTGCAAAGGATCCCATTGCTTCAAATCTGGTTCCCATCCAAGCTGACCATGCGGGAATAATAATACATAATGCAATGGCAAGTATGCAGGATGAGCCTCGTTGATTTGCATTAGTTGATTATTTCCTCGTAGATGTAAAACAATATCTCGCATCTTAGAAGGTCGATGGCCATCTCCTGGTAAAATAATTGCAATTTCATCTACGGTTGGCAGGTTATATCGTCGTCGATCCTTATTTGAATTATAATGCAGATATACAGGGAGATCATGACCATATGAATCCGTTTGTGTTAAAACAGTATAAGCCTGACGATACAGAGCGATGAATGGATTTATGACTGATAAACAATCTTGAATAATTTTTAATACATCCCGTCTCAAATGAGGATTTCTATGACTTCGTAACTCTGTAGCAGCAGCCGGATCATATATATATAGTTGGCAATAACTTGCTGTTTGATCCTGTTGTGGCAAAAGTGAGCCTGTTCGATGACGCAATTCTCCATGAATTGTAAACGTTGGTGGACCTCTGCCAGCAATCAATCTTCGATCCAATGAAGCGCCAAGGCTGGTAAATGCATTAGCCGCATTATACTCCCGAGTATATTGTCGAAATGATTTTGATTGGTCACTGTTACCATCATATAAATCTCGAAGTTGTGGAGGGGGTTCAATAAGTGTATCTAATTTTACTTTTCCTTGTAAACAGCAGGTTCCAAAACGATGTGTTGTCAAAGTTGAAGTCGACAACTGTTCATCCAACCAATGTAAGGCTGAGCAATGAGGGCATGGAATGTTCATTGATCCAAGATAATGCCGAACAAAATCCACATGCGTTGGTGGACCAACTCTATGTTGAGTTGGCCTTCGTTGGCAGACCAACTCTGGAGAAGCTGTTGATACAGGTTGTATTTGAGGCATATTAAGTATGGTGGTAGGAGTCATATATCGAGATATGTTCCGTTGCTCTTGTTCCCGTTCTCGTCTTCTACGTTGAGATAAAGACCTATACAAATTTAAACCAAAACTAAATACAATTAAATAAATTTAGGCATCATGGCGTGGATAATTAAGTGGACAATAACCTGTCAACTGGTTCAATATGTTGTTCACGAATTGCATCATTGCATGAGCCCGAGCCCCCAGTTGGAGAGGTTGTTACTTGAGGTATATCAAGTATACTATTAGGAGTCATATGGTGTTGAGATATGTTTCTTTGCTCTTTTTCTCGCTCTCTTCTTCTACGTTGAGCTAAGGACCTATACAAAATTAAATTCAAAGCTAAATAGAATTAAATTACATTAATTAGATTAGATATTGTGTACAGTCCTATAGATAATAACCTGGTAGATGGTTCAGCTTCATGTTCTGAAATCATATCAGTGTGAGTCCTGTCAACTGGTTCAATATGTTGTTCACAAATTGCATCATTGCGTGAGCCCGAGCCCCCAGCTTTTTGTTCAGTTGGAGAGGTTGTTACTTGAGGTATATCAAGTATACTATTAGGAGTCATATGTTGTTGAGATATGTTTCTTTGCTCTTTTTCTCGCTCTCTTCTTCTACGTTGAGCTAAGGACCTATACAAAATTAAATTCAAAGCTAAATAGAATTAAATTACATTAATTAGATTAGATATTGTGTACAGTCATATAGATAATAACCTGGTAGATGGTTCAGCTTCATGTTCTGAAATCATATCAGTGTGAGTCCTTTCATTTTGCCATCGTTGCAATGATGCAAGGCGACGATGATTCGGTGGTGAAGAGCCAAACGTAGGTTCAGTAAGAGTTCTATGTTGGGCTTGTCTCTTCCGTGATGCTGATATTCTTCGTGATAAGTCACTATCAACAGATTCCTAAATTGATTATGTAGTATAAGTTTGATCGATGATGGTAAATCAAGTATCTATTATAAATTTGGTTATAGTAACAAATTACATACCGGTTGCATGTTGATGTGAAGCAAATGAGAGTGCTAAAAGATGTAAGCTCGACCTTCAACTAAATCGTTTAAAATAAATGTTAAAAATATTAATCCCAATAATATTAAACAAATATGTATGGAAGATAGCCATTGCAACAACCATGTACCAGACAAAGTTGGAAAAAAGCAAAAGAAATTTGTGCATATATTGAACGGGAAACCAAAACACTTCAAACACTTTGAAGTATGAAAATATTTGGATCAAGATCGCAATCCAGTTCGGTTTGCATGGCGTCACGGTTGTTGTCAGCAGTAGTCAACGCCAAGTCGTAGATGACGTCTCCGCTGCCAGGTGGTAGATGACGTCGCCGCCGATAGATGGTAGATGACGTCGTCGTCGAGCTTTGTTCAAAAGGGATTCAAGTCAAAGGTTGGGTATATCTAAAGGTATATGGATCAATGAGCTATATAATATGTTGCTGTTGTGGTTGTTCGTGGCTAACATCAAGAGGTTAATGATTATGCTAACTTGCACTTAAGAACATGTAACCTGCGATTAAGAAAATATATATGCTAATATTTTAAGGCATTGGTTAAAAAGCATGTTCTCAACTGGTAGGAATTTTTAAGGCATTTTTAAAAGGTAGGCATTTTTTAACAAAGACTCCCAATTAAATAAGCCAATTATGATATCAGCTTGCTATCGGGAATGGGAGTCTATGTATTAAATAAGCTGTTAATTTAGATCAGCTTGCCTTAATAAATTAGCTCTAAAATGCATTAATAAATGTTAATTTAGATAGCAACCAATTAATAAACCAATTAGCTGTTTTGAGATAAATATATAATTTCAGAGAACTCCATATATTCATCCATATATTCATTCATATCAAAACATGGGTTGCATATATACCACTAATAAAGAATGTTTACATCATAGATAATGTTTACAGCATAGATATTTTCAAAGCACATATCTACATATCCATTTCATTCAATCTCCACTTCCAAAGTTCTAAGCTTACTGAAGAATAAACAACTAAACTGATGGTAATAACAACTAAATACATTATCACTAAGAACGTAGAGAAGATGGAGACACTAAGAATAAACATACCCGTTTATAATTTTTACAGAATGTTTACAGCATAGATAATGTTTACAGCATAGATATTTTCAAAGCACATATCTACATATCCATTTCATTCAATCTCCACTTCCAAAGTTCTAAGCTTAATGAAGAATAAACAACTAAACTGATGGTAATAACAACTAAATACATTGTGAACGTAGAGAAGATGGAGACACTAAGAATAAACATACCCGTTTATAATTTTTTGGGTAACACTTCTGCAAAATTAGATATGTGCTTGAGAAGATGCAACTAAATACTTCTGGAACTGGGTAACACTTCTGCAAAATTAGATATGTGCTTGAAAATTATCCTGCGAAGATGGAGACATGCATGAATCAAGATGCAAAAATTATTCTGCAAAAATTACCCAACAATCAAGGGTAACACTTCTGCAATTAAGACATACCTGCGATGAACTGGGTAACACTTCTGCAAAATTCTGCAAAATTAGATATGTGCTTGAGAAGATGCAACTAAATACTTCTGGAACTGGGTAACACTTCTGCAAAATTAGATATGTGCTTGAAAATTATCCTGCGAAGATGGAGACATGCATGAATCAAGATGCAAAAATTATTCTGCAAAAATTATGTGGCCTCAAAGATGAGGTTTTTTATTGTAGTTTGAGAAAAAAAATTTAAAAATGAAAAATTTTAGTTAGAGATGAGTGATATCATGCCAGAGTCAGGCTGGCTTGTGTATTACTTCCAATTTGACAACATGAGATTTATAAAGCCCTCTCATTCTAGGAATGCTAACAACCTAAGGGGTCTTAAGCTTTTGATAAATTGAATATAAGCTGTGTATTTCGGCAAAATTGATAAATTTTTCTATGATCTAACGCATGTGTAAACATCATAAGAATTATAAGATTTTTGGTGTTTTTAAACTGAACGTTGCTGATCAAGATGCAAAAATTAGATATGTGCTTGAAAATTATCCTGCGAAGATGGAGACATGCATGAATCAAGATGCAAAAATTATTCTGCAAAAATTATGTGGCCTCAAAGATGAGGTTTTTTATTGTAGTTTGAGAAAAAAAAATTTTAAAAATGAAAAATTTTAGTTAGAGATGAGTGATATCATGCCAGAGTCAGGCTGGCTTGTGTATTACTTCCAATTTGACAACATGAGATTTATAAAGCCCTCTCTTTCTAGGAATGCTAACAACCTAAGGGGTCTTAAGATTTTGATAAATTGAATATAAGCTGTGTATTTCGGCAAAATTGATAAATTTTTCTATGATCTAACGCATGTGTAAACATCATAAGAATTATAAGATTTTTGGTGTTTTTAACACTGAACGTTGCTGATCAAGATGCAAAAATTAGATATGTGCTTGAAAATTATCCTACGAAGATGGAGACATGCATGAATCAAGATGCAAAAATTATTCTGCAAAAATTATGTGGCCTCAAAGATGAGGTTTTTTATTGTAGTTTGAGAAAAAAAAATTAAAAATGAAAAATTTTAGTTAGAGATGAGTGATATCATGCCAGAGTCAGGCTGGCTTGTGTATTACTTCCAATTTGACAACATGAGATTTATAAAGCCCTCTCTTTCTAGGAATGCTAACAACCTAAGGGGTCTTAAGCTGTCACGACCCGCTTCCCTAAAATGAAGGCGAGACGTGAAAAGGTCCGCACGGGAGTGGAGCGGTGAAGCCCCAAACCCGATAAGCGTCAATTTAGTATAAGCAGGTCTCTGTAATTACAATCGAAACAACAACAACAATAATAATAAGACGGATATGAAATACCAATCCCAAAGTTTGTCCACAAAATATTCAACATCACAGAAAAGCCACCAGGCTAAAAGAAAGAGTCTAAGGGCCCAGAACAAGGCCAAACAAAAGCAACGACATAAATAAGTATAGGTGCCACGCACCGATAACAAACAACTGTCTAACAAAAGTAAAACACAACGGAGACACTAGGACTGGTCCCCAGTGTCCACGTACTCCCCGTCCAACACGGGCTCAAGCTCGGCGTCCGCAAACACCTCACCCTCAGCAAGCAACTCAGGCTCAGGGTCTAACATGCGTCACCCAAAAGAGAAAGGGGCACATGTCAGCAAGTCTAAAAGACTTGGGCAAGGAAACTGGAAGTAAGGCAACTAGCAACCTAGCAGTTTAGTATGCATGACATGGCAGTTATAACATGAGTGCACAATTTAAAACATGACAAGACAATTCGTACAAGGGAACAATTTATCGGGACAAGACAAGAGTAGCCAAGCTACTATCAATTCAATCAATTCACATTTTGTAGGTGTTTACGCCCTTCGCTGAATGGCATAGCATTTCAGACCGATCGGCACTAAACACTACCCAATACCCACACGACATGGAGCCTGGGGTCCCTGCACATTGAGCTCATCTAGTGAGCCTAGGGTTGCCCCGCACATTGAGCTCGCATTCTTAGTTCACAATTCAATACATTTCGAGCGTTGGGGTTAGCAACTCATTGTGCTCGCTTCTGGTCACGAGCCAGGAACACAAGTATGGCATAGGGAACACCTAGCCGGAACACGCAATTCGGGCATTGGCTATCCACCAACACATGGCCCG
Organism: Scilla litardierei; assembly: GCA_030789695.1. NCBI lineage: Eukaryota > Viridiplantae > Streptophyta > Magnoliopsida > Asparagales > Asparagaceae > Scilla > Scilla litardierei. Next base: position 118,092,275 of record CM061137.1, read on the forward strand.
CTTCTGGAACACGAGCCAGGAACACAACATTGTAGCAAAGCTACGCAATCACATCAATACCTAAAGAATGCGAGGTCATGACAATTTATTTGCGTACCGTTAATTAAATTAAACGTGGCAGGCGAAATGCAATGACATGAACATATTCGCGTACCGTTAATTGAAAGTAAACATGACATGGTAATTGTGCAACATGCTAAAAGTCGGAACTAGCTTCGTTGTCAAGTTAGTTCCCCAATTTGCGCCTAGGCGAGTATCATTTCGTCGCCTAGCCTCTTTTACGCCTACAACAAGCAAATGGCCTAAAACATGGCCTAAACCCTAAGTGGCAAGTTTCACTTGCCTAGCACCGGAAATGATGACCACTTCGTCACACGGATGCTAGCTACGGGGGAAATCGCTGTTAAGGGGGAAACAACACCAAACACATGAAATTAATTAGGGTTTTCATAGAATTATAAATAAGCTATGAAAACAACGGTAGATCGATTTCTTACCGAGAGGAGGCAGAAGAAACACTCCGGGGAACCCTAGGACCAGATCTGGAAAGGATTGGGGAAGTTTGGAGTAACTAGGGTTTTGGGGGATTTTGGGGTTTGATGAGATTCTTGATGAGATTTGGGGAAGAGGAAAGGTGGAATGAGTGATTGGATGGATTGGATGATGGATTTAGGGCTTGGAATGAAGGATTGAAGCTTGGAGGAAGATGGGGGCTCAATGGGGGAGAAACTAGGGCTTAGGGTCGTGTTGGAGAAGATGAAAACGTTTGGGTTGGGTATTTATAGGTTGAGCTGGCGGCTGCCCAGAAATTAGGGTTTTAACACAGACTAGTCGGTCAAAGAACAACCACTGACCGACTAGTTTGGCAACTAGTCGGTCGGTCGACCAACGCAGACCGACTAAGTGTAAACAGTAACTCCTGAACGAAAATAGGATTTAGAGTTAGTCGGTCCATGAACAAGTACTGACCGACTAGTTTAGCAACTAGTCGGTCGAAGAACGTTCTTAGACCGACTAAGGGTAAACAGTAACTCAACTAAAATTAAGATGATGTGTTAGTCGGTTCAAGAAGCATTGCCGACCGACTAGTTTGCAACCTAGTCGGTCAACCAACCTTCTTAGACCGACTAACGATGAACAGTAGCTTCCTCAGAAATTTAGATAGCCCACTAGTCGGTCCAAGAGGGATTGCCGACCGACTGGATCGTCATCTAGTCGGTCGGTGCCCCTTCTCATACCGGCTAATGAGCACCAAAAGTTCTGATACGGAGCGCGAGGCCCCGTGATCGAATCCTAAGACTCCTAGGCTTGATCTAATAGTTAGATACGACCGTTATGAAGCCCATCACAAACGACGTACTTCGAAATCGACGATCCTAAGGAAGAAACGAGACAATACGACGAATCGATCGAAAATGAAAGCTACGGAGACGAAAACCACGCAAGGGGAGAAAATCCATCAAAACATATATTATATTATAATAAATTCAGATACAAGGAAACCAGTCGTTACATCCTCCCCAACTTAAGAAAAATTCCGTCCTCGGAATTCCCAAATACTCACGAGTCCGGAAACAAAAGTGGGTAGCGCTCTCGCATCTCATCTTCTCTCTCCCAAGTAGACTCTCCCGGCGAACCATGCCGCCACATCACTCTAACAAGATCGACGACCTTGTTTCGAAGTGACTTCTGACGCCTGTCCAGAATCTGCACTGGAAGATGGTCATACGTCATATCGGGGCGAACGGTAATCTCCGAAAAATCCACCGCATGAGACGGATCGCTAATGTATCGACGAAGCTGCGACACATGGAAAACATCGTGAACTCCTTCCAAAGATGGCGGCAAGGCCAAGCGATAAGCTACCTCGCCAACCCTCTCCAAAACATCAAATGGTTCAATGTATCACGGGCTCAACTTCCCACGCTTCCCAAAACGAATCACACCACGATTCGGGGAAATCTTCAAGAACACATGGTCGCCCGGCTGAAATTCCAAAGGACGACGCTTAGCATCCGCCCAATGCTTAAAACGGTCCTGAGCAATCCTCAACCTCTCCCGAATATTCCTGACGATCTCCACGGCCTCCACAATCATCTCAGGTCCCAACAACTCCCGATCTCCAACGTCATCCCAACTCAATGGCGATCGACATTTCCTCCCATAAAGAGCGGCGAAAGGCGCCATGCCAATACTCGCCTGGAAGCTGTTGTTGTAAGAGAACTCTACCAGATGTAGATGGTCCTCCCACGAACCCTTGAAATCCAACATGCACGCCCTCAGCATGTCTTCCAAAATCTGAATCGTCCTCTCAGACTGGCCATCCGTCTGCGGATGGTACGCCGTGCTGAAACTCAGACGCGTACCCAAGCTCTTCTGCAAACTCTGCCAAAACTGAGATGTGAACCTCGTGTCTCTGTCAGACACGATACTCACGGGGACTCCATGAAGTCGCACAACTTCCTGCACGATTCATGTTACATCACTATCCAAACTAGGAAAAAAGGAAATAGAACGGAGAGTAAAAGAATTTTACCTCCATATATCTCCTTGCTAGCGCCTCAGTGGACTGTCCCACTCGGAACGGAATAAAGTGCGCAGATTTGGTCAATCGATCTACGATCACCCAAATCGCGGCATTCTGCTTCGGACTCTGAGGTAGTCCAGTCACGAAATCCATAGTGATGTGCTGCCACTTCCACTCCGGAATCGGAAGCGGTTGTAGCAACCCGGCCGAACGCTGATGCTCCGCCTTCACTTGCTGACAAACCAAGCACTTGGCTACACTCCGAGCCACGCTCCTCTTCATACCATGCCACCAATAATTCAGACGAAGATCCTGGTACATCTTGGTGCCACCAGGATGCACAGTATACGGCGAACTGTGTGCCTCCACCATCAACTCCTCTCTGATATTCCCAGCGGCACACACAACCTGGCTCCAAACCTCAGCGAGCCATCCTCATGAATCAAAAAGTCAGTCCGCAGACCGGCTTCCACCTGCTCCCGAATCTTCACCAGCTTCGGATCCTCAGCCTGGCCGGCCTTAATCCGATCCACGATCGTCGACTGTACCTGCATGTACATCAACGAAGAAGCCTCCCCAGAAAGAACAATCTCAACTCCAGACTCGCAAAAATCCTGCTGCAATCTCCACTGCGAGGTCAAAATCATCACCGCTGGAAGCCTACCCAAAGCATCTGGAACCACATTCACCTTGCCAGGGTGATACTACAAATCAATCTCATAATCCGCCATAAGCTCCAACCATCGACGCTATCGCATGTTGAGCTCCTTCTGAGTGAAAATATACTTCAAGCTTTTGTGATCGGTGAAAATCTTCACTTTCTCACTCAGCAAGAAGTGCCTCCAAATCTTAAGAGCAAACACAACGGCAGCCAACTCCAAATCATGCGTCGGGTAATTCTTCTCATGAACCTTAAGCTGACGAGACGCATACGCCACAACATGCCCGTGCTGATGCAACACGCAACCAAGACCCTTGCCAGAAGCATCGCAAAAGATCTCAAATCCACCGCTGCGATCAGGCACGACAAGAATAGGGGCACTCGTCAACCTCTCCTTCAGAATACCAAAAGCACTCTCGCAATCACCCGACCAAACATAAGCAACATCCTTCCGCGTCAACCTGGTCATCGGCTCAGCAATACGGGAAAAGTCCTTAATGAATCGCCGATAGTAACCAGCAAGTCCAAGGAAACTCCGAATCTCAGACGCAGACGACGGAACAGGCCACCCTCTGATGGCCCTAATCTTCTCGGGATCCACAGAAATACCATCTCCAGTCACCACATGCCCCAGAAAAGCAACTCGATCCAGCCAAAACTCGCAATTCGAAAACTTAGCATACAAACGATGCTTCCTCAAAATTTCCAACACCGTCCTCAAGTGCGATGCATGCTCTTCCTCCGACTTCGAATAGATCAGAATGTCGTCGATAAAGATAACGACAAACTTATCCAAAAAGTCGTAGAAAATCAGGTTCATCAGATTCATGAAAACTGCGGGCGCGTTAGTTACGCCGAAAGGCATAACCACAAACTCATAGTGTCCATACTTCGTCCTGAACGCTGTCTTCGGAACATCATCCCTCTTCACCTTCAACTGATGGTAACCACTCCTCAAATCCAGTTTAGAAAATACCCTCGAACCTCCAAGCTGATCAAAAATATCATCGATGCGAGGCAACGGGTATTTATTCTTAATGGTTACCGCATTCAATCCCAGATAGTCCACGCACATGCGACGCGAACCATCCTTCTTCTTAACCAGCAACACCGGTGCTCCCCACGGAGACACACTAGGATTAATATAACCCTTCAGCAACAGCTCATCCAACTGCTTGCGCAACTCTTCCAATTCTGCAGGTGCCATACGATACGGCGCCTTCGAAATCGGCTGCGCACCTGGAACGAGGTCAATAGAAAATTCCAGAGCTCGATCAGGCGGCAACCCAGACATCTCCTCGGGGAAGACGTCGCCAAAATCTCGCACCACAGCTGGCCACTCCAGCTCCATCTGCATAGCTACAGCCTCCACCGGCCTGGCCCGAAATCTGACAGGACCAAGCGAACTGCTACCACGACTAAACTCAAATACTGGATGTCCGGGAATCTCGAACACCACCTTCTTCCTCCTGCAGTCGATCGTAGCATAGAAGCTCGCAAGCCAATCCATCCCAAGGACCGCATCGTAGTTGGTGATGTTGTGGACAATAAAATCAGCATAAAGCTCATGTCCACAAACCACCACAGAGCAAGGACTGCACCCACGATGCACCGTGACTACTCCATTCCCTGTGACGATATTCCAACTCTTGGAGAGAGAGGACGTCGACAAGGAATGCTTCTCCACGAAGCTCTGGGCCAAAATGCACATTGACGCACCTGAGTCAAAGAGGACTCGGGCAGGGAACGTGCAAACCAAAACCACACCTAACAAACAGTCTAATCGATCAAATCTTATTCTAGCAACACCATACACAAGCATTCACATAATTTAACAATCAATTAATTAAGGAAGGAACAACCTAGATCGAAAGTTACCTGCAATGACCTCATCCATGGCCAAAACCTCCTCCTCAGTCATCAGAAATGCATGCCTCCTCGGTGGAGCGGCCCGCTGAAAAGCCTGCCTCTGCGGGACGAGGGGCACCCCACGACCAGCGGGCACCGGGGCTCTCTGCTGCAACGGCGGGGCAGCAATAGGTGCCCTCCGCAGCGGGTCTGCATGCCGACAATCCTTCGCGACATGAGAAGCATCACCGCAAATCAAACACTGGCCCAGAAACTTCCGACACTGATCCTTGACGTGGCCAGGCTTACCGCAGAAATGGCAAAACTTCGGAATAGGCCCTCCCGGCCTCTTAAACTGAGCAGACTGATTAGGCCTGAATCCAGGTCTAACCACGGCTCTCGCCTGCTCCACAGGCCTCTTCCCAGCACCAACAACAGACCCCTTCCTCTGGTTCACAAGCAGCTCCTGCCTCTTGGCAGCAACCAAAACCTTCTGATAAGATTCCCGGTCAGAAGAGGTCACAAAGCTCTGGAGCTCTGAAGTAAGCCCCTGCAGAAACCTCTGAGCTCGCTCCTCAGCGTCCTGCACCATCTTTGGTGCAAACCTACTCAGCCTCATGAACTCCTGGTGGTACATGTCCACCGACGAGTTCCCCTGCTTTAGATCGATAAAACGCTGCAGCATCTCTTCCCTGGCAGCCTTCGGGAAGAACTCACCATCAAATCTGGCCTTGAAGGTAGCCCAGACGATCGGCTCAACCAACATCCTTTCCTCAGCATCCCACCAATTCCTGGAGTTATCCTTCAGCTGGCGCTTCGCCAAGTCAACCCAACTAACTTCGTTGACCTTGGACATCTTCAGATTGTCCTCGATATTCCTCATCCATTCATCAGCAGCTAGGGGACCTTCGGTTCCATCAAAATACGCAGGACCCAGCTCTCTGAACTGCTTCGCCCCGGGCTCAGAGCGAGGGGCTTCCACCACCCGAGCAGCTCGAGTCACCGGAGCATTCTGCACCTGCAGAAGCACACCCTGCTGAACCTGCATCATCTGCAACATCATCCTCATCATCTCCCCATTAGTGGGCTCCCGCTCGGGCTCCTCGTCATGAGGGGGCGCACCACTACCACCACCACGGGTGATCCGCCTTCCTGCCATCTAATGACGCAGAAAACGAAACGATTAGACTCATAGCTTAGGGCTCAGAGGTCGAAATTATTTGTTGGACAATCTTGCATTACTATCGTTATCCCGATAATCGCAGTTACAGAGGACCTGCATGGGCCACCACTAAAACCTGTCACGACCCGCTTCCCTAAAATGGAGGCGAGACGTGAAAAGGTCCGCACGGGAGTGGAGCGGTGAAGCCCCAAACCCGATAAGCGTCAATTTAGTATAAGCAGGTCCCTGTAATTGCAATCGAAACAACAACAACAATAATAATAAGACGGATATGAAATACCAATCCCAAAGTTTGTCCACAAAATATTCAACATCACAGAAAAGCCACCAGGCTAAAAGAAAGAGTCTAAGGGCCCAGAACAAGGCCAAACAAAAGCAACGACATAAATAAGTATAGGTGCCACGCACCGATAACAAACAACTGTCTAACAAAAGTAAAACACAACGGAGACACTAGGACTGGTCCCCAGTGTCCACGTACTCCCCGTCCAACACGGGCTCAAGCTCGGCGTCCGCAAACACCTCACCCTCAGCAAGCAACTCAGGCTCAGGGTCTAACATGCGTCACCCAAAAGAGAAAGGGGCACATGTCAGCAAGTCTAAAAGACTTGGGCAAGGAAACTGGAAGTAAGGCAACTAGCAACCTAGCAGTTTAGTATGCATGACATGGCAGTTATAACATGAGTGCACAATTTAAAACATGACAAGACAATTCGTACAAGGGAACAATTTATCGGGACAAGACAAGAGTAGCCAAGCTACTATCAATTCAATCAATTCACATTTTGTAGGTGTTTACGCCCTTCGCTGAATGGCATAGCATTTCAGACCGATCGGCACTAAACACTACCCAATACCCACACGACATGGAGCCTGGGGTCCCTGCACATTGAGCTCATCTAGTGAGCCTAGGGTTGCCCCGCACATTGAGCTCGCATTCTTAGTTCACAATTCAATACATTTCGAGCGTTGGGGTTAGCAACTCATTGTGCTCGCTTCTGGTCACGAGCCAGGAACACAAGTATGGCATAGGGAACACCTAGCCGGAACACGCAATTCGGGCATTGGCTATCCACCAACACATGGCCCGCTTCTGGAACACGAGCCAGGAACACAACATTGTAGCAAAGCTACGCAATCACATCAATACCTAAAGAATGCGAGGTCATGACAATTTATTTGCGTACCGTTAATTAAATTAAACGTGGCAGGCGAAATGCAATGACATGAACATATTCGCGTACCGTTAATTGAAAGTAAACATGACATGGTAATTGTGCAACATGCTAAAAGTCGGAACTAGCTTCGTTGTCAAGTTAGTTCCCCAATTTGCGCCTAGGCGAGTATCATTTCGTCGCCTAGCCTCTTTTACGCCTACAACAAGCAAATGGCCTAAAACATGGCCTAAACCCTAAGTGGCAAGTTTCACTTGCCTAGCACCGGAAATGATGACCACTTCGTCACACGGATGCTAGCTACGGGGGAAATCGCTGTTAAGGGGGAAACAACACCAAACACATGAAATTAATTAGGGTTTTCATAGAATTATAAATAAGCTATGAAAACAACGGTAGATCGATTTCTTACCGAGAGGAGGCGGAAGAAACACTCCGGGGAACCCTAGGACCAGATCTGGAAAGGATTGGGGAAGTTTGGAGTAACTAGGGTTTGGGGGGATTTTGGGGTTTGATGAGATTCTTGATGAGATTTGGGGAAGAGGAAAGGTGGAATGAGTGATTGGATGGATTGGATGATGGATTTAGGGCTTGGAATGAAGGATTGAAGCTTGGAGGAAGATGGGGGCTCAATGGGGGAGAAACTAGGGCTTAGGGTCGTGTTGGAGAAGATGAAAACGTTTGGGTTGGGTATTTATAGGTTGAGCTGGCGGCTGCCCAGAAATTAGGGTTTTAACACAGACTAGTCGGTCAAAGAACAACCACTGACCGACTAGTTTGGCAACTAGTCGGTCGGTCGACCAACGCAGACCGACTAAGTGTAAACAGTAACTCCTGAACGAAAATAGGATTTAGTGTCACGCCCCGCTTCCCAAAAACGTGGAGGCGAGGCGTGAGAAGGTCCGCACAAACTTGAAGCTGTGAAGCTCCAAGTCTGATAAGCGTATATAAACACTTATTATGGCAAGTACTTGCAAATGGATACGAAACAAAGATAACAATAAGAAAATGAGACAATAAACAATTTATTGAATCCCTAAATATCCATAAATAAATTACAATATCACAGAAAAGCCACCAGGCTCAAAAGGGAAAAGCTAAGGCCCAACATGGCCAACAGAGTAAAACTTACATACAAGGGTGCCACGCACCAAAGACTAACAGCAAACCTAAAAAGGAAGTGAGCACGAGCGGTCTTCAAGACAGGCCCCTGGTGTCCACTCACCACCACAGCAAACATCAGCAACACCGTATCCCCTGCAACAAAGCTCTGGCTCTGGGTCTAACATGTGACACCCAAAAGAGAGAGGGGCACATGTCAGCAAGTCTGGAAAGACTTGTGCAAGGAAACTGAAAGTAACTAACAACCTAGCAATTATAATATTAAGCAATGACATGGCAGTTAAGTATGATGCAACAATTTAAAAGAGAGACAAGCATGCACGTTGTAGCAAAAGCTACCAATTCACTAATCACTTATCATTTAACACTTATCACTTAGTGCATAGAGAGTCCACCTGCTGGCCAGCTCGTGGCTCAGTCCGCTTATCTCTATCACTATTAATAACACTTATCACTTTTTACTTAGTACTTATTACTTATCACTTAGTGCATAGAGAGTCCACCTGCTGGCCGGAAAGGCGGATCAGGCCAACTCGGGCTCAGTCCGCTTATCTCTATCACTATCAATCACTTAAACACTAGAGAGTCCACTTGCTGGCCGGAAAGGCGGATCAGGCCAACTCGGGCTCAGTCCGCTTATCTCTTACCCCACCCACATGTGACGAGCGTTGTGGTTAGCAACTCATTATGCTCGCTTCTGGTCACGAGCCAGGAAAATAAGTGTGTGTTTGGCATAGGGGTGCACCTAGCCGGTATCCGAGCGTTGGGGTTAGCAACTACAGGGCTCGCTTCTGGAACACGAGCCAGGAAACATGGTATTGTAGCGTGTGCTACGCAATCACGATAAATAATCACTATGCAATGCCATGAACAGATAATTGCATACCGTTAATGGAATTTAAACGTGACAGGCAAAATGCAATACAATGAACATATTCGCGTACCGTTAATTTAAAGTAAATGTGACATATGAGCATGATGAGGGTGACGGACCAAGCTTCGTTGTCAAGCTAGGTCAATTGCGTCTAAACGGCTATCCTTTCACCGTTTAGTCTCTTTTACGCTAAAGCAAGGTAAATGGCCTAAGACATGGCCCAATTCAAGAGTTGCAAGTTTCACTTGCCTAGCATTGGGGATGACGGTCACTATGGTTTGTTTCCGCGGATGCTAGCCTACGGGGAATCGCTGTTATGGGGAACAATCATCAAAACACAAGTATTTTATTAGGGTTTCATAAAAATTACAATAGGATATGAAAACAACGGTAGAACGATTTCTTACCAAGAGGAGACGGAAGAAACACTCCGGGGAACCCTAGGATCAAATCTGGAGAAGATTGGAGAAGATTGGGGAAACTAGGGTTTTGGGGGATTTTGGGGAAGATGAGTGGTAGATTGAGTGAATGGATGGATTGGATGATGGATTTAGGGCTTGGAATGGAGGATTGAAGCTTGGAGGAAGATGGGGGCTCAAAGGGGAAGATTTTAGGGTTTAGAGTCGAGTGGAAGAAGATGAAATCGTTTGGGTTGGGTATAAATAGGCTAGGCTGGCGGCTGCCCAGAAATTAGGGTTTTAACACTGGTTAGTCGGTCAAAGAGCAACCACTGACCGACTAGTTTGTCAACTAGTCGGTCGGTCGACCAACGCAGACCGACTAAGTGCAAACAGTAACTCCTGAACGAAAATAGGATTTAGAGTTAGTCGGTCCATGAACAATTACTGACCGACTAGTTTAGCATCTAGTCGGTCGATGAACGTTCTTAGACCGACTAAGAGCAAACAGTAACTCCTGAGAAATTTAGAAAGCTAACTAGTCGGTCCAAGAAGGATTGACGACCGACTGGATCGACATCTAGTCGGTCGGTGCCCCTTCTTATACCGGCTAATGAGCACCAAAAGTTCCGATACGGAGCGCGAGGCCCCGCGATCGATTCATAAGACTCCTAGGCTTGATCTAATAGTAAGATACGACCGTTATGAAGCCCGTCATGAATGACATACTTCGAAATCGACGATCCTAAGGAAGGAACGAGAAAATACGACGAATCGATCGAAAATGAAAGCTATGGCGACGAAACCACACATCCAAGGAGAAAATCCACCAAGCATATATTATAATATAAATAATCCAATTACACGAAAACCAGTCGTTACATCCTACCCACCTTAGAATAAAGTCCGTCCTCGGACTTTCTAACTATAGCTATATCTAGCCACCCTAGTAATTACCCTCAATCAATATCACATCATAACTTCAACCAAGTACATTCATTTCGAGTGCTTATATATATATGCACTAGAAACCAAATATTACTACCACTACACACATATTTTCACGCACATAGTGCACTCATACTTATTATAGTCAATCAATTTCATACACGTATTTCAATCACATATATATAGTCAATATATTTATACAACAATAAACACTTATCACTTACTATAAGAAAATAACCAAGCCTCTCTTATTTGAAAATAATTTCACATTTATTTAGTCATTCAAATACATGCAAACATTTCACCCTATTTTCACCTCACATATAGTCCTATAACTATATATTGGTATAGCCACCCACAATCGTGTGCGTAACACAACCAAGCACAAACAACCCAAACACCATACATACATCATCCATCACTATTCATCACCACATACAATTATACCAAGGTACATAGAGTATACCCACTGAAGCTTGAGTGAGACTCAAATCATAGCAGGGCATTTATATGCGTAACACAGTATCCATACACATACCAATACAACTCCAAGGCATACACATCCACGTATCACATGTTTTCACACCATATCCATCCATTTATAATTACCATAACAACACATCAACTACATACAAGTTTAAGAGATGCAATAGTCGGGTATACCTCCTGATATACACGCATACGACATCTCATCTAACAAGTAGTATCAATCAAAATTATCATTCTGTTATCATACGTATATCACATCATACTCAAGCAGAAAATTACCTACGCACAACATACAAATGCCAACACCCATACCACTTTATACACACCACAAAATCAACACTACGACGACGTAACCACTTAACTAATGGGCCCACCAAACCATAACAAGGTTGACACAGGCAACGACGAGCTCTATGGCTAGACAATAGGAAAGAATTGAAAAGCATGAAAACGGTCGTGTAATGATGTTATGATGCTCCATTAGGACGCATGGAAAATAGTGTAATTAACATATTCTAAAATACGAAAAGTTTGAAAACCGTTATACTTCAAAGTTGGAGTCCTTTTCCGTATAAAAATATTTAGAGGTCAACAAAACAAATTGTTTGAAATAAGTTTGAGTCGAATATACATAATAGGAGAAAACGGTTTATTGGCTCACGTAAGGTCATTAAAAGAAAGTGAATCATTTACACGAATTTTGAGGTCGTAGCACTGATATATAAAAATTAATTGAAGTTCTACTTTAGAAATCGTTTTTTTTTGATATATTTATGACGAATGGAAGATAATAACATCTTAGTGGCATGGAGGTAAGTGGGGGAAATATATACATATATAGGATTATTAAATTGGTAATAAACTTTAAAACCGAATTTGGAGGTCTAAATCAGGAATGATTTCGAAATAGTAACAAAAATTATTATTATTATTATTACTATTATTTTAATACAAAAATCTGAAATAAGGAAAATGTTGAGCATAAAATCGACTTGCTAAAAGCCGAAGTCCAAAGGGGCTTGAAAAGTTTATTAAAAATAAGCACGAAGTGTTTTCGAATAAAATTTTTAAAGGCACAAGTAAGAAAAGAAATTATGATTCGAGTTAGGAAAATAGAAATACGGTTCAGAATGAAATTTGTACATGAAAAGGAACAAGACATTTATATCGATACGAAGGTATATGCAGAAAATATTATAAACTTCTAATCTAAAAATCTCAACACAAGTTTCGATATTTTAAAACATAAATAATTTAAGTCGGCGAAGGAGCATGAAACCTTACATATATCAAAAGCGCTTCGAACAAATTTAAACTTAACAAGTACGACGAACCTATAATTGATATATACAAAAATTAGTTGAAGTCCATTCAGTTTGGAAAAATACCCCTAAAGGTATGTAAGATAAGTGGTTAAAATGGATTTTTGTAGTTAGGAAAAAGGACGGTATATCGAACCATCAGGATAGTAATAAAGTTTAAAAATCGAAATGCGAAAGGTACATCGTTAGAAGAATAGTACAATATGGTAAATTTTTTTTTTTTAATTACGACCAAGAGTCTTCAAAATTCAAGAACGACTTTTAACTCCATCGAAATTTAGGGAGACATATTTAAAGAAGTTTAGAACAAAATTTAAATTGAGTGAAACTTCAAATAAGGGAAGCATTCGAAAATAACTTTGGAAGAATCAAGATTTGCAACGGAAAACATTTGAAAGATCAAGGATAATTGTAATGAGGTGGTCATGTGAATTGAGGACAAGGGAAGTGGTTACAGAAACGTAATTTTCCAAAAATCTGTCGTCGGGAAAATGTTTGAACATAACTTTGATTTGTTGAAAGCTGAAATCATCTGTGACTTGAAAAGTATATTAAGGGAGCGCGACGAGTCATTCGAATAACATAAATAAAAAGGAAAGTTCATAAATCGAATTTGGAAAATAGAATTGCGGCTCAGAATTAAATCGATTTATGAAAAGGGACAAGATATTCGAATAGGTATGAAAGGTATAGGCTGTAAAACATTATAAAACAGTAATCAAAATCTCGTCAAAACTTTCGAATTTCAAAAAATAATTTAAGTCAACGAAAGAGTACAAGATATAAGTATACATATAACAATTGAAATTCCATTTAGCTTGGAAAAGATTTTAAAGCATATATACTATGCGATTAAAATGGATCTCATAGTTAGGAAATGGTATATCGAATTTTTTTCCAAAATAGTATTGGAGTCTTTAAACCGAAATACGAAAATATAGACAAGAAAATGGTTACGAGATAGCAATTATAATTACAACCATTAGACTCCGAAATCTACAAGGGATTTTGACTCAATCGAAAAGTGAGAAATTCAAGTATATACGTAGCGGGTTTAAAACAAAATTTAAACTTAGCGAAAAACTTTTAATAAAGGGAAATTGAAATCATAACTCTGGAAAAATCAAGTTTTGCGAAAGAGGACATTTGAAAGTCAACGATTATCGAAATGTGGTGATCACGTGAATCGAGGCAAGGAATTGGTCGGATGATCAAAACATAAATACGCTTAGGTTTACGACTTAGGAAAATCTACGGGAATCTCCTACGGTCATCCAGCTAAAGATTATGGGACTAAGCGCTAAGACTCCCTAAGGGCTAGACAGCGATGAAATGAGTTCAGCTTGGTCCGAAGTCGATGAACCCAAGCGAACAGCCAAAGAATTCTAGAAGTCTATCCTAGTCAAAGCTAGACAGGAACCACTAAGGTAACTCTTAAGACAATCAAATCAATCACTAACATGGAGTCTAACTAACAATCAAGGATCCCTAACTAGCAAGCACAAACTTCTAACTAAGTCTCACTATGGTCCTGACCTAATGGATTCCCTACCAAGCTGGGACAGATGCTCTAACACGCCTACCAGCCACATAAGACATAGGAACGCTAAAAACCTAGACTCCGGGCTTATAACTTGGATGTTCCAATTTATGTAATGGACATTCTATAATTATTATCGTTGTTCCGATAGTTCGCATTTTCAAATGGACCTGCATGGGCCACCACTAAAACCTGTCACGCCCCGCTTCCCAAAAATGTGGAGGCGAGGCGTGAGAAGGTCCGCACAAACTTGAAGCTGTGAAGCTCCAAGTCTGATAAGCGTATATAAACACTTATTATGGCAAGTCCTTGCAAATGGATACGAAACAAAGATAACAATAAGAAAATGAGACAATAAACAATTTATTGAATCCCTGAATATCCATAAATAAATTACAATATCACAGAAAAGCCACCAGGCTCAAAAGGGAAAAGCTAAGGCCCAACATGGCCAACAGAGTAAAACTTACATACAAGGGTGCCACGCACCAAAGACTAACAGCAAACCTAAAAAGGAAGTGAGCACGAGCGGTCTTCAAGACAGGCCCCTGGTGTCCACTCACCACCACAGCAAACATCAGCAACACCGTATCCCCTGCAACAAAGCTCTGGCTCTGGGTCTAACATGTGACACCCAAAAGAGAGAGGGGCACATGTCAGCAAGTCTGGAAAGACTTGTGCAAGGAAATTGAAAGTAACTAACAACCTAGCAATTATAATATTAAGCAATGACATGGCAGTTAAGTATGATGCAACAATTTAAAAGAGAGACAAGCATGCACGATGTAGCAAAAGCTACCAATTCACTAATCACTTATCATTTAACACTTATCACTTAGTGCATAGAGAGTCCACCTGCTGGCCAGCTCGTGGCTCAGTCCGCTTATCTCTATCACTATTAATAACACTTATCACTTTTTACTTAGTACTTATTACTTATCACTTAGTGCATAGAGAGTCCACCTGCTGGCCGGAAAGGCGGATCAGGCCAACTCGGGCTCAGTCCGCTTATCTCTATCACTATCAATCACTTAAACACTAGAGAGTCCACTTGCTGGCCGGAAAGGCGGATCAGGCCAACTCGGGCTCAGTCCGCTTATCTCTTACCCCACCCACATGTGACGAGCGTTGTGGTTAGCAACTCATTATGCTCGCTTCTGGTCACGAGCCAGGAAAATAAGTGTGTGTTTGGCATAGGGGTGCACCTAACCGGTATCCGAGCGTTGGGGTTAGCAACTACAGGGCTCGCTTCTGGAACACGAGCCAGGAAACATGGTATTGTAGCGTGTGCTACGCAATCACGATAAATAATCACTATGCAATGCCATGAACAGATAATTGCATACCGTTAATGGAATTTAAACGTGACAGGCAAAATGCAATACAATGAACATATTCGCGTACCGTTAATTTAAAGTAAATGTGACATATGAGCATGATGAGGGTGACGGACCAAGCTTCGTTGTCAAGCTAGGTCAATTGCGTCTAAACGGCTATCCTTTCACCGTTTAGTCTCTTTTACGCTAAAGCAAGGTAAATGGCCTAAGACATGGCCCAATTCAAGAGTTGCAAGTTTCACTTGCCTAGCACCGGGGATGACGGTCACTATGGTTTGTTTCCGCGGATGCTAGCCTACGGGGAATCGCTGTTATGGGGAACAATCATCAAAACACAAGTATTTTATTAGGGTTTCATAAAAATTACAATAGGATATGAAAACAACGGTAGAACGATTTCTTACCAAGAGGAGACGGAAGAAACACTCCGGGGAACCCTAGGATCAAATCTGGAGAAGATTGGAGAAGATTGGGGAAACTAGGGTTTTGGGGGATTTTGGGGAAGATGAGTGGTAGATTGAGTGAATGGATGGATTGGATGATGGATTTAGGGCTTGGAATGGAGGATTGAAGCTTGGAGGAAGATGGGGGCTCAAAGGGGAAGATTTTAGGGTTTAGAGTCGAGTGGAAGAAGATGAAATCGTTTGGGTTGGGTATAAATAGGCTAGGCTGGCGGCTGCCCAGAAATTAGGGTTTTAACACTGGTTAGTCGGTCAAAGAGCAACCACTGACCGACTAGTTTGTCAACTAGTCGGTCGGTCGACCAACGCAGACCGACTAAGTGCAAACAGTAACTCCTGAACGAAAATAGGATTTAGAGTTAGTCGGTCCATGAACAATTACTGACCGACTAGTTTAGCATCTAGTCGGTCGATGAACGTTCTTAGACCGACTAAGAGCAAACAGTAACTCCTGAGAAATTTAGAAAGCTAACTAGTCGGTCCAAGAAGGATTGACGACCGACTGGATCGACATCTAGTCGGTCGGTGCCCCTTCTTATACCGGCTAATGAGCACCAAAAGTTCCGATACGGAGCGCGGGGCCCCGGGATCGATTCCTAAGACTCCTAGGCTTGATCTAATAGTAAGATACGACCGTTATGAAGCCCGTCATGAATGACATACTTCGAAATCGACGATCCTAAGGAAGGAACGAGAAAATACGACGAATCGATCGAAAATGAAAGCTATGGCGACGAAACCACACATCCAAGGAGAAAATCCACCAAGCATATATTATAATATAAATAATCCAATTACACGAAAACCAGACGCTACATTTAGAGTTAGTCGGTCCATGAACAAGTACTGACCGACTAGTTTAGCAACTAGTCGGTCGAAGAACGTTCTTAGACCGACTAAGGGTAAACAGTAACTCAACTAAAATTAAGATGATGTGTTAGTCGGTTCAAGAAGCATTGCCGACCGACTAGTTTGCAACCTAGTCGGTCAACCAACCTTCTTAGACCGACTAACGATGAACAGTAGCTTCCTCAGAAATTTAGATAGCCCACTAGTCGGTCCAAGAGGGATTGCCGACCGACTGGATCGTCATCTAGTCGGTCGGTGCCCCTTCTCATACCGGCTAATGAGCACCAAAAGTTCCGATACGGAGTGCGAGGCCCCGTGATCGAATCCTAAGACTCCTAGGCTTGATCTAATAGTTAGATACGACCGTTATGAAGCCCGTCACAAACGACGTACTTCGAAATCGACGATCCTAAGGAAGAAACGAGACAATACGACGAATCGATCGAAAATGAAAGCTACGGAGACGAAAACCACGCAAGGGGAGAAAATCCATCAAAACATATATTATATTATAATAAATTCAGATACAAGGAAACCAGTCGTTACATAAGCTTTTGATAAATAGAATATAAACTGTGTATTTCGGCAAAATTGATAAATTTTTCTATGATCTAACGCATGTGTAAACATCATAAGAATTATAAGATTTTTGGTGTTTTTAACACTGAACGTTGCTGATCAGCAAAAAGTAAGGAGTAAATTATGTGCTTGAGAAGATGCAACTAAATAAGATATGTGCTTGAAAATTATCCTGCGAAGATGGAGACATGCATGAATCAAGATGCAAAAATTATTCTGCAAAAATTACCCAACAATCAAGGGTAACACTTTTGCAATTGAGACATACCTGCAATGAACTGCGAGATTTGCCTGCGAACTGGAACCCCCTCTTGACTTGCCTGCCTGCGCGTTGATTTGCTAGAGCTTCGCCTGCGAACTGGAGACTCCCATTTTCCTACAATAAGCATGAATCAAGGGCAGGGTCGTAATCGAGAAGATGGAGACATGCCTACCTGCGAGATCTAGGGCGCGATGAACTGCGAGATCTAGGTCGTAATTGAGAAGATGGAGACATGCCTACCTGCGAGATCTAGGGCGCGATGAACTGGAGATGAAGCGCGCGTTGATTTTCCTGCGAACTGGAGATGAAGCGCGCGTTGATTTGCCTGCCTGCGACTTGCTAGAGCTTCTATTTTGGGGAGAATGAACTGGCGAATGAACTGGTGAAGCAGAAGGAGAGGGATGAACGGGTTAATTGACGCCTCGTTTCTCGTTCCCCCATTCTGGGGAAGAGCAAGAGACGCCTCGTCCCCCGCGAAAATCATTTCCCCTGTTTATTCTTTTCAAAGAACGTGATGTCTTTATTCAAAAAAGTTGGACCCACAAATATCAAAACTTAATCCTAACCGTTCATCATCCAAGATTAAATCCTGGCCATCTTTTATCAACCAGTTTGTCCTAGTCAGCTTGTCCTAGTCAGCCCTAGGATTCAAAAATCGCTGTCAAATGTATAATAGATATACGTATTTACGCGTATTTTTGTAATTATATTATTTGGGTTTTTGATAAATAATTGATAAGTAATTATATAAGCCTCAGAAAAATGTGAGGCTAGCTCCAGAAAATCGAAAATAATATTCTGGATCCAATGGCACTAGTTTCATCTCAATCAGACGCTTACTTTTTCCAGAATTAATTTTTACCCCTAAAACTTAAATACGTAAAGTTCATTCTAAAATATGTAGCTCTTTATTTTCACATACACTGATACGTGATAAAACTATATGTCTTAGTACTCTTCGAGACGGTCGTTTTGACCCCTTGTTGGAAGAATTCCGACGTGTGGTTTGTCCCAGAGAAATCTTTGAAATATAATGAAAAATCATTTTCTCATTTTTAATTAGTTTTAAATTGATTTTAAGCTTCTAAAATTATGAAAAATACCTATAAGTCTTAGAAAAATACTTTCTTCCTATATAAAATTATTTTGCTCCTATGTAACCCATCTAAAAATATTTAGTACGTATTTTGACGAGTTCTAAGCTACTATAAAAATACAAACACGTTAAAAAAATAGTGTACTCTTTAACCGGCCATTTCTTGTATTTGCAGGTACCAATCCTCGTGCACCAGTTCCTCTAGCTCCAACCTCGTCTTGCCACGACGAGCTCGATAATGTAAGTCACGACAAATTCTAAACTTAGAAAACTAGTTAAATGTACTCGTATGAACCTGTGAAACACCACTTATAGCCTCCGAACGGCTATTGACTTGTACCGAACTAGAGACCTAACCTAATAGGAATGTAATCTACCAAATATTACTTTGCCAACTTTCAACTTTGGTGGTTGTAGCACGCAACTACCAACTTGGGTAAATTGTGTGCTAAACCACACTACCACGTGATCAAAGCACGGAAGTAACACCTTTTGTGTTGAACTTGTCTTTATCCTACTTTCTGGTTTTCAATAAGAAAGTCAACCAGTTGTCATGGTTCGACTAGCAACATGTGGAATATCCTTGGAACATCCTGTAAAGAACTTGCACTTGACACATCACCGGGGTATTAGGGTAACTCATAGTTTGAGAGAGTACGGGAGTGACTAGAGTTCCATCTTCCCATCCTGTCGCCTGAGTTTCGGCATCCCATCCTGCTACCTGAGTTTCGATAAAATACATGTACTGCTGCTTGGGTTTCGGCATTCGTCTGGGTAAGCGCACCCGGGCAAGAGATGAACTGAACTGTCACATATTGTACTCTCCTACTTGAGTCACGTAGTGTAGTTACTTTTGCACAGTCACTTTTACCTTACGCACCATAGCCACCTTTACTTTACACGTCACATGCACGTTACTTACTACACTTGTGCAGTCACAGTACTTTACTTGTCGTACTTTTAGCTACAGCAGTAGCATGTTTCACTTGCTTAGCCTACTTTACACTTGCACTACCACAGTACAGTTGTTCTCTCCTTTCAGGTCTGTTTACTTTTATTACTCAGTTGTGTACAGTTGTTGCTCAGTACTTTACTTTTCACTCTGGTCTGCTTTTACGTAGTTACCTTTGTCATATTTGTACAGTACTTCTTTTCTTTATTTAGAATTGTTGTGACTTACCTATGGTTCCATCTCCGTGGCACCGTAGACGACGTACATATAGAGGTAGATGCTCTTGAGTTGATAGCGCTAGAGTTCACCCTGCGACCGCAGCTTCCAGTTTTATTTTCGCTATGTACTTTCTTTCTTCAATGTATCATTGTTGGAACATTTGTACAGTATGGATTGTAATAATTGGACACTATTTGAGTATTTTTGTACATCTCTGCATCGTGGCTATTTTGGTTTCACTGGTTAACTGTAGGACCTACGCAAATATCAAATAAGTAACTGGCCCCCGAGAGCTGGTCGTTACAAGTTTTGGTGGCCCACGCAGGTCCGCGCTAACTACCTCGTGAACAAAATAGCAAGATCAGGGTGTGCAATATAAAATACTCAAATTAACCTCGAGTACGGAATGTCTCGAGTGTTCACCTGTATTGGATATACGGGTGAAGTGTCCTTATTACCATCTTCATTAGGCCTTCCTTGATCATCATCATCTTCTTTGAACTCTTAGCCCTTACTTAGGAATTTGTGTTACATTCTTGGTTATACCCTCCATAGTAACCTCTTTTGCTAACAGTTATAGTGACTTTTCATAGGTTGAACTATCTACCCACTTCATCACCCTTCCTTCAGTTGATGATGGCACACATATAAATGCTAAGCTCCCTTCAATGGACCATGATCCGGTCAATATGCTTGGCTAAGTTTGTTGGATCACCCTAGCTAGACTGGGGGTAAGTGATCCTGGCTTAGTCACTTCCTTGGCCGTGTCCGCTGGACCGCAAGGATGTGAACCATGAAAATGTAACGCCATCAATCTTCATCACTATCACCCTTTCTTTAGCTAATGATGGCCTTCTGATCATTCTACTAATTCTTATAATTCTTCCTAATCGCATTTAGTTCACCTAAACTCTAGCTACGTCTATTTTAAGGAGGGTAGCGTTCGACTTTTCGATCACCAGAAGTCTGAGTTCGACAACAGAAGAGAATCGAAGGACGCTCAGAAGTATTGGAGGATGGTGCTAGAGATTTTGAGACGAGCCAAACCTGACGTGCAAGTGTAGGCTGTTTGCGTCTTTTTGAGCTCGTGTTTCTCTTCTAGCCCCTACTTTCATCTTGTGCCCGATTCTCCATGAGTTAAACCTCTTTTCCACCTACCATCCCCCCTCTTTATTTCCTTTGTCTGCTTCCTCACCTCGAGCCCTCGTCCCGCCTAACCGACGACTTTTGGTGCCCCCCTCTTTTTTTAAAACCCTCATCTCTTCCTCACCAAGCCACCCCGTGGTTTCCTATATGCCTCGTTGACACCCATTCCTCCTCCAGGCCTCTTTCCCAAGCGAGCTCAACCCCTCTCGCTTCGAGTTCCTCCGACCTCACCTGAAGCTCCGCCAGCTTCACCCCATCCCGGTGGCCCCCGCCACGTCGAACAGTCGCAGCCCTCGTCGCCATGGATCGACAGCCGCCGATGGCCCACCAACGACCTTGAGGATTGTTGGGCTTAGCGACAACCCTCGCCGCCACCCTCGCTGTTGCCGTGTGGTTGAGATCTTGGGAAGTCGATGTTCTTGGTGTTCTTTCAAGCTCCTTGTCCTGGATCTTACCCCTTAAGGTGCCCGCTTCGTTTCCTTCTTGGGTCCACTCCTTCGTGTTTGTTGGACCGTGAGTTATTGGTCGTTGAATTGTTTAGGGTTGATGGTGATGACTGTGGATGTCAAACAATGGTGTTGGCAAGGAGTATCATTGGGGATGAGTATTGGCTTGCTTTTGGCCTTAGGTGTCGAAGTTGGATGCCAGCCTTGTGCTCAGATTTGGGAGACGACGAAGATGTTGGCTTCTTGTTAGATGTTATGGAGATTACTGGAAGAAGTGGTAGCGATGATCTTGACCCTTGAGAATTGGCCTTATATTTGCCTTTTAGTGTCGACCTGAATGTTGGCTTGTAATTGTTGAATATTGGACTCCCCGGATTTAGTTTTGATGATGAGCAAACATAAATAATTCATGAACTAACAATTTGTGAGCGCAGTTTTGGAGATCGTCGCCAATTTCACGAGAATATTCAAAGCGACATCTCAACACTTCCAAAAGCTCGTATTCAAGCCTAAAGCTTCGTTGAAGCTCCTGCAACGCTTTGGAAGTTATGAAGATTCAATCGAAGCTCTCAAAGCCTAAAACTTTGTCTTTTATTCGTCGTGCAAATTTTAATATTCGTTGAATGTATTTGAAATGAGATTTCGTCGCTCGACGCATGAAAACTTGGTTAAATAGATTTAAATTCTATAATTGTATAGAATTGTTTTCCATGCACAAATTTAACCAAGAATATTGAATATTGAAGAGTATGTTTCTTTATTCAAGAAATGAATAAACATTTGGTATTTTTGATGATTTTGATTTTCACTTTGTGATAATGGACAATTGGCACACTTAGATTTGATTTAATCGTTTTTCCTTTGGTGTCAATTAGCTCCATCGTCATTGTCTACGACTCCCGATGTTGGATTTTACATTTCCTAATTGTTGTCGTTGTATGCCCCCCATTTTTGGGATAATGCCAAAGGGGGAGAGATAATGATAATAAATAGCGCAAATGAAAAATTTAACTCAATTTCCAAGAATCTAGTTTGATATGTTAGATTCAGGGGGAGTTAAGATACATATAAGGATTTTTCAAAATCCGATATTTCAAAAATCAATTAACTTTATTTATCTTACTCGTCTGCTTGATGCAATTCATTTATATTCATGTTGGAATTAACGTGTCATCAATGCAGGGGGAGTAAGTATTTTACATTTGAATTATTATCTTTGATTATTATTTATGTTGGTTTGTCATCACCAAAAAGGGGGAGAATGTTGAATATTGGACTCCCCGGATTTGGTTTTGATGATGAGCAAACATAAATAATTCATGAACTAACAATTTGTGAGCGCAGTTTTGGAGATCGTCGCCAATTTCACGAGAATATTCAAAGCGACATCTCAACACTTCCAAAAGCTCGTATTCAAGCCTAAAGCTTCGTTGAAGCTCCTGCAACGCTTTGGAAGTTATGAAGATTCAATCGAAGCTCTCAAAGACCGTTTATTAAGGTTTTATTTATAGTCTTTTAGTTTCGATTGATAGAATGTTAAGCCTTGAGTATATCTTACGTTTCTATCTTCATTACGCTCATTTCGTAGCTCTAGGATTCTTGCACAAGTTCATTCTAACTTCCTCGAAGCGTTGCGCTTCGATTCGGACTTTGTTGTGCTTGTTAGTTGATACAAGAACAAGTACTGACCGACTAGATGGTGATCTAGTCGGTCGGCAACTGTTCTTGGACCGACTAGTTTGATTCCTTAATTTCTTGGACTTTACTGTTTACAGTTAGTCGGTCTACGTTGACTCACCGACCGACTAGTTTGTGAACTAGTCGGTCAGTGATGCTTCTTTGACCGACTAGTTGTGACTTACTGTTCACTCTAAATTTCTCCTAAGCTACTGTTTACCGTTAGTCGGTCTAAGAACGTTTGATGACCGACTAGTTGACAATCTAGTCGGTCAACTTTTGTTCTTGGACCGACTAAGTCAACTTGCCTTCAGACTAAGTTGTTTTGCCTCTTAGTCGGTCTACGTTCATTGGATGACCGACTAGTTGTGAAACTAGTCGGTCAGACAGTCTTCTTGGACCGACTAGTTTTCTAGGTCTGAAATTCTATCTCTTCTCAGATCTGCTCTTAGTCGGTCCATGCTTTGTCACTGACCGACTAGTTGATGATCTAGTCGGTCAGTGACTGTTCTTTGACCGACTAATTCTCACAGATTTCTATCCGTTGGTGAATGACCTAACTTGTTTTTATGGGACCCTATAAATACGAACCTAGGTCATTTCTATCTTGAATAGAGCTGCCATTAAGAGATTCATTGAGTTCTAAAGAGATAGCTATTCTCCCTCAAATCTAAAGCTCTCTTCCTCACAAGAAACCCATTCTCTCTCATTTCTAGATCTAGAGAGAAGGTTGTTCTTGGTGAGCTCTTCAAGCTATTGCTTGATCCAAGTCTCCAACTCTTCCCTAGGCACCCATTGCTGATCATTTCCTTGGTGCTAGGGCTTGGTGACTTCATCTTCCTCAAATCCTTCATTCCACCTATTGGGTAAGAAAAACTCAAGGTATAGGATTTTGTGGTAAGCTTGTTTATTTCATATAAACTCTTTTATATTGCTTATTGGTTCTCTCGGTTGTGAGAGAAGTTTGTGATCCCGGGTTGTGGGATTCACTTTGCCATTGCATGTATGATTTGATCTTGTGAAGGTTTTTCACAAGATATTCATAGTGGAAATCTTGAGTTAGGGTTTCTAACTCAAGTATCCGGAGGGGATCCGGGTGGTTGGGACGTAGGATCACCGGGAACAAGTCGGGGAGACTTGGGTGGATCCGAACCCATTAACATCGTTTGTTAGCATTGTCTATTTCGTTGTCGTCGTTCAATTTAAGCTTCCGCAAATTGATTTGGTAGTTGTTTGCAATTTAATTTGGAATTATACTCCTTATTATTTTAAAGTACTATTCACCCCCCCCCCCCCTCTAGTACTTGTGCAGTAGCTGGTAGGGCATACATTTGGTATCAGAGCCAGATACACAGCTATGTCTACCAACGACAACAAGACCATGCCTCCACCTTCCAACTATGACACCTTCAGGAACCGTGAAGGAGCGTCATCGGTGATGGAAGGACATTCCTCTACGAGGCCTCCATTCTTCAACGGTACCAACTACGGGTACTGGAAGTGCCGGATGGAGACTTTCCTCCGGAGTGCATCTTTATGGAGGACTACAATGAAGGAGTACATCGAGCCCGAAGAAGAAGATTTTGAGAAATGGACTACCGCGGAGGTCGCCGCGGAAGTAAGCAATGCCAAGGCAATGAACGCCTTGCAATGCGCATTGGAGCCCGAGGACTTTAATAAGATATGCACATGTAAGAGTGCATATCAAATTTGGAACTCTCTCCTCATACTACATGAAGGGACGAGTCGGGTAAGAGACTCTAAACTCGTAGTCGTAACCAAAGATTACGAAATGTTTCATATGCAACAGGGCGAGAAGATGAAAGAATATTACGCTCGCTTCGTTGACATAATAAACGAGTTAGAGACCCTCGGCAAGATCTACACTCAAAAGGAGAAGTGCTTAAAGCTTATTGAAGGACTTCCCTCTTCTTGGGAAAAACGTACCTTCGCCATCGAGGAAGGTAATGACATGAACAAATATACCGTAGTTCAACTAATGGGTACTTTGATGTCATACGAGGTACGCAAAGATAGCAAGGTGAAGCTACAAGAAAAGATGAAGTCATATTTGAACCTAGATGCGCCTAAGAAAAAGGCGATTGCATTCAAGGCGGCTTCATCCACATCTTCCGATGATGAAGACTCGGAAAACGAGTTGGACTTGGAGTCCATGGCACTCATGGCCAAGAAGTTCAACCGTTTCTTCCGAAAAGGTAACTTCAAGAACAAAGCTAAATTTGGTTCTACTAACGCCTCTTCCTCTCCTTTGTGTTTCAAGTGTAATAAGCCGGGACACATGAAAGCGGAGTGTCCCCTCAATAAGCACAAGGAGAAGTGGAAGGCGCCAAAATTCGATAAGTCCAAGAAATACAAAAAGGGGTACAAGAAAGGACTTGTCGGAGCAACATTCACCGACTCCGAGGATTCCTCAAGCGGAGAGTCGGATGATGAGAAAGTGGAGCAAGCACATATGTGCTTCATGGCAAGAGAGGAGAACGATCAAGGATCCTCCTCTTCCGATGATAGTAATGACGAAAGCGATGAGGTAACGATGGATGATCTTAGAAATGCTAACTCTCAACTTTGGTCAAAATACACTAAATTAGTAAATAGATATACTAAGGTAAAAGATGACCTAGCTAGCATTCAAACATCGCCTAAGACTATCATCACCAACAACGACACCGTTGTTGAAGAGTTAAGAAATGAGATTGTTAATCTCAAATCTAAACTTGAACATGTTAGCATCGAGGATGCGAAAGAACATGAGATAGCGGATTTAACTTCTCAAAACTCGACTTTGAGTATTGAGAACGAGAATCTTAAATCTCGTGTTTATGTGCTCACTTCGCAAATATCCACTTTGGATACTTCTTTGCGTTCTCTCAAAGAGAAATATGAGAACACATTGGGCCGAATTAACAAATTCAACAAAGGTAAGGACCATTTGGATAAAATCCTAAGTGACTTACTTCCGGCCAATCACCACATTGGTTTGGGGTATACGATGGGATGTCCATCCAAAGCGGCCACTACTTTTGTTAGGCCAACTTCCGGTGACTCTACGAGTGGTAGCAAACACTCTATTGGTAGTTCATCTACCAATGGTGCTTCCACCTCGTCCACGCCCTCTTTTGGAAAGAAACCCACTTTGGGTGGACCTCCAAAGAAGGGGCATGCCTACATGTACACCAATAACATGCCACGTAGGAACACACGTCCTACTCCACCATCTCACACATATGATGATTTTTATGCAACACATTCTCGGGCACGTGCACACCATGTGAGACACCCTCACGTACGTGTTCCCACACATGCATATGTTCACCCACCGCATCATATGAATAATTCTCGTCGTGCACCATTCCATCATGTCCCGTATGCCTATCCACAACATGCATCACGTAGAAATCAACGTCGCATGCATGCACCCAATAGGATGATGGCTCCCAAAATATTCACTATTTGGAGCCCAAAGGACACAAGCATGGACGAAAAACAAATGTACATGAATGCTTATTTTTCGGATGTTGTACATAGTAAGAATTATGTGGGGAAGTCTAAGTCCACTTGGACTTGGCTTCCAAAGGTCTAATCCCTTGGACCCAATGACCTTGGGTACCATGATATGAAAGTTTCTATCTTTAGGTACTCAAGGAAAAGAAAAAGGAAAGGAGCAACAAATTTAAATTTAGCTCTAAAGGGAATTGGATACTCGATAGCGGGTGTTCAAAACACATGACGGGTGACGCTCGATTGCTCTCCGGAGTGGTTCCCATTGCGAATGGAAACCGCGTCGTATTTGGAGGCAACGAGAGCGGAACCATCATAGGTGTTGGTAAAGTCGGTAACCCCTCTAAACCATTAATTAGTGATGTTTATCTTGTTAGTGGTTTAAATCATAATCTTATTTCAATAAGCCAACTTTGTGACAAAGGTTACAAAGTTAGCTTTGCGAAAGGATTGTGTCATATTTTAAGAAAGGATAATGAAAAATTATTATTTTCCGGAACTCGTCGTAAAGACATTTATATTTTGGATCTTCCTAAGTCATATGAACAATGTCTCGTTGCCAACACAAGTGAACAACACTTATGGCATCGACGCTTTGGACATGTGAACTTTGGAACACTATATAAGCTTTCAAAATTGAATTCTATTAAAGGTTTTCCGAAGCTAGTTTTTGAAAAGAAAAGTTTTTGTGATTGTTGTCAACGCGGCAAGCTTCCTAAATCTTCATTTAAACCTAAGAAAAGCATCTCTACTAAAAGGCCACTAGAGCTATTACATCTAGATTTATTTGGGCCAACTAGAGTAGCTTCCTTAGGAAATGCAAGGTATGGACTTGTCATTGTAGATGATTATTCAAGATTTACTTGGGTATTTTCATTGTGCAATAAAAATGAAGCTTTTGAAAACTTCACAATTTTTGTTAAGAAAGTACAAAATCTCTTAGGAACCACCATTGTCACTATTCGTAGTGATCATGGAGGTGAATTTGAGAATGAGTCTTTTGAGACATTTTGTGATGAAGTTGGTATTACTCACACCTTCTCTTTCCCTCGTGCACCTCCTCAAAATGGTGTAGTTGAGAGAAAGAATAGGACGCTAGTGGAGTGTGCTCGCACTATGCTTGATGATAGCCAACTTGGCCATCAATTTTGGGCGGAAGCGGTACACACCGCTTGCTATGTGTTTAATAGAATACTTTTGAGGCCCGGCACTAAACAAACTTGTTATGAATTGTTATTTGGTAGGTTGCCTCAAGTTAAACATTTTCGTGTTTTCGGTTCGAAATGTTTTATTAAGAACACGTATGGTAGTTTGGACAAATTCGATCCAAGATCCGATGAGGGGATCTTTGTTGGATACTCTACGCGTAGCAAAGCCTACCGGATATTCAACAAACGAACCTCAACGATCGAGGAGTCGCTTCATGTCTCATTTAATGAAGGATTTGTTCCAACTAGAATTTCAAATGATAATGATTCTATGGATGTTTTATGTGATTCGTTTGAAAATTCTAAGTCTAATGATTCTATTGATTCTATTGAGACTAACCCAACTAATGAAGTTGTTGAGAATGTTCCAAGTGATCAAGGTATTCCCAAACGGCTTCATTCGGTTCGTGACCATCCCCATGAGCAAGTCATTGGCAATATCTATGATAGTGTCAAGACGAGATCGCAAGTTCACCACTTCGCAAATTGTGCCTTTGCCTCATCGATAGAGCCAAAGAATATTAATGAAGCATGCGAAGATAGCGCTTGGATCTTAGCCATGGAGGAGGAGCTCATTCAATTCGAGAGGAATGAAGTTTGGGAGCTTGTTCCATTGCCATCGAAGAACCACACCGTCATAGGGACAAAGTGGATCTTCAAGAACAAGACCGACGAAAACCAAGTCGTCGTCCGGAACAAAGCTCGGTTAGTAGCTCAAGGCTATCGTCAAGAGGAAGGTATCGATTTCGAAGAATCTTTCGCTCCGGTAGCTAGATTAGAATCAATTAGATTACTTTTGTCTTTTGCATGCCATAAGAATTTTAAATTATTTCAAATGGATGTTAAAAGTGCATTTTTAAACGGAGAAGTCGTTGAGGAAGTTTACGTTTCTCAACCTCCGGGCTTCATAAATGAAAAATTTCCAAATCACGTTTTTAAACTAAAGAAAGCTCTTTATGGTTTGAGACAAGCTCCTCGAGCTTGGTATGATCGCCTAAAGAATTTTCTTTTGGATTTGAATTTTAAAATGGGCGAAGCCGATTCAACACTTTTTATTAAGCATGCGAACAATGATATTTTATTAGTTCAAATTTATGTTGATGATATCATTTTCGGTGCTACTAACTTCACTCTTTGCGAAGAGTTTTCTAATGTTATGAAGGAACAATTTGAGATGAGCCACATGGGCGAACTCAAATATTTCTTAGGTCTCCAAATTCGCCAAATGAACGATGCAATCTTCATCCACCAAACGAAGTACACGGTGGAGTTGCTAAAGCGATTTGGAATGGAGAATGCCTCCGGGAAAAAGACTCCGATGAGCACGACTACGCATCTTGACAAGGATACGGGCGGTAAGGATGTAGACATTCGTCTATATCGAGGTATGATAGGTAGTTTGCTTTATCTTACCGCAAGTAGGCCCGATATTATGTTTGCCGTATGTATATGTGCTCGTTATCAGTCTCAACCTAAGGATTCTCACTTAGTAGCGGTAAAACGTATTTTTCGCTATCTAAGTTACACTTTAGATTTTGGATTACTTTATCCGAGATCTAGCACGTATGAGTTAGTCTCATACAGTGACGCTGATTATGCGGGATGCAAATCCGACAGGAAAAGTACTAGTGGCACTTGCCATTTTCTAGGAAATTCTCTTGTCTCTTGGTTTTCCAAGAAGCAAAATTCGGTTTCACTTTCAACCACCGAGGCGGAATATATTGCCGCCGGTGCCGCTTGTGCCCAGGTTCTTTGGATGAGACACACATTGAAGGATTTTGGTATTCATTGTGATACTAGCCCTATCATGGTGGATAACCAAAGTGATATCTGTCTTTCAAAGAATCCGGTGCACCATTCCCGATCGAAACACATAGATGTCCGACACCATTTCTTAGATGATCATGTTGCTAAAAAGGACATCATTTTAGTGTACGTTGAAACCCAAAAGCAAATCGCCGATATTTTCACGAAACCCCTAAAGGAGGACTCCTTTGTGCGGTTGCGTCGAGAATTGGGGATTATGGGTGAATCCGAGATATAGGATTCATATTTTAATTCAATCATCTTGCATGCTAATATATTTCGCGATATTTCATTCATGCTAGATTAATTGAATTTTTGGGAATTTTATGTGATTTATTTGAATTTATTGCTCGAATTCGTATTTCAATGTCGTATTTAAGATTTCGACGTTTTATGGGGTAATTTAGATGACTAATGAGTGAGTTAGGATGTATCATCCAAGTGGTTTGTGAAGAGAAATCAAATTTCTACTTTTGGACTCTTCTAGTCGGTTTCAGTTCACTTGTCAACCGACTAGATGCTCATCTAGTCGGTCAGCAAATGAACTCAGACCGACTAGATCAAGCAAATATCCATCTCCTATCATTTTCTTTCGTTAGTCGGTCTTAGTACACTTTCCGACTGACTAGATTGAAAACTAGTCGGTCAGTAAGTATACTGCGACCGACTAATTCTTGCCCTAGAAATTCTTCTGAGCTACTGTTTCGACTTAGTCGGTTCAAGCTCATTGACCGACCGACTAGATCGTAATCTAGTCGGTCAGTTCTTGAACTGTGACCGACTAAGTGGGTTAGGGCAAATGTGTCTTTTTGATTCCAGACCGACTTATACACACTTTCTATTCGACTAAAATCTTATTTAGTCGGTCTCCTCTCAGCTCTAGCCCGAAAACCCCAAATCCCCCTTCGAGCCCCTTCGCATTCCGTCGTCTCCGGCCGTTTCTCCGGCCATCGCCGCCGTCCGCCGCCGTCGACTCCACCCCCTAGGTATATTCCTCCATCTCCTTGGTCGATTCCTACCCTAGGGTTTCCGATTCGTTTCTCTTAGGGTTTGTGCTCCTAGGGCTTGTGCTTCGGTGTCTCACATCTAGGGCTTGTGATCTCCAGGTTGTACTTGATCTTATTATCAGTTGCTTGTGCTCTTAGAACTATGGCTAAGACTCGCATTCCGATCGCCTCTTCCGGGGCCTCTCCTATGACCGTAGGGCCTTCCGACCCTAGGAATCCCCCGAAGCCTAAGCGTCGTGCCAAGTCTACCCAAGCCTCTCCTTCGTCGCCTCCTCTTAAGAAGCCTAGGACTGCCACAGTCAAGCCCCGCAAATCCAAGACCAAAAAGCCTATTCTTCATACTCCGGCTACTCCTCCCGATTCCGATTCCGATACTGAATTTATCCCTGAGGATGAGCCTACTAGGGAACCTACCCCACCTCCGAAGACCCGTAAGGCCAAGGGTAAAGCTCATATGCCAGTTGGCGGTGTAGACATATCGTTGTGCCGCGATGACCCTCAGTGTCTCGCCGCGTACAACCGTATAGAACACTGTCCACTGTTGTTAGAGCATTACGTTCAGTTCTCTGATTTTCTCGGCCTTGCTGATCTTCTGTCTTATAGTGGCCTTCTAGATTATCTCCGGTACGACCCCAAAGCCAATCCCAAACCGTATCCTCGCCTTGTGAAATTGTTCTATGCCAACCGTATTCGAGGCCAGTACGACGCCAGCCACTCCATTGAGACGACTGTCTTGGGAACTCCTATAGTTCTCACGGCAGAAATCTTGGGGGAGATCCTTGGTTGTGCGTCGTGTGGTCTCCTCCCCTCGGACATTTCCGTAGACGACATTTCTTCCTTGGATCAGTCTATTCTTGCAGATATTTTCCAGGTTATCCCCTCCGCATTCATTGGTGTTCCTTCGAAATTATTTAAGCCGAATGCGTGGGTTCTTAACCTGATTTTGAAATCATGTCTTCTTCCGAAATATGGATCCTCTTCACTTCCCTCTCAGCCGTTTTTGAAGCTCATATACGCTCTTTTCTTGGGGTGCGAGATAAATTGGGCTCGCGTGATACTCGATAAGATGGATTCTTTCGAGTGTATACACAAGACCAATAAGTCTGCGCACATTCCATACCCCTGCTTGTTGACTCTCGTATTCCTTCATTTTCGAGTTCCTCTCCCACCTGACGATGAGTGTCCTTTGGGTACGCCTCTGAACGCGACGGCCGTGAAGAAATCTTTAGCGGCACTTCGTCACGTGCAGAGGTCTACCGCATCTGCTTCTCAGTCTACTCCGTCAGCCGCTGCAGCCTCCTCTTCCCCTGCTACTTTGGACGATGTCGTACGTCTACTTCGTCAGCACGACTCCCGTTTGGCTCGTACTGAGGAGGTCGTTTGTCGTATGGCTCGTATGATGGGGATTGAGCTTCCTCCTTCGGTGTCTGAGGCCGAGGAGATGGACGATGAGGAGATTGACGAGCTTGTCACTTCTTTTGCCCGTGGCGATGAGGCCACTGCTGCTGCTGCTGGTGCTTCTACTTCTGCTCCTGGCGATGGCACCACTTCCGGTGTTCCAGAGCCATCTGCTTCAGCACTTCAGACTTCTGAGCCTGCTGCTGACCCTGCTGCCGTGCCTGCTGATCTTCCTGCTGACACTTCTGCTGTCGAGACCCTTGCTGCTGTAGAGCCTGTTCCTGAGATCTCGACTCCTGCCCCGACGATTCCATCTGTTGAGACGCCTCTACTCCCTGCAGAGCCTGAGTCCACTCCGTCGACTGGACCCACGGACGCTGCAGATCCTGCCTCCTCCTCGTGATCGTTGTTCCGAGGACTCTCCATATACGCTTTGGATGATACATCTTAGCGAGAGTATTATGGGTTAGGATAGGGTATGAGGGTTATTATGTTTTGATGTATTTTGGATGTCGTCGCTGCTGCTGTATTTATTTTGATGAGAATGATGATGATGATGGTGTATTTCCTTTTGATGGGTATATTGTATCGATGATGTTGATGTATTTCTTTTTGATGATATGTAGCGCTTGATATGATGTATCTCATATATTCGATGTGATATCTTTTTGGATATACTCATGTTGTCTCTGCATATATATATGTTCATCGTCATTCACTTTGTCTTTTATTCGTCGTGCAAATTTTAATATTCGTTGAATGTATTTGAAATGAGATTTCGTCGCTCGACGCATGAAAACTTGGTTAAATAGATTTAAATTCTATAATTGTATAGAATTGTTTTCCATGCACAAATTTAACCAAGAATATTGAATATTGAAGAGTATGTTTCTTTATTCAAGAAATGAATAAACATTTGGTATTTTTGATGATTTTGATTTTCACTTTGTGATAATGGACAATTGGCACACTTTGATTTGATTTAATCGTTTTTCCTTTGGTGTCAATTAGCTCCATCGTCATTGTCTACGACTCCCGATGTTGGATTTTACATTT
Organism: Scilla litardierei; assembly: GCA_030789695.1. NCBI lineage: Eukaryota > Viridiplantae > Streptophyta > Magnoliopsida > Asparagales > Asparagaceae > Scilla > Scilla litardierei. The sequence goes on from CM061137.1 coordinate 118,125,380, forward strand.
CCTAATTGTTGTCGTTGTATGCCCCCCATTTTTGGGATAATGCCAAAGGGGGAGAGATAATGATAATAAATAGCGCAAATGAAAAATTTAACTCAATTTCCAAGAATCTAGTTTGATATGTTAGATTCAGGGGGAGTTAAGATACATATAAGGATTTTTCAAAATCCGATATTTCAAAAATCAATTAACTTTATTTATCTTACTCGTCTGCTTGATGCAATTCATTTATATTCATGTTGGAATTAACGTGTCATCAATGCAGGGGGAGTAAGTATTTTACATTTGAATTATTATCTTTGATTATTATTTATGTTGGTTTGTCATCACAAAAAAGGGGGAGAATGTTGAATATTGGACTCCCCGGATTTGGTTTTGATGATGAGCAAACATAAATAATTCATGAACTAACAATTTGTGAGCGCAGTTTTGGAGATCGTCGCCAATTTCACGAGAATATTCAAAGCGACATCTCAACACTTCCAAAAGCTCGTATTCAAGCCTAAAGCTTCGTTGAAGCTCCTGCAACGCTTTGGAAGTTATGAAGATTCAATCGAAGCTTCAAAGACCGTTTATTAAGGTTTTATTTATAGTCTTTTAGTTTCGATTGATAGAATGTTAAGCCTTGAGTATATCTTACGTTTCTATCTTCATTACGCTCATTTCGTAGCTCTAGGATTCTTGCACAAGTTCATTCTAACTTCCTCGAAGCGTCGCGCTTCGATTCGGACTTTGTTGTGCATGTTAGTTGGTACAAGAACAAGTACTGACCGACTAGATGGTGATCTAGTCGGTCGGCAACTGTTCTTGGACCGACTAGTTTGATTCCTTAATTTCTTGGACTTTACTGTTTACAGTTAGTCGGTCTACGTTGACTCACCGACCGACTAGTTTGTGAACTAGTCGGTCAGTGATGCTTCTTTGACCGACTAGTTGTGACTTACTGTTCACTCTAAATTTCTCCTAAGCTACTGTTTACCGTTAGTCGGTCTAAGAACGTTTGATGACCGACTAGTTGACAATCTAGTCGGTCAACTTTTGTTCTTGGACCGACTAAGTCAACTTGCCTTCAGACTAAGTTGTTTTGCCTCTTAGTCGGTCTACGTTCATTGGATGACCGACTAGTTGTGAAACTAGTCGGTCAGATAGTCTTCTTGGACCGACTAGTTTTCTAGGTCTGAAATTCTATCTCTTCTCAGATCTGCTCTTAGTCGGTCCATGCTTTGTCACTGACCGACTAGTTGATGATCTAGTCGGTCAGCGACTGTTCTTTGACCGACTAATTCTCACAGATTTCTATCCGTTGGTGAATGACCTAACTTGTTTTTATGGGACCCTATAAATACGAACCTAGGTCATTTCTATCTTGAATAGAGCTGCCATTAAGAGATTCATTGAGTTCTAAAGAGATAGCTATTCTCCCTCAAATCTAAAGATCTCTTCCTCACAAGAAACCCATTCTCTCTCATTTCTAGATCTAGAGAGAAGGTTGTTCTTGGTGAGCTCTTCAAGCTATTGCTTGATCCAAGTCTCCAACTCTTCCCTAGGCACCCATTGCTGATCATTTCCTTGGTGCTAGGGCTTGGTGACTTCATCTTCCTCAAATCCTTCATTCCACCTATTGGGTAAGAAAAACTCAAGGTATAGGATTTTGTGGTAAGCTTGTTTATTTCATATAAACTCTTTTATATTGCTTATTGGTTCTCTCGGTTGTGAGAGAAGTTTGTGATCCCGGGTTGTGGGATTCACTTTGCCATTGCATGTATGATTTGATCTTGTGAAGGTTTTTCACAAGATATTCATAGTGGAAATCTTGAGTTAGGGTTTCTAACTCAAGTATCCGGAGGGGATCCGGGTGGTTGGGACGTAGGATCACCGGGAACAAGTCGGGGAGACTTGGGTGGATCCGAACCCATTAACATCGTTTGTTAGCATTGTCTATTTCGTTGTCGTCGTTCAATTTAAGCTTCCGCAAATTGATTTGGTAGTTGTTTGCAATTTAATTTGGAATTATAATCCTTATTATTTTAAAGTACTATTCACCCCCCCTCTAGTACTTGTGCAGTAGCTGGTAGGGCATTACAGTAATTTGGTATCATGGCAGATGAGGTCTTTTGTGTTCGACTGGTTAAGTTGTAACAGCGCGAATGCATATGGATTAGTCCTTACGTTTATGTATGCTATATCGATGATTTACTTGGTTAAGACCCAGTAGTCATCATTGGCATGAGTTGAAAATTTTAAACTATATGATCTTCATTTTGTGTCGTTTAAATAGCTTACTACTGGCTTATCACCTCAAGTTCCAAGTTCGAACAAATATTATCATAATAACTATCATTTCATGTAACACCATATTTACTTTTGGCTTCTTGGAAAGTCAAGATAATTATTATGATGATACTAGTCTCAGGACTACTTACAGAAGCTATTGTGATGTCAATAGTATGAATTCGTCTCTTGTTTTCTTGATGCTATAATATCACATTTCATGATTTACAAAGATTACTATCTTTTCTACCATTTATTTGCTTGAGCTTCTTCATAACATCAATTATTTGTTTTAGAAAGATTTTTTAAATTCCGAGGACGGAATTATTTTAAGGAGGGTAGAATGTAACGACATGTTTTCATCAACATAACAATTACGTATTTAACCAATTTTCAAATTTTTTTAAAACTATTTTGTAATGGTTTGTCAGGAGTTTTACGATTTCAAAATTTTCTTATAAAAATATTTTGAAGTATCAAACTAGTTATGAAGTATTTTAGTAAGTTCGGATTTCATCAAATACCTCAAAACGATCTTGATAAAATTCATTTTCAATTATTACCGTTTTGGCTTAACGAATTAATTTTCTATACAAACAATATCAAAACATTTTCAAACGTCTACAGTAGCATCCTATGATTATTTAGGGCTCCCCACATTAATTTCGTAATTTTCTGATATCGTTTCGACCTAGAATCCGCAAACCCGCTTTCTAAACGTTTTGGCCTAAAACTTATATCTCTGTAGCTCAAACCCTGAAACCGACTTCGTATTCGCGATCCTCGCGACGATACAAATCTGTGGGTATGTTTTCGTAATTTTTCGGACACGTTTACTAGTAGGGGCAAAATCGTAATTTCATTTTTGTATATTACTGATTACTTTCGCTAATTGAGTTTTACTTATTAGTAATTACCATTAACCAAAACCTAATGAATTAGGTAACCCCAACAGTAAGCACCCACGAAGATCACCTACCATCATTTTTCCACAACCCTCTACCAACCACAACCCACCTACCCTTCGTTCTTCATCACAACTCGCAACCCAACCCAGGCGATCCCCCTCTCTCCTCCCTCTCTCGTTAACCCTTAACCCTATTTAAACCCAAACCCCCCGCCCTCATTTTCTGTCTCACTTCCCCCCTCTCTCCCCCTTCACACTCACCGAAAGCCCCTACCTCTCTCTCCTCTCCTCGTCGGAGTGCCACCACGTCGCCGCCCGCTACACGTCTCCGAGCCCTGCATCTGAGTCGTCCCCAGTCGTCGTTGCAACCCCCGAGCTCCGCCGCTGCTCCGACGGCCTCCCGCCCCTCTGAACACCGTCGAATCCCCCGCCTTCACCTGTAGACACCGCCGCTAAGCGCCTCTGCCTCCCTGTGAAGCCCCAGCAGCGGACCCCGCCGCCCTCGACCCAACGAGCTCCCCTCCTCCTCCGTTCTCCTCCGCCACCACCCAGACGTCGACGAAGCACCTTGCCCACATCCCCGTCACCGCAGCGAGCTCCCCCACGTCACTCCTCCACGCGCCCAGCTCCGACGTGTCGCCGCCGTCAGTGCTCCGCCCCAAGCCACCGTCCCGCCGCTCACCCCCCGATCGCCGCCGCCGTCGTGTCCCCCCTCACTGCATGCGAATGGCGAATGTGGGTTTAATAACGAGTGTTAATACGTTATTATCGTATATATACGTATTTACGCTTATTTTGGTAATTATATTATTTGGGTTTTGATAAATAATTGATAAGTAATTATGTAAGCCTCAGAAAAATGTGAGGCCAGCTCCAGAAAATCGGAAATAATATTCTGGATCCAATGGCACTAGTTTCATCTCAATCAGACGCTCACTTTTTCCAGAATTAATTTTTACCTCTAAAACTTAAATACGTAAAATTCATTCTAAAATATGTAGCTCTTTATTTTCACATACACTGATACGTGATAAAAATATATGTCTTAGTACTCTTCGAGACGGTCGTTTTGACCCTTGTTGGAAGAATTCCGACGTCTGGTTTGTCGTAGAGAAATCTTTGAAATATATAATGAAAAATCGTTTTCTCATTTTAATTAGTTTTAAATTGAATTTAAGCTTCCAAAATTATGAAAAATACCTATAAGCCTTAAAAAATATTTTCTTCCTATATAAATTTATTTTGCTCCCATGTAACCCATCTAAAAATATTTAGTACGTATTTTGATGAGTTCTAAGCTACTATAAAAATACAAATACGTTAAGAAAATAGTGTACTCTTTAACCGGCCATTTCTTGTATTTGCAGGTACCAATCCTCGTGCACCAGCTCCTCTAGCTCCAACCTCGTCTTGCCACGACGAGCTCGATAATGTAAGTCACGACAAATTCTAAACTTAGAAAACTAGTTAAATGTACTCGTATGAACCTGTGAAACACCACTTATAGCCTCCGAACGGCTATTGACTTGTACCGAACTAGAGACCTAACCTAATAGGAACGTAATCTACCAAATATTACTTTGCCAACTTTCAACTTTGGTGGTTGTAGCATGCAACTACTAACTTGGGAAAATTGTGTACTAAACCACACAACCACGTGCTCAAAGCACGGAAGTAACACCTTTTGTGTTGGACTTGTCTTTATCCTACTTTCTAGTTTTCAATAAGAAAGTCAACCAGTTGTCTTGTTTCGACTAGCAACATGTGGAATATCATGTAAAGAACTTGCACTTGACACGTCACCGGGGTATTGGGGTAACTCATAGTTTGAGAGAGTACGGGAGTGACTAGAGTTCCATCTTCCCGTCCTGTCGCCTGAGTTTCGGCATCCTGTCCTGCTGTCTGAGTTTCGGCAAAATACATGTACTGTTGCCTGGGTTTCGGCATTCGTCTAGGTAAGCGCACCCGAGCAAGAGATGAACTGAACGGTCACATATTGTACTCTCCTACTTGAAGTGTAGTTACTTTTGCACAGTCACTTTTACCTTACGCACCACATCCACATTTACTTTACACGTCCCATGCACGTTACTTACTACACTTGTGCAGTCACAGTACTTTACTTGTCGTACTTTTAGCTATAGCAGTAGCATGTTTCGCTTACTTAGTCTGCTTTACACTTGGACTACCACAGTACAGTTGTTCTCTCCTTTCAGTTCTGTCTACTTTTACTACTCAGATGTGTATAGTTGTTGCTCAGTACTTTACTTTTCACTCTGGTCTACTTGTACGTAGTTACCTTTGTCATACTTGTACAGTATTTCTTTTTTATTTAGAATTGTTGTGACTTACCTACGGTTCCATCTCCGTGGCACCACAGACGACTTGCAGTATGGATTGAAATAATTGGACGCTATTTGGGTGTTTTTGTACATCTCCGCATCGTGGCTATTTTGGTTTCACTGGTTAACTGCAGGACCTGCGCAAATATCAAATAAGTAACTGGCCCCCGAGAGCGGGTCGTTACAACACAACCTTTACTACTATTGCTAGAATTGTTGTGGCTTACCTACGGTTCCATCTCCGTGGCACCGCAGACGACTTGCATATGGAGGTAGATGCTCTTGAGTTGATAGTGCCAGAATTCGATCCTGAGACCACAGCTTTCAGAGCTATTTTCACTTATGTACTTTCTTTCTTTCATGTATCTTTGTTCAGACATTTTGTACCGTTGGATTGTAATAAGTGGACACTATTTGGGTATTTTTTTACATCTATGCATCGTGGCTATTTATTTTTCACTGGTAACCTACAGGACCTGCGCAAATATCAAATAAGTAACGGACCCCCGGGAACGGGTCGTTACACCCCCCTTCTGAAATCATAAGGGACGGGGGCGCTGTTCCGACCCCCCTCCTGTCTTGTTCAAAAGGGAAGGGGGAAAATGGGGGTCTTTTCGACTCCTCTGTCGACTGATTTTTCCCAACCCCTCCCCCTTAAAGCCCAAATTAGGGTATGGGGGAGAAGAGGATGTGCCTCTCCTGGTGGGGTTTGAGCCCTGTCAAAAAATACAAAATAAAAAATAAAAAACCTGGGTATCCTTTGGCTAACGAGCCTGCAGCCCGCAGCCAGTCTGCGGGCCTCTGGCCTGCAGGCCAAATTATTTTTAATTCATATAACACCCTATTAAAACCCTGAAAATTCTAAAAAAATCGGGAAAATCCGAAAAAAATCTAGAAAAATCTAGAAAAATCCAGAAAAATCAGGAAAAATCAGGGTGAGGATATTGAGTTTGACTAACTCATTTTAGGGTACTTGGTGCAAGTAATAAATTTGTTACTGAAATTTGATGTGTAATTCATTATTAATCGCCTTATTTTTTAATTGGATTAAAATTAATATTAATTTACATTTTAATAAATTACATGGATCCTAAGACCGCTCTGTCGTTAGGTTAGTTACCTAACCTAACGGGTAATGACGTTTCCCCGTGGTCCAAGTAACTATAAACGTAAATTTAATATATTTATCCAATAAAATTGTATGCGATGTTGAAAAAAATGTATTGTTTATGCCTGTGATGTTGCATAATTATAGTATTAAAACTGCTTGGAATGTTAGTAAGATTTTGTTGTGGTTTTTGGATCGGCCGTTATTAGTCACCACCATTTATTTTTTCCTCGCATTTTATTTTTTCTTCTTTTGAGTGAAAATGTAGTGAGGAACTAAATGTAAAAGCCAAAGCCCAGAGTAACTTCGCCTGAAGACGGAGGAAAATTGCTAGTGCTGGGACCCCCAAGGGTTTCCAAATTGTAATTTTAATACTCTCGTAATTCAAAATGTATACCGGACTGTGGAATTTTATTATTTTTGGTGGTGACCAGCCGATCCCCACAACAGTCTTAGTTTTACTACTATGCATGTCTTAATTTTTGAAAAATATTTAATTCATGCTTATGCATGCTTATATAAATGGAAAAGATTGCGAGCGTCGATTTTGATGTTCTCGATGCGGCTGGAAAAAATTATTTGAGCTGGCAGCTGGACCTGAAGTTCCACATGCGCTCACATGGCATAAGTCACACAATTCAAGCTTCAGCTACAGCTGTGACAACTGATGAAGGGACTTCTACTGATAGAGTCTCCGATATAGAGAAGGTGAAAGCCATTATCTATATCAGGAGACATGTTGATCGAACCCTGAAGGCCGAATATCTAACAGTGGAAGACCCTCATGAACTGTGGACAACACTTGAGGACAGATACAAACATCAGAATGATGTTATCCTCCCTCGTGCACGTTATGAGTGGAAAAATCTCTGACTTCAGGACTTCAAGTCTGTCGCTGAGTATACCTCAGCTCTCCATAACATCACCTCACGCCTGAAGTTGTGTGGTGAACAAGTCTTGGAAACCCGCATGCTTGAGAAAACATATACATCCTTCCATGAGAAGGATGTTATTCTCATGCAACAGTATCGTGAACGCAAGTTCACGCGGTACTCTGATTTACTCTCCTGCCTTCTTATGGCAGAGAAGAACAGAGACCTCCTACTGGCCACTCATAACCTACGTCGTGCTGGCTCTGCTCCTTTACTGAAGCTCACACAGTTTCTTCCCAGAAGATGAAGAACAAGCACAAAGGAAGATTCAACAAGGGGAAAGCTGCGAAGAAGCAGACTAGAGCTTCTCCGCAGAACAACATTACTGATGGGAAGAAAAATAACACGTGGAAGAGGAATACCTCTGACCAGACGTCTGCTCCCAAGAAAAACTGGAAAGACAAATGCCACAGATGTGGCATGACTGGACATTGGTTCAGGGTCTGTCGTACTCCATACCACCTCCAAGATTTGTGTATGGCAAGCCTGAAGCCTTCCACAGAAACAAATCTGGTGGATATACAGCCTCCAACTCGGTTCAACACCGAGATTTCGATAATGACGACATCCTTGACTAAAGCTAATTTAGTCATTGTCACGCCCCGCTTCCCAAAAACATGGAGGCGAAGCGTGAGAAGGTCCGCACGGACTTGAAGCTGCAAAGCCGCAAGTCCGATAAGCGTCAAATAAAACGAAGTAGCAGGTCCCTGTAATGTGACTCAGAACAACAATAACAATAATAGGAAAAAGAGAGACAATAATATAACATTATTCCAACACATAGTCCAACAAAAGTCCAACAACTAGAAATGCCACCAGGCAACAAAAGAGTCAAAAGCAAAAGGCCTAGCATGGCCAACAGAAACTAACAAAACGGTGCTACTCACCGATAACCACAACTAACAAAGGAAGAGTACGAAAGATCTCTAAGATTGATCACCGGTGTCCTCGTACTCCACGTCACCAACGGGTTCGGGCACGAACTCCACGAACCCGTCACTCTCCGCAACTGTCTCTGGCTCAGCAACTAACATGCGTCACCCAAAGAGAAGGGGCACATGTCAGCAAGTCTAAAAAGACTTGTGCAAGGAAACTATAAAAATAAAGCAACCTAACAGTTCTAAAGTAAAGTATGACATGGATATAAAATGACAAATGACATGGCATGGCAAGTAAATAAGTAAAAGACAAGTACTGGAATTGTAATCACGTCGTGCACAGAGATTCCGTCCTTTGGCTAGAGTGGCTGTACGGGCCAACTCTTACACTCAAGTGACCGTTTATCCCTACCCCTCCACGTGTGTCGAGCCAGGGCATTACCCCTGAACACGGAATGCTCGCTTCTGGATCACGAGCCAGGAAGTGTTTTTAACACGGATGGCGTAGGGTTATGCCCGCATAACGGGTGCCTAGCCGGTAACATGGAAACATGGAAAGTAGTGTAGCGTGTGCTACGATGCAAGTTTAACTAGGATGACATGTATGATGCAATGCATGGCAGTTAACAATTCAAATGCGTACAGTTAAGGAATTTAAACATGACAGATATCAATGCATAAATGATATGGCAAGGTGTCGGATCTAGCTTCGTTGTCAAGCTAGATCACAAAGTTGCGCCTAGATCGCTATCATTTCACGATCTAGTCTCTTTCACGCTAGTACGAGGAATTGGCCTAAAGACATGGCCTAAAGAAAGTTGACAAGTTTCACTTGCCTGTTTTCGGTGATGTCGGTTGTCGGGGGTTCGTCTCGACGCGCGTCACGCTAAGGAGCGATTGGTTCTCTGTTTTGATTGAAAATATCCTTGAATTAGGTTCATCCCAAGATAATTAAACAGCAATTCATTCTCTTATTTAGGTTCTCTACCCTAGGGTGTTCAAATCGTGTTATTAACTAACGTTACTGATTATGCACTAATGTTCTAGGACCATCTACTAATAATTGGTACTGCATCCATGCATGATACTCACTATCAAGTAATATTATTAAATCTTACTGTGTTGATTTAATTTCTATTAACCACTAATAATAACTCAACAAAGGTTATCTGCCTATTAATGTAGGAAACAAAGTCACATAAGGAACTAGGTGCATGTACGCATGCTGAAAACACAACTAAAAATATTTTGTGATTGACCTGCATTTGAATCCCTCACACTGAAACCAGACACCACTATGATCTTATAAGTACACCACGTGTACATGTAAAATAACACATATGTATACAAACTGGGGTATCAACTAATAATCTTATGTACTTAAATTTCAACATCTCAGTTACTACTGCTGCTAGCATTATACACATAGGTGTGGAATTAATATGAAAACTAATATTATATAATTAGAACTTACATATTACTTTACTCACTAAATAATTACATAGGATTATAGAAACTGTGTTTTATCATATTTCATATAAGATTGCTATAAAAATGCATTAAGTATTGGGTAAAATGTTCTCATGAATGTTCACACCTCACAAATTTCTCTCTGTGGCCATCCATACTCTGTGCTTTGTAACCGCAATCAAACATCATCTACTATTTACCCGAAGACAAAAGCCACAAAATGCAAAGATAGAACCATTTATATTGTGCATATTAACCCCACCTACTGCATGCGTATATAAAAATTGCAACTCACCGTTGCTTGGGTTTGCTTGCAGGGGATCGGTCTACGACGACGGCGCAACGGCGTGGCTAGCGACGGCTTCGGAAGAGAGACGCTACGGTCTGCAGCGGTAGCGAGGTGGTGGTTGCGAGGCAGAGCTGGGCGTGCGTGGATGAAGGAGGTGGGCACGTCGGATCTCGGAGAGGAGGCGGCTTACGGCGTGAGTTCGACGTAGGGGCGGAGCGAGGTTGAAGGAGGCGGGAGGAGAGCGGAAAGGGCAGCGGTGCCTAGTGCTCGACGACTGCGGGAGAGGGGAGCGAAGGCGGCGCCGGCGAGGTGAACTGGGCACAGGGTTGGACGCCGGCGTGAGGGGTTGCGCGGCGTGCCGTGCGTGCACAAGGGAGGAGACTGCCTCGTGTGCGCGTACAGGTTGAAGAGGATGACGATAAGGCTACGGGATGGCCTGGGTTCAAAATTGTTTTGCTTGGGTTCTCTAGTACAGTACGTTGCTGTAAAGGACAGAGGTTACCTTTGAAGGGAGATAAGTTAGAGATGGAAGAGGGTGGACGTGTGGGATAGGGCGCAGTACTAGGGGTAGTTCGCTGATGACATGGGATACAGGGGAGTGGATTGCTATAATCATGGAAAGGTTCTGTTAACATTCTGATAGGTTTGATTTTTTTTTATTTGTTAAAGGATTTGATTACATCTCGTTTGAAAGGTGATATCAAGAAAGGTTATTAGATGAGATACTTTTAATAACTAAAAGTTTATAAGATGTTAAATACGTAACCCACCATTTCATTTGAATTGCAACAACAATAATAATAATAATAATAATTAATAATAATTAATAATCATTAATGTTGTTATAGTAGATTGGCCTCTCGACGCCCAAAAATTACAACGAAAATACCGTAGCGCTCGCGCCTCCGAGAAGATCGTGAATACGGGGTTTGGTCGCGCGTCTGAACTACGGAAATCAGTAATAAAAATCAAATACACAAAACGCACACGAAACACGGCTACGCGCTAAAATACACACGGTCAGAAAGTGACCGTTACATCCTACCCACCTTAAGAAAAGATTCCGCCCTCGGAATCTACATCAACTACGGCTCAGAAAATAAATGCGGGAAGCGCTCTCTCATCTCTTCTTCGCGCTCCCATATAGACTCCCCAGGGGAACCATGTCGCCACTGCACTCTAACCAAGTCGACAGTCTTATTCCTCAGCTGCTTCTGCCGTCGATCCAGAATCTCAACTGGCTGCTGATCATAAGTCAGATCCGGACGAACCGTGATCTCCGAGAAATCCACAGCATGGGACGGATCACTGACGTATCGACGTAACTGAGATACGTGAAATACGTCGTGAACTCCCTCCAGTGACGGTGGCAACGCCAAGCGATAAGCCACAGCTCCAACTCTCTCCAGGACGTCAAATGGCCCAATGTACCTCGGACTCAGCTTGCCTCTCTTCCCAAATCGGATAACTCCACGGTTCGGAGAAATCTTCAGGAAGACGTGATCTCCAGGCTGAAACTCCAAAGGCCTCCGTTTAGCATCGGCCCAATGCTTGAAACGGTCCTGCGCGATCCTCAGCTTCTCTCGAATGTTCCTCACAACATCCACAGCCTCCACGATCATCTCTGGTCCTAACAGCTCCCGATCTCCAATGTCATCCCAGCTCAGTGGCGATCGACATTTCTTCCCGTATAGCGCGGCGAATGGCGACATGCCAATACTCGCCTGGTAGCTGTTATTGTAGGCAAACTCCACATGATGGAGATGATCCTCCCAAGATCCCTTGAAGTCCAACATGCACGCTCTCAGCATGTCCTCCAAAATCTGAATCGTCCTCTCGGACTGGCCATCCGTTTGCGGATGGTACGCCGTACTAAAACTCAGACTCGTACCCAAGCTCTTCTGCAGACTCTGCCAGAACTGAGATGTGAATCTCGTGTCTCTGTCTGACACGATACTCACAGGGACTCCGTGAAGTCGCACGATCTCCTGTACGAACACGTTGCATCACTAACTATTCTAGGAAAGGAAATAAAAGGGAAAGTAAGGATTTACCTCCATATATCTCCTCGCCAGCGCCTCAGTGGACTGTCCTACTCGGAACGGAATAAAGTGCGCGGATTTGGTCAATCGATCTACGATCACCCAAATCGCGTCATTCTGCTTCGGACTCCGAGGCAGTCCAGTCACGAAGTCCATAGTGATGTGTTGCCACTTCCACTCCGGGATCGGAAGCGGTTGTAGCAACCCTGCCGTACGCTGATGCTCCGCTTCAACCTGCTGGCAAACCAAGCACTTGGCTACGCTACGAGCCACGCTCCTTTTCATACCATGCCACCAATAGTTCAGACGGAGATCCTTATACATCTTGGTGCCACCAGGATGCACAGAATACGGCGAGCTATGTGTCTCAACAAGCAACTCCTCTCTGATATCTCCAGCTGGCACACAAACTCTGGTTCCATACCTCAGCGAGCCATCCTCGTGAATCACGAAATCAGTCCGCAGACCCGCTTCCACCATCTCTCGAATCTTTACCAACTTCGGGTCACCACTCTGCCCAGCCTTGATCCGATCCACGATCGTCGACTGTATCTGCATACACATCAACGAAGAAGTCTCTCCAGGCAGAACCACCTCAACTCCAGACTCGCAAAAATCCTGCTGCAATCTCCACTGCGAAGTCAGCAACATCACCGCCGGAAGCCTACTCAACGCATCAGGAACCACATTCACTTTACCCGGGTGATACTGCAACTCGATCTCATAGTCTGCCATGAGCTCTAACCATCGACGCTGTCGCATGTTGAGCTCCTTCTGTGTAAAAATGTACTTCAAGCTTTTGTGATCAGTGAAGATTTTCACCTTCTCACTCAGCAGGAAGTGCCTCCAAATCTTGAGTGCAAACACGACAGCAGCCAACTCCAAATCGTGCGTCGGGTAATTTTTCTCATGAGTCTTGAGCTGACGTGAAGCATATGCAACCACGTGCCCATGCTGGTGCAACACACAACCGAGACCCTTGCCAGAAGCATCACAAAAGATCTCGAATCCTCCACTACGATCAGGCACTGCTAGAACCGGTGCAGTCGTCAATCTCTCCTTCAGAACAGAAAAAGCCTCCTCATAAGCATCGGACCAAACATACGGTATATCCTTCCTCGTCAGTTTAGTCATCGGTTCGGCAATTCGGGAGAAATCCTTAATGAAACGCCGATAATACCCTGCTAGCCCAAGAAAACTCCTGATCTCAGTCGCTGACTGTGGAACCGGCCACTCTCTGATGGCCTTGATCTTCTCCGGATCCACAGCTATACCATCTCCTCACACCACATGCCCAAGAAAAGCCACTCTATCCAGCCAGAACTCGCACTTGGAATACTTCGCATACAAGCAATGCTTCCTCAAAATCTCCAGAACAGTCCTCAAGTGCTCTGCGTGCTCCTCCTCCGACTTGGAATAGATCAAGATGTCATCAATGAAGATAACGACAAACTTGTCTAGAAAGTCGTAGAAGATTAGATTCATCAGGTTCATAAAAACTGCGGGTGCGTTGGTCACACCAAAAGGCATAACCACGAACTCGTAGTGACCATACTTCGTCCTGAATGCTGTCTTCGGGATGTCCTCCTTTCTCACCTTCAGCTGGTGATATCCACTTCTCAGGTCCAATTTGGAGAATACCCTCGATCCTCCCAGCTGATCAAAGATATCATCAATCCGCGGCAATGGGTACTTATTCTTTACGGTCACCGCATTCAGCCCTCGATAATCCACGCACATGCGACGCGAACCGTCCTTCTTCTTCACCAGCAGGACCGGTGCTCCCCACGGAGACACACTGGGATTAATGTAACCCTTCTGCAAAAGCTCGTCCAGTTGCTTCCGTAACTCCTCCAATTCCGCTGGAGCCATACGATAAGGTGCCTTCGAAATGGGCTGCGCTCCCGGAATCAGATCAATCGAAAATTCTAGAGCCCGATCGGGCGGCAGACCCGACATCTCCTCGGGGAAGACGTCATCGAATTCACGCACCACAGCAGGCCTACCCTGCTCCATCAGCATAGCCACAGCCTCCACCGGCTTGGCCCAAAACCTGACCGGACCAATCGAACTGCTACCATGACTGAACTCAAACACTGGATGTCCATGAATCTCGAACACCACCTTCTTCCTCCGACAGTCGATCGTAGCGTAGAAGCTCGCAAGCCAATCCATCCCAAGCACAGCATCGTAGTTGGTGATGTCGTGGACAATAAAGTCAGCATACAGCTCGTGTCCACAGACCACCAACGGGCAGGAATTGCACCCACGATGCACCGAAATCACACCATTCCCTGTGACGATATTCCAACTCTGGGGAAGAGAGGAAGTCGACAAGGAATGCCTCTCCACGAAGCTCCGAGAAATGATGCACATAGATGCACCAGAGTCAAAGAGAACTCGAGCAGGAAAAGCGCAAACCAAGATCACACCTAACAGACAGTCTAACAATCAAATTCTATTCTAGCAAACAATCATATGTAAATAACTAATCAAATCTAACAACCAAACTAACTAAGAAAGAAACAGCTAGATAGAAAGTTACCTGTGATAACCTCATCCAGCGTCTCGGTCTCAGCAGCAGTCATCAGAAACGCATGTCGTCTCGGCTGGACAGCCTGCTGAAACGCCTGCCTCTGCGGAACGAGAGGCGCTCCACGACCAGCAGGAACAGGTGCCCTCTGCTGCAACGGCTGAGCTGCAACAGGTGCCCTCCACGGCTGCTTCGACCTCGGGCAATCCTTCATGGTGTGCGCAGGATCACCACAAACTAAACACTGCCCCAGCATCTTCCGGCACTGATCCTTGATATGCCCTGTCTTGCCACAGAAATTGCAAGTCTTCAAAGTAGAAGGTCCTCCGGGCCTCTTGAACTGCACAGGCTGGTTGGGCCCGTGCCCTGGTCTCACCACTGCTCTGGCCTGCTCCATAGGCCTCTTCCCAGTGCCAGAAAGCTGCCCCCTCTTCTGATTCACAATCTTTTCCTGCCTCTTCGCCGCAATCAGAACCTTCTGGTAAGTCTCCGCATCAGAAGAAGTGACATAGCTCTGCAGATCCAACGAAAACCCCTGCAGAAACCTCTGGGCTCTCTCCTCAGCATCCTGCACCATCTTCGGTGCAAAACGACTCAGCCTCGTAAATTCCTGGTGGTACTGATCCACCGTCAAATTTCCCTGCTTCAAGTCAATGAAGCGCTGAGCCATCTCCCTCCTGGCGGCCTTACGAAAATACTCCTCATTAAATCTTGACTTGAAGGTAGCCCAAGACATCGGCTCCTCCAGCAACTCCTCCTCGGCATCCCACCAGTTCCGCGCGTTGTCCTTCAGCTACCGCTTTGCCAGATCAACCCATCCAGTCGGGTCGACCTTCGACATCTTCAGATTGTCTTCCATGTTCCTGGTCCACTCATCTGCAGCCAGGGGTCCCTCGGTCCCATCGAAGTAAGCGGGACCCAGCTCCCGAAATTGCTTCGCTCCGGGCTCGAAGCGAGGGGCAGCCTGAACAACCGGCGCTGCACGAGCAGGCGGATCATTCCGGATAGTCTGCAGAATTCCTTGTTGCACCTGCATCATTTGATGCATCATCCTCATCATCTCCCCGGAGGTGGGCTCTCGGTCCGGCTCCTGGTCGCGAGGGGGCACACCACGACCACCACGGGCATTCCGTCTCCCAGCCATCTATTGACACAGGAAACAAAACAGATCAGACTCTTAGCCCAAGGCACGGCGTCGAATTTTGTTTATTGGACTTTCTATAATTCTTATTGTTATTCTGATTAAGTCACAGTTACAGAAAAAACGGGACCTGCATGGGCCACCAAAGAAACCTGTCACGCCCCGCTTCCCAAAAACATGGAGGCGAAGCGTGAGAAGGTCCGCACGGACTTGAAGCTGCAAAGCCGCAAGTCCGATAAGCGTCAAATAAAACGAAGTAGCAGGTCCCTGTAATGTGACTCAGAACAACAATAACAATAATAGGAAAAAGAGAGACAATAATATAACATTATTCCAACACATAGTCCAACAAAAGTCCAACAACTAGAAATGCCACCAGGCAACAAAAGAGTCAAAAGCAAAAGGCCTAGCATGGCCAACAGAAACTAACAAAACGGTGCTACTCACCGATAACCACAACTAACAAAGGAAGAGTACGAAAGATCTCTAAGATTGATCACCGGTGTCCTCGTACTCCACGTCACCAACGGGTTCGGGCACGAACTCCACGAACTCGTCACTCTCCGCAACTGTCTCTGACTCAGCAACTAACATGCGTCACCCAAAGAGAAGGGGCACATGTCAGCAAGTCTAAAAAGACTTGTTCAAGGAAACTATAAAAATAAAGCAACCTAACAGTTCTAAAGTAAAGTATGACATGGATATAAAATGACAAATGACATGGCATGACAAGTAAATAAGTAAAAGACAAGTACTGGAATTGTAATCACGTCGTGCACAGAGATTCCGTCCTTTGGCTAGAGTGGCTGTACGGGCCAACTCTTACACTCAAGTGACCGTTTATCCCTACCCCTCCACGTGTGTCGAGCCAGGGCATTACCCCCGAACACGGAATGCTCGCTTCTGGATCACGAGCCAGGAAGTGTTTTTAACACGGATGGCGTAGGGTTATGCCCGCATAACGGGTGCCTAGCCGGTAACATGGAAACATGGAAAGTAGTGTAGCGTGTGCTACGATGCAAGTTTAACTAGGATGACATGTATGATGCAATGCATGGCAGTTAACAATTCAAATGCGTACAGTTAAGGAATTTAAACATGACAGATATCAATGCATAAATGATATGGCAAGGTGTCGGATCTAGCTTCGTTGTCAAGCTAGATCACAAAGTTGCGCCTAGATCGCTATCATTTCACGATCTAGTCTCTTTCACGCTAGTACGAGGAATTGGCCTAAAGACATGGCCTAAAGAAAGTTGGCAAGTTTCACTTGCCTGTTTTCGGTGATGTCGGTTGTCGGGGGTTCGTCTCGACGCGCGTCACGCTAAGGAGCGATTGGTTCTCTGTTTTGATTGAAAATATCCTTGAATTAGGTTCATCCCAAGATAATTAAACAGCAATTCATTCTCTTATTTAGGTTCTCTACCCTAGGGTGTTCAAATCGTGTTATTAACTAATGTTACTGATTATGCACTAATGTTCTAGGACCATCTACTAATAATTGGTACTGCATCCATGCATGATACTCACTATCAAGTAATATTATTAAATCTTACTGTGTTGATTTAATTTCTATTAACCACTAATAATAACTCAACAAAGGTTATCTGCCTATTAATGTAGGAAACAAAGTCACATAAGGAACTAGGTGCATGTACGCATGCTGAAAACACAACTAAAAATATTTTGTGATTGACCTGCATTTGAATCCCTCACACTGAAACCAGACACCACTATGATCTTATAAGTACACCACGTGTACATGTAAAATAACACATATGTATACAAACTGGGGTATCAACTAATAATCTTATGTACTTAAATTTCAACATCTCAGTTACTACTGCTGCTAGCATTATACACATAGGTGTGGAATTAATATCAAAACTAATATTATATAATTAGAACTTACATATTACTTTACTCACTAAATAATTACATAGGATTATAGAAACTGTGTTTTATCATATTTCATATAAGATTGCTATAAAAATGCATTAAGTATTGGGTAAAATGTTCTCATGAATGTTCACACCTCACAAATTTCTCTCTGTGGCCATCCATACTCTGTGCTTTGTAACCGCAATCAAACATCATCTACTATTTACCCGAAGACAAAAGCCACAAAATGCAAAGATAGAACCATTTATATTGTGCATATTAACCCCACCTACTGCATGCGTATATAAAAATTGCAACTCACCGTTGCTTGGGTTTGCTTGCAGGGGATCGGTCTACGACGACGGCGCAACGGCGTGGCTAGCGACGGCTTTGGAAGAGAGACGCTACGGTCTGCAGTGGTAGCGAGGTGGTGGTTGCGAGGCAGAGCTGGGCGTGCGTGGATGAAGGAGGTGGGCACGTTGGATCTCGGAGAGGAGGCGGCTTACGGCGTGAGTTCGACGTAGGGGCGGAGCGAGGTTGAAGGAGGCGGGAGGAGAGCGGAAAGGGCAGCGGTGCCTAGTGCTCGACGACTGCGGGAGAGGGGAGCGAAGGCGGCGCCGGCGAGGTGAACTGGGCACAGGGTTGGACGCCGGCGTGAGGGGTTGCGCGGCGTGCCGTGCGTGCACAAGGGAGGAGACTGCCTCGTGTGCGCGTACAGGTTGAAGAGGATGACGATAAGGCTACGGGATGGCCTGGGTTCAAAATTGTTTTGCTTGGGTTCTCTAGTACAGTACGTTGCTGTAAAGGACAGAGGTTGCCTTTGAAGGGAGATAAGTTAGAGATGGAAGAGGGTGGACGTGTGGGATAGGGCGCAGTACTAGGGGTAGTTAGCTGATGACATGGGATACAGGGGAGTGGATTGCTATAATCATGGAAAGGTTCTGTTAACATTCTGATAGGTTTGATTTTTTTTTATTTGTTAAAGGATTTGATTACATCTCGTTTGAAAGGTGATATCAAGAAAGGTTATTAGATGAGATACTTTTAATAACTAAAAGTTTATAAGATGTTAAATACGTAACCCACCATTTCATTTGAATTGCAACAACAACAATAATAATAATAATAATTAATAATAATTAATAATCATTAATGTTGTTATAGTAGATTGGCCTCTCGACGCCCAAAAATTACAACGAAAATACCGTAGCGCTCGCGCCTCTGAGAAGATCGTGAATACGGGGTTTGGTCGCGCGTCTGAACTACGGAAATCAGTAATAAAAATCAAATACACAAAACGCACACGAAACACGGCTACGCGCTAAAATACACACGGTCAGAAAGTGACCGTTACAGTCATCTTTTCAGCCTTTATCATTAATGTTTTAAATGTATCTTCAATTATGTCCTTCTTTATCTTAATTATGAATCGAATGTAGTTTTACTTTTCATAAAAGTTATTACATTCTTTTCTAGCGATGAAGTGTGAAAGACTAGTGGATAGTACCTCCACGCACACGATCCTTCGTGATAAATGCTATTTTAAAAGCATCATTAAATTATAATGGTCCCATCACTACAATTTCGGGGCTTAATAAAATAATCAAAGGATCAGGTGAATAAATTTTATTGCTCCCACACCAAACATAAGTTATAATAAAAGATGCTTTATTTTCTCCAGTATCAAACAGAAATCTATTAATTTTCAAGGACATCCGTTTAAACGGATATTACTTGGAAACTGATGATTTCAAAAAGTGTTGAATAATTGTATGTTATTCGTCATAAGGATGGTATTAAAACCATCCTAGAACGTTTTAATGGACTCCCGTTGGGCCTTTTATCAAACATACATCCAACCTATAAAAGCTAATCTGATAGAGCACCAACAGTATTCTACATCACCAGAATTCATTCTCTGACATTGTAGACTAGGTTACCCAGGATCGGTAATGATGCACCGCATCATAACTCAATCCCGTAAACATAATTTGAAGAAACCTGAAGATTCTTCAAAAGGGTGATTTTCCTTGTCCCCCCTGTTATAAGGGTAAATCACGAGACCATCCCATCTGAAGTGGGGTTTGAGTCTCCTGGCTTCTTTGAGGGAATACATGGAGACATTTGTTGCCAATTCACCCATCAAGTTTTCCATTTCGGTACTTTATGGTACTGATAAATGCATTTTTGTCCCATACTAGGCTCACAAACTTAGAAGCCTGAAGTTTCAGAGACCATTTCTTGGGACAATAAATCTTTGTCTCATTATGATCCGTGTACTAATCTGTGTGATGATGAGATCCTGAAGATCCTTCACAGTCAGAACATAGTACATTTACTACCGGACAAATTACTGATAACCAGAAGATTATCAGATCACACGTCACTACTGTCAATACGCCAGCTAGGATTGACATCCCCAAAGATGGGTGCAATCCACTTGCAGCAGAATCGGCTGTACCTAAAATAAAAAGAGGACGACTGGCTTGCTCCAAGGATTAATTCTCTCGCAAGGGGAAAATACCTGGAGAAATAAAGAATATCCCACCACAGGATGTTGCGCTCAGACCAGTAACCTCTCCCCCCCTTCAGTCCCCCGAAGAGGACAATACAAGAGAAATATAATTAAAATTCGTACGTACTGGGGAGGTATTGGACAGAAAAAGCACTGTCGACGACGACGCCTTAGCGTTCGATATTGCTTTTCACGTCACTCAATGCGACGATGATATTGATCCACTATCTCTGGCTGAATACAAACACAGAGATAATTGACCAAAGTGGAATGAAGTAATAGGAGTAGAGCTGGACTCACTCTTAAAACACAAAGTCTTTGGACCAGTAGTCCAGATACCAAGTGGTGTAAAACCTGTGGGATACAAGTGGGTATTCATAAGGAAAATAAATTAGAATAATCAGATCGTACGCTACAAAGCACGGCTTACAACTCAGGTATTTTCCCGACTACCGGGGATAGATTATGATGATACATATTCTCCGGTTATGGATACGATCACATTCCGATTGATAAATAAGCTTAACATCAATGGAAGGCCTAGAATTGCAGCTCATGGACGTTGTGACTGCATATCTATATGGCAATATAAATAAAGATATCTATATGAAACTTCCAGATGGTTTCAAAATACCGACAAAAATATAAGATAGACCTCGGCACGTCTATTCTGTTAAGCTTCTAAGATCATTATATGATCTTAAACAATCTGTAAAAAAGTGGTATAACAGACTGAGTGAATTTCTTGTTCAACAAGGTTTCACCAATAATGAAGTCTGCCCGTGTATTTTTAACCACGGGAACAAGATTCATAATAATATCCGTCTAAATATACGATTTAAACCTCTTCTGATCTCCTACAGAGATTGATGATATATCTGTAAGCCTCAAACTAACATTTGAAATGAAAGACCTAGGCAAGACTAAATATAGTCTTGGCTTACAGATATAAAACCTCAGCGGAGGAATCCTGTTACACCAAACCACATGCACAAGGAAATTACTTAAAAATTTTCATATGGATAAGTACCATCCTCTAAGTACACCAATGGTCGTTAGATCTTTGGATGTACATAAAGACCCCTTCCGGCCGCTGGAAGAGGGGGGAGGAAACATTATGTCCTAAAGTACCTTACTTTAGTGCCATTGGAGCACTACTATATCTGGCAAACTGCATACGTCCCGACATAGCGTTCGCAGTCTTCCTACTAGCCAGATACAATTCAGCGCCCGCAGGGGCACTGAAACGGAGTGAAGCAGCTTCTGCGCTACCTCCACAAGTCAGTTGACCTGGGATTATACATCCCGAAAGGTGGATGTTCCACGTTGATTGGTTATGCAGATCAATGTTACAGGTATGATCCACACATCGAGAAATCATAGACTGGTTTTGTGTTCACCTTCGGTGGTACGGCCATCTCCTGGAAATCTGTGAAGCAGACCACCACAGCAGTCTCATCCAACCACTCAGAGCTCCTGGCGATCCATGAAGCTATTAGAGAATGTATCTGGCTTCGTTCAGTCATTCATAAGATTCTAGTGACGACCGGCCTGAAGACGGACGACCTTGAGCAAACCATATTATTTGAAGATAATGCAGCTTGTATAGCTCAACTACAAGCTGGTTACATCAAGGACGACATGACGAAGCACATCTCTCCCAAGTTCTTCTGGACGCACGAGTTACAGGAGCAGAAGCAGATTGAAGTACGACAGATTCAGTCTTGTAATAATTTAGCTGATCTGTTTACTAAGGCATTGCCTAGATGTACTTTTAGAAAGCTTGTATAGGGATGTGACAGCTGAAAGACCTACAAGCTTGAAGCTTGTACGGATCAGGGGGAGTCACTTGCGTATTGTACTCTTTTTCCTTAAGTAGCTGATTTTTCCCACTCAGTTTTCCACAGCTAAGGTTTTAACGAGACAAACACGGTAACTTTGAATCCAGCAGTATCCACCCCATACAGGCGTATTGGATCCTGAAGAATTCATATGCTAATAATGGATGGATGAGGGGGGGGGGGGGGGGGTATTATGAATGTGAGAGATCTTTGGTCTTCACCCCCTATCATCCACCATTAAACCCACTCTTAGTGGGTGTCACTTGGGTTCTAAGGGACTTGTAACTCTCATGTTATAATATAAATATAGCTATGGTGAATATATATGCTCACTTCCTTCATACAATCTCAACACTATTCAAATATTATTATAATGAAAATGCAAGCAATATAATAAATATAAGAGAAACATTTTATAAATGAAAAATGACATCACATAAATCTCCAAATATTTGGCATAGGACATAACAACTAACACGTCTGCACATAATCATTTCTAACAAAGTGTTAACCAGTTTGATTACAATGTCAAAACGAACAATTGATGGCGCTCGATCGCCCACTCACGGACATCCGAGACAAAGGGTTCATTGCATTGTGCCCCCGTTTGCAGTATATTTTCCTCAATAAAACGAGAGGGAAATAATAAAAATAATAAGGTTAATTTTTAGATTTGGGAAATTTTTTAAAAATAATTTTAATTTTAGACCAAAAAATTAAATATTTACAGGAATAGACCAAGTTTGGCCACGTCAGCGACGAGGGACTAGTTTGAAATATGCTGCACTTGACAAGTGTGGTATTTTTTGCCGCACTTGACAAGTGCGGCCATTATGTCCATACTCGACTTGACGTATTTTTTGCCGCACTTGGGGTCTGATATGGCCGCATTTGCCAAGTGCGGCCATAGCAGAACCATTGGAACCTATTTCGTTGAGTATGGACATAATGGCAAGTGGACACTTGGCAAGTACGACCAAAAATGCCGCACTTGGCAATTGCGGCATGATCCAAACTAGCCCAGTCAGTGACGAGGCTCGTGGCCTCGTCGCTGACGTGGTCAGACCCGTAAATATTTATTTTTTTGCCCTAAATTTAAAATTATATTTAAAATTTTTCCTAAATCTAAAAATTGCCCAGATAAAAATAAAGCCTCGCGCTTTCAGACCGTGGAACGAAGTCCGAAGTCTCGCTCTCACTCTCTAAAAGAGTCTTTTCTCTCTCTCGCCTCAAAAAGCGAGGAATCGCGTGGAGACGACGAACGACTGCGAATTGATTCTCATCGGCGTTCCCGATCGTGTAAGAGGAGCTGATAGGAGCTCTTGATTGCTCCAGGTACCGAATTCCATGTAAAATAGTTCCCTCGATTTGTGTCGTTGATTGTTGATCTTCTGATATTAGCTCGAATGTTTGTTATTTTTTCTGGGAATATCTGGTTCTGTATCTGAGTTCCTACCTCGATTTTTGAAATTGCGGTTATTTTCGTTGGTTTTCTTTCTTTTGGCCTTCAAGGGTTTAGGATTGGAGGTGAAAGTAATGCCCTTTTGGGGGGTTTAGAGCTTTGGAATTAGCATTTTTGTTCACTTTGTACTATTATGTGAAGATCCCCATTGATCAAATTCTAAGTTTGTATGCATGTGATGAACTTTGTTAAAATTTGTGCATTTCTCCAGTGATCAATTAGTTTAATATGTCGGAGTTGCATTCATATTTCTGATTTTGTTATCTTTTGAGCAAGCCACTACATTTTTGCGGCTACATTTGTAAGCAAGTTATTGTGTTGAACCTAATGGTCTAACTGGAAGATGAAGAAATTTCTCAGTTTATCGTTTCCCAGCTCATTTAGTAGGTTTTTAGTATTGAACCTAATGCCTTGGTTTTCAAAATCTCAAGTATGTGTATGTCCTTTGTGAAAATGATGTGCCTTATTGATGATTAATGCAGTTTGAATTTATAAGTGATGCACGAATGAGGAGATAGATGGTGCTGGCGTTGCTAGGAGATGGATGGCTGTGACTGTATTGAACCACAGTGGCCTGCCGATGAACTCCTAGTAAAGTACCAGTATATATCGGACTTCTTTATAGCGCTTGCCTACTTCTCGATTCCGCTTGAGCTCATTTATTTTGTGAAAAAGTCTTCTTTTTTCCCATATAGATGGGTGTTGATACAGTTTGGTGCATTCATAGTTCTTTGTGGAGCAACCCACTTAATAAACTTGTGGACATTTACCATGCACTCAAGAACACTCGCCCTAGTAATGACTGTAGCAAAAGTTTCGACTGCTGTTGTATCATGTGCAACAGCTTTAATGCTTGTACACATAATACCTGATTTGTTAAGTGTGAAAACTAGAGAGGATTTTCTGAGGAAAAAAGCTGAAGAACTTGACAAGGAGATGGGTCTTATACGAACACAGGAAGAGACAGGAAGGCATGTTCGTATGCTTACTCATGAAATCAGGAGCACACTAGACAGACATACTATATTGAAGACCACCCTTGTTGAGCTTGGGAGGACTTTAGACTTGGCAGAATGTGTTCTATGGATGCCATGTCGGACTGGCTTGAATCTTCAGCTTTCTCATTCCTTGCACAACCAAATGCCGGTTGGAACCACTGTGCCTATCAATCTCCCAGTAGTCAATCAAGTGTTTAGTAGTAATCGTGCAATACGAATTCCGTGCACATGCCCATTGGCTAGGATTCGACCTCTTGTAGGAAGATATGTACCTCCGGAAGTTGTTGCCGTGCGAGTTCCTCTATTGCATCTTTCTAATTTCCAAATCAATGATTGGCCTGAGCTTTCTGCAAGAAGTTATGCTGTGATGCTCTTGATGCTTCCGTCAGACAGTGCAAGAAAATGGCGCAGGCATGAACTGGAGCTGGTTGAAGTGGTTGCAGATCAGGTTTGTCTGAAACCCCAACACATACTTCTTAGATTTTGCAAAAAGAAAGAGTGCATTCAGTTTTAAGCATGCTTTTATATTAAATTGCAGCCTACTCTCATTTGTTTCTTAAAAGTGATATATTCTGTCTACGCGTCATTGTTTGTATTAGTATCTTAAACATTGTAAAAAGGCTTGTAGCTATTGATTTAGGAATATTTTGGAAGCGATATATGTTGTCTATATGTGGTGGCTGTCAAGTAGCGATGAATTTAGCAGTGTGGTATTTAATAAAATAGAGGACAAAAATCCTTGACTTTTGTTCATTTGGGCATATCATCATTTTTCTGAGGACAGCTCATGCCTGATGGCAAGCCAGTTTTACATGCAATACAAAGCTTCCAGTCTTTTGTCACATAGTATGATAAAAGCCTGAAGAATTTATGGTGTGATGAGTGCATATTTTGTAGGATTTTGGAGTAATTTTACTAGGAATCTTTCATAATTTTTCGTAGATTTTTGGTTGGTTTTATTGGATATTACTCGTGGGGTGTACTTTGTGGTACCTGTGCATTTCGGGGTCAAATCATGCTAATTGAGGATAATGAGCGATGCGAATGGCGAGGAGGAACAAAATCTGAAGAATGGCGTCCAAAACAGTGCAGCACGGCCGTGCAAGAACCCAGCACGGTCGTGCAAGAGTATTCGAGTATCAGATATCAATCAGGCGATAGCACCAAAGTGAGATGATTGTAGAGTCTATCGCACGGTCGTGCAATGCCAACAGAAGGTTTGGGGATTCCCGACAGGAAATTAACACATCAATACAGGCGTGCAAGAAGCTAGCACGGCCGTGCAAAACACACAGAGCATAAAGACAAACCATGCAACACGGCCGTGCCATATCGAGCACGGCCGTGCCACTGCCGACTGCTGATTTTTGAAGCTCAATCTGTCTAAGGGATTTGGGGGTATAAATACCTAGTTTTTGTATAATATTGGGGGACGTTTTTATTAGGGTTTTATTTTTGGTATTGAGCAAGGATTGTTTGGAGAACTTTTGGTGATTTTCTTGTGATCTCTTGTGGGTTGGAGATTGAAGAACACTTGTGATTTATTCTCCTTCATCGATTTAAGTAATTTCTTTCCTATCTACTTTGTTTTTATGAAATTCTATAAATTTTGCATGATGAATATTGCCATGTCTCTTGAGTAATCTTTATGTCTAGGGTTGAGTTGAACCCTATTGTGATTGAGTATGAATTGATCTCCTCTTCTCCATATTATTGAATCTAATATTAAGGATTTGTCAAGGTTGTGCTTTTACATCTATTTTGCCCTTAATCACTTGAGAGTTTAATTCACCAACGACAGTTGGGGATTGATTTGATATAGTTATTAAGCGTTAAATAGATTTCTACTTATTTAGGGTTATCAACGACAGTTGAACCCTCGATCAGAGAGCCTTGGCATTGATCAAAGTTCTAAGAAAGTAGACGAGAACTGAGATTGAGAATCTATTTATTGTTGGATAGCCCCGAAAGTAGGCGTCATCGTATGATAAATAGGTCTTTTTCACTTCGACAGAAGGATCTCGGTATTAAATTAAGGAAAAATAATCTCACACAAATATTGGTTTAATAATTTGGATTTGAGAACATATTTATACCTAATTCACAATAGTGGGGATACTCAACTTTAGCATTTCTTCGTATTGATAATTTCGACTATTACTCTCCTGTGACCCCATAGTTGAAATCTATGTAGCTAACTCATAGTCTAGGATTGGCTAGTACTCAACCAACAACATCCATATGATCGACCCGTATTATGCTACATCTACCCGTGCACTTTACTGTAATTATTAAACTCAATAAGTTTTGGCGACGCTACCGGGGAGGTTAACAGTTTGATATTAGTTTCAATTTTAGATTTGCTAGACTACGATATTCTTTTTCCTTCTGCTATTCTCCTTGTTGTACTAACAGCTTTCTCCCAGTTTCACGTTTTCTTACAGGCACGGGCGAACTAGGAGCTCAGAAGATTTGATCCCTTTTGATCCTGAGATTGAGGCTACTGTAAGAAGCTTAAATGCTAAAAGAAAAAGGAAGCTAAAACAGGACATCACGGCAGAAAAAGAGGAAATTACCGAGTCATGGACTTCTCTTACTCAGGTCCAACATCAAGGCCAGCAATTCTAGCCAATATATTGGCTTGAATTGCTGGCCTTGATGTTGGACCTGAGTCAGAGAAGTCCATGAGGGACTCGGTAATTTCCTCTTTTTCTGCCCAAAGACTGGACTCATACTCTTTATCCAGCATGATCTATTTGGTGGATCATCCATGGAGAATCCCAACGATCATCTAAAACTTTTCTGAAAAAGTATGATACTATCAAGATAAATGGCACCACCAATGATGCCCGTCAGATTAACATTCTTCCCCTTTTCACTAAGGGATAAGGCCAAGGAGTGGCTGAAGAGTAATGACCCAAATTCCTTCGCAGCATGGAACACACTATCCAGAGCATTCCTTGCCAAATCCTTTCCCCTGGAAAGACTGTGAAATTACGAAATGAGATCACCTCGTAGTTCGACCAGACGTTCCTCTATGAAGCATGAGGAAGATATAAAGAGCTATAGAGGCAATGTCCACGCCACATAGTTCCCGAATGGCTTCTTATTCAGACTTTCTACAACGGTCTGAAGCAAGAAGTCAAGATCTATATAGAAGCTGTAGCTGGAGGTGCCATTATGACCAAGATGCCTGAAGCAACCAATGAACTGTAGGAAGAGATGGCCTCTAACAATTATCATTGGTGCAACGAGAAGGCCATGCCAAAGAAAGGTGGTAAGCTTGAAGTCAATGCCGTGACTCTACTTGCCAGTAAATTTGATGCTCTGTTCACATGTTACAGTAGATTGCCAGATGGGGATTGGAGCAAGTACGCCTAGTTCGTCAGTCGTAGCAAGCTGACTGTCTATCCCTTGCAATACTAACAACAAACACTCTAGAGGGGGGTGAATATAGTAACAGCACAAATTGCGTATTTAAAAATAAAAATTGCAAATGCGGAATTATAAATGTAAGATGAATTTAAACACCACAATCAGCAAACACAAACACAAACACAAGATTTTACATTGGTTCTCCAAATTTGGATACGTCCAGCCACACCAAATATCCACTATAATTCTCACAAAGAAAGAATACAATCTCACACAGCGATACCTCACACGGAGGATTTGGATTCTCACACAAAGATACTTTTGCTCTCACACAGAGAGACTGTAACTCCACTAAGAGAGTACACAACCAACCCTACTGAAGGGTTAACCTCTCACAAAGAGAGGAACTAGTTCTCACAAAGAAAGCTAGGGTTTCAACTTACACAAAGATGAAATAAATACTCTTACTTATGCCTTGAGATGAACTTACTCAATATGAAGAAGAATGCATGGAAGAGGATCTCCAAGTGATGAGATTTGCTAGAATGCACTTGGATGATTTCCATTGAGCTTGACTTCAATGCATGAAGGTGAATGAGCTCATGAGAAGGGAAATGAGAATTAGGAGTGTGGCTTAATGATCCTTAATGATCTTCAATAGTTCCAAGATCTTAATGAACTAAGCCAACTCCTATTTATAAGAAGCCCCAAAAATCCCATAAAACCCAAGAAAAAAGCCAAGAGAGAAATCTGCAACGGCTATAATCTAGCATTTACGGCAGAGACAGTCGACTGAAGGACTGATAGTCGACTGGTCAACTGCTATAAAATTCCCAACAGCTATAATTTGAGCCAGGACAGGCAACTATAGAAGCTACACATGCGCCTGTAAATGAGCAGGCGCCTAAATATCATTCAGTAGGCGACTGATACAGCTATAATTTGAGCCAGGACATGCAACTATAGAAGCTACACATGCGCCTGTAAATGAGCAGGCGCCTAAATATCCTTCAGCAGGCGACCGATACATGAGATGGACAGAAACAAAGAGAATGCAACTTACGCACTTGTGTGTTTAGACGATTGACAAGCAAAGTCCAAGCGCCTGAAAAATGACAGGTGACTGACAATTCTACATCAGTCGACTGACTCACAAAGTGGGTTGATGCCCAGAAAATGCAAATACGCACTTTGGCATACAGACGACTGAAAAGCAAAAAGTCCAGATGCCTGAAAAATTACAGGCGACTGTACACTACATCAGTCGACTGACACACAAGTTGGAGCGAAACCCAGAAATGTCAAGTTACGCACTTTGGTACACAGACGACTGAAGAACAATATCCAGCGCCTGAAGAACGACAGGCGCATGTCAAATAAACTTCAGTCGTCTGCTCCAAAAGCTCAAGAAAGAGTCAATAAATATTTAACTTGAGTTGTGCACAACAGTCGACTCTATAAGGCCGGCCAGGCACCTGGAATCACCCAGTCACCTGTCATTCCTTCTGCAGTCGCCTGTAAGAGAGCCATAGACTAGATACTCCAATTGAGTCTTTTGGCAAGGTGAACCTATTGGGATGGATTCTATGATAATTCTAAGGCTCATTAAGATGATTAAATGCAAATGCAAGAATAAGTAGACCATCTATCAAGGCATTACAATAATCCTAGACTCAAAAAAGAGAAACACAAGTAAATAAAATTACATGGATTACATTTGCTTCTCTTTTAGTCTAATCTTCAACCTTGATGCCTTGATGCTCTCCACCATCTTCCAAGCTTTGGCACCACTTGATGAGCTTCCCTTTATCAAGTCCCAAGCTTTGACTATGCTCCCCTTGATGTCCATCATTGCACCAAGCTATTAGTTTGCAAATCATGTTATTCTTCATTTGATAAACATGAGACTAAAACATGAGAGTCATGGGCAACAACATAATGTTGTGATCATCATCAAAATAATATTGGTCTAAAACATCAATACCTAACAATTGTGAAATCTACGATGTGCAGGGGCATTTATCTAGCGACTGTCAATTCATCGCTCCCCAGGCACACGGAATGAGCAATGAGCATGACAATGCATTATATAACAACAATCAGAAGCCGTTCAACAATCCTTACTCCAACACCATCAACCCCGGCTAGAAGAACCATCTAAACTTCTCATATCAGCCACCTCAACCTTTCGCACAACAGCCTTCAGTGAATTATAACCAGCCACCAGAATTCTAGGCTAGACATCCAGTGCATGTGTCTCCACCGCCACCATCAAGGTCCAATCTCGAGAGGCTTATGGAGAATTTTATAGTGACTCAAGGTCAGAAGAACGCCTACTTCCACAACTCCATACAACAAATTAACTCCAGACTTGACTCAGTGCCTGCCCATAACAAGGTGATCAGAACTCAGGTTGCTCAGATTGCCCAACAAGTGAGCCAGATCGCTATATCGTAGGGCCAGCTACAGGGAAACCATAGCAGAAACCTAGAGCTCAGATCAATGCTATTATATTAAGGAGTGGGAAACAATTGGAGAATCCTGCTGGAGCTATAGACGTTGAGAAATCAAGGAATCATGTTGAGATACAACCCTCAGCTTCAATGGAGGAGACTAATGGGAATGACAAATCTGCAAAGAAGGATAAGGAAACATCTTTTGAGTCTATCAAAGTATATATACCACATGTCCCATTTCCTCAGAGATTGGCCAAAGCAAAACTTGAACAAATGAACAAGAAATTCATGGATATTCTAAAGCAACTCAACATCACCATCCTGTTCCTAGAAGCTATTTTTGATATACCTTTTTTCGTTAAATTTCTCAAAGACTTATTATCGAACAAGAATGTCTCAGTGGCACTATAGGAACACATCGTCATCCTACAGAATAAACCCATCCAGAAGTTAGATGATCTAGGTAGTTTCTCCATCTCGTGCTCGGTTGGAAATATAGCCATTCAGAGAGCCCTATGCAATCTCGGTGTGAGCGTGCGCCTCATGTCGCTATCTATACGCAAGAAGCTCTACATGGGCGAGCCTAAACTAACACTGATTTCACTCCTACTGGCAGATCGCTCAGCTAAATATCCGATTGGGATTCTCGAAGATGTCTCTATCCGAGTGGGTAAGTCAATAGTCCCCTGTGACTTCGTTGTGATGTAGATGGCCGAAGACTCCCAAACTCAGATCATCCTAGGAAGGCCATCCTAGCCACTGATGGCGCAATGATCGACGTAAAGAATGGCAAGCTTTCTCTAAACATGTTAGACGACAAGATGGAGTATGAACTCCGCAAACTTATGGAGACACCCCGCAAGAAACTCTTGCTACCAGATCTACATATTGGGCAAGCTGATCAAGAAGAAACATACAGAGCACACACCCATCGATCCAGGCTATGACCACAGTTTCAAAAATGGGGGTCACAAGAAAGCCACATAAGAAGCCCCAACATATTACAAAGAAGTGTATATCGTGAAAGCATCAGGGTTGGAGACACTGACGGAAGAGAGCACTAAAATTTCTAACGAGGGACACCCCACCTTGAAGCCTCAAGGTGACATTCATCATCCACTACATGGATATCTCCATAAGCACAACTCTCTTAACTTCGAGTTTGAAAACTCACATTTTCTTAAGCACTCCAAACTTTATCCATACAACTCATCAATTTTTTCTAACCCTTATGGGCAGGACAAATTAATTGACAAAGGGCCACAACCCCATGTCGCTAACAAAGCTCACTTATTGAAAGGACCAAGATGGAAGTTTAAAGAAAAACAGACTGACATTGCGATGCTGAGCCTCATAAACGAGGGTAGCGGAATGCTATTGGCGAATAAAACAGATGATCTTAAGAAGAAACTCCTTTTTTCTATGAAGATTAGTGATCCGAAGCATAAAGAAAGAGAATACGACAGTGGCAGGATACACGATCGCTCCCCTCCACAGCGAACGATTGAAGATCACATGAGTCGAGCTCATGACTTAAAACAAGTACTTTTTGGGATGCAACTAATGTTTTTGTTTGGATTTTCATTTGCTTTTCTTTCATTCTTTCCTCTAAAAAGAGAGAGGTGCAAAGGACTGACTGCGTCTTTTGCGTGTGTGTGTGTGCAGGAAACAGCGCTCGGCCATGCTCTAGGAAGTATGGCCGTGCACATTTAATAGAAAAATTGAGCGAAGCAAAGCTTAGCCAACACAGTCGTGCATCACATCGCACGACCGTGCATATTCAACAGAGGCTCCACAGGCTCAAGCAGGCAAGTCGGCACCGTTGGAAACAACGGTCTAAGATTTCTGGTTTCATGATAACAAACTTTTATGAAATATTTTGATGTGTTTGTTAAGTGATTTCATGTTTCAGATAACAAAAGGATGTCATCTTGGTGAAGAAGTGTCCTAGTTCAATGCATGCAATTACAAGAAGTTCACGTGCAAAACAAAATATCTACTAGAGTTCTTCTAAAAGGAAAATCAAAATTGAGGGTGAAGTAATTTTTCCATAGGAGGAAAAAGATTTAATTAAGAGAGGGCCAAATTAATTGAGAGTTTTTGCACACAAAAAATCAATTTTTGTTATATAGGAGCAAGACCATTAACGCACGCACCCAAGTCGGACTCAAGTCAGGATTTTGTGCAGCAAAAATATTTTAATGTGGCCAAAACACAGAAATTATTATTGCATGTAATTAGAAGGTTGGGTGCAAACAACATTAATTAAGGGCGGAAGGCAAAAGAATTGGTCGCCTGATTAAATCCGAAGCAACAAAGAAGTTCGGATTGGTCGGCTGATTAAATCCTAGGCAACAAACTTTTGGTCGACTATGTATTGTATTGCGGGGGGTCAATTTCGTAATTTCTGCAACAAAATTAGGTTGGCCCAATCAAACCCTATAAAAAAAGTGCAGAGGCTCAAGGTTTTTTGTGTGCATGGGGAAAATCATAAGGGCGGCTGAGTTCACATCCAACCAGGCTATTGACAAAATCTTTTGAGCAGTATGCAATTATTGATTCCACTAAGAGGAACTCAAACGGCAAAAATCAAAGTCACGCAAGCCAACATCCGCACGTCCTCCGAAGCAGCCCGCATAGCAGCGCTAACACATTATGCACAGAAAGCAAGGAAGGCCGACAACTCACGCACGCAAGGAGAGGCAGAACAAAGCAATTTTTGCAGCAGAACTCTAGAAGAATTCAGAAATTGCAAAAAGAACCCTTCATCTTCTTGAAGCTATATTTTATAACATAGATATCAGATTGATGAACGGTCAGAACCATTACGGAGCTGTCTACGAGCAGATCGATGGGGACATATAGACGCCACAAAACGAGCACTCTGAACTTTATTTATTTATGTTTTTGTGGTGTATCACGATTTGATCCTTGTATTTATTTTACACTATTTTTGGTTTTTAGAGAGCTATTGGGCGTAGTTCTGGGATTCTTGATTCAATGGGTGTAGATGAGGCAGAGTCTAGGTAGGTATATTAGTCGAGCATGTGATTTGTGTGTCTATAGAGCTTGTGAGTGTGGAGTATGAGATTTGCGAGTTTCAGATGTCTGTAGGCGTGTTGAGACTGCTTGATCTAATAGTGAATTTTGGGGGTGCTAGAGTAGGTTGAGATTCGACCGAATTAGGGTACATCTGGTGCTATCTGTAATTGGCTGCGATTTCTATCTTTTTTATGTGCCTGTGTGTTGCACGTTTTTATTTGTCGATCACTCTATTCACCCACTCTAGGGTGTACTTTTCGATTCTACAAGTGGTATCAGAGCATACGTTGACCAGTTTTAGACCTAGAGGTTAAGGTTGCACACAGTCATGAGTGAGTTCAGTAGTGCTTTTACTGAGTGACAGTGAGTGACAGTCTGTAGTTAGGCCACAATTATTTAACTGAACTGATTATGCTTTTTGGAAGGCTCGCATGAAATCTAAGTTCCATTGATTACGATGTTTGGGATATGGTAGAACATGGTTTCACACCTCCAACGGTTAAAATAGAGGGAGTAGAGGTTTCTAAGCTTAGAGATAGGTGGGACACTAATGATAAGAAATTGTATACTATGAATGCTAAAGCTATGAATGTTCTTATTTGTGCTTTGGATAAAACTGAAAATAATTGTATTTATCATTGTTCTACAGCTAAAGATATTTGGCATACTATGGAGGTTACCCCCGAATGAACATCTCAAGTAAAAGAAACTCATCTTACTTTGCTGAACCATTAGTATGGGAGCTTCAGGATGGCGAACGATGAGACGATCAAGGAGACCAAAGCTAGGGGTCGTCTGCCCCTCGTCAACGGTGCTCCCGAGCTTATATAACTCATCCAAAACCCTACCGGGTTCGCAGAAAACCTGACTTGACACGTTCGCGTGAAAGATCCATGCGGTCGTGTCGATCCTAGCTTAGAGCTGGGCTTCAAAGTCTTCACAAATCTTGGTTCAACGCGGTCCCGTCGGGAAGTCGTCGCGATCGTGTCGGTCTGGGGAAGTTACTGTCTTCAGAAACCAAGATTCGACGCGGTTGCGTGGATGGCCATGCGGCCGTGTCGGTTTGGGTTCAGCCCTTCTCAGATAACCCACACGACCGTGTCGAACGGTCGTGTGGGGGCTCTCTTCATCTCCTGGGTTGTGCTCTTTTATGACGTCGCGTGGGATGGTGACGCGACCGCATGGATCTTCAATTCCGCGCTTTATTTGCGGGCTCGTTTTGGCAACGCGACTGCGTGTCTCATCACACACGGTCGCATGAGGCTTGTTTTTTCAGCTCCATTTGATTCCATTTATTCGGCTCGTTTCTTTCTTTCGCTTTTTGACTCAATTTGGCTCCTTTAAGATGGATTTCAACCTGAAGCGTGTACAAACACCCAAAGAGTGAATCAAAACGGAAATATGATAAAGTGGTCTATAAAATGGGGGTTTGTGTGATGTGATGCATGAATAAACCTCGCTAAACATATATGAAATAACCACTCATCAATTTGTTTGTGAAACCCACTGTCCAAACTGTCCACGTACACTTTCCCGGAGATCTTAGGCTTTCTTCTCTAATTGAAAGTTAGGAGAGAGGATGCCTCTTGAATTGTAGCCGATTATCTTTATTTCCAGATTTCCTATTTATAAAAATCCTTTCTTTTTCCCTTTTCCATCAATAAGAATCCTATTTTTATTCCACCAAAAGATATAGCCGTATCCAATTGTATCAGAGCGCGTCGATCCATGACGACTACGAGATCCAAGGATAAAATCGACATTTTGGAAGAGAATATGGAGAAGTTTGAAGGCGAGATCCAATGGATCAAGAATGGCGTAACAGATCAATTGGATCGGAGGTTCGCGCAACTCATGGAAGCTATAAATCAAACAAATTAGAATGTGGCGGTGCTTTCCCAGAAGATAGATTCAGATCGGGCTGAAACCCTAGATCTGGAACAAAAGGCGAGGATTTTGGCGAAGGTGAATGGAAAAGTTGATCATTTTCGCGAAGGGCTTCTCTCAGATGCAGATTTGGTGATGGATGACGAAGAACCCGACTTTCATGGAGGCAAGGAGGCGCGACAAGATGTTCGAGGAGGCGAACCGGAGGCCGGGATGCCCCAGCGAAGCCGCCAGGGCCCTTACAGGACCGTGGCGGCCCGCCAGGGAACCAGCGGCTCCCCTGGTGGTTTGCTAGGGCGTCGTCGAGCCCTGACAAAACCGACAGGACCCTCGCGGGTCCCTGGCGGCCCGCCAGGGCCAACTCGGGCCCCTGGGGCCCTGGCGGCCCGCCAGGGCCCTAGGATGGTGCAGTAGCCCCGCCGGGCTCAATACGAGGCATTGACGGCCCCGAGGAGAGGATTTGGACAACGCGCAGGTTACGTCGAGGGGTTTGAGGGCCCACGGGAGGATTTTGGCGCTGATTTTTACGGAGGAAGACCCCCAGGACCTGATGCAGAGTTCGAAAACTACAATCAGTACTACGAGGATGATCGTGGGGATTTCGTTGACTCGGGGAAGCTGTTTGGGATGGAGCTGATGGAAGGGATCATGACCATGTTGGAGACTATGACTATGATGTACATGCTCCCCCTCTGCCACGACACCATGACTATCAGCAGGGGAGAGGTGCACCTGGAGGAGTTACCGCAGAGAGCATGGTCATGAAGATGAAGATGCCTATTTTTGTTGGGAAAGATCCAGACAGGTGGATATACAAGGCTACACGATTCTTTGAGCTGACGATGGTTCAGGAGACGGATTGGCTGATGGTCGTTGGGGTCTGCCTGGAGAGGGAGGCATTGTTGTGGTACCGATGGACACAGCAGCATCGGCCTTTCTGCTCGTGGGAGGAGTTTACGACATGCATACTGGACAACTTTGGGGAGGTGCAAGCGGGCGACGTGTATGAGAAGTTGTATGCCTTGAGGCAGGAGGGGACAATTAGAGACTATATTAAGAAGTTCGAGATGCTGGCAGGCCGTGTTCGTGAGGTTTCAGGAGAGTCATTAGAGGGGTGTTTCACGAAGGGCCCGAAGCCTACCATCAGGGCAGAGTTGTGGATTCAAAGGCTTGATGCTCGTTAGACCGGATGCGCCTGGCGAGGAAGGTGGATGACAGACTAGCTGAGGAGAGGCGAGCCCGCAGAGCGTGTGGAAGTTTCTTCTTTCGGGGATATGCATCGGCAGGGGGGTGGAAGTCGACCACAGGAGGGACAACAACCACAGTAGGGGCGGCGGCCAGTAAGGAGAAGGGGGTGGAGTCACAACCCGGGGTAGCTTACGACAGATGACAGTCTGAGATACGAGAGAAGCGTGCTGATAAGAGCTTTACATTTATAACCGCAAATGCACGATGTCGTCATAGCCCGTTACGGGTCGTCCGCAGGGAGGCTAGGATGATCAAGTATTGGCTCGATTTGGATTTAACAGCTAGCTACGTTAATCGATTCAAGAGGGGATAAACACGTGTTACTGGGATTAACAGAGAAAGTGGTATAGAAAATTAATAATCAAAACAAAGAGAGAACAGTTGGGATAACAATTGAAGTTGGAAGGAAATAAAGAATCAAACACCATAACAACCAAAAATAATAAAGACAATCAATCAAAGAAGAAAGCGAAGAGAACTTATATCATAATCTCATTCAAGGGGTTGTCAATCCCTATTACAAAATCTGAGAAGTGAACTCCCAAAATCTACTTACCATCCAATCTAAAACTAAATCTAAAGCTAAAGAAAATAATAAAAACAGTAAAAACAAGAGGGAACGAGCCTATCGCTCGACCCCCCCAAAAGACGACGTCCTCTCCCTTAAATACAACCCTAGCAGCTGTCGGGTTTAGTTGGAGATCCGTTTTCAAATGGCCGCGTGGATGAACCACGCGGCCGCGTCGTTTTCTGTATACTGCCGCCGCTGCTATCGCTGAGGGGAGAAGGCCACGCGTCCGCGTTCACACAGCCGCGGCGATTTATGCTACTCTAGAAGAGTGACGCCGCCATTGATTTTTAGAGTGACACAGCCATATGAGTGGATCTCATACGACCGTGTGGTTTCTTGGATGCTCCTTTTTGCTGCTTTGGGCTGAAGATGGGATGATACGGCCATTGGGGATGTGTTCCCACTCTCTCTTCTCCACTTCCTCTAGCTTCTAGCCTTCCACCAACTTCAGCATTGATCATTCGAAAACTTTTTTCCCAGCTCCGCATCAATGCTCCAAGCTTTTCCAACTACACAGCCCTGCAAGTATTTCATCTGCAAGGCTTGCTCCAACTTCATGGCTCAAGAATTCTCTTGCTTTCAGCACGTCACCCCAAGTGCTCCAGCATCATCCAATGCCTCTTCACTCAGCTCCTAAGCTCAAGTGCCTCATAGTTCTCCAACTCCAATGCTGTACAACTTCAAGCTTCTCCAGATTCAAAGCTTCAAGTGTTCATTTCAGCAGACTCCAACAAGTCCAATGCTTCTCCATGCAATGCTAGCATCAAATGTTCCCAACTTCAACTTCAAGCTCTTCATTGCTCTAGCTCTTCATTAAGACTCTCAACTCCTCGGATTTCCTCCAAACTCCAACACTCAAGCATCAGCTTCAAGGCATCTACAAGTGCCAAATTACTCCACAAATGCCCAAAATGTTTCAAACTCCACTCTATTCACCTGCAAAGCACCGGGAAAACCAAAAACGTAAAAAGAAACAAAAGAGAGTAAAAGTGGTACAGAAAACGAGGCGAAGTCGAGTAAAACATGAATGAATTAGGATGAAAACTATATATATATAAACAACCTATCGAAATCCCCCCAAGCTAAACTCTTCCTCGTCCTCGAGGAAGACGAAGAGAGAGCAAAGAATGTGGCATGCAAATGATGATATGATTTTCGAGGAATTTGCAAAATCGAGCACATATACGTGGGCAAGTAGGAATCTCAAATTCATGGAAATCTAAGACACCAACTCCACGCTATCGATAAGAATATAACCATAGGACATGATTTTCAGCTCAAATCGTCAAATAATATACCATGCCATGATCAAGCTCAAAACCTAGAATATTTCCTCTAACCCGTCCTTAAGACAAAAACAAAGGGATCAAAGCTATGCAAGGGTCGAAGAAGTGATAAAAATGAGATAACGGATCACTAATCCATCAAATATTTTTGGATTTTTGAGTTTTTCATTTTTTGCATGCATATAACATGGAAATATGATGCATGAACGTGTAATAAAAAGGAAAATAAAAGAAAATGAAACATGATGCATGATGAATGGAAATGAAAGCAAAAATAAAGGAAAACACGACATTTACATGTAAATATAAACATGGAAAAGTGGAGGAGAAAATGGAAAATAAAAACAAAAACAAAAGTGTAGCCGCTACTCCCTCAAGCTAAAATCTGCAGTGTCCTCAATGCAAGATAATGAGTGAAGTGTGAGGACAAAAATGTGTGGGGGTGACAAAAAGGTGAGGGTCTCCCCCAAGCTAGCATGGAGCTAGGGTGCAGGCTCGGTGGGTGCAGAGGAATGTGGATGAGAACTCGGAGTGCCAGCCTCAGGCGGGGGGGGGGGGGGGGGTGGAAAAAGGTGCCACTTGAAGTGCCATCCTCGGGTGGTGGGGGTGGGGGTGGTGGAAAAAGGTACCGATGGATGTCAGAGACATAAGATAGGATCTGGGCCTGCGTCTCCTGAAAGGTTTCCATACCGCCTTGGAATCCCCGAATCATCTCCTCTAGAATAAGAAGGCGTGTGTGATCATCAAGAGGAGGGGGCCTGATGGTCCGGAGCCATCAGTGATAAGTGGAATCTGTGTGGTGACGGGCTCCGTGGTGGACACGAGAATGGTGGTGGTTTGTGGGGGTGGAGGTGGACGGCTGAGGCTGAGGCTGAGGCTGAGGCTGAGGCTGAGGCTGCTTGGGATTCTTGTGGAGGAAGGAGGAGAAAAACAAACGGTTCGATAGTTTTCAGAGTTTTCGACCGTATAAGAGAAAGTTAGAGGAGTATTTATATAGTGGGGAGGGGATGCTGAGTAAAAACTGAAACGGCCGTATGAAAGAAATTCATACGGCCGTGGCAAAGTTAAGTAAGAGTAGAGCAGTGTTCTAAATATCGGATCGATATCCGATATATCGGCCGCAATATCGGTTTTATCACTAGGCAGATATGGTATGAGCTTATATATTGCTGTTTTCGATATTTGGAAAAATATCGCTGCAATATCAGGTTGCGGCCGATATTGCGCCGATATATCCCTTTGAAATATCGGCCGCAATTCACA
Source organism: Scilla litardierei (assembly GCA_030789695.1). Classification (NCBI taxonomy): domain Eukaryota; kingdom Viridiplantae; phylum Streptophyta; class Magnoliopsida; order Asparagales; family Asparagaceae; genus Scilla; species Scilla litardierei. The sequence goes on from CM061137.1 coordinate 118,165,115, forward strand.
GTTTTTTTAAAACAAAGTTAGCGGGCCGATTCACTTAAATGTAGATCCGATTCGAGTCACCCAACCCAATCATTTACTTAAAACGACGGGAGACATCGAGATTTTTGAGAGAATCGCTACTTTGCACTAATTCTAATCATGCCGCTCCGCTCGACGCTCTGCTCAGCTCCGCCTGGCAAAAATTTTCGGCAACAATCGATTGAACGTCGGCTTTCGGTATTCAATCATTGCAAAGAAGTGTTTTCCGATCAAGGTGAGTAGTCGAGCCCTTTTTTTCATCTTCTAGTTTTGGGGTTTTTAGTCAACCGAGCTTTGACATACAACGTTCGATCTTCGCAAGGGATTTTCCAATTAAGGTTAGTACTTACTACTTAGTATTCTTTACCTTTTTTTTCATTTTGTTCGTTTTTTGATTTTTTTTCAGTTTTCAGTTTTTTTTCAGTCCAGCGTTTGTTCTTTTCAAGGGAGTGTTTTCCGATTAAGGTGAGTATTTATTTCCATTTTTACATTTTTACTTTTTTTCCTCAGTTTTTTGGTTTTCATCTTCACACTGTTAATATTGATCTACATGAATAATCTGGAAAGTTGCTTATTTGAGCTATCACTATGTGTCCATTTGAATAATGTTGATCTTCGTGACCATTTAAAGAAATATTTCACCAAGTGGATGGCCGACATTCACGTTTAATAAGGTAATTATACCCAAAACATATTTTTATTTGAGTTTCTATCGTTTATATTTTTAGACACATCTATGCTTTTATTTGACATCATTTTTAGCCTCTGATATGACACTCCGATATTTAGTAAATATCCCCGATATTCATGTTTAACGAGAGAAGTATAACCAAAGCATACTTTTATTTGAATTAGTATAGTTTATATCTTCTTAGATACATTTATGCTCGCATATGTCATCATTTTTAGCCTCCAATACGACACTCCGATATTTAGTCAATATCCCCGATATCCGCAATTCGATATCAAATTTCTTAGGCCGATACACGACCGATATCCGATATTTAGAACACTGGAGTAGAGATTTGCAAAGAGATGACGCGGCTGTTTGAGTGAATTCCAAACGGACGCGTAAAATTGCGTTTATAGAGGGAACGACGCGGCCGTGTCGATTTAATCGACACGACAGTGAAAAACCCTGCGTGAGTTCCCAATTTTTCTATTTCTTACCGAAGGGGACGTGGCCGTGTGGGATTTATTTACGCGGCAGCGTGGATTTTGGTCTCAACAGGGGGATGTGAGGTTTTGACGCGGCCGTATGAACGAATTCATACGGCCGTGTCGATTTGGTTTCTCTCTACTCCACTTCTTCAGCCTCCATCTTCTCTCTTCTCACAGCTGGTCTCCCCTCTTCTTCTCCTCTTCCTCTTAATTGCTCCACCATTCTGTCCTTGCATGTTTCCTTCCTCATATGCTCATGATCATAAGCTGTTCATCTCTTTCTCCTCTTAAGCTCTTTGCCTTGGCTGCTCCCTTTAGCAATTGCTCTTCTCTCTTCTCATCTTGCTCCTCTCAACTTCACTTAGCTGCAGCAAAGATAGACAATCAAGTGTTAATGCTCAAAGAGAAATAGATGAGGGCATCCAAAAATTGGAGAGGTGTGGTTTATATGAGTTTCAAGCTGAGATTCCAGCCCTTGGGGTTTGGTGAAGTGTGGTTTAATAAAACCCATCAAGGTAGAGCTTAAGATAAGGAATTTGAAGCCACTAAGAGTTTAGGTCTTGGGTCCTGGGGTTTCAAAAGTTTTGGGGCACTCCAATTGAGGAAGAGAGCGATTATTCAAATGGGGAATGAAAGTCATAAAATTAAGAAAGATCTAGATAGTAATACGCTCCTCTCGATAGCGAGATGAGGCGAGTTTATTAGGATCCTAGAGAAATGTTGAAATTCCTACACTACTGGGCTGAATATACCTGTTTTCAAACGGTGGATCCAACACTTTATTTGGAGCAAGAAGTTGCTAAATTTGCTCCTTCCGTGGCCCCACCAACATCACGGTGCCACGAATACCGACGAACCCTAGCATTGCCCCTAGCTTCTCTCGAGTATGTCCACCTATATCTTGTGAAAGAAAGGGAGCATCAGTCCGTGGTGCTGGAATTTTTCCCAGATTTAATGTATTCCAGAGATAGTCGTCAAAAATAAATGAAAAGCATGGAATGGAGTGACGAAAACTCCCTGGAAATATGATGCAATCTCTCGACGATGACTCGATCGTCGCCTCGCTAATCCCATAAATATGCTCCTCATGCGCAACCATGGACCAACATACCTTCGTTGGATGCAGATCTGTATCCTGCGAGGAGTATGTCGGGTCAATATCATCTAAATCAAAATAGTTATGAAATGGAATGGATGGTTCAGAAGTGGAGTTTAAAATGCTTCCCTGAACGAGAGCAGTAAGCTCTGGTGGATATGATGTCTCTAGTGGAGTGGGAGTATTCTCTGGGGGTGATAATGGAGTGCTCTCTCACATCCTCATCGTCAATGTGGTCGTCATCCACAGTCTCCTTGATGCTCTCATGTGGTACGAAGTGGGGGATGCTATCGTATGTCAAAAGTGACTTGGGCTCCTTGATGTCCGAATCTTGCTCTCGCCTAAGTACACCTCACTCCCGTCTTCCGTGGTTGAGTAATAATGAATGGCGTTCCCCTCAACTCGTACAAAGGTCCCATCATCCATATCGTCATCTTCCGTGGGGTTGATGGCGCTGTGTCATGGTCCTTGCTCATTACCAACCTATTCAAGAGAAATAGTGTCCACCCACGGGCCAATGCGTGGTTCATCATCCACCTGAGATACAACGTCTGGGGTATGGTGATAGACATGGGCCTCGGTGTAGCGGCTGCATGGGAAAATAAACCCATGTCAAAAATTTTCAAATTTGAATCATATGAGTTACCTCTTTGCAAACGTGACATGCGTGAGATGCGGCTGCGATCTTCATATACTCCCATGCATACTCAGGCGGCATGTCGAAGAATCGCCCTCCATTCATCTTCACCATGGATTCTTGCAGGTCAAAGTGCAGTCATCCATTGAAGATGCAAAGTAGCTCATGCGTGCTTATCCCATGTATCGGCAATCCGTCTACCAATCTGATAAATCTCAACCAAGCTTGCCAAAGAGTCTCTTCAGCCAGTTGGGTGAAACTGTAAATCCGATCCTGTGGTGTATGGTGTTGCCTTGCTTGAGTCTCGACAGTGGATGTGACTCCTCCATCAAGACTATCACATCCGGACGGTGTTTGTAGAGCGATCGAATTCCTACTAAGCAAACGTGACTGCCCCTGTGATATGTCTAACTGGTTCACACTTTGGGTAAGTTCATGAAGTTGAGCTTGGGCATTGGTTCGGGTTTCGAGCCATCGAGCTTCGTCTCGGAGTTGTTCTTCCAAAAGCAACTCGAGGTGGGATTTTGTGGTGGTGGTGGAGGGTTATGGTAGGAGGGTTCATGAGATAGGTTGTGGGTGTATGATGGTGGTGTGTATGGGTGGTAAAATTTTGGCATTGGGTGAAGACATGCCCCTGCATCCCACAGTTTATACAAAGCGATGCAACCTGTGGAATGTGATCGTAACCTCCAATTTGAGCATCTCGCGAGATTAAATCGCCAAGACTCTCCACTTATGATCCATCGGGCATCCATACTCTCCGAATAGCACCTAAAATGTCAAAGATAAAGCTAAGGCAAGCGCGTCAGTGGTACAAGAGAAGTGCAAATAAATTGATAATCGGTGGTGGGAAAAATCTTTGCTATTGAAATTTTTATATTTTTTGAATAGAACGTAGTCTAGCGAAACCTAATCTTACTAATATCAATTAAACCGCGCCTCCCCGGCAACGACACCAAAAACTTGATACGAGCTTTACATTTATAACTGCAAGCGCACGGTGTCGTAGTAGTGCGTTACGGATCGTCCGCAGGGAGGCTAGGATGATCGAGTATTGGCTTGATTTCGGGTTTAATAGCCAGCTACGTTAATCGATTCAAGAGGGGATAAACATGTGTTACTGGGATTAACAGAGAAAGTGGTATGACAAATTAATAATCAAAACAAAGAGAACATTTGGGATAATAATTGAAGTTGGAAGGAAACGAAGAATCAAACACTACCACAACAACAATAACAACCAACTTCAACAGATAAGAACGAAAATAACAAAGACAATCAATCATAGAAAGCGAAGAGAACTTATCTCATAATCTCATTCCAGGGGTTGTCAATTCCTATTACAAAATCTGAGAAGAGAACTCCCAAAATCTACTTACCATCCTATCTAAAACTAAATCTAAAGCTAAAGAAAACAATAAAAACAGTAAAAACAAGAGGGAACGAGCCTATCGCTCGACCCCTCCCAAAAGACGACGTCCTCTCCCTTAAATACAACCATAGCAGCTGTCGGGTTTAGTTGGAGACCCGTTTTCAAACGGCCGCATAGTTGAACCACGCGGCCGCGTCGTTGAACCACGCGGCCGCGTCGTTTTCTGTATACTGCCGTTGCTACTATCGCTGAGGGGAGAAGGCCACGCGGCCGCCGCGATTTGTGTTGCTTTAGAAAAGTGATGCGTATGTTGATTTTTAGAGTGACACAGCCGTATGAGTGGATCTCATACGACCATGTGGTTTCTTGGATACTCCTTTTTGCTGCTTTGGGCTGAAGATGGGATGATACGGCCGTTGGGGATGTGTTCCCACTCTCTCTTCTCCACTTCCTCTAGCTTCTAGCCTTCCATCAACTTCAACATTGATCATTTGAAAACTTCTTTTCCCAGCTCCGCATCAATGCTCCAACTTTTCCAACTACACAGCCCTTCAAGTATTCCATCTGCAAGGCTTGCTCCAACTTCATGGCTCAAGAATTCTCATGCTTTCAGCACGTCACCCCAAGTGCTCCGACATAATCCAATGCCTCTTCATTCAGCTCCCAAGCTCAAGTGCCTCATAGTTCTCCAACTCCAATGCTGTACAACTTCAAGCTTCTCCAGATCCAAAGCTTCAAGTGTTCATTTCAGCAGACTCCAACAAGCCCAATGCTTCTCCATGCAATGCTAGCATCAAATGTTCCCAACTTCAACTCCAAGCCATCAAGCTCTTCATTTCTCTAGCTCTTCATTGAGACTCAATTCCTCAGATTTCCTCCAAACTCCAACACTCAAGCTTCAGCTTCAAGGCCTCTACAAGTGCCAAATTACCCCACAAATGCCCACAATGTTCCAAACTCCACTCTATTAACCTGCAAAGCACCGGGGAAACCAAAAGCGTAAAAAGGAACAAAAGCGAGTAAAAGTGCTCCGGAAAACGAGGCAAAGTCGAGTAAAACATGAATGAAATTAGGATGAAAACTATATATATAAACAACCTATCACGTGCCAAGGGTCTATGCTTCAAGTGTGATGAGAAGTTCTCTACAGGGCACCGATGCGGCAACCGTACCCTGCAGATATTGATAGTGAATGATGAGGACGAGGTTGAGGATGTGGTGGAGCTCGAGGTTGGCGAGGAGGAGGATCAGGAGTACCTGCACTTGGACATGGCAGAGGTCTCTCTCTATTCTTTGGTGGGGTTCACACCGAATCACACCATGAAATTGGTGGGGGCAGATTGCAAATCAGGACGTCACGGTGTTGGTGGATAGCAGAGCTACCCACAATTTCATTTCTTGCAGGCTAATGGAGAGACATGGGTTACAACTCAATGATATAGGTCGTTTTGGAGTGGTGATGGGGACATGGCAGGTGGTGCAGAGCCGTGGTGTATGTCGGGGATTGATAGTTACTATTCAGAGGGTTTAAATCGTCACAGACTTCCTTTTGAGTTGGGGAGCACAGACATCGTCTTGGGCATGAAGTGGTTGCAGATCCTGGGGGATACAAAGACAAATTGGTAGCTTCTTGGGCTGGAGTACCAGGAGGGAGCGAGGACATTAATGTTGCATGTGATCCTAGTTTGTGTCGTTCCATGGTTTCCTACACAACCATGGTTTGAGCCCTTTAGCTATCTGGGGAGGTCTTAGTGGAGTTTCAGGGGCTATCAGCTGAGGCGGAGCAGGATAAGCGACCGGAGCAGGAGATACCGACAGAGTTGGAGCAGCTGTTGCATCAGTTTGAGGGGGGGTTTCAGACCCCGCAGGGTCTCTCACCGCCACGGGACCATGAGCATGCGATTGTTCTACGAGAGGGGGTGTCCCATATTAGCGTGTGCCTTATAAGTATCCTCAGGTGCAGAAAGACGAGATTGAGACTTGCGAGGATGGTAGGAGAGATGTTGCAGGCGGGTGTGATCCAGCCGAGTGTCAGTCCATTTTCCAGTCTGGTCCTGCTAGTGAAGAAGGATGATAGTTGTTTCTGTGTAGACTACCAGGCCCCAAATAAGGAGACCGTACCTGATAAGTTTCCGATTCAGGTGATTGACGAGCTACATGGGGCGGAGATGTTTTCCAAGATAGATTTGAAATCTGGCTACCATCAGATCAGTATAAGGGCTGCAGATATCCCGAAGACGGCGTTCAGGTAGTATGGCATCTACTAGTTCCTTGTCATGCCCCTTGGCTTGACGAATGCCCTAGCGACGTTTCAGGCCTTGATGAACAAGATCTTTTGCTCCTACCTGCAGAGGTTTGTGCTAGTCTTCTTCGATGATATATTGATTTATAGTCAATTTGGAGGAGCATGTAGGGCACTTGCAGGCGGTGTTGCAAGAGTTGCAGGAGTATCAACGATTCGTCAAAAGGAAGAAGTGCCTCTTTGGGCATCCGCAGGTGGAGTATTTAGGACACATGGTGTCTGCAGGGGGTGGCAGATAGGGCAAAGATCTCTGTGATGTTGGACTGGCCCCGTCCCACGACGTTGCGAGGCCTGCGAGGTTTCTTGGGCATGACATGGTATTATCGGAAGGTTATCCGGGGATATAGCACGATAGCATGGCCCTTGTCGGAGCAACTGAAGGACAGCTTCCAGCGGGGGACGAGGTACCAGTGCATTTGAGGTCCTAAAGCTGGCGATGACAACGGTACCCATGCTAGCATTGTCAGATTTTAGCAAACCTTTCGTGGTAGAGACAGACGTGTCAGGGTATGGCTTGGTAGCATTGCTTATGCAGGATCAACGTCCAGTGGCTTATTTCAGTCAGGTTCTATCAGCACGAGCACGGCTGAAGTCGGTTTATGAGAGGGAGTTGATAGCGATTGTGCTCTCTATACGGAAGTGGCGGCCTTATTTACTTGGGAGGAGGTTTATTGTACAGACTGACCGGATGAGCTTGAAGTATCTTGTGGAGCAGCTCATGGTCACAGAGGAGCATCAGAAGTGGCTCTCCAAGCTGGTGCATTACACATTCGAGATTCAGAATAGGCCAGTCTTGGAGAACAAGGCGGCGGGCGCCTTATCCCGCAGAGAGGATGTGGCAGAGGTGACATCAATTTCAGTGCCTGTCATACTGGACTGGGAGCCGCAAGTGAGAGAGATGAAGGCCGGTGAAGGGCTGACACTGATATGGGAGGCGATGTAGCAGGGGTTTATGGATCATCCGGGATACACAATGATTGGGCAGAGGCTGCTGTACAAGGGGCGATTGGTGCTACCATAGACTTCTTCCCATATACCGATGATTTTTCAGGAGTTCCACGGCAGTTCAGTCAGAGGGCATTCAGGAGTTCAGCAGACCTATATGAGGATGGCTAGGGACCAGGACTAGCCCGGGATGAAGAGGGACATCGTCAGGATGGCAGCGGACGTCTGCTAGCGTCACAAATATTTAGCGATGGCACCCGCAAGATTACTTCAGCCTCTAGCTCTGCCAGAGAGGGTCTGTGAGGATATCAGCATGGATTTCATCGAGGGGTTACCACGGTCTGAGGGCTTAACTGTCATATTTGTTGTGGTGGACCGCCTCAGTAAATATGCACATTTTATTCCCTTGCAGCATCCATATACGACGGTGACAGTTGCCATGACTTTCATGAAGGAGGTCGTTCGCCTACACGGGTTCCATGCCTCCATTGTTTCTGACCGAGATAAAGTCTTCATGAGCAGTTTTTGGAGAGTTCAAGGTGTAGAAGACCACATTGAAGAGAAGCACGACCTATCACCCACAGACTGACGGTCAGACGGAGGTGGTGAATAGGAGCGCGAAGACATATTTGCGATGTTTTGCTTCGGAGTCATCGTCGAAGCAGTGGGCCAAGTGGTTGGCGTGGGCTGAATATTGGTATAATACTTCTTACCACTCGGCGGCATAGTGCATCTTCTTTCGCATCCTTTACGGAAGGGATTCCCCACATTTGATCCATTTCAGCCGCAGTTCGATCTTAGTGTCTCAGGTGGAGTACTTGGAGGAGAGGGATAGAATGCTTGAGGAGCTGAAGAAGCACTTGGTGCACGTGCAACAAATCATGAAGGCTAAGGCAGATGAGCACATGAGGGATGCGCAGTATGAGGTGTGTGACATAATTTATCTTCAGCTGAGGCCATATGAACAGAAAACTTTGGCGCACCGTAGCAATGCGAAGCTGGCGGCCCGTTATTATGGTCCATTTGAGGTTGTGGCCAAGATTGGAAAGGTGGCGTACCGCCTGAATCTACCGACGACATCCAGTATACATCCAGTGTTTCACATGTCACAGCTACGTCGTGCCATTGGTGACCATACTCTTTCGCTTACCATTCCACCCACTCTGAACCGACGACATGGAGGTATTACTGGAGCCATAGGAGGTCAGGGGGTTCGCCAGGGCGCAGCAGGGACCCAGGAGGTGCTTATCAGATGGCGAGGATTACCAGATTATGACGCTACATGGAAGTCTCGCGAGGTGATCGGGTGGTAATTTCCAGACTTCCACCTTGATAACAATGTGGCTCTTGTGGGGGGAGTAATGATGCGATCATCACCTATAGAGGAGGCACGCGGCAACTTCGGCAACTTCAAGGGCTAATTTATAAATTCTAGTGTTTGAGGGGTTTTGTATAAAAAGACCAAATCTGTAATTTAGTCTTTTAATAAGCCTAGGGCCGGCCATTAGGGGATTATGCTTGATTTGTTTGTGAAACCCATTGTCCAAGGTGTCCACGGACACTTTCTCGAAGATCTTATGCTTTCTTTTTGAATTCAAAGCTAAGATAGGCCGCCTCTCGAATTGTGGCCGATTATCTTTTATTTCCAGATTTTCTATTTATGAAAATCCTTTCTTTACCCTTTTCCATCAATAAAAATTCTATTTTTATTCCACCAAAAAGCTCTAGCCATGTCAACTCACAAATCCCATGCCCGACTGAACTAATCTACCTAGCTGGGATTTGTCTCAATCCACATACCGTGAATCAAAAATCCCAAAACTACGTCCCATAGCCCTCACCACAAAAATAGCATAAAAGAAAATACAAGGATCAAATCGTGATACACAATAAAAATATAAATAGATAAAGTGTAGAGTGCTCAGTTTGTGGCATCGATGTGTCATCATCGATCTGCTCATAGACTGCTCCGAATGATTCGACCGTTCGTCAACCCGAGGTCTATAATGTAAAATTGGGCTTCTTGAATTTGAATGGTCTTTTTTGCAATTTCTGATTCTTTAGGAACTTTTTTTAATTCCTCTTGGCTTTCATGCACAGTGCGTGAGTTGATGAATCAGTCGGCTGGCTTTTCTCTTCTTTAATTTTTGTGTGCACCAATGTCAAAAACTTTGTGCTTCAAATCAAAGTGGGCTCCTTCTCTCTCCTTGGTTTTTTTTGCATGCAGCCAATTAAATTACTTCCACAAATTGCTTTGCTCATAATTACTTTTGCTTAACTGTTCAATTTTGCGTCTCCTCTTAATTACTTTTGCTTGATCTTTTTGTTATGACCCCTGCACACAAAAAAGAAGGGAACTTCAACTTGTAATTAATAAAAGAAACACAAACTTACCTTTTGCATGCTTGCGTGAGTTTTGATGCTGCAATTTGATTTGTTGCTTTTAATGGATGGAGATTTTGCTTCTCTCTAATTTTTGTGCACCCAGAGAGAAAAGTTTGGCAGAGGATGACGTCAGCGTGTTTTTGTTTTTTTCTTTATTTTTGCTACTTCTACCTCTCGCGCTCTCTCGCGCTCTCTCCCCCTTCTCTTAATTGATTGGGTATTTAATGGACAAAAGTATTTGTGGATCGGTTCAAAGCTTCTTCTCTTTTGCCAGCCGTAAGCTTTTTGTGTGCACCAATGAAAAAGCTTTGTTTGATCCGTCTCCTGCACACTGCCTTTTTATTTTTCTCGACACATGAAAAAGCTGCTCTGCCGCACCATTTTATAGGGATATGCAATCGACCTAACTTTGCTCTAACTTTGCTTTCTCCTTTGTCAAATTACAAAATTGCCATTGCTTCAATTGGTTAATCCTTTTGACCAGCCGACTTAATGCATGTGTATACAATTAAGTTGAGCTCCTTTAATTATCCAAATTCCTTTGATTAATTTGAACCTAAAATCATTTATCAAACACTTAACAAACATATCAAAATATTTTATGAAGGTTTATATCATCAAATAAGAAATCCTACGCTGTTGTTTCCAATAGCCTGTCCACTGCACGTGGTCGTGCGAGCACGCGTCCCGTGGCTCGCAGAGCGCACACACCATGTGCAAAGCGCTTGCACGTGTTGTTCGCACGCTGGCTGCGCTGCCGACCGCCCACTCGCGGGCCTTGTGCAGTAATGGGCTGCGGGTTGCCGTCTTCACAGAACTTGGCTTCGTAAACATCTTTGTTTGAGCTTTAGAAAAGCATTATTTCGGGCTCCAAAAAATCTCCAAAAAATCTTCAAAAAAACTCCTTATAAATCCTAGATTAATTCAAAGATGTTTTGTATCATATTTTTCAACACTCCTTGATACAAACACACTAACAAAGCCAAAACTCCATATCATTCACTTCAGAAATAAACCATCTCCCTAGGCCAATACATTTTGCTAGTGAGCTTCGCACTAAGTATTGCCAACTAACTGAGTGTAACGAACCACTTTCGAAGGTGAATCTCCGAGTTCACCGTATCTCCTGAATTTATACCTGAAACAAAACCTGTAGTGTCTTTCCGTGCCACCGCATGGCACATTAGCACATTTTCAAGTAAAATAAATTTGTGCGCCGCTCAAACTTCACCTTTGACCTGCCATCGTCGGATTCTCCTTGTGAATTTTCTTGATATGCGCTAATCTGTTGACATCTTTCTTAGCACACTGTCACCCTGAGTTTGCGTCCAAACTCAATGCATCAACCACAAACCTATCTGCCGTAGGCTCTCCATGTGCATGTAATGCATAAGCCAACTTCACGTAGTCATCATAACGAGCTGGTGCCTTCATGGTGTGTCGTCCCACTCTGTTAGTAATAGAGTCATACACAGTACCTTTAGGATCTCCACCTTTACTAGAACTTCCACTACCATCGCTGCTTGAAGTAGTAACCTCATATGGATTCTCTCTATCAACCGTCACTTCTTTACCGTCATTTTTACCGATCTTGCAATTTGAAATGAGTACATCCATCTCGTTTGGCACATCATTGCCTCCACATATTTTGGTACTTCTTGAAGCCTTTTCTTGCAGCATTGCAGACTCATCAAATGTCACATATCGCCCAACTAAGATCTTCTTTACATCTGGCTAAAGCCTATAATCCTCGACACCATCCATGTATCCCAATATGACACTTTCTTCGACGCTGAACTTATCACATTCCTCGTGAACATAAACTAGAAATCCAAACACTCGAAGATGATCTAGATCCATTGGCTTTCCTGTCCAAACATATTCTAAAAATTTCCCGCCGATAGCTGAAGATAAAATTCTGTCCACCAAATAAGTTGCGGATGATATAGCTTCGGCTTAAAATCCTTTCGACAAAGTTGATATAAATTTGAGATACTTCGTCTTATTTAGTAGTGTCTTATTCATCCTTTTTGCAACTCCATTTGACCGCAAATCTCCTGGTGTAATGAAGTGTCGTTTTACTTCTTGATCCTTACAGAATTCCTTAAATATATCGAAAATAAACTCGCCACTATTGCCAGATCTCAGCACATTCAGTTCCTTACTCGTTTGACTCTTCACAAGGGTCTTCCACGCCTTGAACTCCTCAAACACCTCCGACTATTCCTTCATCACATATATCTAAATTTTTCTGGAGAGATGAACGATATGAAGTAAGAAGCTCCAACTAGAGAGTGAACTGGTGCAGATGCCCAAACATTTGTGCGAACATACTCAAGAATCCCTCATGTGTTGTGCTTCCCCTCATCGAAACTAACATTTGTCTGCTTACCATATACATAATTTTTGTAAAGCTTCAGCTCCTTGAAGTTTATCTCTTTGATTAGACCATATACCTTCTCAAATCCTCCAAGCTTTTGTACACGAGATGTCTAAGTTTGAGATGCCACAACCTGGTCAAATCAGTCTCTTGCAAACTTTTAACTCATATACTAGAATATCCAATTATTGTCATTTTCTTCAAAAGATATAAATCCTTGACTTTTTCACACCATCGAACCATTCGATATTTTCAGAGCTTTTTCTATCATAACCTTGCAACACATGAAATCCAATGCTCCCAAAGAAAGTAATCGCCTCACACAATTCCAAGAATGTTGAACCAGCGAACAAAGCTAAACGACGTTTCTCTACAAAACCCGCAACATAACGATATATATGAAAAGTAACGCAAAACAAAAGATAAACATGCACCTGACATCAAGATATATACTGGTTTCACCCAATACTTAGTGTACGTCTAGTTGAAGAGACCACTAATGTTTAATAATATTGGATTATAAGTTATGTCGTTTGGTTCAAGACAATAAACCAAACCTGCTAAGAATTTAGAGAAGAAAATAAGAAAGAAAAGCTCTCAAACAACCCTCCATTGGTCCTCAGTTTGCATTTTGTATTTTCTACATGTAGCCGCAAATTTGTACAAGAAATTCACTGAAAAACCGCTCAAGAATATGTCGAAATAATGTTTAAAACGCGTTGAATCCTTAACGGGTCTGCAATCCAAATCGGGTTTGGATCCGGTCTGCACACGCTTCCGTGCACGATCCGTGCACTGCTTCATCGTTGCCCATTGGATCAAAGCGGTAATGCCAAGATTCGCGACGTGTGGCCTCAGCATCGGCCGCCCACCCATTGTGAGTGGTCGCGTGTGCCGTGTGGCCCGCGCATCATGCACGCCACACGCTCCGTGTGCGTGCTGTGCGCACGCGGGCTGCACCTATGCCTGGGGGCCCGCCCGCCCGTGGGCTGCGGACAATAACGTGCTGTGGGATGCATTATTCACAGAACCGGGATTCATAAAAATCGTCATTTGGACTTTAGAAAATCATTATTTTGGGCTCCAATAAATCTCCAATAAATCTTCAAAAAAAATCCTCATAAATTCTATGTCAACACTGTCATGATTTTGTTTTAGTCAAACTCATCGTTTTATCGGAACATACTGCTTTGGTAGATTTGTTGGATGCCGGAGATATGTTTCAACTTTCAACACAACCTATGATTGTGGACTAAGGTAAGTCTATCATATTTCTACATGGGACATTATGATGCCAAACATCTCAATGCACTAAAACCTGAACTCTGGGAATTGTCCTGTTCCAGTTAGTACATGTACGTACATTCAAGATATAAGTTCATGTTAATATATGGACAATGTTCAGGCATAAATCTTGAAGAAAGTAACATATATGTGCATTGGGCAACATACCTCACCTTGTAATGTTGCTTAGGCGGCAAGCTTTTAAACAGCTGAATATGTGGAAATTAGTATGCAACTGAAGTACATGTATACACATCTGACATGGATGATCACATTACTCTTTGGTAGTAAGGAGGTCTCTTACAAATCACATGGAGAAAGTAGAAATGTACTACGAATGGGTATGCATGTGATACGCCACACTAATTTGGTTCGCAACCGTGCTGGTGGTTTCAGTTCTTCATATGTACTAAGGTTCCACTCCTCCTACATGAATATTGTGGATAAATACAAAATGAAGAAATATATGTACGAAGGTTCCACTCCTGCACATATATGTTACTAGGTGAGGTATGTTGCCCAATACATTGAAGATACAAGTTCTTATGTACGAAGGTTCCACTCCTCCTACGACTGGCTGACTTTCTGGATTAAACAGAATTACAACATGCACTAGAATCTTGTGGTTCACTCAGAAGTCTATGGATAGAGTTCCATTTAACTCAATTTTTGTCATTACATGTGTTTAGGGAGTGCATCAACAATAAATTAATTGTTAGTTACTCTATCATTCTTATTTGTTTATTCATGCTTTCTTATGTGCTTCATTTCTTTGGCCCAGATTCTTGAGACTTGTTTACATCCTTTTTTTGACTTTTGGAAAAACATCATTGAGTGTTCTGCCTTTCGATGTTGAATTCATTAACCGCTACCATTGTTTACATTTTGTATTTATCTAGTACTGTTCGTATAGTGTAATAGAGAGGACTATCTATGCATATATTTCAAGGGGAGTTCAATGAAGTGATAAGAGGTAATCTTGAGACACAATATAAAATGATGGCCAAATGAATGAAGTTGCAGGCTTTCATTATAAAACTAGTGCAAGCTTTGATTGATCTAATGAAGGTACTGATGATGTAGTTTTGGAGATGAGCCTAATGAGTGACTACTTTTTGTCTCATGATTATAGAATGGATTAATGTATTGAACTCAATGAAGGAATATATAATTATTTCATTGATTTGGGGACACCAATTTGTTATGCCCAAGGCCAAGATATATAGAGACAAGGCATTACTTTAACAAATTTCTCTGAGAAGGTGTTTGGTGAAAGCTAACCCGAAGGAAAAATAACACATCAACTATAAGAAACATGTTATGCCGAATGATGGCGCAGCTACTGTTGTGCAGAAGTACATGTTATGCAGAATGATGGCGCAACTATTGCCCTTCTATAGGACACGACCCTTACCTGAAAGAAGTAGGTTTGTGTGTGTCAATGCATAAACCTCCTTGGTATCATGTTGTTCTCCCCTTAATAAATACCACTGTTAGTATCCCAAAAATAGTCCTACATCGGAAGTGCAAAAGAAAAGAAATAGTTTAAGTATTAGAGGGCATCTCCACCTAATACCAATTGGTTTTGGGTTGGATGCTCAATAATACTTAACAAATGGGGTGTGAGCCCAGTGTTATGGGCCTAGTATGGGATGAGCTCTTAGCAAGGCTATTGTTAGAAGCCTAGCATGGGATGTGTTTCTAACAAATGGGCTAGTGTTAGATGCCTAGTATGGGATGTGTCTCTAACAATTGGTACCAGAGCTAGCCCCATGCTATGACCCACGTTACGGAAGGAGCGATCTGGGGAAGGAGCGACCTAAGAGGGGGCGACCTGGGTGAGTCCAGAGTGGGACACTTAGAGTGGGCCGTCGTGACGGTGGTTGTCGAAGCGGAAGGGACGACCTAGGAAAGGAGCGACCTAAGAGGGGGCGACTTGGGTGAGGCCAGAGTGGGCCACTTAGAGTGGGCACCCCAGAGTGGGCCACCGTGGACGGCGTTGTCGGAAGCGTGGTGATATGTTAGTATCCCAAAAATAGTCCCACATCGGAAGTGCAAAAGAAAAGAAATAGTTTAAGTATTAGAGGGCCTCTCCACCTAATACCAATTGGTTTTGGGTTGGATGCTCAATAATACTGAACAAATGGGTGTGAGCCCAGTGTTATGGGCCTAGTATGGGATGTGTCCTTAGCAAGAGTATTGTTAGAAGCCTAGTATGAGATGAGTTTATAACAAATGGGTTAGTGTTAGAGGCCTAGTATGGGATGTGTCTCTAATACACACACAACCACCCACCACCCACCCCCCCCCCCCAAAAAAAAAAAAAAAAAAAAAAAAAAAAAACAAACTGTTGCACTGAGAGTCATCCGTCAAGCTGACATCCAAATCTGACCATAGCTGTGACTTTCTTTCTGTCGTTTCTGTCTGGAAATTCATTTCCCACAATAGATATGAGTAGCAAAGAGTCTTTAATACTTGTTGATCAATTTGAGAGTTCGTGGGTTCAGCTTGTTTCCTTTACATTAAAGCAAAGATGGGTGCACATAAGCTGGGCCAAGCCCGACCTTAGCTGAATTAAATGAGCTTCCTGTACAAGTTGATAGAGATGACACCTGCAACTTCCATTTCTGAACGTTTGGCATCTTAAAGATCAAGATGATTATCTGAGGCATACGAATGGTTAGACGTTTACCCTTCTGTAGTCTGCTCTTCCTGGTGACATGAAGGAATCGTTCTGATGAGCTTCTCTTCTTCAAATAGGTTTTAAATTAGGTTTACAAACACCCATCTTAAGGAGGGCAAAGTGACAAAAAGATGAAAAGGTGGAGGTTACTTCCACATTGAAAAGGAAATGAGATGGATGTATGGTTAAATATGATTGGACGGTCCTATGTATCCAAAATTGGGGTTTATCCTTCTGGGCCAAATTGAGTTTCATCATTAATAGTCAAATATCCATGAAGTTAATATGCCCATGGCACAAGAAAATGTAGAAGGGAGATACCATAGAATTAATATCACAATCTAGATTTGCCTCTCTATTAGAAACTATCCGAAAAAAATAAGGTAGAATATGCATCTTAAAAACAAGTAAGGTAGAATAAAGGTCATCCGGGACGTGTTCACTCCATTTGTCTTCCTAGACATTGGACTGTTTTAAGTTTTCTTCCTCAGTACCAACTGAACATAATATGTGTACAACAAAGATTTATCTCAGCTTACGTAGCCAATTTCACTTAACTTTTTGGACACAATATTCCAACAAGTGTACTTTCAGTCCACAACATCTTGTAGGAAAATGAAGCGAATATGTTCATTCAAACAGTTTTTGTTCCTGGACATTACATAATTCATAGAAGTATAAGTAAATAATATCGGGCTCTAATAGATATTTTTTCCTTCGTTTGGTACTACAAGATACTTGTGTCCATCAGGAATTCTGTTATTTGCGGAGTTCAGGAACCAGTTTCATAGTTTATCAAATTGCTAGGTTTTCCGGATATTCTGTGTGTGTGTGTGTGTGTGTGTGTGTGTGTGTGTGTGTGTGTGTGTGTGTGTGTGTCGTTGCCTTTGGAAACTTTGTTGATGTGCGTTGACCAATATCTGAATGCTATCATTTTAAAATGGGTTGGATAAAGAAGCAATTGGATGCACCAACTCATTGCTTAATTTGCAAATTATTCTATTTTGAGTATGTTGTCATTCAGGTTTTTGTACTTTCTGCTAATCTTTGCCTCATATCCTTTTTTATAAACAATTTAATCCCTTACTGCTCATATGATCAGAAAATTGTATACCATTTCAGGTGGCAGTTGCACTTTCACATGCTGCCATTTTAGAGGAGTCTATGAGGGCACGCGATCTACTCATGGAGCAGAATGTTGCTCTAGATTTAGCTCGACAAGAGGCTGAGATGGCCATTCGTGCCCGAAATGATTTTCTAGCTGTCATGAATCATGAAATGCGGACTCCCATGCATGCAATTATTGTGCTGTCCTCTTTGCTTCTGGAAAATGAAATGACTCCAGAGCAGCGGTTAATGGTGGAAACAGTGTTAAAGAGTAGTAATTTACTAGCAACTCTTATTAATGACGTTTTAGATCTTTCTCGGCTTGAAGATGGGAGCTTCGAGTTAGAAATTTCGAGTTTCAATCTTCGTGCTGTTTTCAGAGAGGTATCTGCGTGTCTGCAGAGTGGTTTATTCTGGTTGGCTTATTCATTGGTCGTGGTTATCTGATCAGGTTGCTATTTTGAATTGCAGGTAATTAATTTAATAAAGCCAATAGCAGCTGTAAAAAGATTATCACTATCTGTGTCACTGGCACCTAACTTGCCATTGTGTGCCACTGGTGATGGGAAACGTCTCATGCAAATTGTTTTAAATGTTGCTGGTAATGCTGTTAAATTTACTAAGGAGGGCCATATTTCAATAACAGCCACTGTTGCAAGACCCTATTCTCTGAGGGATTCTCGAGTTCCTGAGTTCTATCCAGCTGCAAGTGAGGGACACTTCTATTTGCGCGTCCAGGTCCGTAATATACAATACCTGGCTATATTGCCAGCTTATTTCTTTGTTCATCTTTTTGCTTATATTGATTTTTATGGGGAAAAAGTTCTGCAAAATTTGTCACCATACGATTTATGCTTGTGCTTGGATCGTTTTTTTTTGAGTCTGATTGATGACAATGTTGTTACTAGATGAGTGGTAAACTTTTGAGACCTAAATTACTTACTCGTTGTTGAATAGCTTTACATGAACCACCCCATCTCAAAGCCAGGCAGTACATGGTTTCTCATGATCATATTTCACTGTTTATATTGACACTATAGTGCACTGACATAATAAAATCCAAATTTTCCTCTTTGTAATAACATATTCTGAAACTTCAATTTTCAGGTTACTGATACTGGCTGTGGAATTAATGCGGAAGACTTGCCACATCTCTTCACCAAGTTTGCACATACCCAAAATGGAGCCAGCAAAGGTTACAGTGGCAGCGGGCTTGGACTTGCCATCTGTAAGAGGTATTGAGCACGATAATATTTTGCGTTTAAATTTGAGTCTGCACTAGTACTGTGTATATTCTGTTTAATTCATCTAAGTGATAATTGTGGTTAACGCCTTGGAACATAATATCAGTTTCCAGTGTATGCATTCTAAGTATTTCAAAGCTAATGAATACATACAACAGAAGTGATTACCAACATTCTTTGATAATCTTTGAATGTGCAATCAGGTTTATAAGTCTAATGGACGGGCACATCTGGCTTGAAAGCGAAGGCATAGGCAAAGGATGCACATCTACATTTATTGTGAAACTTGGAATTTGTGAGAGCCAAAATGGGTATCCACAACAGATTTTGCCTTCCAATTGGTCGAGTCATGGAGATACAGATCTTTCAGGCTCTAGAGTGCTCTTTAAGGATGATAACCGACTCCTTCCTTCAAAGCTCCGGTACCAAAGGAGTGTATAGAATTCTTCGATCCCTCTTATGGGAGTGCAGCACCCGGGTAATCCCAATTCTTGATGGCGCTGAAAGGTTCAGGCTAGCAAGGTTGTAAAGGTATTACAAGGTGCATATTGATATTGGGGACGATCAAACCGGCTTCCACATTGCATCAAATGTCAATTTCATGATCATTTTCAAATGAGGGGCCATGATGGACACCAACTTGCTTCTTGTAAATGTTGGTGACCGCATGCAAGAAGCTCTGCATTTTGCTTACACATTAGCACTGGATTCTGCTGAAGTAATAAATTTGGATATGTTTGGAAATCACCAAGTAGGCGCTTATGGCTTGCTGTTTGTGTCTATGAAGTTTCTTTCATGTAAATACCCTTTTTATCCTTAATTCTCCCCACTGATGTGTCGGGGAGACGGTTTATTCTAATACCCTTTGATTAGATTCTTCTGAATAGAACTCATTGTGAAAAATATTTCAGCCCAGACACTTAAGCTTGTGCTTCATGAGGGAAGTTATCATGCTGTTCGTCTTGAAATATTGGGCATGTCTTGTTGTCTAAGCATCTTTAAATACCTCAAATTGGTTGCACCGTTCTCTTCTTGCAGTCTAAATTTCAATTATCATAATTGGTTGCATCATTCTCTTCTATTTTTAAAAGATTAGAGCTGGACATATTAAATTTGGATTAATAGAAGAGACCGTGGCAATAAATCTTGTTGCGGGTGGAACTCGCGTACAATGAATTTGTATTATGGGGAACCAAGGGCACGGTGGTTATGCTAATGACGGGATTAGGGTAGGCTATTTGACAGGTGCTTAGAGGGGTGATGAGGCTAAGCTTGTTGCGGAAGCTGACCACGGTATCGAACCCGGTAGGATGCAGAGAAGGGGCCGAACTGCCTAGGTTGAGGGCGAGCACGACCGGTGATGACAAGCTAACCTGCGCAAAGAGCAACTCGTCAGAAAGGCCAGGTTGGGGTCCAACCCTTTGCCTCTCCGATGCCTAAGTTAGTAATATGACTTAAAGCGGGGGCTAGGCACGCAGGTCGGACTAAGGGTGAGTCGACAGTATGCGACGAGCTATGAGTGGAAAAACAAAGATATGGACGACCTTTGCTCTTGTGTGTGAGTAATGAGAATTGAGAGTAAATTTGCCAACCTCTTTACCGTAAGAAGTGAATGTGCATTTATACCTGTCGGAGGTGGTTAGGTGGGGCTGACCTGGCATGTTGACTTGGCGTGCTGAGCTGGCCCTGCTGTCAGCGGAAGCTTCGGACGAGGATGTCAGGAACAGGAGTGTCGGCCATGCTTTTGTCAGACGGCGCAACTGCCAGGGGCGCTTTCGTCAGGGTGTCAGGGCCGAAAGTATCGAGTGTCAGGAGGCGCAGCGTTCAGGGGGTGCTTTGCCAGATGGTCGAGCGGCGTTACTGTCAGTAGCGTCCTTTGTACTAGGTTGTTTGTCGCGTTCGATGTGCCAGAGAGTCGTTGGTGCGCGTCCAAGATGTGACGCCATCGACGGGGTCGCTGGGTAGCCATGGTGATGGAAGGAGTGCGGCTCAGGGCCGTCAGGTCGCCCGGTCGACCGGTCTCCGGGTCGCCTTGATGGCGTCCGAGGTACGGTGCTACCGTTCCGGATCCTGGGGGAGTGCGGCTCTACCACCGACCATAGTAGGGAGCTCCCTTCCCTCGACCGTGTCGGGCTCCGGGGTAGCCTGGCGCTCTGCCGTGGGTGAGCTAAACGCAGTCTCTGGAGTTGCGGGATTGTCACCCTAGCGTTGGGTCCGCCGGCCTTCGTGACGGAGGAGTGACGTAGGTGGGGAGCTTGGTGATAGGGGACAGAAAATCGGGCTATCACGATCTTTAGGTCGTAACAAATCTGCTGTGTTTTCTTTCTTTCTTTGTTGTTGGATACATCTGTGGTTTCTTTTTCAACATTGGGTTATTGGAGGAAATCAAATTCAAAATGAGCAACGGCCATGTTTATTTAGTATCACGTCAACTTAAGAATTTAGAACCTTACCGAATATGATCCTCTCATAAAATCAAAGAAAATCTGACGTGGATAAAATTCTGATGTGGATTGGATGTAGATTGATGATAAATTAAGGCTTTGAAGTATAGTTTGGGAGAAAGGTGACATTTTTATTGGATTTTTGCGGAAATAACCAGATATGCGGTCTCAATTCAAGAGGAGTCTGTTCTCCTAGCTTTGGATTCGGGAGCAAAGCTTAGCATTTCAAGATCTAGGGTTCTATAAACGTTTGAAGGATTTCCTTCACAAAATTCAGCATCGAATACCTAACCTTAGCCGCCAAATGTTTATAATGGTTGTTTCCTCCTAGAATTACAGAAAATACAAACATACACCTGATGCTTAAAATTACACTTTTGCCATTGCTCCAAAATATTACAAAAATGCCACGATAGATTGTGATCGCATCATTGCTTCGTTCCCAAAGAACCATTTTGTCCTCAAGGTGATGTCATGAAATCTATGAAGCACGCTACTCCAAATGGAGGTGCTTGTCTCCCTTCCGGCTCTTCTTCCTCGACTGCCTTTGCATTCTTCATCCTCGATTATCAACATTTGGAGAGCAAGATCTCAGCAACAATGTTCATGTCCGAACCTCTCGCCACATTGAAAGCATAAACCATTGGTACGCCTTGTTGGGTTTGCATCACCCCTAACTCGGTTTTGATGATTAAGCAAACAATTAGTGTTACTAATTATATTTTGGATGTTTTGTGAGTGTAGGATTGTCACGCCCTGCTTCCCATTCTACCGGGAGCAAGGATGCGAACGGGCCCGTGATGTGCTTAAAACAATGAGGAACATTTTTTTTCTTTTTTCTTTCCTCCTTGGCTAAAACACAATGACGCATCTGTGAAAATTACGACAGGATCTTGCATGCTTATAAGAAATAGTACAGATGACATTGTTACAATACTAAAGCGTCTGAAAGTAAAGTACAACTTAGACCTAGTATGTCAGAATCAACAAAGTACACAAATTACATTATTCTAAATATAAAGGTGCAGTTGCGAAGGTGATCGTCTAGTCTTTGGCAGGTAGGTACTCCACGTACGCGTCAAGCGCTGGCTCGACTTCTGCGGCAGTGTTTTCAGAGAACTCGCTATCGACACCTGACAGACATTTCGTAAAACATAAAGTGAAATGTCTGTCAGCGAGGTTTACTCGGCAAGATAATTGTAAGGTCTCTGACTATGAGGAAAACACTAGAAGGGGGGTTGAATAGTGTTTATGTAATTTAAAAAGATAGTCACACCAAATTAAATTCCTAACCAACAAATAATGCGAAATAAGTGTAAACCCAAAATGAAACAAATGCAAACGCAAAGATGTTTCAAGGGATCGGATTATCCTAGTCACTTCCCGACTTGTTCCCGGTAATCCTACGTCTCTTCCACCCGGTTAACAACCAGATACTCAAGTTAGAACCCTAAATTGATGTTTCCTTAAAAACCCACTTATATCAACCCTACAAGTGAAATCGAAATACACTCGATGTCCTTAACTCCCACAATTTGGGAGCAAGCAAACCACTCTCACAACCGAGAGTAAATCAAATAACGAAAGTTATGAAATATGAAATTAAGCAACACTTACAATCACCTATGCCTTGAAGTAGAACTTGAAGGAGAAGTGTGTTGTATGTTGAAAGACTCTCTTGGAAGAGAGGAAAGCCCTTTCTTTTGACTGCACCAAATGCCTAGAAGATTTCTATTTGGTTCTAGGTTGGAGAGCAAGAGATGAAAGATAGGAATTCTAGGGCTTTTGGATTTTGAGAGCTTTGATCTTTAACAAATGAAAGCGTGAATGGTTGAGCAAAAGATAATTAAAGAGTCTAGCCTCTCAATGGAACAGTAGAGGAGCAAGAGATGAAAGATAGGAATTCTAGGGCTTTTGGATTTTGAGAGCTTTGATCTTTAACAAATGAAAGCTTGAATGGTTGAGCAAAAGATAATTAAAGAGTCTAGCCTCTCAATGGAACAGTAGAGGCTTCTTTTATAGGTTTCTCAAACCCTTCAAGCTAAATCACCAAAAACCCCTTTGAAATCCGTGAAGAAAAACTCAACGGATAGAATCTGCGCCCGCGACAGTCGACTGTTGAACAACTCACAGTCGACTGCTGCACGGTGACAGAGGGTAGGTGAGAATTCATAACGGTAACTTACCACGTTGATAGTCGACTGAAGAGGCGTAGACAGTCGACTGTTAAACCAACATGCGACTGTAAATCATACTACAGGCGACTGGCCGTAAGCTGGGTAAGTTGAGGAGATCTGTGAAAAGTCTGGGAATACAGGACATGCGACTGATGAAGAGAAGACAGTCGATTGTTAAACCAAACAGGCGACTGTAATTCCTTCTACAGACGATTGTCAAAACCCTGACATTTTCCAGAGAGTTGAGTCTTCAGAGAGACTCAAAGACAGACGACTGTTGAAGCATTGACAGTCGACTGTGCCATTGGACAGTCGATTGAAAATCCAACAATAATTGACTGGCCAGGTCAAAACTGAGAAATAGATTTGGACTGAGGATAGACAAGCGACTGATTAACAAAACACAGTCGACTGTCACTTGGACAGGTGCCTATGCAATGTACAGCAGTCACATGAATGAGTTAAAGTTAAGAAGCCCAAAACTAGACTTAAAAAGTTTGTGCATAACAGGCGACTGTAGAACAAAACATAGTCGACTGTTTTGAGACAGGCGACTGTAAATCGTTCAGCAGTCGACTGTTGAAATCATGACATGCACAATCTAGATATAAATGAATTGGAGTTTAAGGAAGGTTGATCTAATGATATCCTAAGACTAAAATGAAGATGTGTGTGCTTCAAGAAAGTTCTACTTCTAAGCTACATACTAGAAGAGAAACAAGAAAATTACATCTGAAGAACTCTATCTTCAATCCAATGCATGAGCTTGAAGTCTTCTAGGAGCTTCAATCAACATCAATGATCATCCAATCCACTTCATTTGCTTTCACTGATCTTAGAGTGTCATCCATTGCAAATTGATCTTTATGATATGCTTAGGTAATGGAGTAACTGCAAATAGGGGATTAGTCACAAGTATTTATGTTTGCTCATCATTAAAACCAAGTAGGGAGAAGTCCAATACTCAACATTTTCTCCCTTTTTGATGATGACAAACAAACATAAACAAAAAGATAAATAATTGTGCTTAAAGAAAACTTACTCCCCATACATAGATGCCAATCAAGTTAGATCAATAAAAATTAGGACATCTATAAATCACATGAAGCAAATAAGTAAGATATGCATGAATGAAATGAATCCATGAAATCTAGGATTTTATAATCCATATTCATTATATCTTAATCCCCCTGAATCTAAGGCAACTTCAATCTTAGATTCAAGTGTAGTTAGAATTTACTTAGCACATTCATTTTGAATCTGTTTATTTCTCTCCCCCTATGGCATTATCCAAAAGGTGAGAGTAAAATAACAACAACAATCGTGCTAAATAAGAACCAATCAACAATTACAAGAGTATAAAGATATACAAATCAAAAACTCATAAACCACATTATAAACTAAGCTTATAAGAGGAATGCGAGTCTAATATCAACATTGAGAGACACATGAAAAAGAAAATCGTCTCAAATCACATCACATAGAGAATATAGTATACATGGAGACAATTTCACAAAATTCACACATATAAGATAGACAATTACACAATGAGTGAAACAGAGATATTATATATATGATCAAGATTACATGGATAGAAAATACAACCATAACACCATGTATATTCACACAAAAATTGATCAAAAAACATACATCATCACATACACCATCACCACACAAAATAACATCATACGAAGACACTCAAACACTCAAACCCCAAAAAAAAATCTAAGGGTGAGTGTCCCTAGGAGCAGCAGAGGAGGAGGCTAAATCAATCCCGAACCCCTGAGACTCTGGGTCAACGGAGACATCCTCTGGAGGAGGAGGAGCTGCAGCAGCAACACCCTGAGTAGCAGATACACCAGGATGCACAATAATCTCAATGATGATAGGCAGAGGAGGCTGACGAGGCTGAGGTGGAACAAAGCGTCTAAGGTGCTTAGGGAAAGGAATTCCCTGATGATGGAACGACAAGAAAGCCAACTCAAAAAGACCAGAAACCATCTCAAACAGAATGTCAAGAGAGAAAGGAGCAGAAATAGATGGCTGGTCAGCAGGAGGAACAGTGGATGACGAAGGAGCAGATGTTGATTGCCTATTCGTAGATGCGGACTGCAGAGCCGAAGAGAACTTCGACTTCATAGAAGCATCTAGAAGAGGACCAAAAGGCAAAGGCTCGTAAGGGGTCAAATCAATCCCAAAGTGACGAAAAACAAGCATAAGGAGATCGCCATAAGGAATGTGGGAAGAAGCATTAGTAAACTCGACCTTGTCCATCCTATCAAGGAGGACGCTGGTCCAGTTTACTGACATGCCAGAAAAGATAGCATACATACACCGAAGGATCTCCTGGGAGGGCTGATCAAAAGATCCATACTTCGGCAGGATCTTGGACTTCACCACAAGGTGAACAGCCCAACCCCTCGCTGAGAACATGGATGCCCTAACACCAGAAGAAAGAACAGAGGGGATCTCACGAAACATGTCCCGGAGGACAGTCTGATCAAGCTCACTAACATCTGAAATAGAAATGTCAGCATGAAGGGAACCAGAGGAGGGAATCCTAAGAATGGTCCCTAAGAGAGTCGGATCAAGGTGAATGTGGGTCCCCTGAACGACAGTGTCAATAACACTAGTGTCTGCACACTCACCGCGAATGCGGTTATCATAGAAAAGCTTGACCAAAAATGGGTAAGCACGAGGGGATTCGTTGTGGGAGAAGCGAAAGAGGTCAGCCAAGCGAGTAGAGGAGAGGATCTCTGATAGTCTCTCAGCGGTGAAAGCTGGAAAAACAATGAATCGCTCTCGAAGGAGCTTGAGCCCTAGTAGAGAATGGAATTTTGCCAAGCACAAGTCGTCACGACAAATAGGAATAAGGGGATTGGAAGGAGTTGATCGGTCCGAAATCAACTCCGAAACGATGTCGTTTATCGCAAGCGCACGGTATAGTGGCAAGCGGGTATAGAACACGGAGAAGCGATGCTATACTACCTATCTACTCCTAGGTTGAGTTAGACTTGCGGGCTTATTGGTGGATGTGGAAAATAGAATGTTGTAATGATGATGAATACACAGATCGTGTCACTCAATATCGCAAACGAGGGATTCCACACAATATAAAAGAATAAAATATAAAAAGCCCAAGGCCTTAGGACTCGCCACTAGGACCATCGGATGTCGACGCTAGGCTAGGACTCTTACGTTGCATTGGTTTTATTAGGGGATCGTAACATCTAGAAAGTGAATTCATGCATCTGGGCATCATGAATCTAACGTATTGCATTAACCCCGCTCTCGCGATAGGCGCATACGATACGTGCATTAAGGATCTACAAAGTTCTCACCACTCTCATGGTTCGAACGCTCTCAACTCGTACCACTCTCGTGGGTTAGAGTTTCGAGGTATTTAGGTGGCTCTCATTGACGCAATGGCGGTAGCCGTCAATGTAGTGATATAGTTTGTCGGTGGATCCCCTCAAGGCATAAGCCGGGCATGGTCACGAGCCTTGGTTGAATCCACTAACTCACTAATTAAATCCGTAGGATACTCATTAAGCTAATCGATTCTACCGACCGTGGGCACGATCTCAATACGAGTTCTCCTAGGGATCTTGCTAGATCAACCAAAATACAACCCCTTTTATATCCAACGCATCATAAAAATCTCAACTTTACATCTAAATCCTAAGATCCTAGGGCTAATCTATTAGCTCAAGAAAAGACTATTCAAGCATAGCAATAGATAATAGAACGCACAAAAACTTCATTGCATGCATCAAAGAGAGATAAACAGTAAGAAATCACAAAGAAATAATATTGGAATTAAAAAGGACAAAGTACTTATCTTGATACATAGGAGGGGCCTAGGGCATAGCCTAACTCCCCAAAAGATCGTCTCCAAAAAACTCTACAAAAAATCTAAATACCCTTTTTTCTTAAGCCCACCCTCAAAAATCCCCCTCTAAAAGTGACGGCTGCTCTCCAATATCTTCCCCCTAAACAAATCCAAAATCCTGTCGTAGAGAGATCCGAACGCAACTTACACCCTGGGCCCACAGCGACTCGGTCCGAGTAGGAAGATGCTCGGTCGAGTCATCAGAAAATATGAATCCGTTGTCCAAAATTACGCTCTGCTTGCTCGGATTGAGCAGGGCCTGCTCGGTCGAGTTGTCACTCTGCTCGGTCGAGTAGGCAGCTGCTCGGTCGAGTCTGTCAGTGGATCGAGCTTCTTCAAAAATATCGTTCTGTCTACTTGGCCCTAGTAGGCCTTGCTCGGTCGAGTCGCCATCTGACTCGGTCGAGTAAGTCCTGCTCGGTCGAGCAGGATGTTGTTGGGTGGAGCGTCAAAAGTAGAAGTGGCTCGACCAAGTCACCACACTGCTCAGTCGAGCAGGGTACGTATGAGCTGCGACTCATGTATTAGCTCGATCGAGCAGCCTATGCTGCTCGGTCGAGTCGCCTGGGAAAAATCCAGAAGAGCTGATATAGCAACCTCTTCTCCCAGCACTGCAGCATCAGCTTGTAAAAATTTTCCAGAGCTCATCCGTCCTCTGATTGGCGCGTTCTTGGTGGTGTTGGAACCGTCTTGAAGTCTGCTATCTGGAAAAAATAGCAGAAAAATACTAAAAAATCCCAAGTGATAGAAGATTTAAAAAGAGTGCATGGATGTCCTGTTTCCAGCACGTTGGGTCGCTCGATTCCTTCTCCGCATCATAGCTCGATCGAGTGACCTGAAATCCATGAGTCATGGTATCATAGAACCATGCTTTCTTCATTCTCCTCTTCTTCGCTCCTTCTCTCTTGCCCCTTCCTTGCTCCCCAGCAACTTTGAGTCACCGAACGCGATGCCTCAGGAGTTCCAGTGTCGAAGCACGCGCTCTCTCCTCCATTATACTCCAAATTGCTCGATATTCCCTGAAATGCAACCAAACGCTCTTAAAGCATAATAGTTCCAATTATGAGTGTAAAAGCGTATGAAATATGTAATTGAGCAATCATTTTGACGTGTAATCAATAGATAAAAATGTGGAATATAATGACACATCAGAAAGCACGGCAGGTCTCTGATCATCGGAGCTAGACTCAGAATGAGAAGGTGAAGCCACAGCGCAAGGCTCATTGATGCGAACACCAACAGGCTTACGCAGATGCTTTACGAGGGGCTCAGCTTCAGACGAGGAAGTAGCAGACAAAGGAGAATAACCACGTGAAGAAGAACGAGAGGGAGGATCGGGTTTCTTGGTGCGGGCCTTGTAAGGCTGTTTGTTTTTGGCAATGGTTGGCTTGGAGATCCTAGTACGCTTAGGAGCAACAGCTTTCCCTTTGGTTTTGGGAGCCATTGCACAATCAAACGATGGATTTGAAAGGAATCACACGAAAGAAATGACAAGAGAAAACAAACCTAATCCGAGAGTCGACCAAGTGATTCAGGTTGAATATTGCATATTTAACCCCCCATTTAGCCCTATTTTGTGCTCATTTGATACTTAATTGGTCTCTAAAACGTTCGTATTTTGTATATCATTATTTATTAGAGCAAACCATTGATTTGTGCACAAAGTATGAATTTTAGTGAGTATTTATGCCTTTTTATATTTTTCATGGCATGGTCTCGATCTCACGATTCCAACGACAATTTATTTGTATTTTTCTGAGATCTGTGCTAATTAATATGAAGTTTTGAATGCAGAATACCATTTAGTTGAAGAAATACAGAAGAAATACGTTTAAAATACGCCCGCACGAATCTTGGCGCATTGAGTGGCGTCATCTGATAGATTTCCGCTCGAATCTAGCGGTTGCAGCTAAGAGGCGACACGGTCGCTTTCCATCCGTCCGATCGCGATCGGACGGCTCCCGTTGGCCCATCAATTTGAAAGCGGTAGGATGCAATGCACCGTACGATCAAGATCCAACGGCTGCCAGCGGCCCGAATCGATAAAGAGGTGGAATTTCAAGCGGGGTGACGTGGACATCTCACGTCCGTTCGATTGAGATCCGACGGTCCAGCGTCATCCCGCAGCGAACGAGGAACATGCGTAATTCTTGGGGGACGTGGCACTTCCCAGACCGAGCGATAAAAATCCAACGGCCATGAAATTGATTTCGAAATCGCAAGGCGTGCGCGATTCCAAGAGAGCTGCAGCAGGTGCGAGGCGACGTGGCCTCTCGACGATCGTTGGATCGTTGATTCGACGGTCCGGATTTAATCGTAGCTGTATCCGGACTTAGTGAATGAAGCGGGCGAAACGTCGATCCAATCAGCTGCCACGTGGCGTGGCCACATTCAATCCCGCAAGGATCCAACGGACTAGGATTGAGGTGGCTGTTTTAAGCAGGGTTGGGTTCGATTTCTAAGCGGATGTGAACCCGATAAGCGCCCCAAACCCGCAATCTAAGTATATAAGGTATTTCTAGGGGTTTTGAGCGTATCCTGGCGTATTTTGGGGGTTTTGGAGCGGCTACTGTGCGTATTTCTCCATGGAAAAATTCTGATAAATTTCAGAGGCTATTCTTCTTATTTTCAGGGAGTTTTGGGCTCTATCTTGGAGATTTGGTGACAAATTCTTGAACTTATACCCCGTATTTGGTGCTTTTTCATTGTATTTCGGTGTTTAAACGATGTATTCATCTATGAAATCTGATTTTTCTTGCAACATGCATGGCTAATCTCCTTGTGCTATGGTTGTGATGTAATTAGGAGTATTAATCATGAAATTTCATGTCTTTAGCCCTATTATCAAGTCAAAATTGCTCGTAACGTTGATTTCTACAACGTATTTATTGGGTATTGCTTATTGTCGATATTATTTATGTTCCCTACGGCTAGGCCCTCATAAGGCTAGCTAATTCATGTTCTCTAATCCGAACTTATCGTTGCGTTTAATGATCAATGGAATCAATGTTGCTAGTAATACGTTTTGACTAGTTTTTATCGATTCATCTTCTGATGTCTTCACGCCTTGACCGGGTGAAGCGTTGTGTGATATACAAGACATGATATTTCAGCGATTATAAACTCCTAATGAAGTCATTACCGTAGCACATCCATCTCATATGTGTTGGTGTTGACGTATTTAGGGTGTCGTAATTATTGATTTCAATATCTTTTCGCCCTATTTGCATTGTATAATCACGTATTTCTTCAATTTCTACATATATCTTATGTGGGTATGTTATACGGAGACGTGTGCATGCTTGAATCGAATCTGATCTTTGCGGACTTATTCGTGATGCATGTTTATTTTCCTTAAGAAATTGACGTTATACTTGATTGATTCTTTGGCACATTTTTATACACTTGATCGTTATATTTTCCGATGTTCTCGTGCCCTGACCGGATGAAACGTTGAGTTATAGAAAAGATATTATTAATCATTGATTGCACACGCCCTAGCGAAATCATTTCCAACACATACTTTCCATATCGATACCCTATACCGAAGTCACCGTAAATATCGTAGGATTTTCTTTTGTTATTCTAAACTCTTTATATATTTAGGTGGTTGTTTCTCATCATATTATTACTCTTTACAGACGGAAGTCGTGGTTTTGCAGGTCAGTTGTCCCGTGGATACGATACCTGGACTCATCAGGATTATTACTTGTACGATCTCCTGCGCTTGGGAGTAGTGCTCACATCATTTGAGACGAGGCAAGTTTTTGGCGCCGTTGCCGGGGACAACAGTATTTGCGATCTACGATTTCAGTTCGTTTGGAGGAACATTCGGTGAGATCCTTCCATCTTATAGTTTAGGATTTTTTATTAGTTTTTTTTCTTTTGTTTTCTTTTTATAAAAAATTTCAAAAAAATGTAGGATATGGAGTTTATGGAATACATGAATTTTTATCGCACAAACAATTTGTATGATACAGAGTACGATATTGCACACAAACATCTGAAGGAGACGCTCAAGATCGTTGGTTTTAATCAGAATGATTGTGAAACTTTCTTTCAGGCCTGGAGGAGGTTCACAGACATAATTTCGAGCTATCCGCATCATGTGTTTACAAAGAAAGAGCTTATAGAGTCCTTCCTAAGTGGACTACGACCACAGCTGCAGGAATTCTTGGGAGTCATGACGCCGACAGAGGCGTGGAATTACATGGAGTCTTTACAAGAGAATGTAGAAATCATGAAAGAGACTTCAGAGTGCGATTCAACGGAGCCTTCAAGCCTTGATCAAGGGGAGCAAAGCATAGATGTACCTTTGCAACACTTGAAAGAGGAAGTTTAATTGCTCATTCAGACATAGGAGGCTACTTCCCATCAATTCCAAGAGAATTTCCTCGCTCAGAGTCGGCAGATTCAGAAATCTATTGAAAATCTTACTCTGATTGCCACTTGCTTAGAAGAAAATAATTCTTTTAAAATTCAATTTCCAGAATCTAATGTGAGTTTATCTTCTATTGCAGGTATACCGAGCGAGCCATGCCGCAATGAAGTCACGAATGAAAACATTGACATGGCAGGAAGTGTGTGCAAAAGAGAGGACGAGCTAGCAATTTTGGATAAACATGAGGAGGAGATGACTAGAGACACGAGTTTAAAGATCATCGTTATTCGGCCCGAACTATTCCCTCCCTCAGTTTTTTACCAAAATCATTTACCCCTCTCCACATTGACTGAGCATCATACCGAGCGTAGTGCACATTTTTCAGGGAGTAGTCATCACCAAACTTTATTTTATTTTACTTATTTTGATGACTACATATGGAATATTTTTGTTGAAAGGAATTTTAAACTAATTTGGACTGACACAACTCATCTCTTGCAAGACATTGGTAAACAGCTTATAGAGATGCTTGGAGTTGTGTTGCTGGAGTCCAATTTAGCTTTTGGAGGAAGGATACTTGCCGAGGAGCGCAAGGAACAAATTGAACAACTTCCTCCACCATTAAAGATTCGTGATCCGCCATTTGACCACAGTGTGTTCTTTCCAGTAGTGTAGATTTTTATATGCTTTCTAGGTTGCTTGCTTTGAATAAACTCGTACCCCTTTCGACATTGAGGACAATGTCCATCTTTAGTTGGGGCGTGTGTACCTTAGGATTTTTTTTCAAAAACAAGGTAAAAGAAAAGAATGAACCACCAATCTCATCATTTTAAACTCCTCCTTATACCTCAAATTCGGATGATTATGCATTAATTG
The DNA here is from genome assembly GCA_030789695.1 of Scilla litardierei. Lineage (NCBI taxonomy): Eukaryota > Viridiplantae > Streptophyta > Magnoliopsida > Asparagales > Asparagaceae > Scilla > Scilla litardierei. The sequence continues at coordinate 118,197,499 of CM061137.1, forward strand.
AGTTCTAAAAATTGTTTATGGCTTGAATGAATTATTTTTCCTTCAAGGAATTACCGTTAATATGCTATTCATGAAAATTTTCAATTGCCATGATTAATATCTCGAAATAGTTTGAATCTATTTCATGCATGCTAATTTGATGAAAAAGCTTAAGTATACACGATTTATTAGAAAAGTCTTCAAGTTGAAGAGAAATTTGGCCTTTGTTATTAATGTTTTGTTCGAAGAATGGGTGTTGAGTTGCTTACGGAAAAAAAGAAAAAAGAGGAAAAAATGAAAAATTGCAAAAAAAATGAAATGAATAAGTGTGTCACTAAATAAATAACTTGGTTGGCTCGAGTAGTACAGTCCGAGGGGTCCTTCTTGGCCTAATGCCCTATTATCGTCTGATTTGGGAGCCATTGACCGGAAACTCACGCATTTGATGGAGCGATCCAAGTTATATTTTTTACCGCAAATGTTGCTTGATGCGCGTTACGCGGAATTAATAAAAGAAAAGAAATGGTGAATATACTAAGCAGCTTCAACACACATGTTTTGATTGATTGTTTTGATTGGCCAATTCCTTGGAAATGAGAGGACTAGAATATAACGACGTGTTATACTTTCGCTTGCGCAAAACGATGCTTGCATGTTATTTGTTCAAATTAAATTAGAGAAAATATCATGTGATTGATTTTATTTATGAATTATGTATATTGATGGTCTAAGGTCATGTTGGAAAGCATACTATTGAGCCATGCCATAAGCAATTGACAGAATTTATTATTTTACCAATCATCCGTATCATCGCTCTTTTTGCTAGGGACTAGCAAATCGCTAGTTGGGGGGTGTGATTCGGGTTGAATATTGCATATTTAACCCCCCATTTAGCCCTATTTTGTGCTCATTTGATACTTAATTGGTCTGTAATACGTTCGTATTTTGTATATCATTATTTATTAGAGCAAACCAGTGATTTGTGCACAAAGTATGAATTTTAGTGAGTATTTCTACCTTTTTATATTTTTCATGGCTTGGTCTCGATCTCACGATTCCAACGACTATTTATTTGTATTTTTCTGAGATCTGTGCTAATTAATATGAATTTTTGAATGCAGAATACCATTTAATTGAAGAAATACAGAAGAAATACGTTTAAAATACGCCCGCACGAATCTTGGCGCATTGCGTGGCGTCATCTGATAGATTTCCGCTCGAATCTAGCGGTTGCAGCTAAGAGGCGACACGGTCGCTTTCCATCCGTCCGATCGCGATCGGACGGTTCCCGTTGGCCCATCAATTTGAAAGCGGTAGGATGCAATGCACCGTACGATCAAGATCCAACGGCTGCCAGCGGCCCGAATCGACGAAGAGGCGGAATTTCAAGCGGGGCGACATGGACATCTCACGTACGTTCGATTGAGATCCGACGGTCCAGCGTCATCCCGCAGCGAACGAGGAGCAGGCGTAATTCTTGGGAGACGTGGCACTTCCCAGACCGAGCGATAAAAATCCAACGGCCACGAAATTGATTTCGAAATCGCAAGGCGGGCACGATTCCAAGAGAGCTGCAGCGGGTGCGAGGCGACGTGGCCTCTCGACGATCGTTGGATCGTTGATTCGACGGTTCGGATTTAATCGTAGTTGTATTCGGACTTAGTGAATGAAGCGGGCGAAACGTCGATCCGATCAGCTGCCACGTGGCGTGGCCACATTCAATCCCGCAAGGATCCAACGGACTAGGATTGCGGCGGCTGTTTTAAGCAGGGTTGGGTTCGATTTCTAAGCGGATGTGAACCCGATAAGCGCCCCAAACCCGCAATCTAAGTATATAAGGTATTTCTAGGGGTTTTGAGCGTATCCTGGCGTATTTTGGGGCTTTTGGAGCTGCTACTGTGCGTATTTCTCCATGAAAAATTCTGATAAATTCCAGAGGCTATTCTTCTTATTTTCAGGGAGTTTTGGGCTCTATCTTGGAGATTTGGTGACAAATTCTTGAACTTATACCCCGTATTTGGTGCTTTTCATTGTATTTCGGTGTTTAAACGATGTATTCATCTATGAAATCTGATTTTTCTTGCAACATGCGTGGCTAATCTCCTTGTGCTATGGTTGTGATGTAATTAGGAGTATTTAATCATGAAATTTCATGTCTTTAGCCCTATTATCAAGTCAAAATTGCTCGTAACGTTGATTTCTACAACGTATTTATTGGGTATTGCTTATTGTCGATATTATTTATGTTCCCTACGGCTAGGCCCTCATAAGGCTAGCTAATTCATGTTCTCTAATCCGAACTTATCGTTGCGTTTAATGATCAATGGAATCAATGTTGCTAGTAATACGTATACGGCTATTTTGACTAGTTTTTATCGATTCATCTTCCGACGTCTTCACGCATTGACCGGGTGAAGCGTTGTGTGATATAAAAGACATGATATTTTAGCGACTATAAACTCCTAATGAAGTCACAACCGTAGCACATCCATCTCATATGTGTTAGTGTGGACGTAGTTAGGGTGTCGTAATTATTGATTTCTATATCTTTTCGCCCTATTTGCATTGTATAATCACGTATTTCTTCAATTTCTACATATATCTTATGTGGGTATGTTATACGAAGACGTGTGCATGCTTGAATCGAATCTGATCTTTGCGGACTTATTCGTGATGCATGTTTATTTTCCTTAAGAAATTGACGTTATACGTGATTGATTCTTTGGCACATTTTTATACGCTTGATCGTTATATTTTCCGACGTTCTCGTGCCCTGACCGGACGAAACGTTGAGTTATAGAAAATATATTATTAATCATTGATTGCACACGCCCTAGTAAATCATTTCCAACACATACTTTCCATATCGATACCCTATACCGAAGTCACCGTAAATATCGTAGGATTTTCTTTTGTTATTCTAAACTCTTTATATCTTTAGGTGGTTGTTTCTCATCGTATTATTACTCTTTACAGACTGAAGTCGTGGTTTTGCAGGTCAGTTGTCCCGTAGATACGATACCTGGACTCACCAAGATTATTAATTTTACGATCTCCTCCGCTTGGGAGTAGTGCTCACATCATTTGAGACGAGGCAAGTTAAGCAAACGAGAGAAGTAATCAAAAGATCGAAAAATCAAAGAGTGGGGCTTCGAATCGGATCGAGATCGACGGTGGAGTGATCAAATGGGAATTTCGAAAGGGAGACGAGGGAGTTTTCAGTCGAATGAGAGAGAAAATGTTTGATCGAATGAAGGATCTTGATGATATAATGAGGGGTCAAATGAATCTGGGCCGTTGGATCGAAAAATCGACGGCTCAGATCAAATTAACGAACCGCCACAACAGGAGACAGTCGACTGATGAATAATAGTCAGTCGACTGGTTGATATGATAAGAAATGAGATTGGGTTGACAGACAGTCGACTGTTTGGTAAATTACAGTCGCCTGTCAGTGAGACAGTCGACTGTATTTTACTCATCAGTCGACTGACTGAGAATCATTACATTCGATGATAGAAACAGAGACTACTGACGAAATGGACAGGTGCCTGATGATCAAAATACAGTCGCCTGTTGATCCAACAGTCGACTGTCAAGTCGTCATCAGTCGCCTGGGCGAAAGATACAGTCTGCTGTAAGAGAAAATACAGTATGGCAGTTGACTGTCGAAGGAATGACAGTCGTCTGTCATGGTCCAAAAATGCATATTGAGGTTAAAATTCAGAGTATAGACACAACTCACCCTAGGACATATACTCTAACATAAAACTCATCACGAAATCAATATCAAGAGATAAATCATTTATTACACAAATCTCTTAAAACAATCCAAAGACTCATGAAAACAACGAAATCTCAATAAACTTTCTTAAAACGAATATATGCGTAGCATATAATCTATCAAATGAAGAGAGACATCATGATGATATGAGTCCAAATATATGATTTTACATGAAGGTTGAACTCCTAAATTTCAGATTCACGCAACCTCACAAATGAATTTTCTTTAAGAGGTTTAGTGAAGATGTCGACGATTTGTTTTTGGGTTTCAATGTACTCTAGGATGATGTCCTTCTTAGCTATATAATCACTGATAAAGTGGTGTCTCACATCTATGTGTTTGGTACAGGAATGATGTACTGGTCGGGCCCCGGGAGTACACACATCCGGCCGGGACAAACGACTTGTAGTTTTTCCGCAAGTGCACGGTGTAGCGGCGAGCGGGTATCGAACTCAGGGAGGACAAATGACCGTGTCTCCTTCCAATCACCTAGCTATAAAGAGGATCGAGAATCGTTTGGGGTAAACAGTCACAATCGTGCAAATGTCAAGAGAAAATATCAAATTAATAAAACGTCTAGGAGTAGGGAATCCCTACTACGGACCGCCTCTCATCATTGTGATTCATAGGTTTCATCATTGCTACACTTGAATGTAGGAGAACTACTCGCAACTAAGTGTAGAACCAAGCTCACGCTCTCGCGCTATTGCCGGTCTATAGCAAACCTAGGATATGGTCCAATCTCTTGCAAACCCTAGCCTAATCCGCTAGCGTGAAGAATGACATCATCGTTCAATCGTGTCTCGAGCCCACTCTCGTGCAAACTCGAGCTACGACCTAGGTTGCGATAGTTCGTATCCGCCCAATCTCTTGCAAACGAATATGGGTATAGATTCACAATTGAAAATCCTAGCTTTGGTCCAATCTCTTGCAAACCAAGTGTAGAGAGATCCAATTGTCAATCTAAACCGAATATCTAGGTCTCCCTATCAATTGGGATCCAATCTCTTGCAAATCCCAATCGATATGAATCCCTAGCTATCTGTAATTAATCAATCACAACCTAACCCTAATCAATTCTAGCAACAATTCCACAATTTCATCACAATTTAGAAATAGGGTCCATAGGGTTCATCCCTACACCCTAAGACGATGGCACTACTCACTATTCATCATGAAATTCTCAGAAAAATCAATAATAATATCAAGAGAATTCATTGCAATAGAGAAATAGCTAATAAAAATTGAGTTTTTGATAGAAAATAGACAAACCAATGAAGATCCAATGATATTCAATGAGAATCCAATAAGAGTAGCCTTCAAATCTCCAAAAAGAAAGTCTAAATCTAATTAATCTAAAAAGTTCTGAAAAGCTCTGAAAAAGGATGCCAAAAGCTCCTCTAATTAGGGTAAAAACTGGGTTTAAATACCCCCTAAAATCGCCCAGAAAATCGTGACCAAACTGCCCCTGCGCAGCCCAGAAATCGCAACTTTCGCAGCAGGCGGAGCGGCTCACTCGGCCGAGTGACAAACCCAGTAAGAAAACAGTAAGTTCGGATGTGTCAGGGTCTGTCTTCGGGGGATGGCTCGGCCGAGTAGACTTATCCATTCGACAGAGTGACTTTAACGTTCGGCCGATTGAGCTTCGACAGGATCTCTGAAAATTACAGTAACTTTGGCCTTTCTCTGGAAAATTTTCCTGTACCACCCGGGCGAGTGATCTTTCTCATTTGGCCGAGTAGGATTTCTTCGTTCGGCTGAGTATACGTTGAAATCAACTCTGTGTGCGTATCCGTTTCGGTCGACCGAGTGGGCTTTCTTGCTCGGCCGAGTGATTGCTCCACTCGACCGAGTGGCATGCTGTAAAAGCCCAATCTTCTCCGTTTCTCCTCCTCGTCGCTCCTACGAAGTTCCTTCTTCTTCCACTCATCTTCCATCGTTGAATGGCCCTCAAAAGAGCCGTGGGTGACACTCCTTAGCGCTTGCAAACCAATTGATCTCAAAATCGCTCCAAATCGCTCCATATTTCCTGAAATACGACAAAAACAAGAAATAGTGAAAAGCATCGCAATATTGTCGAATAATCGTGAAAAACGTGATATGGGCGATCAAAACGGCATGCAAACATGTAGAAAAAAGGTGTAAAATATGGAGTGATCAAAAATCCCCCAAGCTTACCTCTTACTCGTCCTCGAGGAAGATAAGTAAAAGGCGAGCCCAACGGAAAAAATAATAAAAAGAGAAGACGGAAGAAATAGAAAATAAGGAAGAAAGCAAAGAGAGAGGTGCTAGATCATTTTCTCAGGACGTGGGTTTTGCTTACTCATGTAGCACACGACGAATGTAAAACTCATGCCAAAGATTTTTATCTCGATACCATAGTATATGGATGCATTCAAAATAGAAAACCCGAGAATATCAAAATAATATGAAATACGGAATTATTCTAGAATTAACCTCGTCTGAAGCATCTAAAGCGGTATACATAATCATAGACCACACACTTTTCAATTGAATGCTTTCTATTTGGAGTATAAGAGATATCACACAATATGGGTCAACAAGAATAGAAAGGCATGGTTTTCATGAAATGCATGCTAAGTGTCAATTCCTGGATTTCGTAAAACTTTTAGTGATCTCACCAAGTATAGAAAATTACCTAGCTTAGGTTGTCATGCACTGTCAGGTAGTCACTCTCTCATACATCATTGGTTCCTCTCCCCCAAGCTTATCTATAAGCGTGGTGGCATAAGATAAATCAATAAATATATTCCCCATTTTTGGTGCTCCAAAAGAAAACAAAAGAGGGAAGAAAGAGAGAAAGAGTATGAGATGGGATCATGTATAAACTTTTTTCTCCTTTCTTTTCTTTTTCTCATTTTTTTAGATTCATATATACAACTGTGATCCCAAATCAAAAGATAGAAAGATATACATGTATTTTTTTCTTTTTGATTTTGGGGGTAGTGGAGCATGAACTTTACAAAGAGGGGAAATTGTCAATATAGGATCCACTAAAGGGAGATTCACCAATGAATATAAATAGAGAATTAATGCCCAAGATATGTGGAGAAAGAAATAAATGTAACGCTCGGTTCACTCTATAAGACGTGCACAACAACTTCAGCAGAGTAATGTAATCTACTCAGTTTGATCTCAGAAAGTAAACTAGTCCAGTTATATCAACCTAACATTCATTCAATCAACCTGAAAGTGAGGTGTACATTCTTCATGCAATAAGAAGTGATATAAGAAAAGAAAGCAGTACTCCAGATATAAGCAATCAATGCGTGAAGCTTGGTGTGTTTTCTACAAGAGCATACATATGAATTATCAGACTTCAGCTAATAACAGAATTTCATCCATATTCATATACGAAAAGGTGGGTTACTATCTCAAATGCATAGCATGACAAAGCGTATGATATCTGAAATAAAAAACTATGGCACGGTAAAGTAGTATGCAAACAGAGATACGCTAATCACCATGTCATCATCATCACAGAAAAGTCATCTATAGTAAAAGATGAAAGAAATAAGGATAACAGAAAATAGAAACTACTACGAAACACAGCACACTCAAAAAGGTAAGAAAACGTGATGCATGATAAAAAACAAAAAAGTGAGTGAAAATGAGTGCAAAAGCGGAAAATAAGAGAAAAGCAAAAAATAAAAAGGGTGACAAAAACAAAAGCGTGAGAACTCACTCCCCCAAGCTAAAGTGCACAGTTTCCTCAATGTGCAAAGTGTGGCACACCGAGAGACGTGAAATGGGCGGGGTGGGTGAGGATGCATGCATGATGAAAATAAAAGAAAAGGAAATGATATGGTAATGCAGGTGATGCAAGCAGAGGTCAAAATGGTGCAGCATATCAGTGTCCCCAAAAATAAGCTCCCTCACTCCCAATAAACAGATATGACCAAAAAGGTACCAAAACTAGGAATGGCAATATTGCGGGGCAGGGCGGGTATTTAACTACCCAAGCTTGCCCCGACTCATCTACGGGCGGGGCGGGGCGGGTCGCGGGCCGGGGCGGGGCGTGTTCTTTCTTACCATAACCGGGTCGGGCCGGGTCGGGCCGATCGGGTCAGGTCATTAGTGCGATCCATATGAATCCCATATAAAAAATTTATTTGTGAATTGGGAGAATTTTGATTTATTTGGTAATTTGGAATTGTGAATTGGCCTAATTAGAAGAACCGTGGAATAGAGTATGAGTTATGGGTTATTCGCTGACTGCATGGTCCACATCAAAATAGTAAGGTTTTTTAGAACATCTATAGTTTACCGGGGCGGGCCGGGGCGGGTCGGGGCACATACAGAGCCCAAACTTGCCCCGACCCGGCTGCGGGCCGGGTCGGGCCAGGTCAAAACCGGGTCGGGCCAGGTCGGGTTGGGCGGGTCAGGGCATTACTGTCATCCCTAACCAAAACAGTGTGCGGAGGAGGGGCGCAAAAATCACCAGGCTCAAAAAACAATCAGCAAAACAACAGAAATATAGAAGGCATCCAGTGTGTGCCTAGGCTGGTGGTGGTGCACCAGCACCGTCCTGTGGTGGAGGTGGTGGTGCAGGTGGTGGGCGTGGTAGCTGCTGGGTGGGTGTCGGTGGTGGAGGCAGACGTGCCAGAATCTGGTTCAGGCAAGCCTGAATACTGGGAAGAATGGCGACGCGGGTCTGCACAGCACTAACTGTGGCGGAGAGAGCCCTGAAATCCCCTCTTAGTCCACTAACAGCCCCCTCAAGAGCACGAATGCTCTGAACTAAAGTGTCGGGGGGTGGTGGAGCAGAGGGACGCACAGGTCAACTGGTGAAGTGCGGGGCTGTCTCACGCGGCCAGTGTAGTGGATGGGTCTAGCAGGGAAGTGTGGTAGTGGTGCTGTGCTCACTAAGTGATGCCCAGCCTCTGTGAGAGGCAGGGACGCAGGAAAGGTCGAAGTGGCAGCAGTAGCGGTAGTGAAAGTGAAAACAGACGACGAGGCGGCGTGAGAGGTCAGTGACACAGACGTGAGGACAGATGTCACGACACTCTCAGAAAAGACAGCGGCAGTGGAGACCGAAAAGTCGACGACCGGGGTGGTGGCGGACAAAAGTGAGGACAGAACCTCCACTACAGCGGTAAAGGAGGTCTCGCCGCTCTCAATAATGGTAGGTGGATGCTCGAGACTCAGAGTGGTAATGGGCTCGATAGAAATAGGCACAGTGGTGGTGGTGGTGGACGGCTCAGCTAAAGTGCTCCTGACACTAACAGACGTGTGGACAGAGGTGTTGGGTGGTGCAGACAGGGCAGGAGCAGGCTGAGGGATCACGGGGTCGACGGGTGGAATGAGGGGCTCCTGCTGAGCATCCTCGGGCTCACGCACGTAGGCGACGGGATAAGAAGATCCATCGCTGGAATCCAGTCTTCGCCGTCTGGTCCAATATGTGTCCGAGCAGGGCTCAGGAGAACCATGTAATCCGCACTGAAGGGACCGTGCAGCCACACCTTGTGCTGACGACCATGGGGACGAAGCATCTTCATCCGGGCCATGACATCTATCGAAAGTGAGGTGGGGCCCGGAGGTCGACGCAAGTCAGCAGGGAGGTCCACTCCGTATAATAGGGCCAAGAGAGTAATCAGACTGCTGCAGCAAATAGGCGTACGAGCGCCGACAGAAATGATAATGTGGTCGATGTACCAACTGGCGATATCTATCTCTACAGCAGGGACCAAAACGTCGGCTCCATCAAAAACCCTGGGACGTGTCATCGCATATAGCATGTAGAGCTCAGGTGTCGAAAACGTACCGGGCTCGTACCTCGCAATAAAAGTAGTCGCCATAAGGCGCTGTGCAATGCGGGGGCATGGGTGGAGGACGACAGAGGCCTTGGCCCTGCTAGGGTCAAAGGCAAGTGGTGATCCTGTAATCCGGGTTCAGAAGGCGTGGGTGTCGAACGACGGGGGTGGGATGTGCGTGGGAGCGTAAGCGCGGTCTGGGTCAGGGACAGCGGGCCACTGGAAGAAAGCTCGGAGCATGTCAAGAGTGACCTGGCACTCCTGATCCATCAGGCAAAATGAGCATCCTCCAGGGATCCGCTCAATAGAGCTAAGGACCTCTAGTGTCGGGCGGATATAAGTGTCCGCCGACACCGACAAGAAATCACGCCACCCCACGTTGTCGTACAACGTGAGTAGCCCCTCTAAAACCCTTAGGTGCTCAAAGTCGGCGAGGTGTGCGAACCTAGTGGGCACGATCGAGCGATGGGAGATACGCTCGAATCTGGCGCACTGGGCGCCGTCACGAAACGTAATCCCCATCGTATCGAACGCGGGGGCGGGCTGTACAGGTGGTGGAATAGGATCGACAGGAGGCGGATGTTTAGGTGGGGGTGAAATAGGTGGCGGAGACTCTGCCCTAGCGGAAGAGGGACCAGGATCATCTGGTCTCTTCCGCTTGGACGCGGGAGTCCGAGTGCATGAACTGCGGCACGACGGCATGTGTGCCGCGAAACGTGCCCACCCAAAATGAAATGCGACGCGCTAAATAATGAAACGAGTATACCTGAGCACGTCGCAAGAGCAATCAGCAATGTGTGCGAAGATACGCCTCCTCTGCAAGGCTCCGTATGCGTCAAAAAGCTCCCCAAAGCTCCCACAAGCTAACCTGAAAAGCAAACGATAAAATCAGCAAATAATACTCAATATACATGGGGAGATGGGGGATTATAGATATAAATAAAATTTGATTTTGAATTTGGGGCGAAACGCGCATACGAATCGGGAGAATGGAGGAGAAAAGAGGATTTTGGGGAGAAAATGGGGGATTACGGCGACTAGGGCGGCGACGCCGGCGATGGCCGGCGGCGGGCAGGTCGGCGAGTCGTTGGTGACTGAGTGCAGGTCGGCGACGGTGGTGGGTGGCCGTCTCGGGCGAGAGAGAGGCCACGATTCGGGCAAGAGAGAGGCAGTGATTCGGGCAAGGGAGGCGAAGTGACTGCGTGCGTTGCGAGGATTTGGGGATTTTTGATTTTCGAAATTCACGCAGCCCATAGCATATATATAGGGAAGTTGCGACTCGGCCGAGTGACGTATGCACTCGGCCGAGTGGGACAATGGAAAATTTTTCGAAATATCTTCGCAACTTACGACTCGGCCGAGTGGTGATTCACTCGGCCGAGTAAGAATGTCTCACTCAGCCGAGTGGCTCGGCCACTCAGCAATTTTTGAGCTGGGATGGTATCTGTTTCACTCGACCGAGTGATAAGGCACTCGGTCGAGTGGCAATTAAGACTAAAATTTACAGAAAATGACAGAGAGTTGGTCTGCAAAAACTTCCCTGATTGGTATCCCACTCGGCCGAATGGAGTCTTTGCTCGGCCGAGTGACATATGTTACTCGGCCGAGTGGCTTCCTGTTTTCTGCAACGGCCTCTGTTTTCGCTCTATTCTCTGTTTTTCTTCCTCCATTCAGTTCCTTTCTTATCCTGGGGCCTGAGCGTGTTCCTGAAGCGCTCTCTCTTGCCTTGGGCATCCTCCATTTGAATAATCTCTCTTTCTCCATCTCCTGTCATGAAAATTAGGACCCGTTGTCACGATTTTCATAGACACTAGATTCTAAACACTAAGAAAAATCTAAAAAAGAAACAAAGTTCAAATTAAAACAATGTAAAACCATCGGGTTGCCTCCCGACAAGCGCTCGTTTAAGGTCATGAGCTCGACCCCTTATGATTTTCGATTAGCGCGTGATGTTGGGCGCATGCGAGATACACCCGTCAAATTTGCCGGGAAGGCCACTTGGATTTGGTTGTTGGTGGTCGTCGGCTTTCCTCGGTGCCCCCTCATCATGGGTAGAGTTGGGGGATAAGTCCCCCAAGCTTGAGCTAGCACCAATCTTCCTTTTCACCGGTGATGCCGATCTTCTGTTCGGTGATGCTTTCTTTGGATTCTTGGCCGTTGAGAGCTTGCAAAGCTCGATTATCCATGAGACATCAGCGTCGTCTTCATCATCGGCCGTGGAGCTATCCGGAGGGTCCTCCGTCTTTTCCTCAATGCTAGAAGCTTGTCATTCTTCAAGGCCGTCATCATAAAGAGCGCCAATAGAGTAAGGAATGGCCTTGTCAATTACCTCATCAAGGAGGTCCACATAGTCCAACTCCTCTTGGTAAGGCATATGCTTCATGGCTTTGGGTATGTGGAACTCAACCTCGATGTTCCCGACATTCAAGGATAATGTGCATTCTCTCACGTCGACTATAACGCCGGCTGTGGCTAAGAATGGACGTCCAAGGATAAGTGAAGTGTCGCCCTCCTCCTTGATGTCCATAACGACAAAGTCGCAAGGCAAGCATATCCCCCCCAGAACTTGAAGCGGAATTTCCTCTGCGATCCCCACCGGCATAGTAACTCGACCATCTGCAAGTTGTATTCTCATGTCGGTTGGCTTCAAGTCGGTCCCCGTATTCAATTTTCGGAACATGCTAAGGGGCATTAGGCTTACACTTGCTCCCAAGTCAACTAAGGCTTTTGGAAATGGGACTTCTCCAAGTGCGCATGGGATTCGAAAGCTTCTGGGATCCTTGAATTTAGCGGGCTTCTTTTCCTTCCAGGTGAACCAAGTCCCTTGTTCAGCAAGCATCATTTTCTCCTTCCTCTTCTTTCCCGATATTAATTCCTTCAAGAAATTTGCATACGACGGGATCTTCACTATAGCATCCAAGAAGGGTATGTTGAGGCTTACTCCCCTCAAATATTCTAGGAACTTGGCGAGCCTCTTCTCGATTTTTGCTCTCACCAACCGTTATGGAAAGGGCACCAGTGGCATGTAGGTGCGCTCCTCATTAGGCTTCTTTATTTCAGGATTTCCGCCTCCTTGTGGCTCCTTTGGGTTCTCCTCCTCAATCACTGACTCCTTGTCGTCCAAGATTTCTTCCACGGGCTCCTTTGTTTGGACCATGACGGGAGTAGTATCCTTCCTGCCCCTAGTTGTGATCGCCACTACCGCATTTATGTGGCCGGTATTATTCCGTGGATTGGGCTCCGGTTGAGCCGGCAATTGTTGGGTGTTTTTGTTAAGAACCGTGAGTTGCTCCGCTAGTTGAGCCACTACGGTATTCAGAGAGTCTTGTTGCGTAATCAACCGAGTGTTTATCTTCTTTTGCTCCACCATGAACTCCTCTACCCTAGCTTCATGATTCGATCTTTGGTGTGCTTGAGGTAGGTTAGGACCTCTCCAACCTTGATTATAACCGGGTGGCCTATACGGTCCCGCATGTTGCCTAGGCGGGTAATTTGGTTGCGGTGGCCCCTTGGTTGGTATTGATGTTGTGGAGGTGGAGGTCTAGCTTGAGTTTGTTGTAGCGATGGTGGGTTTAGGGCTCCTTCATTATTTGCATACGAAAATCCCGGATGGTTCCTTGCGGCCGGGTTGGCCCAATAACCGGAGTTCCCCGCAACATATTGCACTTTCTCCAAGGCCCCCTCTCCATGCTCTCCTCCTACGAACATGACTTGAGATTGGTCTTGCCAATCGCTCATATTGCTTACCGACGTAGGTGTAGAGGGAGCTCCATGTGGCTCGGTGATATACTTCTCCAATCTCTCCACTACCTTGTGGAGAGAGTCAAATTTGTTCGAAAGCTCCGCTACGGCCTTGGCTTCATATATGCTAGTGGGCTTCAAAGAGTTAGAAGAATGTCCTCGCTCATCGCCCCATTGTTGATTATTAGTAGCCATCTCCTCTAATAGGGTTGTAGCTTCATCCGCCGTTTTGGAAAGAATGGCTCCGTTGGCGGTTGCATCTATGATCTGCTTCGTGCCCGGTTGGAGTCCATTATAAAAACTGTGAACTAGCTCCCATGCTTCTATGCTGTGATGGGGGCATTGATGCTGTAAATCCTTGAAGCGCTCCCATGCCTCGTATAGGTGACGTGCCCCCGGTTTGCTAGCCGCAAATGGCTGGGGGACCCGCGTGAGGGTTTAGATATTTGTAACCGCAAGCGTACGGTGTTGTAGTGTGGCTTGGGGGTCGAACACAGGGAGGCTAGGATGTGCTTGTGTCAAGGAGGACCGAAATCACCCCGTGGGCGAGCTAGCCCGGATCGGTTGATGGGTTGTCACGGGAAAGGAATGCAAGGTATGAACAATAAGAAAATAAACCCGGGACTTCGGTTTCCACTCCAACGAGCGACTCTCACCGATACGGCCTACGGGTAGGATGGCGATCGGAACTAGGGTCTAATGGTGAGACGTTGCCTCTGAAAGTGGTAGCGGCATCCCATGGGCCCGATATTCCGGTCGGTGCCCAGGATGATACACCGGACTTCCCGGGTTTGATCAGTGGGCACTCCCGTGTCCATTAACACTGATCGATTCCGGGAGCACTAAGCTCGCAACGATAACTCCCAACGTCTCATCCTGCCGCTCCCACGCACTAGGATTCGGCGTCTACGCTAAGGGCGTGAGCTATGGCTAGGGAGTCAACCGCCAAGTTTATTCCCCCTTGGCCCAACGGTCAAAGGCGGTCTTTTTCCCGCCGATGACAATAAAACACCCCGCGTAACCGTTAGATTCCTAATCCCTATCGATTTCCTAACCCTATGGATGCATCGGAAAGAGCCCCCGAAGGGGTTTCCGCCAAAATCCCAGATTTGGGATCTACTCACAAATATTCATTAAAAAGCGATCTAAACGAAAATGAACCGTTAAAATCATAATCAGACGATAGGAATGCGAAGGTAGTAGAGCAATTAAGATAATACTAAAGTTTAAGAAAGATCCGAAAACTTACAATAGAAAAGTAATTACAGCCGTCACAAATAGGAGAAAACAGTAAAAACTAACAGCTCACCGTTTCTGGAACCTTAGGGGTCCTATTTATAGGATCTCGTATCACCCGATCGGTTGACAAGTCAACCGATCGGGTGATCCGTTACAAATAATAAACAGAAAACGGCGGAGTTTCACCCGGTCATATGAACCGGTCGGTTGAGTTCTTGGGGTGACCGGTTGGATCTTGGCGCCATCGGGTGAAGGGGTCGGTTGGGTGCCCGTGTCTCGGCTCCTCAGCATCAGCTACAGATGAACCGATCGGGTGAGAGTCACCCGATCGGTTGGAATTTGGCTTGAAAAGACAGAGAATCAGCCCCGTTGAACCGGCCTGTGAACTGGTCGGGTGACATCCACTTGAGCTCCAGCTGAGACCGGGTGGTGCACGCGTGCATCACCCAATCGGTTGGAGATGACCAACCGACTGGGTGAGGGGCTAAAAGATGTAATCTTCGTCGTTTGACCCTCTGGATCACGCGTGACTCCTCCCGTTACTCCGGGGACACATGATATCATCGTTTTACGTCCCAAATGCCAGCAAACTCCTGCAAAACACGGAAAATACAGAAAAGTGAAAGAAAACAAGAAAACACAAGAAAACACGAGAAAACGAATAAAAGACGGCGGTAAATACGGAAAAACATGGAAGAAAACGCGCGTAAATATATGAAATATAAACGCACGTCAAAATCCTCCAAGCTGAACTCTTCCTCGTCCTCGAGGAAGACGAGTGAGAGTAGGAGATCGGAGGGGAAAAAATAGAGAGAAATAGAGAAAAAGAAAACTCTATATCCTAGATCGTCCGTCAGAGCCAAAAAAATCAAAAACGACACACCAAGCAAGCAAACGCCAAATCACATCACTAAACCTAGGAATATGAGTCCAAATAAGTGCCGTGGGCCCACGTGGTGAAGCGCGAGTGAGTGTGGTCGTGCGCTAGCAGTCGGTGTCGCTATCTACGATGTGCAATAAAGCTCGATATACACAGACCCAGGAAACGACCCAAATACCGATTCGAATTTGAAATTGCGGTGAATATTAGTTCAAGCATGCATGAGAAGAGTATAAGAATAGAAGCGTATCATGCATCGGGGACTCCACAACTAGGGTTAAGGAAATCACACCACTATAACCTAGATACTAGCTAAAAAGTTCCCAAGCCAAGTGTTTTCGAAAACGATGGGGGTTGAGATGATGTGGAGTAGAACACTCGGTGCAAATTCTCGCCTTCCCTTTATTCTCGGTAGGTAGGAAAAAATATTCACACGGAAATTTTTTTGGGTTTTGGGCATTTGTATTTTTTTTTGACTTTTTGGCTATACAAAATTTTTCTTTTCTTTTCTTTTTGGGGTTTTCTTTTCTTTTCTCTTTTTTTTTGGATTTTTGGGTTTTTGGCTATACACATGTGTACTCTCCCAAGTGGGAGAACGGTACACGACGAGGGGATTTGCACCAAGTAAAACAAAAAAAAGAAGTCGGAATCTAAACACTTGGGCAAAGGAAACTATTCTCGCTAAATAGAGCATAGGCTAAATGGGTTATCCTAGTCCTTAATTGTGGAATCCCGACAGATGCGAAATGAAGTACACGATATATATAGCATGCAGAAGCAGACAGGGAAAATAAATACCGCATATTCAAATCGAAGCATGATAATCTAGGGGTCATTCCTGGACAGGTATATAAAGTAAAATCACAAAGTAGAAGCACACCAAACAGCTAGGCACGACGCACGACTCACAAAAAGCTAAGTGGACCCGCGATGCATGAAATGCAAGAGGACTCGATATCCTAGGGTTAGTGAATGTGATTATCGATGCCATGCTAGGTGTGTGTGATTTTGTGATGATTCATCATAGGGTTCATCTCTAGGAGAAAGATATAAAAAGAAGAGAAGAGAAAAAAGAAAAAGAAAAAAAATAAAAACACGATGAAAACGACACAAAAACGAAAAAGAAAGACTCAAATGGCGCACATAGTGCGACTCCCCCAAGCTGAAGCTTGCATTGCCCTCAATGCAATTTGAGTGAGTACGGGAGGGCAATGAAGATGGGGGGAATACGCACCGACACAAAAAGAAATGAAAACGAGGAAAACACAGAGATGAAACTGAAAATAAAGAAAAATCAAAATCAAACCACACGACACGAAAATAGAAATAAAACCACATGACACAACACTCAAAAGGGGAAAAACAAGCACACACACAAAAATGAGAAAAAACAAAACACGACAACACACCAAAATAGACGTCCCCCAAGCTAGACATGACAGTGCTAGCAAATAAAATGTGATCGTGAAATGCAGAAATATGCAAGGGGGAGTCAATCGGATTCGCTGGTACTAGAATGGTAGGGGGAGGGAGAGGAGGGTGGGGAATAGTGAATGAAAGAATCCTCAGAGGAAGAGGAGGGCGTGCCTATAGGGGAAGGAGGGGCGACAGGCTGGAGCACGGGTGGATCGATGTGCACCGGGGGGGCTGTGGTGGAGAAAGATCGTACCAGGTGGGCCGACAGTTGGGTGCCAATCGGGAGGATCCAAGGGTGGTAGATGCACTAATGGAGAATACCAAGGATCGGGGTAAAACTCCCAAGGCAAATGAGATGGGGAGTAGGGTAGCCGTAAAGGGGCTAAAGGTGGCAGGATCGCGAAAGGTGCGCAGGCGGGGCCATAGAGGTAGACAGCACGGTCTTCACCGAAGGGAGTGAGCATATTGATATCGATCAAGTAATCGCGATCAATACGGCTACGTCCAGGAAAAATAGGGAGGTTGGGTGGCACTCTCAAAACACAGCTGACAATAAGAGTGATCATCCCACCACAACAGATGGATCCAGAATTGGCGCGGCTAACAGCAAAAATTTCGTGGATGATCCAATGAGCGGCGTTTATGGGCATAGGGATGTGCCCAAGGATCCTGTCATCGGACATGGCATAGAGAAAGAAGAGCTCATCCCTAGATACAGTGGACACATCCACGCGGGCGAAAACAGTGTTGGCGAGGATGCAATGGGCGAGGCGGTAACACGGGTGAATAATGTAGGAGGCAAGAGCCTCGGGTGGAAAGGTGGTGTACCGGGTAAATCGTTGCCAAACACCATCAGCCCGAAATTGAGAGTAGACATCAGTTTGATCGTGGGTGGAATGTTCAGTATTAAAATCGGGGTGACGGAGATTGAGGATATTGTTCAACTCGATGAAACCCAGAGAAAAATCGCAGTTGAAAGCGCGGAAGGAGAAACCCCCATCAAACACCTCGAGGGAACTGAGGAATTCAAGCGTGAGATTTCTGTGTGTGTGAGCATGGATGTAAGAGAGGGTATGGCACCCGATACAGTTGAAAATTCTGGCGACGCCGTTCGAAAGCCCTAAAGCTTCGAGTGTGGGGCGATCGGCGAAGAGTGTAGGTCTCATCGGGCGATGAAGTAGTGCTCGCAAACGGTCAGACTGTTCTTCCGTAGAAGGGTTTATGCCAAGGAAAGAGGGGGAAAAGGGGCCGTAGAGCGGATCACGACGCGAAGATGAGGCAATCTCTTTCCCTTTCTTAGACATGGTGACTATGTGGGTGGTGAAAAGGAAAGTGGGGGCGTGCCTATGATGAATATAAAGCAAGTGAAGCAGGTACAACACCAATTTAGGATATTACAGATAAAGTAAGAGATTTGTAGAGTGGAAAAGTGTTACCCATCAGTGTAGCAAGATCAAGCTCCCGGGGGACTCGCGTAGTAGGAGGAAGCAATTCGGGAAGCCGCCACTCCCTGATCCGACAAGAAACAGGATTTCGAAAATTTTGGGGGCTAGGGTTAGGGTTTGAGTGTTTTGATGATGGAATGTCGACGATGGCAAGGTAGCGAGGGTGGGGAAGTATGGGAGTGAGTGGAGGACGTGGGGAGGCGAAATCGGGCCGTTGGGGAGGAGAAGCAGGTGAAATGACGGCGGTTCGAGCGATCGGGCGAGGTGGAATGCGAACGGGTGAGGGTGGGGTATTTATAGAGTTTAAGTCAAACCGATCGGGTGACTTGTCACCCGATCGGTTGACTGTTTGGTCGAAAATTCTTGCCGAAGAAGTGCTACAGGCGAACCGGTCGGTTGACTTGTCAACCGATCGGTTGGCCGCTCCACTCATTTTCCCGAGAACTGGGGGTTTCTCACCCGGTCCCTTCAACCGATCACGCTCTAACTCAACCGATCGGTTGATATTTCCCAAAAATTTCCCGAGAATTCTCCCCAGATCACCCGGTCTGTCACACAGTCTCTCCACTCTTCACCTGATCGGTTCATTTGGGGACAGATGCTGCTTGTATCTGATACATCCCAACCGATCGGGTGAGAACTCACCCGATCGGTTGAGGCCTTGTTTTCTGCAAAAACCAACAGATTGTCTAAGTCCCTGAACGGATGTTCTTGCGGCTGATTTTATTTATAAAAATAGATAAAATAAAGTCAAAAATAACACTAAAAAGTGGGGCAAAAGTTTTAGAGCATGTGTTTCCTCCCATGAAGCGCACTTGTTTAACGTCGTTTAGCTCGACGCCTCTAGCGGTGGTCAATTAGGATCTGGAGGGTTAGAGGAAGAGTTGTCGCTCGTTGGGGATCCGACTGGAGAGAATTCTGGTTCTCCAACTGCATAGTATTTCAGACGCTGTCTGTTGACTTTAAACGGCTCATCCCTTCCCATTATCTCAATAGCCCCATGCGGAAAAACCTTGGTGACGCGGAACTGTCCCGACCATCTTGACTTGAGTTTTCCAGGAAAGAGCTTCAGCTTTGAGTTGAATAGGAGAACTAAGTCCCATTCTTTGAATTCCCTCTTCAAGATTCGCTTATCGTACCACCGCTTCAGCTTCTCCTTGTAGATCTTGGCGTTCTCATAGGCATTGAGCCGGATTTCGTCTAGCTCGTTGAGTTGTAACTGCCGGTGCCCTCCTACCTCCTTGGCGTCGAAGTTCAGATTCTTAATTGCCCAAAATGCCTTATGCTCCAATTCCACAGGAAGATGACAAGCTTTCCCATAGACAAGCCTAGGGAGTCGTGCCGATAGGAGTTTTAAATGCTGTCCTGTAGGCCCAAAGCGCGTCAGGAAGCTTTGATGACCAGTCCTTTCTAGAATTGGCCACCGTCTTTTCTAGTATGCTTTTAATCTCCCGGTTAGAGACTTCCGCCTGACCGCTGGTCTGCGGGTGGTAGGCACGCCCCACCCGGTGTTGTACCCCGTATATTTTTAAGAGGGCCTCGAATTTCTTCTCTATAAAGTGGCTCCCTCCGTCACTGATCAGGACACAAGGTACACCGAACCACGGGAAGATGTTGCTTTTGAAGAACTTGGCCACCACTCTGGAATCATTGGTTGGACTGGCCATCGCTTCAACCCATTTCGACACGTAGTCTACAGCCACCAAGATATACTGGTTCCCCGAGGAGGAAGGGAACGGTCCCATGAAGTCCACTCCCCATACATCGAAGATTTCTATCTCCAGGATGTAGTGTTGAGGCATCTCATTCCTTTTGGAGATATTCCCAGCTCTTTGGCATTTATCGCAGGCTTGGACATAAACATGTGTGTCCTTGAAGAGTGTAGGCCAGTAGAATCCGCTTTGGAGAATTTTTGCGGTGGTCTTGTAGGTGCTCGCGTGCCCTCCACATTGCTGCCCATGGCAGTGGGAAATGATGGAGGTCGCCTCAGTTTCAGAGATGCATCTTCGTATCACCCCATCATTGCATGTTTTGTATAGGTGGGGGTCATCCCAATAAAATTTGCGGACCTCATGGAAAAATTTCTTCTTCTGCTGAAAGATCACATTGTGGGGG
This sequence comes from Scilla litardierei, assembly GCA_030789695.1. Classification (NCBI taxonomy): domain Eukaryota; kingdom Viridiplantae; phylum Streptophyta; class Magnoliopsida; order Asparagales; family Asparagaceae; genus Scilla; species Scilla litardierei. The sequence goes on from CM061137.1 coordinate 118,217,872, forward strand.
ACGATGGCACATGCCAGATAATTTGCGATGTCGGCGTACCAGGGGGTCCAGGAGGAAGAGACAGAGAAGAGATGCTCGTCAGGGAGTGAATCATCGATCGGCGTAGCATTTAAATCGAGAGTAGGCATCCTGGACAGGTGATCGGCAACAACATTCTCCGCCCCCTTCTTGTCTCTGATTTCCAGGTCGACTTCCTGGAGGAGGAGAATCCATCTAATGAGTCGTGGCTTAGCTTCTTTCTTGCTCAATAGGTATTTAAGAGCCGCGTGATCCGTGTGCACGATCACCTTGGCGCCAACGAGATATTGTCGGAACTTATCCATGAAGTAGATGACCGTGAGCAATTCTTTTTCCGTGGTAGTATAATTTCTTTGGGCGGCATCAAGGGTTTTGCTCGTATAATATATGACATGAAGATTTTTATCCTTCCTCTACCCCAAGACAGCACCAACCGCATAATCACTAGCGTCACACATCAGCTCAAAGGGTAGATTCCAGTTCGGTGGCTGTATTATGGGTGCGGAAATCAAAGCTTGTTTCAAAGTGCGAAAGGCCTCCATACACTCCTCGCTGAAGACGAAAGGCATGGCCTTCACGAGGAGTTGGGTCAGCGGCCTGGAAATCTTCGAGAAGTCTTTTATGAAGCGGCGATAGAATCCCGCGTGTCCTAAGAAACCACGGACTCCTCGAAGATTGAACGGTGGTGGAAGCTTTTCAATCACTTCAACTTTAGCCTTATCAACCTCGATTCCCCTCGAAGAGATGACGTGCCCCATCACAACTCCCTCTTGGACCATGAAGTGGCACTTCTCCCAGTTTAGGACTAGTCCCTTTTCCTGACATCTCTCCAGGACCTTAGTTAGATTACTGAGGCACGAGTCAAACTTAGTTCCATAGACGGAGAAGTCGTCCATGAAAACCTCCATGATGTCTTGGGAGTAGTCGGAGAAGATAGCGGACATGAGTCTTTGGAATGTAGCAGGGGCGTTACAAAGTCCGAACGGTATTCTTCTATAGGCATATGTCCCGAATGGGCAAGTGAAAGTCGTCTTCTCCCGGTCATCGTTATGAATAGGGATCTGAAGAAATCCTGAATACCCGTCCATGAAACAGAAATAATTATGCTTCGCCAGTCTCTCGAGCATCTGGTCAATAAAGGGGAGAGGGTAATGATCCTTCCTCGTAGCCTTGTTCAGCTTTTTATAGTCAATGCACATCCTGTACCCCGTGACGGTCCTCGTTGGTATTAGCTCGTTCTTCTCGTTGCGAACCACCGTCATTCCTCCTTTCTTTGGTACGACGTGCACCGGGCTAACCCAGCGACTATCGGAGATAGGGTATATAATACCGGCATGTAGAAGCCTAACAATCTCCTTTTTTTACAACTTCCATCATTATGGGATTTAGCCTCCGCAGTGGCTCAATCGAGGAGGCTTGCTCATCTTCAAGTAGAATTCTGTGTGAGTAGAGGCCTAAGCTAACCCCTTTTAAATCCTCAATTGCATATCCGAAAACTCCTTTAAACCTTTTTAAAACACCAAGAAGTTTGGTCATTTGGTCTTCGGGCAGTGAAGAGTTGACTATGACCGTGTAACGACCGAGTTTTATAGATACGTTTATCTGCTTTCCTCTCGTATATCCTCCGTATCTGTTGTTCGACGTTTCTGTCCCTGTACCCGTACGCGTACACGTACCAACTTTTCATATTAATTATTACTATCATTATTTTTTGAACCACTTAGTTAAGTCTTTTATCATTATTATTATATTTTAAAGTATTTCTTGTTAAATTAATTTAAAGTTTCAAATTCAAATTTCAAGTTTCAAATATTTTAAAGCTTTTTAAATTTCAAATGAAACCTTCCTAATAAAACCTAATAACTAGATTTAATTTGCTCTTAATTCCCTTGATTAAAACCTATTAAATATCATTATTAGTGTTTCAAACTTTCCTAATATAAAATATTCACTAATCAAACTCCTGCCTGTTTTTACCCCAGGCCGAACGCATCTCGTGTTGGATATGGAAGACGTTTGTACACCCTTGTGGGGGATGTACGAGGGATTACGGACCTCGAACGTTGCGTACACGAAGTCGTGTGCAAAGGGAATCTGTTCCCTTGCAGAGAGGATCTCTGGATGAGTGGGAAAGTCGCATTATATATGCATAAGTGCATGCGACATATGGCTAATAAAGGGGGAATATCTTAAGCTTATGTTGTACCATGCATATGGTACAACTTAAGCTTATAATGTGTCATGTATCATGATACACCTTAATTAAGTTGTTCCAAAGGAACAACTTACCCTAAAATAACTACCTTGGGGGCTATAAATAAGACCCAAGGGTAAGCCATTTCTTACATCTTTTGCATGAAATTCATGCATGCAACTTCATCATAGCGAAGCTCTGCAGAAATCCTTTCTCTTCCTCTATCCAAGTTCTTAATCTAAAGTAGAGATTTAGATTGTGGATTAGTAGCATTACTCCGTTCGTGAGAAGACTCGATCCGTCATGGCGAATCCGAAGGCGAAGTTCGTAGACTACCGTGCCGCATACGCAAGCGTAAGTCTAAACTTCATGTTATCGATCCTAACTCTGTTTTGGACAGGATCCAACATTGGTATCAGAGCCATAAGGGTTCGCCCCGGTCAAACCGTCGCCCCGTCGAAACTATGAACGAGTCGTTGTCTTTTTCACCAATGGGTCTCCTACTCTTACGGATATAGTAGGAACGCTTCGTGACGGAGAGAACGCAGCGGTTGTTCTTTTCACGTTAGGGTCTCCTATCATTACGGATATGGTAGGAACTCTCCGTGACGGGAAGAACCGACCGTTCACGTAGTATGTTATTTTTCATTTTTGGCACACGGCCATTAGGAAATAACTAATTTCTCGACGAACGGGTGCTTCATCGAGGAAGATGATGGTAGTTATTTCCATCGGGTAAGAGGAATTTGGTGCATGTGCACCATGGCCAAATGGGCTATGAAGGCTATGCACACCCCTTCACTTGCGAAGGGGGTTGGCTACGGCCAATAACCACCGGCGACCACCCCATCAAAGGGGAGGAATGTGTGCGGCAACCCCATTCAAAGGGGGTGGCCGGCCATGGCCAAAGGGGCCATGGCCGGCCAATGCCAAATGGCCTTGGCCATGACCGGCCATGGCCAAGCCATGGCCGGCCATGGCCAGGCCGGCAGTGGCCGGCCAAGGCCAGGCCGACAATGGCCGGCCTTGGCCAAGGCCTGCCGGCCAGGCCGGCCCTGGCAGTGGCCAGGGCCGGTGCCCTGGCCTCGGCCAGGGCCTGGCCGGCCCTGGCAGGGGCCAGGGCCGGCTGGCCTGCCCTGGCAGAGGCCAGGGCCAATGCCCTGGCCTCGGCCAGGGCCTGGCCGGCCTTGGCCGGCCTCGGCCAGGGCAGAGGCCCTGGCCGAGGGGGCCAAGGCCCCTGGCCGGCCAGGGCAGAGGCCCTGGCCGGCCCTTGGCCAAGCCCCGGCCAGGGCAGAGGCCCTGGCCGGGAAGAAGTTGCAATTCAAAAATTGGTCGACCAATTTAGTGTTTTTGGTCGACCAATCCGACAGAAGGTCTGGGTCGATTGCAAACTTGCCAAATGACCCATACGGGGTAACAAAAGGCCTTGGTCAAACTCGAATGTGTCGATTAGTCCATACGGGGCTAACCACAGTGCCGACTAGTTCATACGGGACTAACGTTTTAATGAAGTTTTTTTTGGGCTCTACTCCTTGAAGACTAGCCATAGTGCTCTACTTCATGCGAGATTAGCTAAGTCATTGTGCTCTACTCTACGGATATTAGCCAATGTACTTATGACGTTGTGCTCTACTCTACGGAGATTAGCCAATGTATTTTGAATTATATTTGAAAAATACGTTTTCAAACTCGCTTTTCCGCTGCTAGTACTATAAGAGTACTATTGTTTGATAAGTGATGGGGGAATATTGAAGGTTGTTCTAGATGGTGATTGGAATCAAAGAGACCTTTTCGATTCTAGAACAACATCTTCAATATTTTTCGAAAGTAACTTATCAAATATAATATAATTTCAAGTGGGAGTTATATTTTTAAGAATTTTTATGCAATGTGTTTTTGATCGAACCTTCGGTTTTTATGTCTTTTGCAGCATTTTAAAAGTAAAATGTCTTCCGCTTCAAAGAATATCGTCGCTGAGTTAAACAAAGGTGAAAAACTCAACGGCGATAATTACAAACTTTGGTCCATTAAGATACAATACGTTCTAGAGGAGCAAGAAGTGCTCGAAACTCTAAAGAACGTTATGATTGAACCGGAGTTGGGCACTACGGCCCAACACCGAAGAGACAAGGAAGCTTTTGATGCTTGGTCTCGGAAGAATAAGATAGCGCGCATTACGTTATTAAGCAGTATGGCTGATGACATAATGCGCATCTTCTGAGAACATGACCTAGCCATGGACATATGGTCCAAGCTAGAGGAGAAGTTCGGTGGCACATCGGTGTCCAAACTTCGCGCCTTAACTATAAAGTTCGATACATATAAGAAACGTCCAGATCATTCCATGGGGAAACATCTGCGACATATGGCGAACCTTATCTCAGAGTTAAAGGACGCAGGTCATGTGCTCACGGATGAGCAACAAATCCAAGCAGTCATACGTTCCCTACCAAATGGGTGGGACCAAATGAAGATGCATCTCACTCACAATGAGAGCATCAAGACCTTCAGCGATGTTTCCAAGCACCTCGAATTAGAGGAAGAGCGGTTTGCGGCTGCCAAGCCAAGTGCAGAAGTGCACATGGTTGCTAGTTCCTCACACGGGGGAAAGAAACGGAAAAATCGTTTGAAGTTCACTAATGAACGTAATAAGCAACCTGAGTCTACCAAGAAACCCAAACATAAGGGTGGGCACAAGAAATGGCACAAGAAGAAAGACTTGAAGAGGATCAAGTGCTTCAAGTGCAACAAGCTCGGTCACTATGCTCGTTCGTGTACGAGTGGAGGCGACGAGGCACGCAAGGCTTGGTCATATTGGACCAACGCGTATGGATAGACTCGCCAAACGTGGTCTTCTATCCAATGTTTCAAAGGTTGAAATGTCGACCTGCGAACATTGCCTTGTGGGGAAATCTTGTCGCAAGCCGTTTGGAACCGGCACAAGGGCCGAGGTTCCATTACAGCTTATCCATTCGGACATATGTGGTCCGATGAATGTCAAGACAAGACGCGGAAAGTCCTATTTCATCACTTTTATTGATGATTTTACTCGATTCGGACATATCTATTTGATATCCCACAAAAGTGAAGCTTTGGCTTGCTTTAAAAACTATATGAGTTTAGTGGAGAATCAATTAGATCGCAAGATTAAGGTCTTGCGAACCGATAGGGGCGGTGAATATCAATCAATAAGTTTTAAGGAACTCTGTGATGAAAAAGGCATAGTACATCAGGTAACTATGCCTTATACTCCTCAACAAAACGGTGTTGCAGAAAGGAGAAATAGGACTTTAATGGAAATGGTCCGTTCAATGATGGCGCAAGCTAACTTGCCAATCACCTTTTGGGGAGATGCATTATTGACGGCCACTTTCATTTTAAACCGTGTACCCTCGAAATCAGTTAGCTCCACTCCTTATGAGTTGTGGAACCAAAGGTCTCCTGACTTAAACATTTTGAAACCTTGGGGTTGTGCATCCTACGCACATATTTCCTCCCATAAGTATGGCAAACTTGGGCCAAGGGGAAGGAAATGTATCTTTATACGATACGCAGAAAACTCCAAAGGTTATGTTTTTGTTAGTCAGGAAGAAAATGGTGGGCTAATTGAGTTTGAGTCGAGGGATGTCACTTTCTTGGAAAACGAGTTTCCAAGACAGGGCGAGATAAGTCAGGACTTATCTCTATTTGAGATTTATGATCAAGAAGGATTACCTCATTCGAGTGGGAGAATTCTTGGTGAAAATGAAAATACGTTTCAACCTTCACCAATGGATTATACGAATGACGATTATCCTATTCCATACGGGAATAATGATCCAAGTGGGAGCAATTCTAACGACATTCCAAGTGGGAGTGATATTAGAATTGATCTAAATTCAAGTCAACAAGGACTTGAAGAATCTCAAATACGACGTAGTAGTCGTACAAGGTTGGCTCCTCTAAGATTTGAGGATGAATTTCCGCAAACCTTTATGACTTTACTACAAGAAGATGACGAGCCTGCTACTTTCAAACAGGCCGTATCTTGCCCTGCTAAAGACAAATGGATGGAAGCGATGCAAGAGGAATTAGAATCCATGAAAGTTAACCAAGTCTGGGACTTAGTTGACTTACCCAGAGGACGTAGAGCTATTGGGAACAAATGGGTTCTCAAGATCAAGCATAAGGCTGATGGCTCTATTGACAGATATAAAGCTCGCCTTGTCGCGAAAGGTTTTACGCAACAGGAAGGGATAGACTACGAAGAGACCTTCTCACCTGTTGTTCGTTTTACCTCAATTCGCCTGATTCTGGCAAATGGTAGCTTGCTTAGACCTCGAATTACATCAAATGGATGTAAAGACTGCTTTTCTCAATGGAGAATTGGACGAGGAGATCTATATGGAACAGCCAACAGGGTTTGTAAAAGAAGGAAACGAACATAAGGTTTGTAAACTTCTTAAATCCATATATGGTCTTAAACAATCCTCGAGGCAGTGGTATATACGATTTCAAGAGGTTGTCTTATCAAATGGTTTTTCCATGCTTGATGAAGATAACTGTGTATATATCAAGAGGAATAAGAACAAGTATGTTATTATGTCTCTATATGTAGATGACATTTTAATAGCCGGAAATGACAAGGGCTTTGTGATGGATATCAAGGCTTGGCTTTCATCAGTCTTTGAGATGAAAGACATGGGAGAAGCCGCATATATCCTTGGAGTTAAGATTTCAAGGAATCGTTCGAAGAAACTTCTTTCTCTTTCACAGGAGACTTATATAAAGAAGGTTCTAGAACGTTTTAATATGCAGGACTGCAAGTCCATTGATACTCCAATAAGCAAGTGCGACAATTTATGTCTGAAATCATGTCCGAAGAACCAAAAAGAGAAGGAGATTATGGAAAAAGTTCCATATTCCAGTGCAGTTGGTAGTCTGATGTACGCTATGATGTGTACAAGACCGGACATCTGTTTTTCCGTTGGAATGGTAAGTCGTTACCAATCCAACCCAGGGCAAGTACATTGGAAAGCGGTTAAAAGGATAATGCGGTATCTCAAAGGAACTGCAGACTTTGCTTTATGCTATCAAGGAGATGCCTTAAGGCTCGAAGGCTACACTGATGCTGATTGGGCGGGTGATCTCGATGAGCGACGATCGACCTTAGGATATGTTTTTCTACTCGGATCTGGTGCAATATCCTGGAGTAGCAAGAAACAATCCTGCATCGCACTTTCAACCATGGAAGCCGAGTTTGTAGCATTTAGCATGGCAGTTCAAGAGGCTGTTTGGCTTTGGAAGTTCTTAGACAGGCTAATTAATGCAAGTGACTCAGGTGCTGTACCTATACACAGCGACAGTCAAGCATCTATAGCCTATGTCAAAGATCCGAAATTCCATTGTAAGACCAAACACATAGATATCCGCTACAAATTTGCAAAAGATTATGATAAGACCAAGAAGGTAGACATAAGGTACATATCTACGCATGAGATGATAGCGGATCCGCTTACGAAGGCGATCCCCAGAGATGTGTTTTACAAACACTTATCATCTCAAGGATTGCGTAAGAGCTGAGTTGTACCAATGTAAATTCCCATGTCTGTAAATGATCAAAATTAATAAAAGAATAAGTTCTTTTTCAAACATTACATATAAATTTCTTAAGAAATGTTTGTGTACATTTTTGAAATCTCAGCTGAATTGTGTGTATGTCGGACAGATAAAGGTTGGCTCTCTCACATGAGCAACCGCCTTATCTTATCAGATGGATAAGATAGAGATGAGACTAGTTTAAAGTCAAAAATCATTAGACGAATGATTTAGAGTCATGACTTAAACAAGATAGTCGAATGAAAGATCTGCATCATATGGATGCTTAGAAAAGATCTGAGATCTGTATCACAAGGATATTTGAAAGAGATCTCGTAGGATTTTTTAAATCCTATCTGTCTTATGCAGGATGAGAGTCCGTGAATATTTCACGAGTAGTAAAGGGACTCAAAAAGATAGGCACTGTGGTGTCTGTTCTTTTCATCCGTACAACATCATTAAGACATACTCTCCCTGGGAAAGGAGTGATGTTGTAATACGTGTTCATACCACGTATGCATTTCGACCACCGAGTTAGTAGCAATAGTGTTTGCTATTATGTGAGACTCAAAGGCCATATGGGTCTTAACTCTTACCCTCAAGGACTCCAATTGGTTCCTTTAGATTTGACGAAATGATCGCTATCTTAGCGTGTTACTTATGGGCTATGATAATTCGGCTCGGCGGGGCACGTTAGAAAAGCGAGTCTAGTCAAGATCAGAAGGTTTGCAAGAAGAGGAAGATTGATTTCATATTCGCATTTGGACTTTAATGATTCAAAGCTGGCCAGCCAATTGTAATCCAGATGGGATTCAATTGTTGAATATAAAGTATAAGAAATGTGAAGAAATAATCTAGGGTAAAGCATGCGTTGAACTACTCAACTTTGCACCTTCGAGGTCGTTGTGTATCTCTAACAAGTGCACAACAACAGACTCTACGCGCATGACGGTCGCACGGTCTATTTCTCGGTATGATAGATGAAAGAACTAAGGGAAAGACATTCTCTTACAATCCCCTCAAGTGTGAGTGGGAGATGTTGGATATGGAAGACGTTTGTACACCCTTGTGGGGGATGTACGAGGGATTACGGACCTCGAACGTCGCGTACACGAAGTCGTGTGCAAAGGGAATCTGTTCCCTTGCGGAGAGGATCTCTGGATTAGTGGGAAAGTCGCATTATATATGCATAAGTGCATGCGACATATGGCTAATAAAGGGGGAATATCTTAAGCTTATGTTGTATCATGCATATGGTACAACTTAAGCTTATAATGTGCCATGTATCATGGTACACCTTAATTAAGTTGTTCCAAAGGAACAACTTACCCTAAAATAACTACCTTGGGGGCTATAAATAAGACCCAAGGGTAAGCCATTTCTTACATCTTTTGCATGAAATTCATGCATGCAACTTCATCATAGCGAAGCTCTGTAGAAATCCTTTCTCTTCCTCTATCCAAGTTCTTAATCTAAAGTAGAGATTTAGATTGTGGATTAGTAGCCTTACTCCGTTCGTGAGAAGACTCGATCCGTCGTGGCGAATCCGAAGGCGAAGTTCGTAGACTACCGTGCCGCATACGCAAGCGTAAGCCTAAACTTCATGTTATCGATCCTAACTCTGTTTTGGACAGGATCCAACATCTCGCACACACCTATCATGCACTCACGCCCAGCACTCGTAACAACAGAGATTAACAAAAAAATGAAGGGGAAAACAAATTAAACTTAACCTAATGACCTATTCACGTGTGCTGCCTATTCAAACTCCTACACATGTAACTTGTACTATAAAAGCCTACTACCCTCCCTACAGCAGCCCACCTAAAACCCTACTGCCCTTTATAAATAATACCCAAGGCTACGCACAGCACCCTCCTACTTTCCATATAAAACAAATAAAAAAAACCCTAGGTTATATATTTTTCCCCTACCCTACGCACAGCCGCCCTGCCAATTCTTTCTCCCTTACACTATTTATATAGATATCAAACCCTAGCATCTATAAACCCTACCCTATATCTTTCTCAGCCGCCGACCTTCACTTTTCCCCGAGCCCGACCCCAGCCTATCTCCCCTCCGACGTCGGCCTCTACTCACCGAACCCAACTCACCGTTGGCCTCTCCCCACCGCTGCGACCTCCCCCTCCACCCCCGCTACACTTCCAGACGCCGAGGCCCTCTCAGGCGACCGCCACATCCCCGTACCCTCTCACATCGACCCAGCAACCACCGCCGGCGTTCTCTACCTCCGACACCGCCGTCCACTCTCCGGCAACCGCCTCCTTCCCAGCGACGTCCGCACCCACCCAACAACGCGACCAGCGACCCCGGGCCTTCACCTGCAGTAGTCCGACGCCGTCCGACAGCCGCGCCCCCTGTTCCCCTCCTCCTGCAACTAAGAAAGAGTAAAGAGGTTAGCTTGTTTTCTTATCAAGTAGGTTAACAGTTGATCTATGAGAGTTTAATTGTTGGGACTTAATGCAAGTTGTTGGTTTTGATGAAGATACATGCTGTTGGTTATGTTAGATTATAAGTTAGGTTAGTTGTGAGAGTATTGGGGTTAGCAGAATTATAATAGGAGTTTTCTTGTGTCATGTTGGTCATGTTGGAATTTACTGCTCGTAAAACTGTGTTTTATTTATACGCCGCATCATGCTAGCGTATGTATCAACCGAGTTTGCTGTTAAGGTTAGTGATATCATTTCTATTTGTCTATTAAACTGTTAAAAAGTGTTAAGACGAGGTAGAAGACTTCTATGGTTTTGCTCCTGTCTAGTTTGCAACATGTAGGGCTTTATATCACGTCGGTCTTAATGAAATGGTACTGTCCCCTAAGTTAGCTGCTAGCTTATAATATTTACAGTAGGGTTTTATGTAGAACGATGTTTTATTTTACTTAAGGAACGTTCAGGCTTGTGCTGTTACCCACCAACTTCATCATAGGTTAGTTTTACTGCAAGTTAGTAGTTAGAGTTTTTTTATTTAAAACCTGTTTTCCTCTCTCCTTAATGCTATGTTAATAATTAATTCCATTGGCTGTTAATTGTATATGTTATATTGTTGAGTGGAACATGCACACGTATTAGATACCCCTGCATGATGAATTGTTAAGCTGTTAGTTACGCTGGACTGCTTATAGGTTAACGTGTTATTAGATTTCCTTTTCGAGTAAATTGTTAAGTTATAGTTGACATACTTGGTGGCCGTATGGGATAACATCAATTTATATGAATCAGAATTAAATAGAAACTGTAGGATCAGTAAGTTTTTTTAAAGAAAAAAAAAAGCTAGAATGAACATTACTCCTATGTGAGGATTAGCCTTGATTGACTGAATAAGTCAGTTGATTTATAAGTTATTTTACTTTGACCTAATATCGAAATCCGTAACGCAGAAAACGTCCGCGCCTTCCGTACAGACCCGTCGACACCAAAAACACCGGAATCAGGCAAGTATATAATTTGTTATGATTTTTAGAAGTTTCGGCACGTTTACGCCGCCTTCATGTATTGCTGAAAAACCTGAAATTGTGACGTGAAATAACGTAGGAAAGTGACACCATAATGATTAGGACGAAAATTGGGATCCAACGGTATATCATACGATATATCCCCAATTTAAACAACTAGAGAAAGAAATTGTTTCTGTAGCATATTGAACGAAAAGGACGAAATCGTCATTTTTGAAAATTACGGAACCGGTCGTTCGACCCGCTTCCGCTTTGCAGAACTGTCGCCATAAAACACTAATTTTGATAACAATGAAATTCAGTGAGTCTTGACATGTTTAACAGTTCGGACATCGTGAAATCGTGCGCCTCGAAGGCGGAATCGTGAATTCGTGATGTCGTGTGAGTCGACTAGGCCGGCTCGTGTTCCGGCAAAATTTTTGGGTGGGGTTAGGGTTGAGCGGCCACTGGGCGTATGAAAGGTACTCTCCTCAAGAACACCACCCGACGCGGTGGGTTAGTGTCAATCACGGTAAGCCCCCGTGAGAGGAACGACCTTCTCATCACGACCTAACGGCGAGAACCCTAGATTAGATGTGAAGTCTTGACATGGTCATTGAACGCTAACTTGGTCGTCGTAAATATTGAAATGTTGATAAACTCAGAGAATTTAACTTTAAACTTGCCATCGACTAGAACTGCATGCTAGGATTGTTTCTTTCTGCTCTGTAATTGTTAAACGTTAATTGCTGCAGTCGTTTCCTTTAAATTTAATGATGCTTCTAAATTTCATATACTTGTTATATACTTCGCCTTGGGATGCTAACTCTTTCTTGCAGACCCCTAGCTGACATACATTCATGTTTGTGGATGTATGTCAGGTTCAGAGCTTGAGTACCACCTGACTTGGAGAGCCAGAGTTGTCGAAGACGTCGAGACGTTTGCTGCAGAAGATTAGAGTCTTTTCCGTCATTTCTTTGAGTTTTAGTTTAGTTCTGTGTAGTAGGATTAGTGTTTGGTTGTAATTTCCTTTGGCCATGCTGAGGCCATGTCGTTTATTTTTCTGTACGAACAATTCTGGAAGTGCCCATTTAATTTAATGAAATATTTTCTGGTTGTTCTGATACGCAAATGCAAGGACCATTTTCTGTGTTTTTATCACAGACGCTTATTGAACTCGAGCTTCACCGCTCCAGTTCAAGCGGGCAGTGTAACGTTCTCGCTTCCGGTGTCTTTTGGGAAGCGGGGCGTTACAGACCGGAAGGGTCGAGCCAGCCCCCAAATATTCATATTTTAGCCCCGGCGGTAATTCTTTCATCTCAACTTCTTGAGGCCCCGACGCATACTTCTCAAGCTGAGCATCCTCAAGGGAAAGGAGTTCTTCGTGGATTTCTCGGAAGCCAGCATCCGGAACCACATCCTCGGCCGCGGTTCCGCATGGCAAAGTTTTGCAAGGTATAGTGGGAACGATCAAGGAAGGCACCGGGTCTCTTTCAAGCTCATAATAATTGTCCAGGAAGAAGGCTTCTAAGTGAAAACAGGTTTCAATTGTCGATGGTTCCCCACAACTGTTTCTAGCTTCCTCATTTTCCAAAGATCGGGGACGATCAATAGAAGTCTGCAAGGGATAGATTGATTCTTGTCCAGCGTAGCCTACAAACCCAGTCGGATGGTTTTCCTGACAAGACTCCACGGATAACTCTTCTTCATTAAATTTGGGACCAGGGTTGTCGATATACGCCACTTCACCATGAGGAAAGAGAGTTGCCGTGGCAAGGTGCTCCTGCGTATCTCGATATCTCCTCTGACTTTCCACGGCGGCAGACAGGAGGGATAGTATATTCGAAATATTCAGGGATTCCGTTAAGCTCTGCGCCAAACAGCGGATATGATGAGAGTGATCCCAGATGTCTCCTGAAATTGCATGCAACATCCTCGCCGTGGGGCCAGGATCTTATACGAAAGGAGAGAGGGAGAACTGCACAAGTGGCAAACACGTCAAAAGCACGGGTTGCATAAACGGGAACCGAAAGTTGCGATGGAATCACGGCGATTAGTCAATTAGCACTATACAATTACTGTCCACAGTATGTCCAAGTGAAATTGAAAAGTGTAAAGTGCGAAAATTATCGCGAAAATTATCGCGAAGAAAATAAAAAGGAAAAAGAAGAATGCGAAAATTATCGCGGGGTAGGGATAAGAGCTAGACACTAGGGTTCAAGAGATCTTAAAATAACAAGCACGTTGCCTCCCCGGCAACGTCGCCATAAACTTGACGTGCCCCCGGTTTGCTAGCCGCAAATGGCCGGGTGACCCGCGTGAGGGTTTAGATATTTGTAACCGCAAGCGCACGGTGTTGTAGTGTGGCTTGGGGGTCGAACACAGGGAGGCTAGGATGTGCTTGTGTCAAGGAGGACCGAAATCACCCCATGGGCGAGCTAGCCCGGATCGGTTGATGGGTTGTCACGAGAAAGGAATGCAAGGTATGAACAATAAGAAAATAAACCCGGGACTTCGGTTTCCACTCCAACGATCGACTCTCGCCGATACGGCCTACGGGTAGGATGGCGATCGGAATTAGGGTCTAATGGTGAGACGTTGCCTCTGAAAGTGGTACCGGCATCCCATGGGCCCGATATTCCAGTCGGTGCCCAGGATGATACACCGGACTTCCCGGGTTCGATCAGTGGGCACTCCCGTGTCCATTAACACTGATCGATTCCGGGAGCACTAAGCTCGCAATGATAACTCCCAACGTCTCATCCTGCCGCTCCCGCGCGCTAGGATTCGGCGTCTATGCTAAGGGCGTGAGCTATGGCTAGGGAGTCAACCGCCAAGTTTATTCCCCCTTGGCCCAAAGGTCAAAGGCGGTCTTTTTCCTGCCGATGACAATAAAACACCCCGTGTAACCGTTAGATTCCTAATCCCTATCGATTTCCTAACCCTATGGATGCATCGGGAAGAGCCCCCGAAGGGGTTTCCGCCAAAATCCCAGATTTGGGATCTACTCACAAATATTCATTAAAAAGCGATCTAAACGAAAATAAACCGTTAAAATCATAATCAGACGATAGGAATGCGAAGGTAGTAGAGCAATTAAGATAATACTAAAGTTTAAGAAAGATCCGAAAACTTACAATAGAAAAGTAATTACAGCCGTCACAAATAGGAGAAAACAGTAAAAACTAACAGCTCCCCGTTTCTGGAACCCTAGGGGTCCTATTTATAGGATCTCGTATCACCCGATCAGTTGACAAGTCAACCGATCGGGTGATCCGTTACAAATAATAAACAGAAAACGTCGGAGTTTCACCCGGTCATATGAACCGGTCGGTTGAGTTCTTGGGGTGACCGGTTGGATCTTGGCGCCATCGGGTGAAGGGGTCGGTTGGGTGCCCGTGTATCGGCTCCTCAACATCAGCTACAGATGAACCGATCGGGTAAGAGTCACCCGATCGGTTGGAATTTGGCTTGAAAAGACAGAATCGGCCCCGTTGAACCGGCCTGTGAACCGGTCGGGTGACATCCACTTGAGCTCCAGCTGAGACCGGGTGGTGCACGCGTGCATCACCCGATCGGTTGAAGATGACCAACCGACCGGGTGAGGGGCTGAAAGATGTAATCTTCGTCGTTTGACCCCCTGGATCATGCGTGACTCCTCCCGTTGCTCCGGGGACACATGATATCATCGTTTTGCGTCCCAAATGCCAGCAAACTCCTGCAAAACACGGAAAATACGGAAAAGTGAAAGAAAACAAGAAAACACAAGAAAACACGAGAAAACGAATAAAAGACGGCGGTAAATACGGAAAAACATGGAAGAAAACGCGCGTAAATATATGAAATATAAACGCACGTCAATAGGATCTCCTGCGGTCCTTGCTTAAAGGACATGATCGCACTCCTAATCTTCACTATCTTAGATGGCGGGTAGAATTTATTCACGAAAGCATTGGCCAACTCAACCCAAGTAGTGAATACCCCTTCCACTTGAGTCCTCAACCAATATAAAGCTTTGTCTCTGAGGGTGAAGGGAAAGAGTCTCAAGCGGATAGCATCAACGGAAACACCCGGCATTTGAAAGGTGGCGCACTTGGACAAGAATAGCTGCAGGTGATGATGTGGGTTCTCATGGGAGTTCCCATGGAAGGGGTCTTGTTGCATTAAGACCACCAATCCCGATTTGAGCTCAAAATTCTTATCCGTCGCCAACTCCAGCATGGCGATGGAAGAAGTGGTGGAAGAGGTCTTAGGCCGTAGCCTATCTCTGCTGGATAAAATCCTCGCCATACGTGTCGCTAGTTCCTCCGGTGTCTCCGGGCGGTTCATATAAGTATCCTCTGTAGCGTGCCTTCTCTCGGCTCTGATCCTCCTCTCGGTATGTTCGATCTCCGGATCAAATATAATATCCTCTGGATCCGCCGTCGATCTCGTGTACATGCAAAGAAAAACAGAGTCCGATGGAAATGTTAGCATGATAGAGGAGTAAAAAGATAAAAATAATAAAACAAAAAGAAATAACTAAGTAAAGGGAATAAAACACTGTCGCCTCCCCGGCAACGGCGCCAAAAACTTGGTCGGGCCCGGGGAGTACACACACCCGGGACAAACGACTTATAGTTTTACCGCAAGCGCACGGTGTAGCGACGAGCGGGTATCGAACTCAGGGAGGACAAATGACCGTGTCTCCTTCCAATCACCTAGCTATAAAGAGGATCGAGAATCGTTTGGGGTAAACAGTCACAATCGTGCAAATGTCAAGAGAAAATATCAAATTAATAAAACGTCTAGGAGTAGGGAATCCCTACTACGGACCACCTCTCATCATTGTGATTCATAGGTTTCATCATTGCTACACTTGAATGTAGGTGAACTAGTCGCAACTAAGTGTAGAACCAAGCTCACGCTCTCGCGCTATTGCCGGTCTATAGCAAACCTAGGATAGGATCCAATCTCTTGCAAACCCTAGCCTAAGCCGCTAGCGTGAAGAACGATATCATCGTTCAATCGTGTCTCGAGCCCACTCTCGTACAAACTCGAGCTACGACCTAGGTTGCGATAGTTCGTATCCGCCCAATCTCTTGCAAACGAATATGGGTATAGATTCACAATTGAAAATCCTAGCTTTGGTCCAATCTCTTACAAACCAAGTCTAGAGAGATCCAATTGTCAATCTAAACCGAATATCTAGGCCTCCCTATCAATTGGGATCCAATCTCTTGCAAATCCCAATCGATTTGAATCCCTAGCTATCCGTAATTAATCAATCACAACCTAAACCTAATCAATTCTAGCAACAATTCCATAATTTCATCACAATTTAGAAATAGGGTCCATAGGGTTCATCCCTACGCCCTAAGACGATGTCACTACTCACTATTCATCATGAAATTCTCAGAAAAATCAATAATAATATCAAGAGAATTCATTGCAAAAGAGAGATAGCTAATAAAAATTGAGTTTTTGATAGGAAATAGACAAACCAATGAAGATCCAATGATATCCAATGAGAATCCAATAAGAGTAGCCTTCAAATCTCCAAAAAGAAAGTCTAAATCTAATTAATCTAAAAAGTTCTGAAAAGCTCTGAAAAATGCTGCCAAAAGCTCCTCTAATTATGGCAAAACTGGGTTTAAATACCCCCTAAAATCGCCCAGAAAATCGTGACCAAACTGCCCCTGCGCAGCCCAGAAATCGCAACTTTCGCAGTAGGCAGAGCGGCTCACTCGGCCGAGTGACATTGTCACTCGGCCAAGTGACAAACCCAGTAAGAAAACAGTAAGTTCGGATGTGTCAGGGCTGTCTTCGGGGGATGGCTCGGCCGAGTAGACCTATCCATTCGGCCGAGTGGCTTTAACGTTCGGCCGAGTGAGCTTCGACAGGATCTCTGAAAATTACAGTAACTTCGGCCTTTCTCTGTAAAATTTCCCTGTACCACTCGGGCGAGTGATCTTTCTCATTCGGCCGAGTAGGATTTCTTCGTTCGGCCGAGTATACGCTGAAATCAACTCTGTGTGCGTATCCGTTCTGGTCGGCCTAGTGGGCTTTCTTGCTCGGCCGAGTGAGTGCTCCACTCGGCCGAGTGGCATGCTGTAAATGCCCAATCTTCTCCGTTTCTCCTCCTCGTCGCTCCTATGAAGTTCCTTCTTCTTCCACTCATCTTCCATCGTTGAATGGCCCTCAAAAGAGCCGTGGATGATACTCCTTAGCGCTTGCAAACCAATTGATCTCAAAATCGCTCCAAATCTCTCCATATTTCCTGAAATACGACAAAAACAAGAAATAGTGAAAAGCATCGCAATATTGTCGAATAATCGTGAAAAACGTGATATGGGCGATCAAAACGGCATGCAAACATGCAGAAAAAAGGTGTAAAATATGGAGTGATCATGTATCAGATTCTTGGAAAGACATATAGCACTTTGGTTATCAACCATGATATCGCAAGTATCACAATTGATACCATAGTCCTTAAGAGTGTGTCTCATCCAAAGAACTTGTGCACAGGCAAGACCCGCGGCAATATATTCTGCTCAGTCGTGGACAATGATACCGAGTTCTGTTTCTTAGAGAACCAAGAAACTAGGGAATTTCCTAGAAAATGGCAAGTGCCACTCGTACTCTTCCTATCGGATTTGCATCCGGCAAAGTCGACATCACTATATGAGATTAACTCATATGTGCTAGATTTAGGGTAAAGTAACCCATAATCTAGTGAATGATTGAGATAACGAAAAATTCGTTTAACCGTAATCAAGTGTGACTTCTTAGGTCTAGCTTGATATCTAGCACATAAGCATACAGAAAACATGATATTGGGCCTACTAGCAGTTAAATAGAGTAAACTACCAATCATACCTCGATATAGACGAATGTTTACATCTTTTCCATTCTCATCCTTGTTTAGATGGGTTGTCGTACTCATGGGAGTCCTTTTGCTTGAAGACGATTCCATCCCGAATCGCTTGATAAGCTCCCAGGTGTACTTGGTTTGATGTATGAAAGTCATATCCTTCATTTGCCGAATTTGTAGTTCAAAGAAATAATTGAGCTCACCCATGTGGCTCATCTCGAATTCATCCTTCATAGACTTAGAAAATTCTTGGCAAAAATTAAAGTTAGTAGAACCAAATATAATATCGTCTACATAAACTTGAATCAATAAGATGTCATTTTCATAATCCTAAATAAAAAGTGTTGAATCAACTTCACCCATTTTAAAATCTAAATCCAAAAGATAGGTCTTGAGTCGATCATACCAAGCTCTAGAAGCTTATCTCAACCCATATAATGCTTTCTTAAGTTTGAAAACATGGTTTGGAAATTTTTCATGTATGAAACCGGGTGGTTGAGAAACATAAACTTCTTTATTAACATTACCATTTAAAATGCACTTTTAACATCCATTTGAAACAATTTGAAATTCTTATAAGATGCAAAAGATAAAAGCAATCTAATAGCTTCTAATCTAGCTACGGGGGCAAAGGATTTTTCAAAATCGATACCTTCATCTTGACCGGCGCCCCGTTTACGGTATGGGCGCGGTGTCGTTTTACCGCAAGTGCTCGGTTAGTGTAGGGTGCGGGTTTATCGAACTCAGGGAGGTGGATGGCTTGAGTGGCTACTAGCCTCGCCTAGGTCGTGTGCTAGCTACGCGGATAATGTGGGTGAAGTGTAGAAATAAAAGAAAGAATTGAAAAAGACACGAAATGAATCCCCGCTAACACGGGCTAGAGCATTCATGACACTTGACATTTGACTTGACCCAGGGTGAGACATTGCCCCAAAAGGTGGTACCTAGCGTCCATGGCCCGATATTCCGGTCGGTACCAAGCACGCTAGGCCTACCCGGTTCTGGACGGTGGGCATTCCCATGTCCTTTAACACCTTCCGCAACCGGGAGCATTAAGGCCACAATGATAACTCCCAACACTTCGTCCAAGCCGTTTCCACGCGCGAGGACTCGATGTCTACACTAGGGGCGTGAGCTGTGGCTAGGGAGTCAACCGCCAAGGTTATTCCCCCTTGGCCCGACGGTCAGAGGCGGTCTTTCTCCCGCCAATGACAATGAAACGCCCCCACGTAACCCTAATGGCCAAATAGGTCGAATGTGATTTCTAGCAATACATCGAAGCGGGTCTTGACTGGACAAGCACCCGGACCCCAATCCCCAACACATCTAGTGTGTTGTCGTACGAATTGGACTCAGATTGCTAGAAATCCCCATTGACACATTTCATCGAACACATGCCATGCAACCAAGCCAAATGTAAATTTCCAAGCATCAATCCTACCCTAACCCGTATTAGGGTTCATCAAACACTACACGATGGTGAAGAACATGATAGAAAGCAATAATAATGACAAACAAACATTCACCATCAAGCAAAGCAAATACAACACAAAACAATGAAATGAGAAAACAAGAGAAAGAAATACTTATCTTGAGTTTGAATCTTCAATCCAATACAAGATTTATTACAATAGAAAACCTAATCTAACCTACCCTAAGCTTCACAAGAGAAGGGGTAAAAAGCCCTAAAAAACTGAAGAAGAACCCCCCCCCCAAGTCATGCCCCCAATCTCTATTTATAAACCCCTCAAAAACCATCTTGGGTCGGGTTCAGAACTGTCTAAAAGGCCCACCCGATCGGGTGAAAACTCACCCGATCGGGTGGAATAAACAGAGAGCACGAAACTGCTGAAATTGACTTCAACCGATCGCTGAGGAGAGCGGGTGGAGCCGTCGGTTCGATATTTGAGGCGATGCGGCTACAGATGAACCGATCGGGTGATAAGTCACCCGATCGGTTGGAATTACGCCCAAATTCCCGAGAACTCAGCTGTGTTCAACCGGTCGGCGAACCGGTCGGTTGATCTTCACTTGGTTTCAGCTTCCGTCCGGGTCGGACACGCGTGCATCACCCGATCGGTTGGCTATGTCCAACCGATCGGTTGGGGGCTGAAAAGTGGCAATCTTGGTCGTTTGACCCCCCGGATCACACGTGACTCCTCCCGTTGCTCCGGGGACACATGATATCATCGTTTTGCGTCCCAAATGCCAGCAAACTCCTGCAAAACACGAAAAATACGGAAAAGTGAAAGAAAACAAGAAAATACAAGAAAACACGAGAAAACGAATAAAAGACGGCAGAAAATACGGAGAAACACGGGAGAAAACGTGCGCAAATATATGAAATATAAACGCACGTCACTTCTTGCAGGTAGCCTTGAGCTACTAACCTTGCTTTGTTCCATGTGATGACCTCATTTTCATCGGTCTTGTTCTTGAAGATCCACTTGGTCCCAATAACTTGGTGACCACTTAGAAGAGGAACGAGCTCCCAAACTTCATTTCTTTCAAATTGCATGAGCTCTTCTTCAATTGCCACTATCCAAGAGCTATCCTCACATGCTTCTTGGATGTTCTTTGGCTCACAATGAGAGAATTCTTCAATTCTTGACCCCGTTCGAACACCCACACCAATATCTCCAATAATTTGGTCATGAGGGTGGTTGCAAACGGTTGGGTAAGCTTTGAGGATTCCTGCATCACTTGGAACATCTTCAACAATCTCATTAGTAGTGTTAGTCTCAATAATAGAATCATTAATCTTAACATTACTAAGAGAATCACGTATAGCATCTACATTATCATCTATAACATGAGGAAAATCAAAATTTTCATAAAATGATACGTGTAGTGATTTCTCGATCATTGAAGAGGTTTTGTTTTATATCCGGTTGGCTTTGCTACGTGTGGAATATCCAACAAAAATCCCTTCATCGGATCTTGGCTCAAATTTATCTAAGTTCCAAAGGTGTCCTTGATAAAACATTTTGAACCAAAAACTCGAAAATATTTAACCTGAGGTTTTTTGTCATAAAATAACTCAAAACAAGTTTTGTTCGTTCGGGGTCTCACTAGGATCCTATTAAGCACATAACATGCTGTGTGCACCGCTTCTGCCCAAAATTGTAGTCCAAGATGACTATCATGGAGCATGGTACGAGCACACTCAATAAGAGTCCTATTCGTTCTCTCTACAACACCATTTTGTGGTGGTGCACGAGGAAAAGAGAAATTGTGAGTTATCCCGGTGTCATCACAAAACTTTGTAAAAGACTCATTCTCAAATTCTCCTCCATGATCACTACGGATAGTGATAATGGTGGATCCTAAGAGATTCTGAATCTTCTTTGCAAATATGGTAAACTCTTCATTGGCTTCATTCTTATTAGTTAAAAATGAAACTCAAGTAAATCTAGAGAAGTCGTCAATGACAACTAATCCATAATGAGCATTGCCTAAAGAAGCGGTTCTAGTTGGCTTAAACAAATTTAGATCAAGTAATTCTAGGAGCCTTTTAGAAGTTATGCCTTCTTTAAGTTTGAAAGATGATTTACTAAGTTTACCTCTTTGACATGAATCACAAAAAATTTTCTTACTAAAAGTAATTTTTGGAAAACCTTTGACTAGATCATGCTTAGCTAACTTATATAAGTGCTTGAAATGAACATGACCAAAACGGCGATGCCATAATAATTGTTCATTTGTATTAGCAACTAAGCAATGTTCTACGGTTTTAGGCTAGTTAAAATATAAATATTTTTACGCCTAATACCGGTAATAAAAACATGTGAATTAGAATCAACAATTTTACACAAGCCTTCCCCAAAGTTAACCTTTAACCTTTGTCACAAAGTTGACTAATGGAGATGAGGTTATGATACAAACCACTAACTAAAAATACATTAGTAATTAAATGTTTGGAGGAGTTTCTGACTATACCTACTCCAATGATGGTTCCCTTTTGGTTACCTCCAAAAGTGACCGTTGCACCATCCTTGATGGTAATCACTTCGGAGAGCAATAAGGGATCTCCCGTCATGTGTTTGGAGCAACCACTATCGAGAATCCATCCTTTCCTTTTAGAGCTAATTTGACCTTTATTGCTCTCTTTCTTTCTCTTGGGTACCTACATACTATACCATAAGCTCATGGTGCCCAATTTTTGTTGGGTCCAAGGGGATTAGCCCTTTAGAAGACAAGTCCAAGTGGACTTTCGCTTCCCAACATAATTACCACTATTAATAATGTCATGAAAATAGGAATCAACATAGGCATTCCTATCATTTAAGCTAGTGTTCTTAGGACCCCAAATAGTGTATGTTTTGGGAGTCCTTTTCCTAGTTGCATGCACATTTGTTAGATTTCTATGTGGCGCATGCTTCTTAGAAACATGGGTTCTAGCATAAAAATGTGGAGGTGGATATGAATTAGACATATGGGGATTGTATGCATGCTTAGGAACATGCATGTTGTATGCGACATATGGAGCAGCATGACATGTGGAGGGTGTCCATACATGTAAGAATGATGCGCTATGAGTGTATAGGAGCACGTACATGAGTATTTCTCATGTGTGGATTTGCACGTGTCCATGGGTGTGGAGCATAGAAAGTGTCATGAGTATCCACTTGTGAAGTAGGAGATTTACTACGTGGATGAAGGTTGGTGTTACATGTAAGCATGGCTTCTCTTTTGGTTTCCACCCTTAGTGAGTTTATTGCCAAAAGGAAGAGACGGTGAAGTGGTGGCTTTCTTGGTAGGTTTACTATCTATAGTGTCTTTGAAACCACTTGTGGATGCACCTGAGGATGGCCTCACAAAGTCTATAGTGACACCACTATAAGAGGTGCGAGCATTGGATGCATTTGCTTCCACAAAACCAAGACCAACATGATGTGTGGCCGGAAATTGGTTTGCTAGCAAATCGTCCAATTGTCCTTTCCCCTCATTAAAACTCACAATACGAAAGGGCATGAGCTCATATTTCTCCTTTAGAGAAGAAATATTGGTATCCAAGGTGGACACCCTTGCTTTGAGCTCGTGCACTTGGGTTTTAAGAAAATCATTCTCTAAACCCAATTATGTGTGTCGTGAAGCTAGATCACTATCATCCTTAGGATACGTTTGATCTAGTTGAGCTTTGAGGGTATTCGCCTCATTTTTCAAAAGTGACATTTTGAGAAGCTAAATTCGCTTTCTCAAGGGTTAATGTATCAACAATAGTGTTATTGTTGATAATGCATGGAATGGATGGATTGCTAACATTCAATTTCTTTAAACTAGAATATTTAAGCATTAATGATTGATACTTAGCAAATAATTCTTCATTAGCAATACGCAATTGTAACGGCCTGTTTCTGTATATACGTACTTTGTACGTATTTATTAATATAGTGATTTGTTAAAGGTTTTATTATATGATTTTATTGATTATTTAATTTTGGTTGATGTTGATTGCATAGGCTGGATTGTAATAATCCGATCATCCTAATTAGATAATCTTCAAAATCTTACCTTAATCATATCTAAACATCCAGACTAGTCATGTCTTGACCAAAACA
This sequence comes from Scilla litardierei, assembly GCA_030789695.1. Classification (NCBI taxonomy): domain Eukaryota; kingdom Viridiplantae; phylum Streptophyta; class Magnoliopsida; order Asparagales; family Asparagaceae; genus Scilla; species Scilla litardierei. The sequence goes on from CM061137.1 coordinate 118,241,526, forward strand.
ATCTTCTAATCAAAACACCTTAACCAAATCCGCTTATTACCCCCAACATCTTTATTAATATCGTGCATCCAACCTCACAGTTATAACAACGTGCCCTCGCTACGATCAATTGGACACCGAATCGACAAATCAGGCAGGTGTGCATTTTACAACTTCTTAAACATCGTTACCTTTAACTGCCAAGTCAAAAATTTCTAGTTTTGTTTTCTGTCATGTTGCATGCCATACTCATACACTCTTGATTGAATCGTTATTGATGAAATGCATATTGATGGAACATATTGACGGAATGGAATACTTGAAATCGTGAAATTATGAATTCGTGCGCCCAAGAGGCGAAATCGTGTAATCGTGATGTCATGTGAGTTGACAAACACGTGCTTGTAATACGACTAGGCTGGCTCGTGTTCCAGCATGACCCTTGGGTGGGGTAGTCCAATGTAGTAGAGGCCGGAATGCTAGTTTGCACTCTTTTGGTGAACTTGATCGACACCTGGCCGGGTCGATGAGTAGAGAGAGTCACGGGTAGCTTCCGTTGGCTTGGGTGTAATGCTAGTCACTTCCCTCTCAGACATTGGGCTTTTCACTAGGCACACTTGATTGATTGTCACACTCCTTTACTCCTGTTGTTACTATTGAGGATTGCGTACTCTGCTAGTTACTCCTACCTTGTTCGTGTACTAATACCATGATTATTGTTGTACACACCACACTTGCCCCGCTTATTACTGTACACACCACACCTGCCACGCTTATTGTTGTACACCCCACACTTACCATACTTATTGTTGTAAACACCACACTTGTCATGCTTAGTGCTGTACATATTACATCTTGCCATGTTCGTTACTTTGCGCACTACACTTCGCCTGCTCACTGCTCTGCACACTACACTTGCTATGCCACTGTTTGTACACAACATTTGACGTGCTCATATGTTTGTTACGCTGCCATATTTTAATACGTAAATTCTATTTCGTCATTCTTATTGCCATGAATTGTTTTTGAAAACTTGCAGAGGGTCAATTATCTTAACATTCTAAATCTTGCCGAGCGACCCTCGCTGACGTATATTTCCTTGTCTTGTGAAATATACGTCAGGTATTAGACAGGTTTGCAGGAGAGTGAGCCTAGATGCCGAGCAGGTTGACAAGGAGTGCATTGCCGCTAAGCTCCCACGCTGAGGAGCAATGTGCCTTCGCAGCATCCTTGTACTTGTTGTTTCTTCTATAATTTGTATGGGCATCAAACCCTTCTCTTTTCAATTCATACATCATTGTAACCATTCTGAGACTTGAATTGTAATTAAATTATCTGTGTTGTTTGAGTTACATGCAAGAATCTACAAGGTTGTTATCACACGGACGCTTCTTGTGCTTAAACCAAGGAGGGAAGAAAAGAAAAAGTACCACATCCTTGATTTAAACACATGCAGACCCGCTCGCGTCCTCGCTCCCAAGTATAATGGGAAGCAGGGCGTGACAGCAATTCATCCATAGTTACCTCGGGTTCATCCATGTCGAAATCACTCTCATCGAAGAGTGGAGTTCCCGGGCCATGAAACACATGTGGGCACTTTCACCCTTCTCATCATCGGATTTGCTTGATGAGTCTCCACTAGAGTCATCGAATGTACCGACTAGTCCTTTCTTTTTATCTTTCTTATTTTTATCGGACTTGTGGTTCTTCGGAGCCTTCCACTTCTCTTTGTTTCGTAGCATTGGGCAATCCTTCTTGATGTGCCCTGGCTTATTACACTTAAAGCAAAGAGATGAAGTGTTATTAGTAGAATCAAATCTATTCTTAGAGGGAAATTTACCTTTGCGAAAGAAGCGTTGGTTCTTCGCCATTTGAGCCATTTCCTCCTAGTCCATCTTATTTTTTTGATTCTTCACTATCAGAGGATGAAGAATTGGCTTTGAATGCTAAAGCTTTCTTCTTGGCCTCCGAAGGGTTCATCATGGTTCGAATCTTCAATCGGTTCTCTTGTCTTACTTCGGGCCGATAAGATTCACGACTGTATAAGTCTTCAAGTCATTGACCTCCTTGATGGCTATAGCTCTTCTTTCCCAATTGGAGGTTATTTCCATTATGATCTTCCTTACCTTATCTTATTGGGAATAGCTTGTTCGAGAGCTTCCAGTTCATTAGTTATATCGGTAAAACGTCTATACATCAATGCAATGCTTTCATTTTCCTGCATGTGAAACATATCGAAATTTTGCACGACAACATAGAGTTTAGAAATTTTTACCTTGTTCGTTCCCTCATGGGTAACGACGAGATGGTTCCAAATTTGATATGCACTCTTACATTTGCATATCTTGTTGAACTCATCTGGGTCCAACGCACAATGAAGAGCGTTCATTGCCTTTGCGTTGTTGACTTCGACGGATTTCTCGGAAGCCGTCCATTTTTCAAAATCCTCTTCGGTGGGCTCGACGTATTCCTTGTGGAGGGTTCTCCAAAGGGAAGCACTCCTTAGGAACGTCTCCATCCGGTATTTCCAATAGCCGAAGTTCGTGCCATTGAAATGCGGAGGATGCACCGTTGATTGTCCTTCGAATACTGTGGACGCTCCATCACGATCGTGATTGTTGTACGAAGTCGACGAAGGAACGATGTTGTTGTTGGATGCCATAGCTATAAACCAGAGCTCTGATACCAATTGTAGGGTCCCTGACTATGAGAAAAACACTAGAAGGGGGGTTGAATAGTGTTTATGTAATTTAAAAAGATAGTTACACCAAATTAAATTCCTAACCAACAAATAATGCGGAATAAGTGTAAACCCAAAACGAAACAAATGCAAACGCAAGGATGTTTCAAGGGTTCGGATTACCCAAGTCACTTCCCGACTTGTTCCCGGTAATCCTATGCCCCTTCCACCCGGTTAACAACCAGATACTCAAGTTAGAACCCTAACTTGAGGTTTCCTTAAACACCCACTTGTAGCAACCCTACAAGTGAAATCGAAATACACTTGATGTCCTTGACTCCCACAACTTGGGAGCAAGCAAACCACTCTCACAACCGAGAGTAAATCAAATAACGAAAGTTATGAAATATAAAATTAAGCAACACTTACAATCACCTATGCCTTGAAGTAGAACTTGAAGGAGAAGTGTGTTGTGTGTTAAAAGACTCTCTTGGAAGAGAGGAAAGCCCTTTCTCTTGACTACACCAAATGCCTAGCGGATTTCTCTTTGGGTTCTAGGTTGGAGAGCAAGAGATGAAGATAGGAATTCTAGGGCTTTTGGATTTTGAGAGCTTTGATCTTTAACAAATGAAAGCTTAAATGGTTGAGCAAAAGATAATTAAAGAGTCTAGCCTCTCAATGGAACAGTAGATGCTTCTTTTATAGGTTTCTCAAACCCTTCAAGCTGAATCACTAAAAACCCCTTTGAAATCCGTGAAGAAAAACTCAACGGATAGAATCTGCGCCTGCAACAGTCGACTGTTGAACAACTCACAGTCGACTGTTGCACAGTGACAGAGTGTAGGTGAGAATTCATAACAGTAACTTACCACGTGGACAGTCGACTGAAGAGGCGTAGATAGTCGACTATTAAACCAACATATGACTGTAAATCCTACTACAGGTGACTGGCCGTAAGCTGGGTAAGTTGAGGAGATCTGTGAAAAGTCTGGGAATATAGGACATGCGACTAATGAAGAGAAGACAGTCTACTGTTAAACGAAATAGGCGACTGTAAATCCTTCTACAGATGACTGTCAAAACCCTGACATTTTTCAGAGAGTTGAGTCTTCAGAGAGACTCAAAGACAGACGACTGTTGAAGCATTGACAGTCGACTGTGCCATTGGACAGTCGACTGAAAATCCAACAATAGTCGACTGGTCAGATCAAAACTGAGAAATAAATTTGGGCTGAGGATAGACATGCGACTGATTAACAAAACACAGTCGACTGTTACTTGGACAGGCACCTGTGCAATGTACAGTAGTCATCTGAATGAGTTAAAGCTAAGAAGCCCAAAACTAGACTTAAAAAGTTTGTGCATAACAGGCGACTGTAGAACAAAACATAGTCGACGGTTTTGAGACAGGCGACTGTAAATCGTTCAGCAGTCGACTGTTGAAATCATGACATGCACAATCTAGATAGAAATGAATTGGAGTTTAAGAAAGGTTGAACTAATGATATCCTGAGACTGAAATAAAGATGCGTGTGTGCTCCAACAAAGTTCTACTTCTAAACTACATACTAGAAGAGAAACAAGAAAATTACATTTGAAGAACTCTTTTTCAATCCAACACATGAGCTTGAAGTCTTCTAGGAGCTTCAATCACCATCAATGATCATCCAATCCACTTCCTTTGCTTTCACTGATCTTAGAGTGTCATCCATTGCAAATTGATCTTCATTATATGCTTAACCAATGGATTAACTGCAAATAGGAGATTAGTCACAAGTATTTATGTTTGCTTATCATTAACACCAAGTAGGGAGAATTACAATACTCAACATTAATCTCCATAACAAAAAGTTAAGTAATTTAATTAATCCACGCTGAAATCAAGATATAATCATAATCAATGTTTACGTCGATGATGATTGAGATTCTAATATTGGCCTATGTATTCACAGCCAGTCAGGTTTGGCCAAGTAGGTCACTATCCCCGCAAGCAGGGTGATCCAAAACTTGGATGCAAACAATCCTAGACATCGGGTGAAACCAATATTAAGAATGCCAATTATAATATCTGTCCCATCAATTTAGTCATAACTTTACAATCAAACTTGGTGTAAGTACATAGAAGCAATTAACCAGTTTAATATAAAAGAGTTACGGTAGTTAAACAATTGATAGTAATTTTTTGCAACCTGTAGGAGTTAAGCATTTGATAGCAATTTTGCAACATGTAGCAGTTTAACGTTTGATAGCAATTAGCAACCTGTAAGAAGAAGAGGTTAATCAATATTTAATGACCAATTTGTTCTAGTGCTAAGTCCATGCCTGAAGATACAATATGTGACTAAAATGTATCCCACCATCGAGAGCTACCCGCGGTGCTACTCACCGACCTCTTTTTCCTGGGTGATCAGTCAAGTACTTTCCTCCACTTAGTGTATGGGCGAGGTAAAGTTGTCGATCAGACCCAGTCACTTCCGCTGCCTCTGTGACTATAGACTACCCCAAATCCATAGGTCAAGTCAAGTGACAGGTCAAAGTTCGTGTATTATCTATTTACATATAAGTTCCATCAGTCATTCAGTCTGTTCAATTTATTTACATCATATCAGATGCGTACAATTGTTCCATGGTGTCTCAAGTCCATTTAATAGTCCACACAATTTTTACGATTTTACAAGCGCAAATTACAATTTTACCAAGGGTTTAAAACATGCGATTATACTTTAAAAACGAGCACAAAATGATTATCACCAAGAAAATGAACTTAGAATATTTTTCTAAAACTAGTATATATTTTTCAAAACTTTAAAATAATTAAAAGGCATTTTTATTAATTTACAAAGGTCAAAATTTAATTATTAAACTAAGAAAACGATTTTCACAATATATTTGAAGATTTATTTAGGGCAAACCATACATTGGAATTCTTCCAACAAGCTGTCAAATTGAGCGTATTAACTAGCACTACAACATTTATTTTTCTCGTACGTCAGTGTACATGAAAATCTTGTGATATGAATTTTAAAGAGAAAGTTGATTTATTGGGTTTTGTCTTTAAAAAATCATTGTGAGAGATGCACTTGCCTTTTAACGATGAAACCAATGCCAATGAGTCTGTTTCGTCGTTTCAGATTTTCTTGCTCCTTCCGTATAATTTTCTGACACCTATACAATTTATTATGAATTTATTACGATCTGCCCTTAAAATATAATAAATATAAATACACGTATATACGTATTTTAGTATTTAAAACCGTATATCACAGTATCCATCCTTGCACTGTTCACGTGCGGGGCTTCTCGCGTTCGTGGAGTTGTCGACGGCAATTAAGACGACGAGTGAGGCGGCAGATGGTGGCGGTGGGCTTATGGCACAGCGGGGGACCTATGGGGGCAGCGGTGGAGGTGTACGACGGCCGTGACGGCGGCCGTGGTGAGGAGAAGGGGTGGCAGCTGCTGCTGCTTGCGGAGTGCTCGACAGCGACTGCGGCGGCGGTAGGGGCAATCGGTGGTGCGGTCGACGCCGGGGGCAGAGGCGGACTGGAGAAGGGGTCGACGGGTGGTAACGTCGCCGGCGGGTGTCGTTGCGGGCGAGTGAAGCATACAGGGCTCGTGGGGTTGTTCGACAGTGGTTGTGGGTTGTTGCTCGCAGCGGAGCGCGACAGTGTCGGGGAGGTGGTGGCGACGGTGTGGATGTGGGGGGGACTCGGGGATGTCGGCGGCGGCCTGTAGTAGCGACAACGACAGCAGCCCACGGCAGGGCAACAAGAGGAAGGATGGGGTGGGGGCTGTGTGCGGGTTCTTGGGTGGTGGAGTGGGGAGCTCGCGGCGGCGTTGACGTGGGCGAGCTCAGAGGATGAGGAAGGGTGACGGCGGCTGCCTTGCCGGCAGTTGGAGATGAGGGAGGGAGAGGGTGAGTGTGCATTTGTGTGAGTCATGTGAGAGGGGGAAGGGTGCTGTTGTCCTGGGAGAGTGAGGAGAGTGTGTTGGTTTATATATAGGTTTAGATAATAATTAAATGTAAAATGTTGAGAATCAAATCAACCTCAAAGATGAGACCATTGAATATATTATATATGTTAGATAAAACATTACAACATATGGATATTAAGGGGATTTCAATCATGGTGGATACCAAGAGCCTTTAACACCAAAGGTCTCATTCATAACACTTCTCCTTATCTATCCATCTTTGTAAACTCGTCATATGAATACTACATGATTCATATTGCTTATGAGTATCACAAGGGGTGGATACTTCTGGATCCTGAGTTATTGAGGTTGTCTCGGTAAAACCTTTGGCTATGGAAAACCTAGTGGGAAAACCATAGCTTAAGGGAAAAGAGTACACCTCTACATTTAACCCCGCTGATCTGTATAAGATTCAGACTTGCAGATCACCTAGGCATCTATACATCAATCTTATCTACAACATTCTGAGAATAAATACAAAATACAAGCATTGCTCATCTATACAAGTATCGCTCATATATGGCAGCTACTGAATCTAAGGGAGCTCCTCTGAAGTGATGTGCTCTGTCTCATCGCCTTTGATGTAGCTTCCTCAAGAATGGGCTAGGAAAGTGGCATAGTCTGTAGACTCGGTAGATTGCTCAATGTCTCTAGTCTCTGACACAGTCGTCACTGTATCTGCGAGGTACTTCATGTTGGGTTTTGAGGGATCCTTAGGGCATAAATCTATGCCTGTCCTACGTCGGATGGACGATAAAATCAGAAACAACAACGAAAAATAAGAATTATTAAACACTTTAATAAAACACCCTAAGGATATCAAGGACCCTAGCCAGGATCTCTACTATCTTGGGGTGGGTCTAACCAGCCCCAAAATAGATCTAAACTACTGCAACAATATAAATATGAAAGCATTAAAATAACATACCCGGAACCTCGCTTCTACAGAAAATGAAGCATCGCTTTCAGCAACAACTTTAGCTCCCCGAAGTAACCTGCCTCCGCGCCTCCGAGACTGGTCCACCCAAAGCGAGCCGACACCGGGCATCCGAGCCAATCACTCGCCAAAGAAAGTTTCACTTGAGTGTGATCCGCATCTAAGAATTTGGATCGAATCCAATCCTCATCGTAGTTTTGCTAGGACTCAAACGGATGAACGAAAGGATTATATGAGGAAAGAATAATTTTTGTCTCGGATCGAACGTGCTCAAAACTTTTCGGAGCTACTCGATTTGGAGACTTGGTGCAATTTTTCCAAGGAGAGCCGCCCCTATTTATATAGGAGGCCGGAACCCCTTGCTCGTCTCACAAGCAATGTGGGACTAATAAATTTGGGGAGAAAATTAAATTAGTTTTGCTATACACTAAGACTAAACTTCAACTAATTTTCTCTCTCACACCGTTGAGCTTCGTAAGTGATACAGCCTATTAAATCAAATATCTATGAATGGTGAACGCATAGAAACAAACGGTGCTCTAATCTAACTTCGTTTGACCCTTCAAACAATAGCTCAAAGTTAAGCAAAAGTCACAAAAACCCAAAACGCAGCTGTCATTAAGCTGATTAGGGTTTCTGGAGTGCGGGCGGGCTCGAGCCAGAGCCCGCCAGGCCGGCTCTGACTTGAGCCCGCCCACAATAGCGGGCGGTTGCAGCCCGCCTGGCGGGCTGGACCCGCCCACATACGTGGGCGGGCTTAGCCTGCCTTGGTGGGCGAGTCTAGCTTGCCCACCCAGGCTGGTCGGGCTAGCCCAGCCTGCATGGCCTGGGCTAGCCAGCTCATCTGGGCCAGGCTGGGCCAGGACTGAGCAAAAGCCCAGTTCTAGCCTTTTGGACTATAACTTGAGTTATATAGCTCCGATTGAGCCGATTTTAGATCCGTTTGAAAACATGGTTCGAATGGGACTATTCCAAGAACCCATGTAACCTTTTCTATGCCTTTTGTTATGCAAAATATTCTCGTAAATATTTTACAATATATTTGCAACCGTTTTGCATCATATGCAATAATTCTTTATAGCATTCCACTAATGCTTATATCGCAAACATTTTGTGACATTATTAATTTCCATTTAATATAGACTTAATGTCACAAACTCTTTGTGATTTTGATTATTCTTGTGTACCCAAGTGCACTCCTCCTGAATCCTTCCTATTACTAAGACGCAAATCCCACTCTGTGTGAAACCATATAGCCTGACCCTATTACAGGTTGGGGCTTGAAACCCCTAGACGACAGTGACCACGAGCAGCAGGTGTCACCCTTGTTTCATCATCATAATTACTTGATTGACCCATTGACAAAAAGTGTCGTCGGGATCACTCTGACTATGTCCGTGATGAATACCGCAGTTATAGTCCCTTTGTCATAACTATGTCACTGCATAGGGTAAGGTAAACCATCAACCATACTAGCTAGCACTGGTCAGAAAACTTTGACCTTTGGTATGTCCATGTTGTACTTCCTACAACATACCCCTGTCGAGGTTTAGCACAAAGAATCATACTGAGCCTGTGACACTAACTTCCCATTAAAGGAAGAGACGAATCATATCTCAGTCACTACTTACCTCGTACGCTTCAAGTGTCACCACACCTAAGACCTTTCAACGAGTGAAGACTCGTGACTAGTTCATGGATCTAAGTGACACTATATACGCACAGGTTCATATAATGACCTCAAGTCTAAAGGACCAACTAGCATATCATCACTAGAGAGTAATCAATGACAGTTGAGTTAAAGTTAACCATTTGATAACTCTATATTAGGTCGTTCAGTGGACTCATTCTCCAATGAGCACCTGCGCCTTGTCTCTGATTTTGCCAGGTCGAATGATTATGAGATCATCATTACCCTTTAGGTTAAGACAAAGACACAATGGTCTATCCGATGTACGATATATTCTTTTCTTGACACATCTATGACCATGAACGTTTTAAGACTTAAGTTCCTATCGTTATTCACTTCTCATAATCAAGATCTTCATCTAGATACGCTTATGAACTTACTTTAAGTCTAAGAAAATTATCCAAGTAAAAAACCATTTAATTCATACTAGGATAATTAGTACCAATTATTCGAACAAGATGTTTTCTAGGATAAATTGCCTCGAGGGCATATATATTCTTACACTTCAGGGTGTAGCATGCATACTCTTGATTTGCTTCTTGGCTGATGAGCTTCTCGGAATGGTCGGGTGATGTTGCATTAGTAGCATGCTTTGCAGATCTCCAGGAGGTAGCTTTTCCTTTGTGGGTAAAACACGTACCCAAAATCTGTTGTCATCGCGATAATCTGTAACCTGCATATGCAAATACATTTATCATGGAGGATAATCCTTTATAATATTGACCTTTTAAGGTAGCGCAGAAGATGCGTAGCTCCGGTCTAGTGGTATGCTGCCTGCGCTGCACCGTATCTGGCTAAACAGATTTACTGCCAACGGTATATAGAGAAGCATGCAGTTGGCCAGATAAAGAAGTGTACCAAAGACACTCAAGTAAGGCACTTCAGGACCTAGGATATCCTTCCCCTCTTCCAGCGAATGGAAAGGGTCTTTAGTTGTATCCATACAACCAGTAGGTGTATTTGGTGGTATACAATTGTCCATGTTTCTTCATCAACTTCGGGTGTATGAATTTAAATGTAAAATGGTTCATGTATTCTAGATGATATTTTCATCTTCAGGATGATGTTTTCATCTAATAGATATTATCATCAGCTGGATGATTTTTTTTCATATTCTGAATGAGAGTTTTCATCCTCTGTATGAGAGTTTCATCTTCTGAATGATGTGTTCATCTTCTGGATGAAAGTCTGTAAGCCAAGATTTTTGCCTAGGTCTTTCATATCATATTTGATAGGTAGACTTAAACAAATATTTTTGTTTTCTCTTCAGGAGATCCGATGAGATTTGAGTTGTTTGAAGATATAATTTCAAATCCATTTTCTTTGCTATTTTAAAGATGCAAAGACAACCTTTAGTAGTAGTCCACAAAAATCCAGCATTAACTTAAGCAGAAGCACCCAATGTTTTAAGCGGTTTTATGCCGGAGTTGACCAGAGCAGGCCGGATCCGAGGGCTTCAGGCCGGATCTGAAAAGATTGGGGTGTTTGGGGGTGCCGATTCATCGCAGCTTCAAGCCGGGATTGATAAAATTATGATTTTCGCCCTCAATGGCATCGATAATAAGATTTTTGCACAAGATATTTTTAAAAATCAAGTATTTACATTGTGATTAGGTCTCTAGATCCTTAAAATAACGTTTTTAGATCTAGGAAATTAGATATATGGCATAAAAATGCGATTTAGATCTAAATTAAACTAGATATAGGACATCAACACCATGATCATGATTAAAAAATGGATCAAATCTAGAAATATATCTAGATCCGTTTGTGCCCTACAAAGCATTTGCATCGTCGTCTTACGAAAACTTTTCCGTTACGATCCGATAGAGCTTCCGCGCGCTTCCGCGCATCGTTTCCCTCTTGAGCCGATGCAGAAAAAATCTTGAGAGCATCGACTTGCTGATAACATGTTGAGAATCAAATCAACCTCAAAGATGAGGCCATAAATATATTATATATGTTACATAAAACGTAACAACATATGTATACTAAGGGGTTTACAATCATGGTGGATACCTAGAGCCTTTCACAACAAAGGTCTCATTCATAACATAAAATAATTATTTATTAAATAATAATTATTGTAATAAATTCAGATCCGAAAAAGTTGGATCTGACCAACTTAAGAGGCCATTTAAGGGGGTGGTTAGGGTAAATGTAAATAGATTAGGGTAATTAGTGAAAGTAATTAGTAATTGTAGTTAGTCAATGTAATGAGTAAACCTATATTATTTTTATACGAAGATGTCGTTTTTCGCATACGACTCTGAAAAATTTCCAAACAATTACCAGGGTTCATATCGTCGCGAGGATCACAAATACGAAGTCCATTTCAGAGTTTGAGCTATGAAGATACGGATTTTGGCCAAAATATTTGGGTTGCGGGTTTGCGGGTTCTAGGTCGATTCGACTCCAGAAAAATATGAAAATAATATGGGGAGTATTAAATGACTATATAGTCATGTGGTAAAAGTATCAAATTGTTTTGATAAAGTTTATATAGAAAATTAATTGACAAGGCTATTCTCATTATATTCAATAGAAAAATAATTTAAAAACTATTTATAAATCTTTGACGAGTCTTAAAATCATGGAAATGAGTTATAATTATTTTGGTGATGCCAAATATTTTTTAAATAAGAAATTTAAAATTGTTTAGATGTCATACTCATGACTAACCATTTTTAAGTACTTTTAAAATGTAAAAATACGTAACATATGTAAATACTCTTATTGATGGATACCGGCCGTCACATCTTACCCAACATATAAAAATTCTATCCTCGGAATTTCTCATACTGAAAACTAACATACAAAGATCAAGATATAAAGATACTAAGATACATACAATAAATGAGGATATCGATCGCACATTTCGTCTTCTCGTTCCCAGGTGGATTCATCGGGTGAGTCATGTTGCCACATCACTCTCACGAGATCAACAACTCTATCCATGAGATTCCTCTAATGTCGATCCAGAATCTGCACTAGCTGCAACTCATAGGTAAGATCTGGTCGCACTGTGATATTTGAATGATCAACCACATGTGTAGGATCATTGATATAATGATGCAACTGGGAGACATGAAACACGTCATGCACTCCCTCCAATGAAGGTGGTAACGCCAGGCGATATGCTATTTCTCCACCTCGTTCCAATACATCAAAAGGCCCAATGAATCTCGGACTGAGCTTTGCTCTTCTTCCAAATCGTATCTATCTCCTGTTAGGAGATATCTTCAAGAATACATGATCTCCAGGTTGAAACTCTAGATGACGACGCTTGGCGTTGGCCCAGTGTTTGTATCGGTCTTGTGCAATGTGAAATTTGTCTCTGATGTTACGCACCACGTCAACAGCTTCTACGATCATCTCAGGACCCAAAAGTTCTCGATCGCCAATGTCACCCCAACTCAAAGGAGAATGACATTTTCTTCCATATAGTGCTGCAAATGGGGCCATTTCGATACTTGCTTAGTAGCTATTGTTGTATGCAAACTCTACTAGGTGCAAGTGTTATTCCCACGAGCCTTTGAAGTCGAGCATACAAGCTCTCAGCATATCTTCTAATATCTGGATGGTGCGCTCTGATTGTCCATCCGTCTGCGGGTGATACACAGTGCTAAAGCTTAGATTGATACCAAGATTCGACTACAGACTCTTCCAAAAGTGAGAAGTGAATCTCGTGTCTTGATCAGACACAATGCTCACTGGGACTCCATGCGATCTCACGATTTCCTACACGGTTATCATTCATATCACGACATATACTAGGAAAAAGTTATAAGGTATAGAAATATTCATTACCTCCATATACTTCCTTGCGAGTAATTCAGTCAGTTGTCCTACTCAGAATGGTATGAAGTGTGTCGACTTGGTTAATCGATCAACGATCACCCAGATGGCATCATTCTACTTCGTACTCCCAGTTAGTCCAGTGACGAAGTCCATGGTAATGTGCTGCCACTTCTACTTGGGAATAAGCAGTGGTTGAAGTAATCCTGCGATGTGATGGTGTTCAGCCTTCACTTGCTGACATACAAGGCATTTGGCGATGCTTCGGGTAATGCTTCTCTTCATTCCATGCCACCATAAATTCAGACGAAGATCATTGTACATTTTGGTGCCACCAGGATGAATGGAGTACGAGGAGTTATGTGCTTCATTCATCACCTCTTCTCTGGTATCGCCTGAGGGCACACAGATTCTGCTGCCATACCTCAAAGATCCATCTTCATGGATAAGAAAATCCCTTCGAAGACTCGATTCCACTTGTGCTTTGATCTTCTGCAACTTTGCTCTCCAGCTTGAGCAGCTTTGATTCGATCGATGATGGTCGACTGAATTTGTAGGTTCATCAATGATGCCGTAATCTCAGGTAGGATGACTTCAATGTCCATTCCTCGCATAGTTTATTGTAGTCGCTTCTTAGCTGTAAGAATCATGATAGCTGGAAGTCTACTCAAAGCGTCAGGTACAACAATAACCTTCACAGGATGATATTGAAGGTCGATGTCATAGTCAACCATGAGTTCCAACCATCTGCGTTGCCTCATGTTCAGCTCCTTTTGCATGAAGATATACTTCAAAATTTTATGGTCAGTGAAGGTCTTCACTTGCTCGCCCAATAGAAAATGTCTCCAAATATTTAGAGCAAAAATAATAGCGGCTAGCTCCAGATCATGAGTCGGATAGTTCTTCTCATGTATCTTCAATTTTCGGGAAGCATATGCCACAATATGACCATGTTGATGTAGTTTGCACCCGAGACCCTTGCCATATGCGTCACAGTGTACTTCAAATCATCCAGTTCTGTCTGGTATAGTCAAAATTGGTGCAGGCGTTAGCTTCGTCTTCAATCCTTCGAAAGCTTGCTCAGAAGCTTCAAACCAAATATACTTGACGTCCTTCCTCGTCAGGCGAGTCATGGGCTCAGTAATCTTGGAGAAGTTCTGGATGAATTGGCAGTAGTAGCCATCCAATCCAAGTAAACTTCGGATGTCTAAAGCTGACTGAGGGGTTTGCCAATTTCTAACATATGCGACCTTCTCCGGATCGACGAAAATACCATCTCCAGATACCACATGACCAAGAAAGGAAATGCAGTCAAGCCAAAATTCACATTTTTTGAACTTGGCATATAGTCAATGACGGTGCAGAGTCTTTAATACAATCCGCAGGTGTTCACCATGATCCTCCTCGCTTTTCGAATAGACCAGAATGTCATCAATAAAGATCATTCGAATTATTCCAAGAACTCATAGAAGATTAAGTTCATGAGGTTCATGAATACTGCTGGTGCATTGGTTACACCAAAGGGCATAACCGCGATTCGTAGTGTCCATACTTGGTTTGAAAAGCCGTCTTGGGTATGTCATCCTTTTTGACCTTCACTTGATGATATCCACTTCGAAGATCTAGCTTGGAGAAGACTCGAGATCCACCAAGTTGTCGAATATGTCGTCGATGCATAGTAATGGATACTTGTTCTTTACGGTGACCTTGTTCAGCTCTTGATTGTCCACGCATATCCTTCTCGATCCATCTTTCTTCTTGACCAATAGGACTGGTGTACCCCAAGGAGATACGCTGGGATATCTCCATCCTTTCTGCAACCGGTCGTCCAGTTGAGTACAAAGTTCCTCCAATTCCACTGGTGTCATACGATAGGGAGCTTTGGAGATAGGTTGAGTGCTATGCATAAGATCAATGGTGAATTCGAGAGCTCAATCAGGCGGAAATCCCGAAATTTCTTCAGGAAATACGTCGTCGAATTCTCGAACTACTCTGGGCTTCTCACGTTCAGCTAGCATAGATACCATCATCATTTCCATAGGCTTGGCCCAAAATTGAATAGGCCCAAGCTAATGGCTTCCACTCGCAAATTCGAATACTGTATGATCAGAAATTTCGAACACTACCTTCCTTTTGCGACAATCAATGGTAGCATAAAAAGTTCCTAACTAATCCATTCTGAATACTACATCAAAGTTTGGTATGTCGATTATCATGAAGTTAACGAAGAGCTCGCGACCACATATCACCAGAGGACATGATCGACATCCACCAGAAGTCTTCACTATGCCATTTCTGGTGTTGATGTTCCATCGATTAAAGGGGGTCGATAGGAATAGAATGAGTTGTTGCAAATTTTTGTGATAAGAAGCAATATGATGCTCTAGAATCAAAGAGGGATAAGGCTGGTTTAGATGCTACTAAGATGATACCTAGAGTATGATAAGGTATACTTAGCAGTCTATAGTAAAGAGATGAGTATCTAGTTAAAGTAAAGGAGAAAGATCTTAGATGTTACCTGTGATTACTGGCTCAGTCGCCTCAGCTTTCTCAGCTGTCATGGTGAATGCTTGGCACTTGGGCTGATTCGACTGGTTCGTCCTGGCCTGTTGCTGTTGTGGAGGCAAGGGTGGTCTGCGAGATATCGATCGAGAAGCTCCCGCAGTCGGAGTCACTTGTTTGTTGATGCGTTGTGGTCAGTCTTTGACAGAATGTTCCAATGATCCACATGCCAAGCATTGGTTTAGTAGCAGGCGACAGTCCTTCTTAACATGCACTGGTCGGTTGCAATGGTAGTACATCAATGTGGTTCGATTGTTGGTTGAAGGAGCAGAGGTCCGGTTGTTGGCTGGAGCAGCGGGCCTCTTAAAAGTTGTAGTCTGCATCGATCGGAGGTTGTTCCTTGGTGGCTCCATAAGGTGCTTACCCTGGGCTGCTTTACAAGGTTTGTTCACAGCCTCATGGTTGCATGCTGCTTCCAGTATTTTCTCATAACTGGTCAGGTTGGTAGATGTCATCGAAGCTTGGACGTTGAAATTCAAGCCTTGACGAAAATGAAAGGCATGATCCTTAGGATTCTCGATCAAGTAAGGGGCGAATCAACTAAGCATGGAGAACTCAGCATCGTATTCGTCAACAGTCATGGATTCTTGCATTAAGTTGACGAAACGTTTTTGAAGTTCCCTTTTAGCTGTCTTAGGGAAATACTTCGCGTCGAATCGTTCACAAAATGTGGCCCATGCAATAGGTCGCATTATACGCTTTTCATCGATGTCCAACCAGTTTTGGGCGTTGTCAGTTAGTTGGAGCCTTGCTACCTGTACCCATCTTGCCTGGGGATGCGGGTAGCACTCAAGTTGTCTTCAGTGCTTCGTGCCCATTCTTCGGCTTCAAATGGGCCTTCCTCCCCAGAAAACGTCTTTGGATGCATTTCACGGAATTGTTTAACTCCAGCATCACCTCGGGGAGTAGGTTGAGGTTCACGTTCAAGAATGTGATGTTGGATTTTCAACATTTCCCTAATGACTCCCATAAGGTAGTGGTTGAAAACACTGTTAGCTCCGTTGACATTTTGGGTGTTGGGTTGACCTGCCATGATTTAAAATAAACCACAATGTAAGTTAGGTAAGAAATTTATTCTAGTTAGACACATTGAAATCAATGTCGTCCACATATTTCTTAATGTATTCGCATGAACATGACCTCATGGGCCACCACAGAAATTTGTCACGCCCCTCTTTCCATTCTACCGGGAGCGAGGACGCGAATGGGCCCGCGATATGCTTAAAACCAGGAGGGACATTTTTTTATTTTCCTCTTCTTTCCTCCTTGGCTTAAACACAATGACGCGTCTGTGAAAATAACGACAGGATCATGCATGCTTATAACAAATAGTACAGATGCCATTATTACAATACCAAATCGTCTGAAAGTAAAGTACAACATAGGTCTAGTATGGCTGAATTAACAAAGTACATAAATTACATTATTCTAAATAAAAAGGTGCAGTCGCGAATGTGATCGTCCATTCTTCGACGGGTAGGTATTCCACGTACTAGTCAAGCGCTGGCTCAACTTCTACGGTAGTGTCTTCAAAGAACTTGCTATCGATACCTGATGGACATTTCGTAAAACACAAAGTAAAATGTATGTCAGCGAGATTTACTAGGCAAGATAATCTCCATAACAAAAAGTTAAGTATTTTAATTAATCCAAGCTGAAATCAAGATATAATCATAATCGATGTTAACATCGATGATGATTGAGATTCTAACATTGGCCCTTGCTTTCACGGCCAGTCAGCTTTGGCTAAGTAGGTTACTATCCATGCAAGCAGGGTGATCCAAAACTTGGACGCAAACGATCCTAAACACCAGGTGAAACCAATGTTAAGAATGACAATTAAAATCTCCGTTCCATCAATTTAGTCATAACTTTACAATCAAACTTGGTATGAGTACATAGAAGCAATTAACCCATTTAATACGAAAGAGTTACAGTAGTTAAACAATTGATAGTAATTTTTGCAACATGTAGCAGTTAAGCATTTGATAGCAATTTTGCAACATGTAGCAGTTTAATGGTTGATAACAATTAGCAACTAGTAAGAAGAAGAGGCTGTAGTGACCCTGTGCTATGAGGAACAAACACTAGAGGGGGGTGATAGTGTTTTATAGAATTATAAGAAATTTACGCCAAATAAAACCCTAATTAACCAACAAATGCGGAATGAAAGAAGTGAACAACAACACAAGGAATAAAGCAATGCTACCAAGCAATCTACCCTGGTTCGGTGCCACCCAAGTCTCCCCTACTTGTTCCCGGTGCCCTAATCCAGCAACACCCGGATCCCCTCCGGATACTCTAGTAAAACCACTAGAGCTTCCTTTAGCCCACTTGCGGAAAACCCACAAGTGCAATCGACCTACAATCGATGTCAGTGTATCCCACAACCCGGGAACACGCAAAGACCTTAATCCCACAACTAGGGACTAAGCACACTCTCACAAACCGAGAGCAAAACTGAAATCTTGACTCCAACAACTTGGGATCAAGCCAACCCTCTCAACAACCGAGAGTATACAACAATTAAGAAGTATAGAGAATGAAATATAAATCACTTACCACAAAATCCTATGCCTTGATAAATACTTACCAATATAGGGCAAGAATGGATTTTGAGGAAGTAGATAGCACCAAACCCTAGATCCACCAAGATGGACAGCAATAGATGGCTAGGGTGAAGTTGGTGGCTTTGATTCAAGCTCTTAGCTTGAGTAGCTCACAAAGAATGAGAATCTCTCTTGAGGAAATTAGTGCTCAAAGAGTGAGGGAAAGATTCTTGTGAGAAGAGAGAGCTTAGAAATGGAGTTGGATGGCTCTTCTCTTGGGTGTGAAAATGTCTCTAAATTCAGCCTTGAATTCCTGGTTTGAAGCAACTCAAACTTATATAGGAAGAGACAAAACGGTCACAAAAATCGTGGCATTAAATGCCCAACAGATCTTTTTCTGAAGCTGCTTAATCGGTCTAAAGGATCACTGACCAATTAGTTTCGCAACTAGTCGGTCGGTGAACCTTCTTGGACCGACTAGAAGGAAGACAGCGAAGATAGTGAAATCAAGAGATAGAAGAACTAGTCGGTCTAAGAAGAAACATCAATCGACTAGTTTAACAACTAGTCGGTCGGTGAGCCTTCTTAGACCGACTAAATAGTCAACAGTAAAGAAGTCGAATTTCACTAGGAGAACTAGTCGGTCTAAGAAGGATTCCCAACCGACTAGTTGGACAACTAGTCGATCGGTGAACCTTCTTGGACCGACTAATTGGTCAACAAATAGGCTAGAATATATTAGGATAACTAGTCGGTCTGAGAAGGATTTCCAACCGACTAGATCGGCATCTAGTCGGTCGGTGAACCTTCTTGGACCAACTAATTGATCAACAGAGAATGGGCTGAGTTGAACTAGGATGGCTAGTCGGTTCAAGAAGGATTTTCAACCGATTAGATCGTCATCTAGTCGGTTGGTTCTTCTGCTTGAACCAACTAAGATGTATAAGAAGCCGAGAAATGAAGCGATAAGCTTCGGGAAAGTTTCTAAGGGCTTCTAAGGCAATCCTAGAGATAAGATATGAGAGTAATGAAGATATCTAGGCAAGTACAACTCAATGCTTAACATTCTACTAAACCGAAGCTAGAAGACATAAAAGTAAACATGACAAACCGTCTTCAAAGCTTCAACATGAAGATTCTGAATCCCTCGACTTCGATAATACTCCTTGAGCTTCAACGAAGCTTCAGGCACACGATCACGCGTTCTGAGAAAGTCTTGGGACGTCACTTGAGATGTACAAAGTAATATGGTGACGATCTCTATAATGTCTTGAATGTCTTCAAGCACAAAGTCTTTGATCCTCGCTTTTGAATCATCCATTCCTATCTTCTCTTTGGATTGAATCTCCATTCCTTTGTTGATGCCATTGGCTTGAGGTTTGAGGTAGCCTTTGAATTCTTCAAGCCAATGCTTCACCTTTGTTGATCTACCAAGTCCTCCACTTGAATCAACACGTGTAGTCACTTTTGATCTTCTTGAATCTAATTGGTGACTTTTTAGCTAACTGCAAACACATGAGTTAATCACAATGATTTGTGTTTGATCATCATGAAAATCAAGGTGGAGAGTCCAATACTCAACATTCTCCCCCTTTTTGATGATGACAAACCAAATATAAACAAAATAATTAATTGTGCATTAAATATACTTACTCCCCCTGCAATGATGCCAATCAAGTTAATATCAATAATCAATAGCATCATTCAGCAGTTAATAGTGTGTGTATCACATGAGGTTGTGTATATATCGCATGAATGACCAGAAATAATATGTGTACACAATACAAATCATATAGTTGATACACATCATAAACATGAGCATGATTACCAATATATATATAATGTAATCAATATAGACCAAGGTAATCACCAATGCTCCCCATGAATCATATACATGAACGATCATACATAAAGTCTATATGATTCAAGTTATTGTTTAACACTCAACATTAAATAAGCACATCCTTTGTTTATTTCTCTCCCCCTTTGGCATTATCCAAAAGGCATGGGGGTATAGAAACAACAAAAGCAAAAATAGAGCGGAAAACACAAAGGTATATCTAATGTAAACTAGATAAGCTACCAATTTATAACAAGATATCAAAATAAAGATATCAATTACAAGAGCAAATATCCAACAACAACTCAACTACCCTCAATTATCACAAGAAGATAAGCAATAAGTATATGTGATAAAAGATTACAATAGATACTAATTGTAAAAAGTAGTGTGAGCAGTGTTAGAAAAGTGACAATAGCATAATTAGCAGTAGCTACTAGCTATAAATATGATAAACAATATGGATAACAATGCAAAAATCATGATATCACTTGTGAAAGAAAAACAAGTGATCAAATAGTGTCAAATACACAAACAAACTCAATTATCACAAAGTTTATAACATTAAGCTTAATGTGATAGACTGTCCTTAAGCAAGGGCATGACATATGACATGAACATGATTAAATACATAATGGTGGAATCAAAATCATCACAATGACATAGATCAACAAATAATATCAATAAACTGAGATCTAAGTCAAACATAAACAATGCAACAAACATGACTATGGAAATTTTTAACCATGTGTACAAAGTTATGTTATGAAATAATAACATAAATTAAGTATAATGGCATGAGAAACCAATTGTAGGCATACCAAATCATCTCCAAAAGTATGCAAACCAAATCTAAGTGAAGTGTGCGATGTGGGCATACACAAATATCTATATCATGCAAAAGTGTTATGCCAAAAAGAGATAGTAACATCATAAAACGTATGGCATACACAATTCTAGCACAGTAGGAAACTAATTGAAACAATGTTCAAAAGAACCATAGTACTAGCATGCATTCCAGAAGAGATACTCACAGAATGAGTCAAAGATAAGCATGAAATGCCATGAGCATAAAGAAGATAAGTACTAAATCATAAGCTCAAAACTAGCATCAAGCAAGAGCATGTAAAGATGATATCTAATATAAATAGTCTACCAATTGTAAAGATGATGCCAATTGTAGTCTAACAAAGTATGCAAAGCAGGCAAATAATGTCAAGATCATGACATCACTTGGGAATGAAACCAAGAGAACAAATAGAAACATGATCTCATCCTAGCTCAATTATCACAAAGGATTCAACATGAGGCATAATGTGACAAAACATCTTTTGAGCAAAGGCATGAAGATAGTCTACGTTCAAAGTCACAAGGTAGGACATAAACGAATAAAGTTATCATGAACATCGCTTGCATGCATACCAATTGTGCGAATAGAATAAAAAAAACTTGTGTAAGCACAATTTAATTGGAGGTAGTATTAATGAAGTCATAGTGCATCAAGATATATTCATGGAAGAATATCTATGACAGAATATACATATCATCAAGCACAATATAAAGCTTATATGATCGTGTATAGCACAAGTTATCTCTAACATCTCATAAAAATAACATAAAATATGAGCATGAGATGAGAGATGATATAGTGAGAAATATAGCTTGAAGATCACTAACTAATATGAATGAGTGTTATGTCACTTGTGAAAATATCATACATGAAAGATTTAGCTATAGATATGAAAGATTTCTTGAATAAAATTATAGCTAAACATCAGTCATGAAGTAATTAAAAAGACAAGTAACATACATTGATCACTCCAAATCATATCAACACGTCTCATAAAGATAATCATACAAACTATAAGAAAAGTATGAGATGTGTGGTGATACAATGAACAAATATGCATAAATATCCTAAATCATTAATCTTATTCATGGCATGAAAAAGATATGAACATCAATAAGTAACTAACCAATTCATTATATGAATGTTATTGCTACCATAGTACATGAGTCGTAATAAGACATATATGACTTACATGAACAAGGTAGTCACATAAACAAACAATCTTCATGAGGGTGTGACAAGAATGAGCTAATGAAGAAGTATGCTATATTACACAAATCGAATATATTAAAATACCAATTGTAAACATAGTAGTCAAAACCAATATATTAAAATACCAATTGTACAAAACACGTACTTACAACCATTTAGCTCCCCCTATATGTGTGCATCTCCAATGCACCATCCTTTCCTTTGAATTGATCCATCATTTGTAAACCAAGGAGTGTGTAGGGTAGACATCTTGCACAACAATCTGACAATTCAACAATTGGTGGTATCTAAAAACTTTTTGGATCAAATAGGTTAAGGAACAAAATCAAGTAGTTCAATAACCAATCATTTACCAATTGTAAATAACACTCATCAATAGAAATGCATGACATGCATTAATAGGAGTTATTATGATCATGAAAATCATACATATAAGGAATTAACAATTCTCAATCATTAGAAGTTAGATACACCTAGACTAATAATTCCTATGCATATGATTTAATCACAATACATTATACAAGCAATCATCATTATGAATACACACATCTAATACAATAGTGTGTGCTAGAAATATTCCTCGTTCAATATGCATATGTGCACAAAATAAACATTCACGGCACAACACATATTGAAGGAAGACATGAAAAGTAATACCACAAAGAGTGTGCATTAAAAGCATAAAGTATTAATTTTCAAAACCAAATATCTCTTTCCCTTTGGCATATCAACAAGATAGGAAGGTGCAAATTGATAATAAATCACCAAGGGTTAGAGAAATCAACTAATCTATATGCACAAATATAATACGAATGAAATGCAATGACATATAGATGAACAGAACATGATAGCAATCAAAACATGTCATACTCCCACACAATCATACAAACTATGCAAACTTGGGAGTAGTGGACTCACATAAATATGGGTACAAAAAGTAAGCATACAAGCATGGTACCCAAGCAATGAAACGCAATATGAGTGAGTAAGCAAGGTGGAAATCAAATAAAGACTGAGTTTGATTTTTATATATATAGTCGCATGAGAATATGTCATTACTAATATACGATACTATATGTGTGTTCATACCATGCCTAGAAACAACCTTAGGAATCCAACAGATAGTGATTTGGGATTCTTAAGTAGAGGTGGTGTAGTGGCATGAGTAGGAAGTTGGGATGCACGCTTGTGAAGTGGAACATAAATATTAGCGTGTCCCGTGTGTGAAACATGCAAATGAGCATTAATTCTAACCTGAAAATTTTTAAGCCACGTGTTATAAATAATCCTTGAATAAACATATGAGTAAGGATTATGAATACACAATGCACATGAGTCAAGAATTTGACGCACATGAACAACATAGACATGAATGACATACAAGACACACAATATGCAAATATAGGATATGCATGAGATAGTCTCAAATACAAAGTGACATCTACATGCATCCAACACACATGGATACAAATGTAAGAATATACTTACAACATTAAGCTCCCCCTACTTTGGTGCATCACTTAAGCACCATCAACTCCATTTGAATGAAATTCTTTGCAAATCAAGGAGTTGGTAGAGTTGGTATCCCAATGTGGATTGAACCTAGAAAACATAATTTTGGTATCCAAAAACCTTTTTGGATCCTATGGGTTAGGCAACAAATTTAACAAACTAAATTCAAATTATTGTAACCCATATCCTAATGTAATCATACACAATATTAATGAAACATGTAGTCATGTTACTAGATAAATATATAACCATATACATGCATGTACCAAATGTACCAAAAGTAAATATGTATATTAATCCAAAAACTTGACATGCATCATATGCAACAAAACCTAAATATGAACCAAAGCATGGGTTGCATAAACATATTACATATTTTAGACATGAAAATCATAAACACAATGATTTACTAACAAACATGAAATGGAAATCAAATTCACTATGAATTTACGTTTCTAACAAACATGAGCATCTAAGACCAAAATGCAAACAAAAGAGTAAATCAATTCTTAACACAAATGCATTGGTACCCATAAAATGAATATAAACTTATGGTACCAAGCATGTTGGGTTAACGAAACTAGCCCTTTGGAAGCCAAGTCCAAGAGGACCGTGATTTCCCAACATAGTCATCATTCATAATAATATCATTAATATAAAATTGCACATACATATCCTTAGCATGAATACTAGTGTTCTTAGGACCCCAAATAGTGTATGATTTGGGTATCCTCTTCCTAGTGGTTGCATGCACAAAAGATTGATCTCTACGTGGTGCATGTGGCCTAGGAACATGAGATCTAGTAAGATCATGAGGAAAAGTGTATGGAACATTGTGTTGTGCTAAAGCATGATGATGGGCATATGGTCCATGGTGTGGTGTTGCATACATACGTGGATGAATATGAGGTGCGTATGCATGAAGATGATCATGAGAATAAGCATGCACATGTGGATGTGATGTGTGATCATACGCATGTGAAGGTGCATGAGCATGAGTACGTGCATGAGAGTGTCTCAAATGAGTGTTTGCATGTGCTCGTGGGTGTGGAGCATAAAAACCATCATTTGTATGAATGTGAGGAGTGGAGGCATTCCTACGTGTATTGGTGTACATGAAAGCAAGTCCCTTCCTTTGATGTCCACCCTTGGTGGGTTTCTTTGCAAAGGAGGGAGGAATAGGAGTGGTGGTTTCCTTAGTAGTAGAACTACCCAAGTTGTTATAGACACCACTCGTGGATGCACCGGAGGATGGCCTCACAAAATCTATAGTTACTTCACTATAGGAGGTGCGTGCATTGGATGCACTTGCCTTAGAATAACCAAGGCCAACATGATGGTTTGCCGGTAATTGATTCTTTAGCAAATCATCCAAATTGTCCTTTCCATTATTGAGTCTCTCAACAATGGAGGACATGAGCTCACATTTCTTCGAAATTGAAGAAATAGTGGCATTCAAGGTGGATGCATGTGTGGTGAGCTCGTGCACTTGGGATTTGATATCCTCATTCTCAATGCCTAAAATAGTGTTTTAAGATTGAAGATTTTCAATCTCAAGATCGTTACTATCCACAATGGAAACACGATCAAGTTGAGATTTGAGGGACTCCACCTCATTTCTCAACATGCCATTTTGAGTAAGCAAACTTGCTTTCTCAATAGCGAGTGTCTCAACAATGGTGTCATTGTTAGAGGTGCTACAAGTAGATGTGTTAGTGAGACTAGCAATCTTATCTTTAGCATCACAATATCTATGCATAAGCTTTTGATAAATAATTGTTTAAGTTCAATTATAAGATCATCCATCGTTACCTCTTCATCGTCGCTATCACTTCCACTTGAATCACTTGATTCGTCACTAAAGTCACCCATAGTGGCATCCTCTCGTGCCATCAAACCCATGAGTGAATCCCTTTCATCATTGGAGGAAGAACACTTCGAGGTGGACTCTTCTTGCTCCGCTAGTATGTGTCATATTTGATATGCCGTTGTTACCTTGGACACACGCATAAGAATGTCATAAGTTAAAAAATCAAGCAAGATATTCATTACCTCTTCATGTTTCTTGACCAATTCTTTTTGCTCAATTGTCCATTCATGTTCGGAGGTGGTAGGTGCACGAAGGGGCTTCTCCACAAGCTTCCAATAATCCTCATCGATGGATTGAATATAGGCCTTCATCTTCACACACCAAATTTGATAGTTGGGCCCAAGGAGATATGGTGGAAAAGGGCTTCGTGTGTTGTTATTGTTGGTTGCCATAGCTATTACCTCGCTCCAATACCAATTGTAGTGACCCTGTGCTATGAGGAACAAACACTAGAGGGGGTGAATAGTGTTTTATAGAATTATAAGGAATTTACGTCAAATAAAACCCTAATTAACCAACAAATGTGGAATGAAAGAAGTGAACAACAACACAAGGAATAAAGCAATGCTACCAAGCAATCTACCCTGGTTCGGTGCCACCCAAGTCTCACCGACTTGTTTCTGGTGCCCTAATCCAGCAACACCCGGATCCCCTCCGGATACTCTAGTAAAACCACTAGAGCTTTCTTTAGCCCACTTGCAGAAACCCCACAAGTGCAATCGACATACAATCGATGTCCGTGTATCCCACAACCCGGGAACATGCAAAGACCTTAATCCCACAACTAGGGACTAAGCACACTCTCACAAACCGAGAGCAAAACTGAAATCTTGACTCCTACAACTTGGGATCAAGCCAACCCTCTCAACAACCGAGAGTATACAACAATTAAGAAGTATAGAGAATGAAATATAAATCGCTTACCACAAAATCCTATGCCTTGAGAAATACTTACCAATATAGGGCAAGAATGGATTTTGAGGAAGTAGATAGCATCAAACCCTAGCTCCACCAAGATGGACAGCAATAGATGGCTAGGGTGAAGTTGGTGGCTTTGATTCAAGCTCTTAGCTTGAGTAGCTCACAAAAAATGAGAATCTCTCTTGAGGAAATTAGTGCTCAAAGAGTGAGGGAAAGATTCTTGTGAGAAGAGAGAGCTTAGAAATGGAGTTGGATGGCTCTTCTATTCGGTGCGAAAATGTCTCTAAATTCAGCCTTGAATTCCTGGTTTGAAGCAACTCAAACTTATATAGGAAGAGACAAAACGGTCACAAAAATCGTGGCATTAAATGCCCAACGGATCTATTTCTGAAGCTGCTTAATCGGTCTAAGAATGACCACTGACCGACTAGTTTTGCAACTTGTCGGTCGGTGAACCATCTTGGACCGACTAGAAGGAAGACATCGAAGATAGTGAAATCAAGAGATAGAAGAACTAGTCGGTCTAAGAAGAAACATCAACCGACTAGTTTGACAACTAGTCGATCGGCGAGCCTTCTTAGACCGACTAAGTAGTCAACAGTAAAGAAGTCGAATATCATTAGGAGAACTAGTCGGTCTAAGAAGGATTCCCAACCGACTAGTTGGACAACTAGTCGGTCGGTGAACCTTCTTGGAGTCCAACTAGTCGGTCGGGAATCCTTCTTGGACCGACTAATTAGTCAACAAATAGGCTAGAATATATTAGGATAACTAGTCGGTCTGAGAAGGATTTCCAACCGACTAGATCGTCATCTAGTCGGTCGGCGAACCTTCTTGGACCGACTAATTGATCAACAGAGAATGTGCTGAGTTGAACTAGGATGGCTAGTCGGTTCAAGAAGGATTTCCAACTGATTAGATCGTCATCTAGTCGGTTGGTTCTTCTTCTTGAACAAACTAAGATGTATAAGAAGCCGAGAAATGAAGCGATAAGCTTCGGGAAAGTTTCTAAGGGCTTCTAAGGCAATCCTAGAGATAAGATATGAGAGTAATGAAGATATCTAGGCAAGTACTACTCAAGGCTTAACATTCTACTAAACCGAAGCTAGAAGACATAAAAGTAAACACGACAAACCGTCTTCAAAGCTTCAACATGAAGATTCTGAATCCCTCGACTTCGATAATACTCCTTGAGCTTCAACGAAGCTTCAGGCACACGATCACGCGTTCTGAGGAAGTCTTGGGACGTCGCTTGAGATGTACAAAGTAATTTGGCGACGATCTCCATAATGTCTTGAATGTCTCCAAGCACAAAGTCTTTAATCCTCGCTTTTGAATCATCCATTCCTATCTTCTCTTTGGATTGAATCCCCATTCATTTGTTGATGCCATTGGCTTGAGGTTTGAGGTAGCCTTTGAGTTCTTCAAGCCAATGCTTCACCTTTGTTGATCTACCAAGTCCTCCACTTGAATCAACACGTGTAGTCGCTTTTGATCTTCTTGAATCTAATTGGTGACTTTTTAGCTAGCTGCAGATACATGAGGTAATCACAATGATTTGTGTTTGATCATCATCAAAATCAAGGTGGAGAGTCCAATTCTCAATAGAGGTTAAGCAATATTTAATGACCAATTTGTTCTAGTGCTAAGTCCATGCCCGAAGATACAATATGTGACTGAAATGTGCCCCACAATCGGGAGCTACCCGCGGTGCTACTCACCGACCTCTTTTTCTTGGGTGATCGGTCAAGTACTTTCCTCCACTTAGTATATGTGCGATGTAAAGTTGTCGAGTAGACCCAGTCACTCCCATATCCTCTGTGACTATAGACTACCCCAAACACATAGGTCAAGTCAAGTGCTAGGTCAAAGTTCGTGTATTATCTATTTACATTTAAGTTCCATCAGTCATTCAGTTTGTTCAGTTTATTTACATCGTATCAGATGCGTACGATTGTTCTGTGGTGTCTCAATAGTCCATTTAATAGTCCACACAATTTTTACGATTTTACAAGCACAAATTACAATTTTACCAAGGGTTTAAAACAAGCGATTATACTAAGAAACTAGCACAAAATGATTATCACTAAGCAAATGAACTTAGAATATTTTTCTAAAACTAGTATATATATTTTTCAAGACTTTAAAATAATTAATAGGCATTTTTATTAATTTACAAAGGTCAAAAGTTAATTTTTTAAACCAAGAAAATGATTTTCACAATATATTCTAAGATTTATTTAGCACAAATCATATGTCAGAATTCTTCCAACAAGCTGTCAAATTGAGCGTATTAACTAGCACAACAACATATATTTTTCTCGTACGTCAGTGTACGTAAAAATCTTGAGATATGAATTTTAAAGAGAAAGTAGCTTTATTGGGTTTTGTCTTTAAAAAATTCATTGTGGGAGATGTACTTGCCTTTTGACGATGAAACCAACACCAAAGAGGCCGTTTCGTCGTTCCGGATTTTTTGGCTCCTCCCGTGTAATTTTCTAACACATATACAATTTATTATGATCAGCCCTTAAAATATAATATATTTAAATACACATATTTACGTATTTTCGTATTTAAAACCGTATTTCACAGTATCCATCCTTACACTGTTCACGTGCAGGGTTTCTTGCGTTCATGGAGTCACCGACAGTGAATGAGACGGCGAGTGAGGAGGCAGACGGTGGCAGTGGGCTCGCGGCGCAGCGGAGGACCGGTGGGGGCCAGCGATGGAGGTGTACGGCGGCCGTGGCGACAGTTGTGGCGTGGAGAAGGGGCGGTATTAGCTACTACTGTGGCAGCGACTACGGCGGAGGTAGGGGCGGTCTGGCGGTGTGGTTGGCGTCGGGGACGGAGGCGGGCTGGAGGAGGGGTCGGCGGGTGGTAGCATCGCAAGTGGGTGGCGTTGCAGGCGAGTGAAGCCTGTGGGGCTCGCGGGGTTGTTTAGCAGTGGCTGTTGGCTGTTGCTTGCGACGGAGCGCGATGGCGTCGGGGTGGTGGTGGCGACGGTGCGGAGGTGGCGGGGGACTCGGGGTTGTCGACGGCGGCCTGCGGTGGCGGCGACGGTAGCAGCCCACGGCGGGGCAGCGAGGGGAAGGAGGGAGTGGGGGTTGTGTGCAAGTTCTTGGGTGGCGGAGCGGAGAGCTCGCGGCGGCATCGACGTGGGCGAGCTCGGAGGAGGAGGAAGGGCGATGTCGGCTGCCTCGTCGGCAGTCGGAGATAAGGGAGGGATAGGGTGAGTGAGTGTTTCCTTGAGTTGCGTGAGAGGGGGAAGGGTAACTGCTGTTGTGTTGGGAGAGTGAGTAGAGTGGGTTGGGTTATTTATAGGTTTAGATAATAATTAAATGTAAAATAATTATTTATCAAATAATAAATATTGTAATAAGTTCAGATCCGAAAAAGTTGGACCTGACTAACTTAAGAGGCCATTTAAAGGGGTGGTTAGGGTAAATGTAAATAGATTAGGGTAATTAGTGAAATTGATTAGTAATAGTAGTTAGTCAATGTAATGAGTAAAACTATATTATTTTTATACAAAGATGTCGTTTTTCGCATACGTCTCCGAAAAATTCCCAAACAATTCTCCTGGGTTCGTATCATCGCGAGGATCACGAATACGATGTTCATTTCAGAGTTTGAGCTACGAAGATACGGGTTTTGGCCAAAACGTTTGGGTTGCGGGTTTGCAGGTTCTAGGTCAATTTGACTCCAAAAAAAATACGAAAATAATATGGGGAGTATTTAATGCCTATATAGTCATGTGATAAAAATTTCAAATCGTTTTGATAACGTTTATATAGAACATTAATGGACAATGATATTCTCATTGTATTCAATAGAAAAATAATTTAAAACTGTTTATAAATCTTTGACGAGTCTTAAAATCACGGAAATGAGTTATAATTATTTTGGTGATGCCAAATATTTTTTAATAAGAAATTTAAATTTTTTAAATGTCATACTCCTGACTACCCATTTTAAATTACTTTTAAAAATGTAAAATTACATAAAAATACGTAAATACTCGTATTGATGGATACAAGCCGTCACAAGAATTAAAAGTCAATAATGATCAACTGAAGCTTAATATAATGTGGCCATTAAATTAAAACTTGATGAAGGGGAATCAATGGACTTGGAGCATAAATTGAAGATCCAAAGCTCAAATCAAGGACTCATGAGAGTGCCATACTTGAAGACACGATGATCAAGCCTATTGATGAAGCTTGCACACACTTTTAAGTTGTCTTAGAATTTTTTATCTTAGTTGTCTTAGAATGATAAAGCTATTAAGTTGAAGCTTGCACACACTTTTGAATGATGTTTTCAATGTTTTAAACTTCTCTATTTATTTAGAAAACATAATAAAATGTTTTGAAAAAGTTTTGAAAAGATTTAAAATGTTTTCTCAAATAGATTGAACTTTTTTACCATGTATTATATAAATAGCCGACTACTTTTACTATAGTAGTCAACTACATTCTTGTGGAAAAAAGAGTTTTGTTCACCGCGGCTCAAAATAGTCGACTACATTAGACAGAATAGTAGATTACAGTTGATTGGACAATTGACTACTTTTTTAACTGTATTCGGCTACTGTGCTCTAGTAGCCTTAGAAAACACAGTTCTGTGATTTTCGTAAGGCTGTCAAAAGAGCCATTTGGGTGTATTTTGGGAAGCGATTTTCAATGGGTTTTAGCTCTATTTAAGGGGAGATTGCTGAGATTTTTTTAAAAACTTAGTGATCATTTTTAAGTAAATATACTAAAGCTTTCATCTTCTTCAAGCTCTCTAAAATTTTCAAAGGCCCAAAATCTTGTTTTGATTTCAAAGCTTTTAAGCACGAATTTTTCTTGGCCTTCTTTAATTTGAGAATCTTCTCAAGCTTCATTTGTTAGGTATTGGTGTTTTAGACCAATATTATTTTGATGATGATCACAATATTATGTTGTTACTAATGACTCTCATGTTTTAGTCTCATGATTATCAATTAAAGAATAGCATGATTTAGAGACTAATAGCTTGGTGCAAGGATGGACATCAAGAGGAACATTGCCAAAGCTTGGACAAGTTGTGCCAAAGCTTGGAAGATGATGGGGAGCATCAAGGCATCAAGTGCTTGAAGATTAGACTCTAAGGGAAGCAATGTAATACATGTAATATTTCATTTAATTACTTTTCTCTTTTTAAGTCTAGGATTATTGTAATGCCTTGATAGATGGTCTACTCATTCATGCATATACATATAACCATCTTAGTAAGCCTTAGGATTATCATAGAATCCAACCCAATAGGTTCATCATGCCAAATGACTCAATTGGAGTCTCTGGCTCTCCAACAGGCGACTGTTGAAGGAAGGACATGCGACTGGATTATTTCAGGCGCCTGGCCAGCCTTCTACAGCCGACTGTTGTGCACAGCTCAAGTCAACTTTTTATTGACTCTTTCTTGAGCTTTTAGACCAGACAACTGATGTTTATTATTCAGGTGCACTTCTTCCATTAGGCGCCTGGAAATTGTCTTACAGTTTTCTGTGTGCCAAAGTGCGTAACTTGCATTTTTTGGGCTTCAACCCACTTTATTAGTCAGTCGACTGATAAAGAGTTTTCAGTTGCATGTCTTGTTTCAGGCACCTGAGAGATGTTCGTCAGTAGTCTGAAAGTACAAGTGCATAAGTTGCATTTTCTCTGCTATTGTCCATCCCATGTGACAGTCACCTGACGAAGTCTTTACATGCAGCTGCACATTGTACATACGATTGTGTAGTCTTCTACAGTCGACTGTCCTGGCTTAGATTATAGCCGTTGGAAAAAATATAGTCGTTGATCAATCGACTGTCCGTACTTCATCAGTCGCCTGTCGATGCTGTAAAATCCCAGAATCTAGCCATTGCAGAATTCTGTCCTTGGCCTCTAGCTTGGGTTTTATGGGGTTTTAATGGCTTCTTATAAATATGAATGGGCTTAGGTCATTTAGAACTCTTGGAACTATTGAAGATCATTAAGGATCATTAAGCCACACTCCCAATTCTCATTTCCCTTCTCATGAGCACATTCCACTTCATGCTTTGAAGCAAGTTTAAAGTCATCCAAGTGCATTCAAGCTCTTCTCATCACTTGGTGATTCTCTTCCATGCCTTCATCTTCATATTGAGTAAGTTCATCTCAAGGCATATTTAAGAGTATGTATTTCATCTTTGTGTAAGTTGAAACCCGGGTTTTCTTTGTGAGAGCTGGTTTCTCTCTTTGTGAGAGGTTAACCCTTGTGTAGAGTTGGTTGAGTACTCTCTATGTGAGAGTTAGGTTCTTTTTATGTGAGAGAACAAAATCCTCCGTATGAGGTATCTCTGTGTGAGATTGTATTCAATACCTTGTGTAGGATTATAGTGAATATTTGGTGTGGCTGGACGTATCCATGTTTGGAAAAGCAGTGTAAATTCTTGTGTTTGCATTTGTATTGATTGTGTTTATTATTCTCCTCTTGCATTTATAATTCCGCATTTGCAAGTTTAATTTTTAATTACACAATCTATTGGCATTACTCTATTCACCCCCTTCTAGAGTGTTTGTTGTTAGTATTGCAAGGTAGACGGTCCTTACATCATCTTAATTTTCTGATATTCCAATTAAGATTTCATTGATCTCTAAAGTGTTTAATCTTCATTTCTTTTAGAGATCAAAAGCTTTTTCCTTAGCCATTTTCTCTTTACACAAAGCTTCATCTATGGGTTATAGGAATTTGTAAAAAGCTTCATCTACGAAAGAGGTTTGTAAAATCCACAAGAGTGGTGGTAAGTTGCATTTATTGGTCGTATTGTTTGGTTGGGTTATTGGGAAAAACATCTAGACAACACAAAAAATGTAATGTGTCTAATGACACTTTAAGACGACAACAATGAAGTAAATGACTCTAACAATGATAGCGATGGTGAATTTAATTTAGAGGATGAATATGAGAAATTATATCATGATGTTGAAAGATTAAATAAAAAAAGAAAAAGTTAGAGATTAATTTTAATAATTTGAATGTGATCAATAATTTGAATGATGATCACCATAAACTAAAGAGTAAGCATAACATTTTAGTGCATGACCGTGATTGCTTAAAGAGTAGTTATGATGATTTATCTCGGGAATGCTTGAAAATAGATAATAATGTTTCACTTCATGATCATAATTATAGAGTACTCTATTGGATGATTACAATTGTTTGAAGTTTAAACATGATGGGTTAGTATGTAAATATGATAGTTTAGTATGCAAATATGGTTATATGCCATGCAATCATGATTTATTGAAAAATGAGCACGCTATCTATGTATCTAGCATAAATGATAAATTAGATATGCTTGAGAATGATTTGCACACGAGTAAGCTAAAGCACAAAGAATTCGTTCTTAACCTTGAAAAGTTTAAGAAAAATCCAAGTACGAAAGCCATTCATGAACACAAGCATGTTGACACAACACATCATAGTGTTAGAAATGCTAGACACCTTCATATAAATGCTACTCATATTAGTTGTGCACGCAATATTCAAGTATTTTTGAATGAAAACGAATGACCTATTGGTAATTGTCTTATCTCTCAAAAAAGTATTGAATATTGCGTACATGCATGCAATATTCAAGTATTTTTGAATGAAAATGGATGACCTATTGGTTGCCTTATCTATCAAAGAAGTATTGAATACTGCGTATCTGCACGCACGCACGCACCAACAAACATGCCTAAAGTTGCTCGTGTGTATGCATGTCCACAAATCTTTCCTTAGGGCTTGACTATACATGTCTCATTGATTTAACATCCATGTTTCGTCAATTGTTTGCTCAATGTTCACCTTTTTCGAAATCTGAAACCAGCTCCATCCCTAAACTATTGTTGGACAAACATTGGGAGTAAAAGTGTACTCCCTACTGACCATTTGCATATATAGCCATAAATCTAGATCATATGCATGCCTGTAACTTTACTTCTATGACACATTATATTGTCTTCTCATATAATTATGCTCTACTTCATATAAGGACCAGGTAATATGTATGAAGGTCTTCTGCAGGTTTCAGGCAGCATGCTGAACGAGGGTGCCTCCCAGGAACAGCCCCTCCTTCCATGACTTATCATAAATCTTTAGGGAGAAGCGAACGCGGTCTGCGGTCTTCTGGCTGCATGTGAAAGTTCCAACCTTCACAAACACCCACTGGTCTGGTTGTAGTGCCAATATGTTCACCATCCTGACCTTCTTTGTGCCATTGGGCACTTCGAGACTTAAGCCCGCAGCCGTTGTGAACCTGGCAGATTTGGTCCTCTTCAGGATGAACAGAACTTCATATTTTTCTCCATGGTAGAAACTATCCATTGGGACACTGCCGGACACATGGAGCCAGGGGATTCGTATCAGTTCTGCAACTTCCACCTCCGGATCCCTGTACATAATAATAGAGAAGAAAGGTATCAGCAATAATTAAGAAAATTCAGGTGCTAGATCATGTGACTCCTCTGAACTACATGTCCTTCAATAGAATACAAAAATAATTACCAGGTATTATTGCTTGTTTACCAAGTTTAACGAATCCATTTAATGTATACCATGGTTAGAAAAATCGTCCAATACTGATATGTATCACCTGAATCAATTAGTTTTTCAAGCCTGCCAATACGATCCTTCTAAAACTGGATGACAACAATATCATTATTAGTTAATAACTACGACAAGATGAGACTTGGGTTTGAAGTGTCAAAAGTTGAAAATTTGATTCCGTAGAACGGTGAAATGTTCTCATTTACCAAGCAGGATCAAGGTCTGAAAAATGATGGATGCCAATACATATCGGTCTTTTCATATTGGAATTTTATGGATGATACTGATCTGACCCCTTTTATTGTGACTAGGCATAACTCTATGAGTTTCATTGTGATACATATAGTTTTGAGAAATTTCAGTTACAATATGAGGCTGAAACATTGAACTATAAAATGAAATAAATTGAAAGCCAATCTGTTCAGACAATATCTTTCCTGACAACAACCTGATAATGTAATGGAAGATTCACATAATCATGGGTAGATAAGCGCTAGCTAAAGCTGAAACTCAACTTGCAAACTAACACCAAGGCTAAGACGGCTTTCATGATACCTTATACGTACCATATGATATGCATGAAATAGTCGATATCAATACCACAACCACAAGCTGATACCGAACCCAATATTTCAAACCTTGATATGTAGATATGTGCGTGGAAAAATAGAAATTAATGGGCCTTATATGAGATATGAAATATATCTCTCTCATTCAATGACATGACGACGCATATTCTCCACATAGGATAAGGGTTCACATGAGATATACTTTTGCCCCCTATATATCATATGTCATATGAAGCTGTTAGTCATAGAAAACAACTTGTACTTTCTTACTCTGGGAGTTTTTGCCACTTCCAATAGCTCGGATCATCAGCATAACTGATGTTAAGCTCCCTTGCATAGATCATGTAGCTGCCAAGTCTCCTCTTTTTCTTAGTCCAATCAATCTAAATTGGCAGAAATATGTACATGCATATCAATACGAAGCAAAGATACAATGTAATGCGTATATGCATGCTTGTAATTATCAAATGCGGACTATATATGGGTTCGATTGGACTTGCCTGTTGATAAACAACTGCCATAGTTCAATTGCTTTTTTCTTATTTATGTGTTTGTCTCTCAAGACTAGCTTTTTTTGCTTAATAAAGATGCATATGGTCTCCCAGCATTATATATAGCACAAAGTCAGGTTGAGATGGTATAATCATCAATCATAGACATAGCCCAAGAATATATTCAGGATAAAGTGAACTGCCACTAACAGCATCTGATGCCCTCACTAAAACCTAAAATGCTCATCTGAAGATGCCATGATTAATGCTGATCAATAATGCATGAGAATCAATGCTATAATATGCAAATCCTGATACACAATCTTGGAATAATTAAAATAAGCTATCAGATTCTAACTGCAATCAGCTAAATGCCTTGCCTGTGATATAAACACTTGGATGCCATAAAACGAACTAAACACATGATATACTATTCAGCGTGGCATTCCAACTGATAATACTCATATAGTGCAACTATATGGGGAACGTAGAATTTGTTGTAGCACGGATTGGAAGTCTATTATATTTATAGGCTAAACAGGTTGGATCTGGGTCTGCATGAAATGTATCCGAACCGACCTGCCCTCTAGGCTTGTGTGGTTGAAGCAAGCCGAACCTTTTTGGGTTCGGGTTTGAGTCCATTGAGGAACTTGGTCCTTAAAAATGTTTTTGGCCATAATAATTAAGTTCATGTTAGTGTTCTGTTATCAATAAGATACTAAGTGATCTTTTGGGATTTTGATCTCATCATACGGTGAATGAAGAATCCTTTAAGGAGTATAATGGTTGCGAGTTGTATGTCTTTACGACAATTATTGTAATTAAAACATCTTATTTGAAATAATAGTAAGCTATTTGGTGCTTTTTTATCTATGTGATTCTTTGATACAATTAAGTATGTATGTTATTATATGATTATAGATATAAAGTCCTTGGAATTGTGTGAGGAATTGAGATCATGATGAGATCATAATAATGAGGCCAAATGGAGCCGCTTAAACATAAATCTTAAATGTTCATGGTCGTAGAAATATCAAAATGAGAACATTGATACTCCAGATAGACCAGTACACACTGATTTCTATCATAGCAATGGTAGTGTCTAGTCATATAGCTACTTGATGTGGGGATATCGTGATATAGTGTGCATGTACTTGTTAGAGAACAAGTTCACAGTACGACTCGTCAAGAAACGTTTATACAATAAATATACTCTGATGGTCAATAGAAGCTCATAGGTAGCAGTTGATACATCTTAGCATCTTGACCTGAGACGAGCTAAAGAACCTTGTAAAAGGAAAGTCTATGCTTAGACTTTTACTGACCAACGATGAAAGAGATCTTTGCTAGGTAATCGCTGGGCATAGTCCAAAGTGTGCGAATGGGGACGGTCAAGAAGGGATTTGTCTCCTTTGGATTTAAGAGCTTAGTGTCGTAGAGAGTCGATATAGATCCATAGTAAATAACTGACCAGGGTGGAGTGGATAAACTTATTAGAGCATTAAGTTTCAGCCAACTATTAGACTATGTTATCGTATGCATGGCTCTAGATTTTAGCATGTTAATGGGTTTATTAGTTTCTCATATACTATGCACCTTAGCAATATAGTTTTG
Source organism: Scilla litardierei (assembly GCA_030789695.1). Lineage (NCBI taxonomy): Eukaryota > Viridiplantae > Streptophyta > Magnoliopsida > Asparagales > Asparagaceae > Scilla > Scilla litardierei. The sequence goes on from CM061137.1 coordinate 118,279,152, forward strand.
ACACATGATAGCTATCACTGACATGCTTAATTTTGGTTCGGATGAGAATTCAGTCTCACACTAATCAGATAATAATGGTTCGGAAACAGGCTGACTTCACACGCAGCTAGCGTTACTGTCGTACCTTGACTCGAGCATAGAATATGATCGAGTCGCTGCCAATGTAAGAATTAGACTTTTAGATACTCACATCGATGATGACTTGTCACGAAAATTGAAAGGAAAAATCTTGATGTATAGAGATATACGGGATCGATCACAAAGAGTTATGATCAACTTCTTTGATGGAGAGAAGCACGTCGTAAGAGGAAGTGAATGTAAATAAGAAATGTTTCTAAAGAGTTACGAATATTTTAGCCATAAAAGAAAGCTAGAAACTCTACAAACCCATGTCCTAGTCGACATCGATGACGAGGCATCATCGATATGAGGTGGCCGGACGCTGGCGATGGCCGCCAGCCTAGTGGAAGCGGCAGCAGGTAGGCCCCACATAGCTATACACGACGGGGCCTAGTAAAGGGAGTGGGTTTAGGTTTTATGGATGCATGTTTAATCCATGTGTTGGATCCAAAACCATCTTGAAAACAACGAGTTTGACTCGAATTAGAAATATTAAGAGTTAAGTGATTTTTAAGAGTTTTAGTCTTTTAATTTCGCCTTATTTTTTTGATAAGAATTAGATTCAAATCTAGAATCCAATTGGGACTAAACGAGCTCAGAAAAAAGTTTTTTTTTCTATTTATGCGTTTAAGGATATTATTCGACTCCAACTTGAATTCCGAATCATACTTAGATTTTGAGGATCACAAATACTATATAAATGGATTCTCTTCTCCACTCTCAATGCATCATGAAATCTCACATTAAGAGATCAAATATCATAGCATCCAAGATCTTTTAGGAGGAAAGATCGAAGCCTTTTCAAAGGAAGAATTTTTCTCTATAAAGTAAAAGTTTTTCTTTCTTTTCATCCCAAGCACTAGAAATGTGTGGAGGCCAAGTTCAAGTTCTTAAAGAGCTCGTGGATTATGAAGAATCTACATCATCAGGGTAAATCTTCTATCGCACTTGGTTGGTAAAATAGCTTGTAGGTCTTCACCGAAAGAGATTAGGATCCGTGTGCATCATGATCGAATATCCAGGTAAAAGTAATTTTTTAATTTCAATATTTAGACTCATAGTTTTTGCAGTAGATCGTGGCTTCTTTTGCTAGGGTTTCGAAAAATTTGACTTTTCACTCTTCTGTCTTTTTTAGTTAGATTAGAAACTCTAGCATTGTTTCCTTACAAAAACTTTAAGGATGACAGTCTATCCATAATGGCCTCTCTTATCAATCTGAACACACCCATTTATAGGAAATCTAGAGTTCCTCTTTCGTTGATACGTTGTGGGTACCAAGACAATGGTTCAACTTCATGATGTTGCTAGTTGTCAAGATGTAGATTGTCTTCAAAGTACAACGATCAAAAGTCAAGATCCAGGGCTAAGGTAGTTGCTTCCTCTTGTCTTTTTTATATTTTTTTATCATGAATGAAAATTGTGGGTTTATATCCAGCTAAAATTAGCTAAACCTATATATAGTATCAAAGCCATGTTTAGCCTTCTGATTGTTTGCGCTATTATGATCTCCGTCACGGATTGATTTTAGGATGCTTTAGATCTATTTTAATTTTTGATCTTAATATAAAATTATGATATTTGTGTCATAATAATTATTAACATCGAAATACGGTGCAAAGATGATTAGATCTTAATGTAATCACATAAAGTCAAGATTTCATGTAGATTAATTTATTTCGTGTTTATTATTTTGTGGTGGAATTTATTTTGATGAAAATTTCGTGCAAAACCAGTAAATTTGTGATGGATGAATGATGGAAAAAATCTATTGGGTTCACCCAATATTAGGTATTTTGGGGTTTTAGAATATGTAGACAAGATGAACATTTCCGATTCTCCAAAAAATAGCATAGGGTGGAGTTTTCGAGGCATGTATTAGACTTAGCCTCATATGTCATTTGATATCCATTTTTCTTAATAATCCCTCTCAAAACACCCATCCCCACACACACCCTCCACCGCACACACAACCTTGTCCTCAAACTCAAAATGGATTCACGGTGAGTTTGTAAACCCAATTATAGAATAAACTGAGCAAGAACGATAGGAACAACCTGAATGCCGAATCATGAATGAATTGGGTGAAAAGAACATTTCGTGATAGGAACGGGAAAGAATCGAGAGAAGAGAACATTCCAAACAATGAACCAAAGCTTTGGGATCATATTAAGAGTGAAAAAGGAAAAATCCATAGTAATGAAGTTTGCTTATCCATACTAGTTGAACATACTAACTGAGAAATGAAGTTTGCAGCTTGCTCGTCAAACTAAGCGGAGGAAGAAACATATTAAATCAAGAAGAAATCAAGGAGGGAGAACCATAGTCGATGAACATACATAGCAAATGAAGTTTGCATATATTGCTCCATTACAAACTATTGCAGTAATATCCCAATAATATTAGCACACTCCTCTAGTTAATCATGCTATGTCATTCACATGATTTATCACTAAAGGACCATGTAATAAGCATAGAGGCTTCCTGCCAGTTTCAGCCAATATGCTGAATGAGGACACCTCCGAGGAACATGCCCTCCTTCCATGTTCTGTCCATAATCTGAAGGGAGAATTGAATGTGCCCAGCCCTCTGATTGCGCGTGAAAGTTCCGACTTTCACAAACACCCACTGATCTGGTTCCAGCGCCAGTATGTTCACGATCCTGTTCTTCTCCGTGCCATCGGGCAGTTTGAGATTTAAGCCTGCTACCGTTGAGAACCTTGCAGACTTGGTCCTCTTCAGAATGAAAAGAACCTCATATTTCTCTCCTGGGGAGAAACGGTCCATGGGCACATATCCGCACACATGAAGCCTGGAGATTTTTATCAGTTCTGCAACTTCCACTTCCGGATCCCTGTCCAAAATAACATAGATGTAATAACAATCAAGAAAATTTAAGTTCTGGATCCTTTAACCCCTCCGGCTCATCACATTCAATAAAAGAAAGTAGTAGTTATCGGTAACGGTTACTCATTTACCATGCTCATTGCACATGTATGTGCACAAAACAATAGGTACTGCTTACTCTGGGAGTTTTTGCCACCTCCAATATCTCGGGTCATCAGCATATCCGATGCTAAGCTCCCTCGCATAGATCGTGTAGCTGCCAAGCGTTCTCGTTCTCGTCTTCCAATCAATCTAAAATGGTAGAGAAATACGATAATAGTTAAGAGGCAAAATATAAGATGTAGTGCATATATGCATGCGAGTGTAATTTTCGATCAAAGATTATGCATATGGCTCGACTGGACTTGCCTCTTGAAAAACGACTGCCATAGTTGGATCACTTCTTTCTTCTTAATCTTGTCGTTTCTTAAAACTAGCTTTTTTATATCGCTTAATGGCAAAATGGATATGATATCCCAGCTTTATATATAGCACAAAGTCATGTTGAGCAGGTTGAATAAATAGTAGCAGGATATGTTCAGGGTAAAGCGAGCCACCACTTAGCAGCATCTCCCCTCACCAAAGCCTAATATGCTCATCTTAAGATGCCAGACTTAATGCTAGTCAATAATGCACCGAGATTTAATGCTAGGGTAGGCACATTCAGATGAAATACATTACTTGCCTCTAGATTATTCTAAACTGCTAAATATCAACATCGTGTCTTGATAGTCCATTGACCAGAAATATTCCGGATTGTGCTTTAAGCGGTTTGATTAAGCCTCATTATCATAATCTTATTATGATCCTAAATTCTCACGTTTATCAATGAAATTATATATTCAACGTACACATATATTTTCGCACCCAAAAAATATAGCACCCAAAAAAATGAACATATGCCTGCAACATTAGCCAACATGTTCTTTGGATGTAAATTGTTATTTTGGATGTAAACTTTGCTTATTCGCTGATAATTAACATTTTGATCCTTATATTTATGTACTCATATGCCATCGAGTACAACAGCATTGGCCAACATAATTCATGACATATAAGGAACCTACAAACGTTTAGCCAGCAATATGACCATATATATTCTCCTTCAAAAGCGAGGCTGAACGAGGGCTCCTGCAATCAGTATCCCAGACTTGATTCCTTCGTCGGGGTCTGAAAGCGAGAACTCAACAATTCCATCCTTGCGGGTAGCCGTGAAACTGCCAACTTTCAGATTAACCCAGCGGTTTCTTGCCAGGGCCGCGACGTCCACCACGTTCGACTTCCTAGTACCGTCTGGCAGCGTGAGCTGCAAACTCGCTGCAGTTCTGGCGTATGCATTGTCCCTCATTTTTACCACAAACAAAACCACATACTTCTGACCCGGAGTCAAATAGCTCATCTTTATGGATCCACTCACATGGAGGTACGAGACTTCGACAGCCTCCACAAATTCCAGGACCGGCGTTCTGTGAAATACAACATATGGGATTGAATTAAGATACCTTTTTTTTCTTCTGAAGATTGAAACAATATACTTACTACTCACCCTCTAACTTTAAGCCATTTAAAGTATCTTGAATCATCGCCATTTGCAACAAAAAGCCCCCTGGCGTAGATCATAAAGCTGCCAAATTTTGCTAGTTTCTTGGTCCAACGCGTCTAATTCAAAAACAAGAATTAAAAAAAAAAACAAATAACGTCCATCAGAACTCAAGAAACTAGAGGCTAAAAAATAGTATCATAGTATGTTGTGAGCTTGCCGCGGTGTCTTCTCCGAGGGACATCACAAGGTGGAGATGCTGGAGGAGGAAGCTGTCTGCCTTAATGGAGTAAGAATCTTCCATGATTCCTGCTTTGCTCACTTGCTTGACGACTCGTTGCAGCTCCGGGATGCGATCCCTATATATAGGATAGATGCATGCAAGCGTCACGCAATATGTTTCTTGTTATCAGTTTAGGAATCTATATATGTATGTAATGCACGGAGATGATGAGGCTTATAGATATTGGCTCCCTATGGCATCATGGTTGCTATGTCATTCTCAGAATAAAGCAAGAAGAGGATTAATGCAAGCAACAACGTACATCACAAAAGACCTGGTTCCATACAAAGATGAATATCTGTGAAGTCTATCAATCACAACTTGCTTTTTTTAGGGATGTAATGTTGAATGACAAATTTTCAAAAATAAGCCCAAAGTTAAAAATGATTTTAAGAATCGACAAAATTACGTCCGCGTTAAAATACAAAGAAGTTCGAAATTACTCTAAACCTTCTTGAACTTTCCATTTGCTATAAACTACCAAACTGCGTTAAGGAAGTTAAAAATGATATGTTTATCCTTGAACTACAGGAAACTGCCCTGTTAGCCCAAACAAATAAAAAAGGAAAACAATCTAAAGCTTACATATGGTTCCTAAAAATTAAAATTAAAAACTAATTAAAAACTATGCAATGCACATGTTAAAATTAGTTTTTTTTTAATATTTCATAAAAAATGCAATGAAATGTTTGACGAAATGTAGTTTAAAGAGACAAAAGGTAGTTTAGAGAGAATTTTGAATAAAGTTTTAAGAGAATTTAGAGAAGTTTAGAATGCTAGATTAGATATAATCGATGAAAGTTTTTGATAGTGTAGATAAATTCATTTTTAATTAGTCCAAATATGCTTTGCTGTCAAAATTCCTTGCATGATCTTTTTACTTAAAGAAATTACCGGCTAATGAATTGTGATTGTAACGTTCTAATATTAATTAAGCAATACAAAACACACATTCACTTTGCGTCATATTCCAATGATGGGCGATGAGCTTACGCCGTCAGCTATGTGTACTTTTTACTCTGTGCACGACTGTTAATTTACAAGTTTGTCATTACTCCCATGCACAACCCAATTATTTACAAGTTTGATTTTATTCCTCTTTTACCCTCGTCTGCCCCCCGGCGCTGCATCCCCGCAGCTGACGACAAGGTCTCCGACGACAATTTACTAAGGTTTGAAAGATGTGAGGCTGTGGATGTCAGGAGGGGAAGGTGATGCTGGGAATGTCAGAGGAGGGGGCTGCGAAGAGCGGGCGAGGGAAGAGGGAGAGGGTGCTGAGGAGGTTAGAGGAGGGAGAGGTGGGGCTAGGGAGGTCAGAGGAGACGGCGACAAAGTGCAAGGATGTCGGAGGAGGGGGCTGAGGAGGTGGGAGGGGTGGCGAAGGGGGCATGGGTAAGAGGGACAGCGGGGCTGTAAATGTCGGAGGAGGCAGAGAGCGCTGGGGAGGTTGAAGGAGAGGACGATCGCCATTCGGCCGTTTTACTCACATCTCACACCCAAAGGCATTTTTGAAAATTTGCTCCAGTTGGTGAGTAATTGTAGTAGCAAACTTGTAAATCAGAAGTCTGTACACACAGAGTAAAACGGTAGGGGTAGGCTCAGTTCCCGAATGGAGTTGCCCACCTCAAACAATAAATAAATTCCATGATTCCATCTATTGCTTGACGACTCCTTGTAATATTTGGATTAAATGATATGCACGTCAATATGTACACTACATTCATCCAACAAAAAAGCGAATATAGGACTGTTTGACTGCAAATGCCATGGTTTCATCCTTTCGTCTATCGAATTTTGGCTTCTCAGTGTACAGGCTATTCTGCAAGGCAAAACGATTCTATATAAGCTTCAAGGTAAAGCTCAAATCTTCTTTTCTAAACCATGTCAATGTCAAGAATAAAGCAAGAAACCGGTGAAGCATCTTCCCTCACCGAAACAAAGATAAGATACCTGATTATGTCAAGGATGGATGACTTACATTTGTCAAGCTAACAACAAATAAAAAGTTGACTGTCATCATAGCGAATCGAACTGCCAAGGAGCTGCCCTGTTTCTAAGGAAACCGATATATGTTGGGGCACCACCACAGTTCATAATGATGTCAGTGATGACAGAAGTAGGGGTTTCATAACGATGTCAATGACAACAACGTCATGGCTGAAGTTTGATCTCCAGTTGGTTTTAGAATCGCCATTGGAATTTTAAGAACGCTACATAAGAACGCTATCGTACAAAGAAAAACAAGGATGTTTCCCGTAACAAATATGGAAGATGGTTCATTTCCTGAATCCTGAAACAATGTTGACTGGTAATGCAACGCTATCGTACCATTGTTGCATATCCGGTTCAGTGTATGTTGTCACAGATGTACCCTTCATGCGCCTTTGAAAATACAATTCACTCCCTCCATGTTTTAAGTGCTTTGGATAGCACTCGTGCTTTCAATGCACCAAATTTTAGCAAAAAGCTTCCTTTCATGCTTGAATTACCAGCGATGAACTTCTTAGTGTTAACAAATGTACAATTAGCAAAAAGAGACAACGAAATGGCCTTTGCAAAAAGAAAGCATACCATATGTGTGTGTTCCTCGTCAAGAGTGTACTAGTAGACCGTCCTTGAACTTGGCCCTAGGAATGATCTAGTCTGCAGATAATTTCCAATATTGAGAGTCCGGCTCTGTTGTTCATGTAATTAGAGGTTAGAATTCCGGATATTAGCAAAGAAGCTAGTCTTCTGAACACTCATGGGAACTCAAGAAAAAATATTGGATATGCATCAAAAGCACAATGAAGAACTAATAAATTATTACGGCGAGCTTATTGAAATTCGCTGAAACTTTGTGGAAACTGGTTTATATCTCTAACATACAAGATAAAAACACATTGCATGAATATATTTTTGGTAATTTCAATGATGCAGTGGTAGAATCTGATCAGAATTTGGGCACTTTAAGGAAAGATGATCTCCTAATCATCAGAACAAGCATATAAGAATATCTGAAACAAGAAAAATAATTACATATATACGTCAACAAGCATACAAGGACTTGCAGCTATCTGAAACAAGAAAAATACGTAAATAGGTACATACATACACCGACAAGCATACAAGGACTTTCAGACACCAAAAAGAAGGGGGAAAATACACCATATGATAACATGGTTCATTTATGTCAATGGGGAAAGCTATTGGAGTACTCCCTAATATCCACAGTGTCAGAGAATATCCAATCCCTTTTTGCAGCAGTTTTCTAGATGCCAGTGATGTATTGGCCATGTTGGCCGATATGTTGGAAATAGGCACATGGCACCATAACATGAGCATTCTCAAGTTGTATGGGCATTTGGGGCCTTGTATGGGTGTAATATTGGCTTCGGGCCAATATTGTGGCATGATATATATGCCGCTTAAATTGGCTTGTTTGCGTGCGTGCGTGCGTGTTATTTTTTATAACTGCTGTGGGCTGTAGTTGTTGAACCCGACCTACAAGAGTTAAAAGAAAAAAAATTAAGATACAAATGTAAGCCGCAATGTCAGCACCAGGTGATATTGTGCCAATACAATGCCGCAAACGGCATACAGCTTGAGAAAACTAAAGTCATGGCACCCAAGGGCTGTTTTAGACATATCGGCCAACATGTCTAACGTGACGCCACCTTTTATCACCTTGGATCCACTCCCTATCAAACTAATAGTACCATATATCGAGCAAAAACACAGTAATGTATTGATGTGTAATATACACCCATAAAAGTTTTAACATATCAAAATTAAAAATACCCAAGTTCTAGTCAAAATTTGTATGAGCCAAATTCTCTTCAACAAAGAAAGAAAAAGAGGAGCAGAGAGCTTACTGGACATCAAATTCTCTACAAACTTAACAGCACTATAATAGTTATTCGAGGCTCCAGTTTCGACAAGAACAATGAACTTTTGCAAGGGAAGCCATGTAATCATCTGACCTGTGATCAATAACAACAGATAAGTTATATCTCGTGGAGCAAACCCTCAAAATTCCCCTAGCCTAGAAGAAAAGATTAGATGATAAATGACTAAAATAGATTAACTCGTCCATCTCAACAGCGCAATCTAAATTTCCAAATCAGCTTCAGAAGAAGTTTTAGAAGGACTGAACCTTGATCCATAAGGAGATTGACATGCAGCTAGTATATGAACTTTTGATCCATCAACATTCTTCTGCAACAATGAGAAAGAGAGTCGTTAGCTTAAATCTTTGTATACCCACATGCAAGGTAACAAAGATAATGCATTTGATTTTCCTGATGTCCCAAATTCAACTTATAGAAACACAGGATGGTGAGGGAACTTGTAATGTGCCTGTTTAAAAAAACAATTCTCTCTTTCAATTGGCCCATCAGCCCACCCCACTTGGGCTTATTATATTTCTTTCCCTTTCTTTTTATCTTTTTCACTGCAAAGCCCTTCGATCAAAACGAGCATGCGTTTCTCTCTCTCTCTTCGATCGCACGATCGTTCGAAACCCTAATTCGCTCGCTACGACCAATGAGAAAACCGAGCGATGCCTCTCGTACGACAGACAAGAAAGCCCTAGCGGGCATTTCGGAAGCTGGTGCCACCCCTCCAGCTTCAATCACACAGATCGCGCGACCTGACAGCCCCCACGTTTCTAACGCGACTTGGATTTTGGCCCCATAGGCATTTTGGAAAATTCAGATATTCTGTAATGTTTTTCGATTTAAAGCCTAGAGCTAGCCCTACCACGGCTATGCGAGATTTGTGAAGAAAACCTTCTAGCTTATTTCTTTAGTTTATTTCTTAGATAATTTGTCCCATGAATTTCCCTATTTCCCTTTGGTTAATCCCTAGTTAATTGTTCTATCGATTTGTAGTAGTTATTTAGCAAGTAGTTGATTTGTAGTAGTGAGTTGATAATTTCAGATCTGAAATAGCAATAAAAATCTCATTTTTTCATCAAACCCTAATGGATCGTAACATTTGGTATCAAGCAAATCGATCCTGATGGCAGCAAATTCGTTCTTTGCATCGGACGACAAGTTTGACGCACTCATGGAAGCTATCCGACAATGGAAGTTCTCCATCCATCAATGGAATCTCTCCATCGACCAACTGACGGCGGTGCTATTCCAGAAAATAGAGTCAGCCCCAGATCGGGAGCGAAAGGTGACACCATTCGGTGAGTTTCCTTCTCAAGGTGATCCGGCCCCAGATCTGAATTTTTCAAGTATAGATATACCAGTTCCAGAGAAGAAGAATGTCGTAGATCTGGAGAAGACGGAGGAAAACGACACAGATCTGAAGCTTCCAGACGACGACGAGCTAGATCTGACACCGACAGAGGACGACAAAGCCGATCTGACCACGGCGAGCCCCAATGGGTCGCCGCAACCATGACGAGCAACCAGAAGATCGCCGCAGCCATGGCGATCCCCAGGGGGTCACATCAGCTCTGGCGAGCCCCATGGGGGCATTGGCAAGAAGATCGATGCATCGGAGGGCATCCACGAGGACTTTCGAGCGTCCCCGGTGAGGTTTTGCATCGACACCACCTCCCACGGCTGCGCCCAAAGGAGACGAGCGCAACGGGCCGAAAATCGCCATCGTCAGACGCCGAAGCCGTCGAAAATCGCGATCGGCGCCCACGAGCCGCCGTTGGCTCGGGATCGGCTCGAACTAGCCGATCCCAAGCCGCAGATGATGGCTCCAGCCGGCTCAGCCAATGAACAGTGCGACTTTTCATTATTTCTGGATTTCTGGGCGATTTTCTTCAGATTTTCCACGCGGCTTCCGTATTTTGACTGTTCCGGGCCCGTTTGGAGTCCAAATTCAAAACGGAAAGTGTCAAGGCGTAGAAAACGCTACCACAGACACTTGCACTACTACAGCAATGTTTCGAGAAAGAGGGAGCTCGTGGGTGGCCTTTTGATCCAGAAGAGGCGAGGAGACATGCTCCAACACTCAGAAAAAGCGCACTCGTGGACCTCATGCACCACCTTGAGGACATAGTGGATTTTCGAAAACGGAGTAATGATGCGGCTTGGATTGTCCCCAAGGGTATTTTGGGAAATTCAGATATTATGTAAGTTTTTCTATTTAAAGACTAGAGCCGGCCCTAATGGGGCTATGCGAGATTTGTGAAGAAAGCCCTCTAGTTTATTTCTTTAGTTATTTCTTAGATAATTTGTCTTAAGAATTTCCATATTTCCCTTAGGTTAATCCCTAGTTAATTGTTCTATCGATTTGTAGCAGTTATTTAGCAAGTAGTTGATTTGTAGTAGTGATTTGACAATTTCAGATTTGAAATATCAATAAAAACTCCCCCTTTTCATCAAACCCTAGTGGATCCTAACAGCTCGGGGTTCCTCCGATTTCTATATATTCTCTCCTTCTCCTTCAAGTTCTACGCAAAAAATGCAAGTTCTTTCAAATTTTCTGAAGTTTTCGATCTGATTTTTTCGGCTTTTGAAGTCAATTCTTGCGGGAATTCTTGGATCTGTGCTGGTGATTTCGGTTCCTTGATTTCTTTGGCTTATCGGCAATTTTATGGTAGATCCTATCTTCTTATGCTTCTGATTAATTTCAGTTCCATTTTGCGTAAAATCTTGAGATGAATCGTTGGTTAATTTGTGCGGAAAAAATTGAATTTTTCTCAAGAACATCTGGAAATGATGATTTTGGGAACTAGTTTAGGGCTTGATTCCCTATTTATTTTTGTGGGGTTGGCTCCATTTTCTGCTGGGCATGGGGTCTCGGGTTCTCTGTGCTTGAGCTGTCTTGGGGTTCGGTTGACTCATTTACTTGCTACAGGAGCTTCGGCTTATTACCTGGGCTTCTTGGGGTGAATTGTCTTTCTACATGGGCATTGCTGGGGATGTGGCTTGCGGACCTGGATTGTGTAGGTCCCAATTGGTCGCTGGTGTTGTTGGGGGGTTTCGGGTGCTTGATGTTCTCGGGCTCTTATCCCCTGTGAGTCTGTTTGGGCTTTGGGACTACCTTACCCCATTGTTTTTGGTTCTCTAGCGCCAGTTCCTTGCTGTCCAGATCACATTCCACGTGGATCTTGCCATAGGGTCGGGTCCCCACACACACAACGTGATGAGATTTCCCAAAGCCTGATCCCTCCTCATATATATATATATATATATATATATATATATATATATATATATATATATACGAGGAGGGATCTTCTAACCCCCTTTAATAACCCCCTTTTTGACCCCCATCTTGGCCATCCATCCCATTTAATTCAATGGATCAGATTTGCTCCACCCCCAAGACATCTCATGTGATTTTTTGAAGAGATATTCAATTTCTCTTAAAATTCTCCAAAAAGTGAATCTCTAACCCTCTCTCTCTCACTTTAACAGCCATAAAACATTAAAATACCCCATAAAACCGGTTAAAGGATTGACTCTTAGTATTCTGTAAAAAGTACACACTCCTCAAGCCGTCATTCTCAGTTACACCAGAAAACAACCTCTCACTCCCATTCCTCTCTTTCTTTCTTTTTGATCAGCTTCTTCCTCTCTTTCTTCTTCCTTTGATTCTTCATCTTGCAAGCATAGGTGGACTCAAAATAGAGGAATAGAGGAAGGATCTTGCACAGGTTGAAAGGTACGCATCAGTGGCTTAGATTCCTACTTTTCCTTTTCTCTTCTATAGATTTAAACGAACATACCATAGCGGAAAAGATCATCTGGAAGTGGCTGGAAGGTTTTGGTAATGCCATATACAACTCCTAATACGACAGCAGTCACAGTACTAGAGAAACAAAAGAAAAAGAAATGGAAGATTAAATAGGCAATCGTGTTCACAGCCAAGCCAACAGATGGTAAAACACGAACAACAAGAAATGTATAAACTGAGAGATTAAAAAACCGAATGTCAGAACATTCAATTCCTACCTTTTTTTTGTTTTTTGCTCAACATATGATCATCTCATGCTGTCAAAATGAGAAAATAAACTGAAACCATAAAAAAATTTGAAAAAAATTCAAAACCCTACCTAAATATGTCGATAGATATCTTTTGAAAGATGAGGTCTTACACTTGACAGCAGAAAGTTCTGAGAGTGGACTGAAACCAATTGTTTCAGTCCACATATTGACAATTCTGAGTGGACTGAAACCATTGGTTTCAGTCCATATAATGACAGTTGAGTGGACTGAAACCAATGATTTCAGTCCACATATTGACATTTGAGTGGTTTCAGTCCACAGAAGAAAGTTGAGTAGACTGAAACTAATGGTTTCAGTCCACAGAAGAAATCAATGTGGACTGAAACCATTGGTTTCAGTCCACTCAACTTTCTATGGACTGAAACAGTGTTTCAGTCCACTTAAATGTCAATATGTGGACTGAACCCATTGGTTTCAGTCTACTCAGAACTGTCAATATGTGGACTGAAACCAATGGTTTCAGACCACTCAGAACTGTCAATATGTGGACTGAAACCATTGGTTTCAGTCCACTCAACTGTCAATATGTGGACTGAAACTAATGGTTTCAGTCCACTCAGAACTGTCAATATGTGGGCTGAAACCATTGGTTTCAGTCCACTCAGAACTTTCTTCTGTACTTCAACAGTTTCATCCAATGTTTCAGTCCACATATTGACAGTTCTGAGTAGACTGAAACCATTGGTTTCTGCCCACTCAACTGTCAATATGTGGACTGAAACCAATGGTTTCATTCTATCTTAGTACAATAATTATCTCAATACAATACTACGATGTTAATACTAATGTTGTTTTTATGTAATTGGTTTTAATGGACAGATAGATATCTGCTAAGCTAGATACTGTGGATGGTTTTGGATTAATTACTATTGAGCCTTCAATAGAAGAAAGTTCAGATTTTCAGCATGTGGATTGTGCAGAGAAGGAAGTTGATGTTGAACAAACACAAGCTGCAGAATCAAATTTCAATAGTGTTGGTAGTGCATTGGATGAAACTGTTGAAGCACCCATACAAGCAGATAATGTGTTGTATGTTGGGAAGAAGTTTCAATCTATAGAAGAAGCAGAAGAATGCTATACAAAATATGCTAGTAGCAAAAGTTATAGCATTAAGAAAAGAGGAACTGAGGGTACTAGAGTTATGGAAGTTGATAATGTCAGATTTACATGCACTTGCGAAGGAGCTCCAAGTAAAAAGAAGTTAGAAGATAAAAAATAAGTTCAATGAGAACAGATTGTAAGGCGAGGATACGGATGAAAAGAATGAGGTTTGATAACGGGTGGGTGGTTACTGTTTTCGATGATTCACACAATCATCTTATGATCAGCCCAAGTAAAATGAGTCTAATGAAGTCAAGAACAAGTTTTTCAAGTGCTGCAAAAACGTTGATTGAAGTTTTTGCTAAAGAACAACTTCAAATTAACAAAATCCCTCAGTTATTTGGTAGGGCTGCCAACTGTCCGTTTAATAGTAGAAAGTGTTACAATCATTTGAGAAATATCAGAGCTGAATATAATGATTGTGGAGATGCTCAAGCTGTGAGGGTGTATTTTGAACAGATGCGGTTGAAGGATAGTAATTTTTATTATGCAATTGATGTTGATGATGTTGGGAAAGCAGTTAACTTTTTCTGGATTGATGGAAAATCACGGTTAGCTTACAAACAATTCGGAGATGTTATCACATTTGATACAACATACAACACAACTAGGTATAAGATGTCATTTGGCCCTTTCACGGCTGTCAATCATCATGGACAATCAATTCTTTTTTGTTGTTGTTTGATAGAAAATGAAACCGAGGAGACTTTTGTATGGGTATTTAAGCAATGGCTGCTGGCTATGGAGGATAAGCACCCAGTGTCCATCATAACAGATCAAGATCCAGCTATGACTAAAGCAATTGCAGAGGTATTTCCTAATACAAGACACCGGTTTTGTCTTTGGCATATTAAAAAGAAATTTCCGAGCCACTTGAGCCACTTATATTTCAAGAAATCGGACTTTAAGAAAGAGATGACGTAGTGTATGCATCAAACACACACAATTGAAGAATTTGAAACCAAATGTGCAGCATTCATAATTAAGCATGACTTGCAGGAGCACAAATGTCTCAATGATATGTATGAGATTCGGCATAAGTGGATGCCGATTTATTGTATGAACACCTTTTTGCTGGAATGAATACCACACAAAGGTCTGAAAATATGAACTCCTTCGATATATTTGTTACAAGGAAGAAAAATTTAAGAGAGTTTGTGGAACAATATCACAAGGCGTTAGAGACTATATTTGTGAGGGAGCGGAAGGAGAACTTTGATTCAATTTATAAGCACATAATACCTGAATGTGAGGTTGGTTTGTTGATCTATGCTGCAGATATATACACTCAAAACATGCATAAAAAGTTCAATCATGAGTTCAAAGAAGGGTACAAGCATAGAGCTAATGAGCAAGAAACCGAAGGTGATGTTCGAACCTATGATGTTAGTTATAATGGGAATGAGAGCTCTTATGTGTTTTTAGTGAAGATGAATTTGACAACAAATGAGGGGTCATGTAGCTGCAAATACTTTGAATTCCAAGGTATCCATTGTAGACACATTTGCCATATTTTCCATCGGTTATACCAAACGGAGATCTCTCCATATTTCGTGTTGGCAAGGTGGGTGGAAGTATGCAAACATGGTTAAGGTGGGCGATGAAACCCAAGGTTTCAGTGACCAAACTTCCAGTGGAGGAGAGGAAGCAATCCGGGTTTGTCACATGTTCAAAGATATATCACAGTCTGTATACTTGGCTGGATCATCACAACATTTGTGCGACATCTTTTTGAAACGGAGCAGAGAATTGTTTGAGGAGTTAATTGGAGAAGATAAGAAGTTACTTGGCGTAGAGAATGTGGAGACATCCATATCTCATGAAGCTGGTTGTTCCAGAGTAGAAGTAGATGGGTTACTCTTAGACCCACACATTTCACAAACAAAAGTGAGGAAAAGAACAATCCTAACGCCAACTCAAGATGGTAGAGGTGACAATGAGAAAGAAACGGAGGTTTCACATGGAAACAGTAGTGGTAGAATTAAAAGTTCACTTGAGAAAGCAACTAGCCGGAAAAAAGCGACAGTGTGCAAGACATGCCTTGGGGTTGATGTTGGACATGATTCTTGAAATTGCTCTAAAAATCCTAAAGTGCTATCGAAGGCGAATGGTGGGCTGATGGAATGAAGTGCTTCCGGATGATGTTTGCAGGTAAAAATTACTACATGAATATATCTACCTCTTGTTTATGGGTAAAAATTTGAATCCATTCAGTACTGTTCAGATTTTGCACTGAAACCTAGGGTTTCAGTCCATTCAGTACTGTCCATATGTGGCATTGAAATCTAGGGTTTCAGTCACTGTATGTTCGGTACTAAGGGGACTGAAACACATGGTTTCAGTCCCCTTAGTACCGACCATACAGGGACTGAAACACAGGGTTTCAGTCCCCTTAGTACTGACCATACAGGGACTGAAACCCAGGGTTTCAGTCCCCTAATTACCTAACATACAGGAACTGAACCCCTGGGGTTCAGTCCCCTCAGTAGGGCTGAAACCCAGGGTTTCAGTGCCCTCAGTTTTGCTACACTACTGATGCATCCTTTTTCAAATTTGTACTCAGCATTCTAACTCATATGCCATTACTGAATTTTATGAAATTACATTCATTTAACTCCTTAACTTTGCTATGAATTTCTACCAATTCAGACATCAGCATGGCAACCAAGGAGGCCGATAGCCAAATGATGCAAGTACTGCTTTTACGAGCTATCATTATGTGGAGAACATACTGGGGTCAATGGAGACAGATGGACGTAGCATGAACAAATCCTGCTGTTTTAGAAATTAAATTTGTAAAATAAATTACCTTGTATTGTGATGTACAATTTTAATTATCAGTTTTGTACATGGAATACTCCTAAATTCCAAATTACCAATTTCATCTCATATTGTGATGTACTGTCCGTATTAGCAATGTAAATATCATCAAGTGTTTTAGTCCATGTATGTAATGTCCAGAATATTAAACATTCTGGATTTCAATATAGTATCAGTTTAGTTTCAGCTGTCCAAATATGGACTGAAACCATGGTTTCAATCTAGTTTCAGCTGTCCAAATATGGACTGAAACCATGGTTTCAGTCTAGTTTCAGCTGTCCAAATATGGACTAAAACTATGGACTGAAACCATGGTTTGATTCAATATACTACATCTGAAATATGGACTGAAACCATCCATATTTCAGCTGTCCAAATATGGACTGCAACCCATGGTTTCAGTCCATATTTGGACAGCTGAAATACGGACTGAAACCCGTGGTTTCAGTCCATATTTGGATAGCTTACAAAGTTCAACCAAGCATACTTAGCATATACAAATACATAGTTCAATCAAACATATACATGATTTGATTCAATATACTACAGCTGACAAAAATATACAAATTTCAAAGTTCAACCAAACTGTCAAAGTTCAACCAAGCTGTCCAAATATGGACCGAAACCCATGGTTTCAGTCCATATTTGGACAGCTGAAATATGGACTGAAACTCATGGTTTCAGTCCATATTTGGACAGCTTACATAGTTCAATCAAACATATACATGGTTTGATTCAATACACTACAGCTGACAAAAATATACAAATTTCAAAGTTCAACCAAACTGTCAAACTTCAACCAAACTGTCAAAAATATGGAGGACAGCTTACAAAGTTCAACCAAACATATACAAATTTCTTCCAACTGTTAAACCAATAATATACAAATTCCCCCCACTTTCAAACCGGCATACATAGCCATATTTATGAGCAGAATGTTCCCTAAGCCAACGTTTCCTTTGTTTGGCTTTTACTGCTCTTGCAATAGACCCTAGCGTCCCCGCCTCCTGTCCCTTTTCCTTTTGCTTCCCCTTTTCCTTCTCCTTCCCCTTTGAACTTCTATCCCCCGTTTCAGGTACGGCAGAAGATCACTCATCATCCAACACTGGCTTTTCTGCATTGGACATAAGAAACAAACAATGTTTCCACATTTGTTTATACTTATTGCCCCTCTTCCTTTCTTTCTTAACGTTTCTCTCCAATTCACGGATTCTTTCCGTGGAATTCTCCTCATCACGATTTTCGTTTTTCAGTTGCAAAAAATACTCTTCTTTCCGTGAGATAGTCAAGGAATCATATACCTGCAATTAAGACAAAAGCAGATGATTAAACGCATAATGGGTTATTAAAGAGTATCCATGAAGGCACTGAAACCATGGGTTTCAGCCCACTCAAGTCTCCATGAGAGCACTGAACCCCAGGGTTTCAGTGCAGTCAACTGGAAAGATTTCGCACTGAAACCCTGGGTTTCAGTGCCAAAACAGTACAGTTGAGTGCACTGAAACCCTGTGTTTCAGTGCCCTCATGGACTACATGAAGGCACTGAAACCATGTGTTTCAGCCCACTCAAGTCTCCATGAGAGCACTGAAACCCAGGGTTTCAGTGCACTCAACTGGAAAGATTTCGCACTGAAACCCTGGGTTTCAGTGCCAAAACAGTACAGTTGAGTGCACTGAAACCCTGGGTTTCAGTGCCCTCATGGAGACTACATGAAGGCACTGAAACCATGGGTTTCAGCCCACTCAAGGCTCCATGAGAGCACTGAAACCCAGGGTTTCAATGCCACTCAACTGGAAAGATTTTGCAGTGAACCCCTGGGTTTCAGTGTCAAAACAGTACACTTGTAAGGATAATAAAATAATTCTTACCAATTTAGCATTAAGCTCGCTCAGATCTATTCCAGCAATTGCTTTTCGGATTCCCAGTAAGTCCCATTTAAGGAATCTTGGTTCTTTTTCCTCATTCCCAGGGATCTCGTCAAATAGGTTGACATGCTCGCACAACCAATGCTAGAATACATTAAAAATATGTTAGTTACGGCATTGCATCAATATATATGAAAAATTATACTATACACTATCAAACTAACTTACAAGCAATCCGATAGTGCATCCCCCTATTGCTCCTTTTGAGTAGACATATTTCTTTACATTCTCCACGAGGAAGTTACATATCGCGGAAGCCCAAGCAATCTCAGAACATTTCTTAACCACTTGCAACGCTATTGAAGTAGTCATCGTCCCTCCGGTGTTGGGAAAGAATGTGCTTGCACAAAAAAGGAGGATTACCAAGGATCTTATTTCCTCTGGATCTCTAATCTCCTTTCCAAGGCACTTATCAATTGCCAATGATATCATAGCTAGCCTTATCTTCTGGCTCCAGTGAAGTATTCGTTCATGAATGTATCTCCTTTCTCCCCTCCCCTATACCATTTTCCAGAGGATGCCCTACTATTGGTAGTCCAAATATAACTCCAATATCAGTCAGCGTGACAGTCAAATACTTACTTCCAAGCTTGAATGCCATGTTGTCATGCTCATATGTGTTTAAAACTGTCATTATATCACTGTTATTCTTCTCCATTCGACCAAGATGTTCTGCATCTACTACAATCCCTTCTATCATCCAACGGAAGGGTGTTCTCTTTATTTCATCGCGCTCCGCAGCGCTAAGATGGTCCCATATTTCTCTTATCTTAATCGCCACAGTATGTAGAATAGATCTAAAGTGCAGCACAGTGTCTCTCATCCTACAATATAATTAGCATAAACATGATATTATAGCAAAACTGATTAAAATTAAACACTGAAACCCTGGGTTTCAGTCCTGACAACTTGGCAGTTTTGGCACTGAAACCCAGGGTTTCAGTCCCCTTAGTACTGACCCATTGGTTTCAGTCCACATATTGACAGTTGAGTGGATTGAAACCATTGGTTTCAGTCCACTCAACTGTCAATATGCACCCCACCAAATAGGCCATACACCCACAGTAAGCAAGGACCAATTCCAGCCATATCATAACTCAACAAGCTAACATTTACAATGTTAAATACGCATCTTGTCCCACCCAAAATAAGTTTTTTACCTAAACTTTACTTGACGATCTTGGCGAAACCATAGAAAATTGTCAAAATGAGAAAATTATCAAAAGCCTTAATTTCTGAAACCATAGAAATTCATGCTGTCACAATGAGAAAATTATCCGAAACCATAGAGATTTTTTGAAAAAAATTCAAAAAAATCAAAACCCTAACTACAAAATGTAGATAGATATCTTTTGAAAGATGCATTCTTACCTTGAATCAACGTACTCCTTCTACGCAAAGTCCTCCAACGCGACGTCCCTCAGATCAAAGTCCTCCTTCTACGTGAAGTCCCTCAGATCAAAGTCCTCCTACGCGAAGTCCCTCAGATCAGTCCTTCTACGCGAAAATCCCAAAAGCCCTAATTTTCCAAAACTGTTGACGATGGAGATTTTGATGACGAATCGAGTAACCCTGGCTTGCTGGAGGTCAGGGGAGATCTAGGTTGGGCACGAGATGGATGGGGGAGGTGAGATCTCTCCGATCACAGCCGTTTCAGAGAGAGATATAGAGGCGGCGACCCTCGGATAATTTTCGTGCTTGATGTTTACCAGAGAGAGATACCCGTTGGAAGAGAGTTGGTAAATTTTCGAGCTGCGTGCTGCAAAACTGTGAGAGGGAGAGAGAGATTGACTTCTACTTTTTTGGAGAATTTGAAGAGAAATTGAATCTCTCTTCAAAAACTCACATGAGATGTCTTGGGGGTGGAGCAAATCTGATCCATTGAATTAAATGGGATGGATGGCCAAGATAGGGGGTCAAAATGGGGTTATTTTAGGGGGTTAGAAGATCCCTCATATATATATATATATGAGGAATATGTAGGTGAGCTGACAGCGCAGGAAATTTTTCCTGCGTTGTCAGCGATTTGGGGGGGTAAAAACAATTTTTTTTGAATTTTTTGCACTAGTTAGATATACTTGTTAACTAGCTCCCCACAAATTTTCAGGCAATCCAACACCGTTTGAGCCTCCATTCATCGATTTCAAAAACGTTGCGCAAAACTGTCCGGTGTTGGATTGACCTGAAAATTTGTGGGGAGCCAATTAACAAGTATATCTAACAACTGCAAAAAAAATTTTAAAAAAATATTTTTAGAGGGCCCAAATCGCTGACAGCGCAGGAAAAAATTCCTGCGCTGTCAGCTCAGGCCCATATTCATATATATATATATATATATATGTACACATTTTCAGAATCTAATTTCAGCTAAATCTGAAGATAAACGGGAATATAAATATTTCAGTTTTATATTCTTTCTCAGTTTAGTTTAATGTAAAAAGTTTGATGTTGACTTTTAAGTTCAGTTTTCCTAATTGCATATTCTAGTGTGTAGAGGTAGAAGTAATTTCAGTAATTTTATCTTGAATGCAATTTCCACACGTATATAAGTACTTGTTGAATTCCATGGAAATCCTGCATTGTTAGGATTGATCTCATATCTTCAATTACACAATTTAAGGGTGATGCATGAAAGCGAAAGTGATTTGGGCTTGATTCTGGACTTGACACTTGATACATGTCTATGTTTAAAGCAGAGACTAGAACTTGGCATGTTACTAAGAAACCCTCTAGATTGTGTAAGTTACGATAATGAGTAAGATAGACAGCATCACCTGACATGGACGTAACACTTGAAACCAACTTGCTAACTAAACAACTTTACATGACTCGCTGGGGTTTTGGAAAAACTTATGATTGAGAGAGTGCAGGAGCGATTGGAGCCTTACTTTCGACCCGTATCTAGGAGGATTTCCATCTATACATCCTGAGTCATTGTCACTCAGCCCGGGGTAACGTCTCGCGGTCTAAGATTGTCTCCGGTTTGCATATCGTGCTCTCCGTTATAAGTTTACGATCTAAAATTTGACAACACTAAAAGTACAACCCTAATAATTGTTGACATTAGAATGACCTTAATGTGTTACTTTTGGCACTGTACCATTCATATGTGTTCGTCAATATACCTCTTGTTTTTGTTACTGTTGCTTGGTTAGATATCATCTACTCCCCCACTAGGTGACGAGCAGGAATATTCAGAGGCACCGGTTTACGAGGAGTCGGAGTTTGTCACCGGACGCTGAGCGTTAAGGGCTAGATGAGTGTGAGTGCTCTTTGTATCTTCATTTCCATGTACATCCGTTACAGCTTAAAGTGAGTTTGTACTTTACTTTCCTTGTACAGAACTCTGTAAGCCTGATATGAATGTAATGAAATGAAAAGAGTACTTTAATGCTGTTATTTTCTGATGTGCTTCACATTGTGTTCACTGATGTCTGCAGGACCTGCATAAAGTTGTA
Source organism: Scilla litardierei (assembly GCA_030789695.1). NCBI lineage: Eukaryota > Viridiplantae > Streptophyta > Magnoliopsida > Asparagales > Asparagaceae > Scilla > Scilla litardierei. The sequence goes on from CM061137.1 coordinate 118,301,244, forward strand.
CAAAAGTGACGGCACCCTCATACAGAGCGTTACAAGTGGTGGTTCGTGTAGGTCCGCAAAATCGCCTCGTGAACAGTGTAGAACAGGCAAGAAGTACGTAATCAAGATACTCAACTGACTTAATCTTATCTTTCTTATGAATATAGGTGTATGAAAGTTTACATACGCAAAAGACGTAGAGCATCTAAGAAATCGACTATGGCCAGAAACACTTTAGGATCAGGATCAGGATCAGGATCTGGGATGGGCAACCCTGGGTCGAACACTGTACACCAGATCTCGAACCAGGAGTTACGAGAGATGGTCCAGGCAATACAAAAGGAACCCATGCAAGATGGAGTGCAGCAGTTTCGGGCATTACGCCTGTCAACTTTTACTAGATGAGAGGACGCTCTGGCTGCAGACGAGTGGCTACGTTCGACTACCGATATGCTGAAGGCAGTACGTGCACCTCCTGATTCATGGGTTGACATGACGAGGCTACAACTGATAAGAGAGGACAAGATATGGTGGGACTCTGAAGAGGACCGACGGGCGCAACCGATCTCCTGGACACATTTAGGGAGACGTTCAATGCCCAGTACTTCTCACCAAAGGCGCAGATGGAGTTTGAGGCGCAATTCGTGGGCCTTAAGTAAGGCTCCATGACTGTGGAAGAATATGATGCTAAGTTTTTTAAGCTCAGCAGGTGCGTATTCTAACCCATGGCAGTTAACTATACCGTACACATATATTTACTAACGAATTGGTATTCCAGGTTTGCCAAGGACATGGTGTCCACCCCTCTGGCTCGGGCCAAGCGCTTTCAGTAGGGCCTGGACATTGATATTCGTGACAAGCAGGTTGGGTTCAAATTAAAAACACATGCTGACGTACTCTCCACAGCACGAGAGTATGAGTACGTACAGAGGGAGCGGGAACGAGAGTGACAGGCATGGCCCCTTCGAGATGACCACCACCTTCTACAGCAGCTTCTGCAGGGTCCAGTCAACAGCCCTCTACTCCCGCCGGGCAGTTATATTGACCCATCCAACATGCTTAGTTCAAGAGGCCAGCGCTGCAACATCAGCAGCAGCGATGCCCTATCCCGATCTGCCCGATATGGATGTTGAAATATACCAGCATTGTAGAATATCTACTGTAAAAGGCAATACTAAAGCTAGCTGGAAATTTTCTTATGCTCAATGTATTTCTCTTTTGGTAAGTCAGTGGAGAGCACCAAAGTAAATAAGTAGTGTAATTTTTTATAGAGTATCCGAAACCTACCCGGAACCATAGGGTCCAGGTACGTTTCGGGCATATGGTCCAACTGAGTAGGTTCCGGGTTCAAATTTTAGAAACCGGTCCCTTATCGGGTAAGGTCCGGGGAACATAAAAATAGGGTACCCGGACCCACACACCCCTAATTTCAGCAGACAAGATCGCAGGCTCCACCTCCCAGGCGCTAGACATTCACTATGACCGCTACAGAGGTCGACGCTACCCGACATGTTATCACAGGTACAACTTATTATTTTCAGTATTTAATTCTATTTTGCGCTCTAGTCACTGTATGCATAGACGTAGTGTCGATTATCTTAGTTATTAGGTATTGTACTAGTAGCAAGAAAAACCTGCCATTGCATTATTTGCCTCGGGAGCTTCTCACTGTTTCATGTTGAGACGATTCGTCGATCAACATAAAGTTCCTGAGTCACAACTAACCTCTTGTTGGGACATCAACACGGACGGAGGAGTGCTGAAGACGTCTAGTGGGTGTTCCTCTTGCCCCGTAGTGATATGCGAGCGATAGCTTTATGCTGATTTCCTGGTTATCGAGATGCCAAGTTGTGAAGCTGTCTTCAAGATGGACTGGTTAGGAACGTTTTACACTGCCATCGATTGTCAGTGTAGAGTGGTGATCAGTGTTCTAAATATCGGATATCGGACGCGTATCGGCCTAAGAAATTTGATTTCGGATTGCAGATATTGAAGATATATCAGAGATATTGACTAAATATCGGAGTGTCATATCGGAGGCTTAAAATGATGACATATACAAGCATAGATGTATCTAAGAAGATATAAATTATACTAACTCAAATAAAAGTATGTTTTGATTATACTTCCCTCGTTAAATATGAATATCAGGAATATTGACTAAATAGCAGTGTCGTATCAGAGACAAAATGATGTCAAATAAATCCAAAACTGGAAGGAAAAAAATCAAAAAACTGAATAACAAGGGCTCGACTACTCACCTTGATCAAAAAACACTTCCTTGCAAAAATTGAATGCCAGCTGACGAAGCTCAATCGATTCTCGCCGGAAATTTTCGTCGGACGGAGCTGAACAGAGTGGCATGAGGACCAGAGCATTGAGAGGAGAGGAGCGACGTGATTAAATTTAGGGTAAAGCAGTGATTATCCTTCAAAAAATCCCGATGCCTCATCATTTTAAGTAAATGATTTCGATCGGGTGACTCGGGTCGGATCCACTTTTAAGTGGACCAACCCGCTAACTTTATTTTACAAAAACAGTGAATTGCGGCCGATATTTCAAAAGGATATATCGGCCGCAATATCGGCCGCAATCCGATATTGCGGCGATATTTCTCCAAATATCGGAAGCCGCAATATATAAGCCTATATCGTATCGGCCTAGTGATAAAACCGATATTGCGGCCGATATATCGGATATCGGTCCGATATTTAGAACACTGGTGGTGATGTTAGAAATGCCTGATCATATGAAGTTTGAGTTCGTCAGAGGAAGCAGGTTCGAAGGGCCAATTAAGTTCAGAGCCAGACTGACGGAGACAATGGTGACCGCCATGAATGCTGAGCCGGAGAAACCAGAGGCTGTGCGAGAATTTCCGGATGTGTTTCCAAACGAACTTACAGGTTTGCCTCTGGATCGCGATGTTGAATTTCTAATTGATTTAGTACCGGGAGCCCAACCTATATCAAAGAAACCTTATCGTATGGCACCATCGGAATTAGAAGTGTGAACCCAGTTGGATGATCTTTTATAGAAAAAATGGATACAATCTAGTGTGTCATCTTGGGGTACCCCAGTGTTGCTAGTGAAGAAGAATGACAAGACCAGACACATGTGCATTGATTACAGAGAGCTCAACAAGGTTACGGTGAAGAAAAACAAGTATTCTCTTCCCTGTATTGACGATCTGTTTGATCAACTTGGTGGGTCAAGTGTCTATTCGAAGTTGGATCTCAGGACGAGTTACCACCAAGTGAGGGTTAGGAAGGAGGATGTGCCTAAGACTGCATTGCGGACTAGGTAAGGACACTATGAATTCTTAGTGATGTCGTTTGGTGTTACTAATGCGCCGGTTGAGTTCACGAGTCTTATGAACCTAGTGTTATATAAGTAATTGGATAAATTCGTGCTGGTGTACATTGATGATATCTTGGTGTACTCGAAGGAGAGACAAGATCGAACATTTTAGGAAGGTTCTTGGGACCTTGAGGCGACATCAGCTTTACGCCAAGTTTAGTAAATGTGAGTTTTTGTTAAGCAATGTGGCTTTCATGGGCCACATTGTGTCCGGAGATGTAATGGCCTGTTTTTATCTATACGTATTTCGTACGTATTTAATTAGTATAGTAATTTATTTGAGTAATTAATATATGATTTTATTTATTTTCATAGCTCGAGCATGCGACTTAGCGATCGCATTAATATCTTTAATTTTTGATTGATGTTGATTGCAGGGGCGAAATCGTATTAATCAAATCACATCTTAATTAAATCGAACTTTCGAATCAAAATATCTTAACCGAATAAATTATCTAATCTGAATCCGATAAATTCAATCTTGACCAAATCGATCTCTCCTAATCAAATATCGTACTTAGTTAGATTTCGAAACCAGATTTAAATCCTATCGTAATCAAATCTAACTTGACCCAAACCTTAACGAAACTGATCGTATTCAATCTTAATCAAACAGATATCCTAATCCTCATTCACTAAATCAGTTTCAGGAATATAAAACTCATTCTAACAAATGTTAAGAAACTTAAAATCATATCTTAATGAATCTTAATGGGTTTTGATGAAACCCAAAATATCTTAACAGTAATATTTCCTCAAATCCTAATTATCCTAACTAATTAATTGTTACATCCTAACTAATTAATTGTTACATCCTAACAACCCCCCATTTCATTTTCCCCACATCAGCCTCTCCAAGCACAGAACCCCACGAGGCCTACACGAAATCCCCACCCCATGTTCTCAACAACCCCCACATGCGCACACTTCTTCTATCAAACCAGACCCCACGAGTCTCACGTTTTCCCCCACTTCCCACGTCATCCACTCACGCACGAAATCCCCCCTACTCGTTTTAAAACAACCCAAATAAATATCTACCCTACTCTATAAAGCAAACCAAAAGAAAAGAGGATAGCAACAGCCTTTATTTCCTTCCTCATGTTCATCGTCTTCTTCCATTATCTCTCTCCCCTACAAAATTCCGTGCAAAACAAACTCCTCTTCTCTTTAAAACCCATGCAAAGGCAGACTCCCTCATCCCTTCTTCAAGCCAGCCCTACTACAAACCCAATGACTCTGACCTCCTTCCTCCCCTAACCCTAACTCGCGGCCCCCTTCCTCCTTCGCCGCCCCCGACAACTGCACGCCGTCGCATCACCCACCAACTTGCCTCCCTCCTCTCGTCACCACCGCTCCTCCACCCGCAACGGTGCCCATCCCTCACTCTCCGCCTTTCACCTCCCCTCTCACCGCTGGCGTTCGCGCGTCCCACCACCTCTCTCCGTTCAGCCCGCACAAACCCAGGCGCCTCCCTCCAAGCCTCCGAGCAACCCTACACCGCCTCGTCGGATCTTCGACGCACTCACCTCGACCGCGCCTCGCCCTCCGCCTTGCCCCCAGGCCCAACGCCGACAACCCCCTTCTCTCCTCTAACCTTCACTCCGATCGCCCCGACCTCCGACGCGTCGCTTCAAGCCTTCGACTCCCGCCACCCTCCTCAACCAGAGCCCTCCCCCTGTTTCCGACGGCCTCTCCTTCTCTCCCGATTCACCGCACGCGGTGCCCTGCCGTCCACAACCCCTCAACCTTTCACCACCCGCCATCAAAACGCTGCGGCCACCAACCCCGAACACCCGCCGACCGTCACCCCCCGTTTCACCAAAATAGATGAACCCGCCTCGGCCTCCACCCCTCTCCATCCTCCTTCACCGGCATCGGAGACCATCGCGTGTGCCACCAGCCCTCCACGACTCGTCGCCTGCGCCTCCTCAGCCTCCAAACCCACGTCACACTCGCCCTCACATGTTCCTCCTACACCCCAGCGCCTCAACCCACAGAGCAGCCCCCAGCCCGATCCGACCTCACCGCCGACCAAACCCCGACAGCCCGCCCACACAACCCCGCAGACTGCCTCTCCCAACACTCCGTCTCCACCTCACCTCGACCACCCTTCGCCTTCGTCCATCTCCCCTCCCTTCGACTTCGCCCAGCCAACCCCTCTCATTGTCCCTCCGACCAGCCCTCAGGCCCACGCCGCCAGTCCGCCTCTCTCCTTCCTCCTCCGAGACACACCACCAACCGCCGCGCCTCCGTGCCACCGCCATCGACAACGACGCGTCGCCCATCTCGTCGTTGTCAAGCCCTCTAAGCCGTTGCCCTGTTGACGTCTGGACGATTTCCAACAAACGTGACGAGTCACAAAGGATATACATTGAGTTTTAAATTTTAATATTTCGAAGGTTATTTCTATAACCATCTTTTATTATATAAGTTATCAGTAGGTAGGTTATAATATATTATAATATAAGTTAGTTAACTTTTATAATAAAAGTTAGCATATTATATTAGTAAGTGAGTTGGTGTTATGGCAGATGGGTGAATATGTTTGGTAATGGTGTATTATATATTTATTTATTTACTTATTTATTCACAACTATTCAAATGAAGGTTAGTATATTGTTAAATAGATATCTGTATACTTATATAGTTAAGTTGTAAATTGTGCATTATGATCAGGTTAACTCATTGAAACCCTTAACTAATTATAATCTAATGTCGCAGATAAAACACGCTCACCGTTTCGACCGCCTGGACACCCGAAATCATGTTTATCGGGCAAGAGTGCATTCTTTCTACACGTTTTAAAATATTGTTACATTTAATTGTTAAACCAAGACCTGCTAATATTGTTTATATCATAATGTGGATCCAGAGAAGGTGTCAGCGGTTCCAACCCCTAAGTTGGTGTCTGAGATTCAGAGCTTCTTGGGACTAGCTGGATACTATCGGAAGTTCATTCAGATCTTCTCGAAGATCGCGAAGCCAATGACGTGGTTGACAATGAAGAATGTTATGTTTGTTTGGACCAATGCGTGCAACGATGCATTTGATGAGCTGAAGAAGAGGCTGACTACGGCGCCGATTTTGATCATTCCAGATCAGATGAGAGGATTTGAGGTATTTTGCGATGCATCTGGCAAAGGTCCCGGATGTGTATTACACCAGCATGGCCGAGTCGTGGCGTATGCGTCCAGGCAACTGAAGACCAATGAGAAGAACTACCGCACTCATAACCTTGAGTTGGCGACAATCATTTTTGCCTTGAAGATCTAGAGGCACTTCTTGTTGGAAGAGCAGGTGAAGGTGTTCACAGACCACAAGAGCCTGAAATATCTTTTTACCCAGAAGGAGCTGAGCATGCGGTAACGTCGGTGGGTCGAGCTTATGGCGGACTACCAATCGACATCCAGTACCACCCTGGGAAGGTCAAAGTTGTACCTGACGCGATGAGACGTCTTCCAACGGTGATAATTCTAACGACTCAGTGGAGGCTTCACCAGAAAATCAGAAAGATGTGGATAGAAGTGGTATCGCCAGGAATGACTGCTTCTCTAATGAACCTTCAGATACAGTCGACTTTAGTAGATAGGATCAAGTCCGCTCAGATAGGAGATACAAAGCTGCAAAAGTTTAGAGAGTTGGTACTAGCTGGGCAGAGACCAGAATTTCAGATTTATGAGGACGGGTCCTTGAGATACGACAACAGGATCTGTGTGTCATCTGGATACATAAGAGAGGAACTGTTGAGTGAGGCTCACAGTTCTCTGTATTCCATTCAACCAGGCGGGACGAAGATGTACAAGGACATGAGGTAACACTACTGGTGGCATGTGACGAAGAGTGTTGCACGGAGTGTCGTTAAATGTATTGTGTGTCAATAGGTGAAGGATGAACATCACCACACTGCTGGATTGTTGCAGCCTTTGCTTATTCCAGAGGAAAGTGGCAGCACATCACGATGGACTTCGTGACAGGTTTACCTTGAAGTACGAAGCATAATGACGCCATTTATGTAATCGTCGACCAGTTGACCAAGTCGGCGCATTTCATACCATTCAGTATAGGCCAGTCGACAGAAACACTTGCCAAGAAATATATGGATGAAATTGTGAGATTGCATGGGGTTCCTGTTAGCATTGTTTCAGACATGGATACTCGATTTACGTCTCACTTCTGGAGGAGTTTGCAGGGGCATTTGAGCACACAGTTGAGCTTTAGCACCGCGTATCATCCACAGACGAACGGACAGTCGGAGCGTACGATACAGATTTTGGAGGATATGATGTGTGCTTGTATGTTAGACTTTAAGGGGTCGTGGAAAGATCACATGCACCTCGTTGAGTTCGCATACAACATCTATTAGGCCAGCATTGGAATGTCACCGTTTGAAGCACTGTACGAGAGAAAGTGCCGATCATCGTTGAGTTGGGATGATGGTGATCGAGAGCTCATTGGGCCTGAGATGATCGTAGAGACAATTGATGTGGTACGGACTATCAAGGAGAAGGTACAGCTGGCGCAGGACCGATACAAGTATTGGGCAGATTCGAAGCGACGACATCTGGAGTTTCAGCCGGACGATCATGTCTTCTTGAAGATCTCACCTAACAGAGGAATGATTCGGTTTGGTCGAAGAGGGAAACTTAGTTTACGGTACATTAGGCTCTTCGATGTGCTAGGGCGAGTGGGAGAAGTGGCGTATAGACTTGCATTGCATCCACCTCTCGAAGGGATGCATAATGTATTTCATGTATCCTAGCTGCGAAAGTACGTGAGAGACCCAACCCACGTAGTCGACCATTCGGAGATTACTGTGGGACCAGATTTGTCATATGAGAAGCAGCGGTGAGGATCGTAGATTGGCAGCAGAAGGCTCTCAAGAACAAAACGCTCAACATGGTGAAGGTGATGTGCATATAGACTCATCTGGAGAGTCTGCTTGGGAGAGAGAAGGTGAGATGAGAGAGCGTTATCCTTATTTATTGGATGTATCTTAGTTCTTTGAAATTCTCTCTTTCAATCGGCCCATCAGCCCAACCCACTTGGACTTATTATATTTCTTTCCCTTTCTTTTTTTCTTTTTCACTGCAGAGCCCTTCGATCAAAACGAGCGTGTGTTTCTCTCTCTCGCTTCGATCGCGCGATCGTTCGAAACCCGAATTCGCTTGCTTCGACCAATGAGAAAAACGAGCGGCGCCTCTCGTATGACCGACAAGAAAGCCCTAGCGGGCCATTCGAAAGCTGTCGCCGCCCCTCCCGCTTCAATCGCGCAGATCACGCGACCTGACAGCCCCACGTTTCCTCTAGGGGTTCCGACCTGACAGCCCCACGTTTCCTCTAGGGGTTCCTCCGATTTCTATATATCCTCTCATTCTTCGAGTGCAACGCAAAAATTGTACGTTCTTTCCAATTTCCAATTTTCTGGGGTTTCTGATTTGATTTCTTCGGCTTTTGGAGTCGATTCTTGCAGGAATTTCTTGGATCTGTGCGAGTGATTTCGGTTCTTTGATTTCTTTAATTCATCGGCAATTTTACGATAGATCTTATCTTCTTATGCTTCAGATTAATTTCAGTTCCATTTTACGTAAAATCTTGAGATGAATCATTAGTTAATTTGTGCGAAAAAAATTGGATTTTTCTCAAGAACTTCTGGAAATGATGATTATGGGAACTAGTTTAGGGCTTGATTCCCTATTGTTAATTTTTTTGGGGTTGGCTCCCTTTCCTGCTGAGCATGGGGTCCCGGATTCTCTGTGCTTGGGCTGTCTTAGGGTTTAGTTGACTCCTTTGCTAGCTACAAGAGCTTCGGCTTATTATCAAGGCTTCTTGGGGTTAATTGTCTTACAACATGGGTTCTTCTGGGGTTGTGGCTTGCGGACCTGGGTTGTGTGGGTCACAATTGGTCGCTAATGTTATTGAGGGGTTTCGGGTGCTTGCTGTCGTTGGGCTCATGTCCCTGATACGTTTCAGATCTAAATTTGAATTAAATATGAGATTTTTGTGGGTTTTGGAGTGGAAAAGATGGATTTTTATTGAATGAAAACTGAAAATACAAGATAACTAACCTCGATTTGAGAAGAGACCTTTTTCCTAGCTTTTCGATTCGAGATAAAAGCCTAAGATCTCCAACTAGTTGTCTGTGGACAAATTATCTTGGGGTTTCTTCAACAATTTTCAGCATAAGGGTCTCATGTCCCTAATACGTTTCACATTTGTATTTGAAGTAAATATGGGATTTTTGTGGGTTTTGGGGATGGAAAAGAGGGATTTTTATTGAATGGAAACTAAAAATACAAGATAACCAACATCGATTCGAGAAGAGACCTTTATCCTAACTTTCGATTCGAGATCAAAGCCTATGATCTCCAACTAGTTGTCTGTGGACAAATTATCTAGCCCCTACTAGCCGGCCCTAACTATAAATAAAAGAAAATTACGGATCTGAAAAATTTACGAAAACACCCACTTAATTTCTGAAATTGCAAAAGTGCCCCTAGTGGGCCGAAACTTCCCAAAACGCATCACTCCCTTGTGAGTCTGTTTGGGCTTTGGGACTGCCTTACCCCGTTGTTTTTGGTCGACTAGCCCCGGTTCCTTACTCTCCAGATAACATTCCATATGGATCTTGCCATAGGTTCGGGTCCCCCATAACGTGATGAAATTTTCCAAAGCCTGATCCTTTATACACACACACACACACACACACACACACACACATGTCTACATGTTCAGAAATCTAATTTCAGCTAAATCTGAAAATAAACTGGAATATAAATATTTCAGTTTTACTGTAACGCCCCCAAATCGTATAGCGGAAGACTTAAATAGATTATCAATAAGGGACGAAACAGCGGCGACGCGCGTACGAGAATGAACCCGTACACGTGCCAAGCCTCAGTGGTCATTTCATACTACACATTCAACTGCATAGGATCCAGAAAGTTTCTCCAAGAAGCCCAGAGCAAGATATAATACATCGCATATGTCTAGCCAAGTACATCATACAATAAGGAGTTCTAAAAACAAAACAAAACAAAACAAAATGTCTCCATCTGACGTCCTAGTGTACTTGCACAAAATTTTCGAACTCCACTTGGTGCCGACTTAGTGAGTACAAAATTTCTCACTAATAAATTTAATAGGCATATGTATAAATATTTACATAAAAAATGTGCATTGGAGTAACAATACTACTTGAACTGTGTCAATTGAATGTATATTAATTATATATCAAAACACGTTGAGTATTAATTCCCCTAATTTGGTTTTGATGATGAACAAACATAAATATCGGGTACTAATTCCCTTTGAGCACAGTTATGGAGATCGTTACCAATTTACTTTGTAGATCTCAAGCGACGTCTCAAGACTTCTTTAGAGCGCATGATCGTTGTGCCTGAAGCTTCGTTGAAGTTCAATAAGTTGTTTAATGAAGTCAAGGGATTCAGACTCACCTTGTTGGAGCTTTGAAGACGGATTATCGTGTATATTTATAATGTCTTCTAGCTTCGTTTCATAGAATGTTAAGCCTTGAGTTTTACTTACTTAGTTACCCTCATATCTATCCTATCTTATCTCTAGGAATGCCATAGAAGCCATTAGAAAGGGTTTCGTAGCTTATCGCTTCTTTTCTTGGCTTTTTGTGCATCTTGGTTGGTTCAAGTAGAAGAACCAATCGACTAGATGACAATCTAATCGGTTGGAAATTCTTCTTGAACCGACTAGTTATCTTGAGTATTCTAGCCTAATCATTGTTGACCAACTAGTCGGTCCAAGAATGTTCACCGACCGACTAGTTCTCAAACTAGTCGGTTAGTGTTTCTTCTTAGACCGACTAGATTTCCCCTCTTATTTCACTCAATTCTCTGTTTGAAACTAGTCGGTCCAAGAAGGTTCACCGACCGACTAGTTCACCAACTAATCGGTCAGTGATCCTTTTAGACCGATTAAGCTGATTTAATTTTCCAGCTGTTGGAGATTTTATTTCCACGATTTTTCTTGATCTGTTTTGATTCTTTCCATATATGTTTGATACGATTCAAACATGGAAATTCCTCTATTATGAGAGAGGATTCAGATCTAATTCTAGATCTATCGATCATCAAATTCAAAGGCTCTCTCTCTCGAAAATCTCTCACGTTTTTGACCTAATTTCTCCAAGAAATCTTGAGCTTTTGTGCGATCACTTTCCTGAAGGATTCAAAGATCATCACCTTCATCATCCTAGCCGTCTCCACCTGTTCATCTCAGTGGTGCTAGGGTTTTGTGATCGTTTCTCTCCATCTTTCTTCCTTGCCCTAACACCGTAAGTATTTCTCAAGGCATAGGCTTTTGTGGAGAGTTCTTTTATATATCATTAAACTTTATATTTGAGTTTTGCTCTCGGTTTGTGAGAGGTTCGTGATCCCGGGATGTGGGAGTCACGATTCGATCGTTGTATTGATTTATCTTATAGTAGTTTCTACAAAAAGTTTTTTAATGAAAACTTGAGTTAGTGGATTCTAACTCAAGTAGCCAGAAGGGATCCAGGTGCCTGGGACGTAGGATCACCGGGAACAAGTCGGTTAGACTTGGGTGGATCCGAACCCATTATATCTTGTGTTTGTGTTGCATTTTTCGTGTTGTCTATCATTATTCCGCATAGTTGTTTATGATTTCAAAATAATTAGGAATTATACTCTTGATTATTTTAAAGTACTATTCACCTCCCCTCTAGTACTTGTGCAGTAGCTTCCAGGGCATTACAAAACATGTCAAAGACATTTTTATGACTTGTCCAGATATATGAAAAGTACTTGAGCAAATGAACAATAAAATTCTTTTCTTTTCTTTTGTAAACCCTCTCAAATGTCCACTAAGGCTACGAATTATGGCCCATTAGCATGAGAATGCACAAGGCATCAGTAAACAAATAAATCATTCGTTAGTCGCCCGGGGACAGTGTACCAACCATTGCCATATGTTATACAAAGACCAATTCGCATGTATAAAAATGAGACTCCAGAGGTGGCCCCCACCATTCGTGTGGTGTGGTGTGGCACTTAGCTCTCAATATTGGCCGAAGACCAATACTTAAACAGGTACACTCGATACCATATGACAGGCTCATATATTAAACAGTTCATTCGAAGGTTTGAGGTCTCGGTTTCGGTCTCGATTTTGCTCTCTCGAAAATTTAGGTTTCGGTCTCGGTATCGCCCATTTCGGCGGTTTCGGAAGTAAGTTTCGGTTCGTCCGTATCGGTAGTTTCAAAAATTGTAAGTTACATGTAACTAACAATATTAGTTAAAATTTGTTACTAATAAAATAATGGCAACCTAATAAAGATAATTTGAAACTTATAACATAATTATGAACAATATTAGTTAAAAATATGCTATTCATGTTAACCATTTAGCTAAAAACACTCTTTCGTTAGTTACAATATGGCAAACTTGTAAATAATGCGTAATATGTTTAGACAAATGTAGGATGTGAATAGCGTGTCAATATCTCATTTTTGGGTTTTTTTTTGAGAATTTTTATTTAATTACACATTCTTCTTTCTCCGTCTTCGACCGTCTTCGACCGATATTGAACGGTATCTATCGATATCGGCTGGTATCGGTCGGTGTCGGTCGAAACTGGCTGACACTGTTCAGTATCGGCCGATACCGAAACTGACCCCTAGTTTTGGTCTCGTGATACCGAAACGACACAGCCGATACCCAAGGGTATCGGTCGAAACCTCAAACCTTGGTTCATTCCATAGTGGACAAATAAAATTCGTGGTATTTCACAAGATTTCGCACAATAATCATAACCGAAATAATATGCTCACGACAATCACATTATTTTAAATAATGCTTTCATTTTTAAAACAGTTCTGACATTAAACTATTCTTACTAGAGCATAAAAATTCATGAATTTTATGAAATAACCGTCATAGATCACTTTTTTAAAGCAAAATAGTCAATAAAACATAATGTTTTATTCAACATTTTATATAAAACTATTTCAGTAAGAAGAGTTGTACTCACCTTGTAGCGGTCAACTAAAAAAACGTTTTCGTGGCCCACGATGTAGGATACCTAGAATAATAACAATTTTGATCCTTAGTATCGTTTCATCAAAGTTTATAATATTGTACGCATGTTTCCAATTTATGAAGGGCCTTTCTACAATGTTTTAGAAAGTTCATGAGTCTCAAAAATAATTCTTAGAATTAAAGGGGATGTCTGCAATTTTGCAGAGTTCAGTTTATTTAATAAGAAGATTCTGGACCTAATAACAATTTAAATAACATATTGGGTTAAATTGAAAATTTCGCTTTCTTCTCCCTTCAACCTGTTGCACACCCGAACCCAAACATTTAGGTTCGACGGCAGCCTCCCTAGGCAGCGCCCAGGCCCGGCCATCGGACCCAGGGTGATCGGCAGACGGCGGTCGGCGGCCGGTGACCGATCGGGTTTTTTCATTTTTTTTTAAAAACAAACATTCATGCTGAAATTTTTACAAGAAAACCAAAGGTATCAAAGCCCTACTGTCTTGGTAAAATCCACCCTTCAATCTAATGGGATTTTAAGAGAGAATCATGGAAATAGAAGTTAGGTTTTAGGGAAAACATAGAAATTAGAGGATTTATACCTTTCTCTATTCCCTTCTTCTTGCCCTCAGAAATCACTAAAGGATCTTCCCCCTTCAACTTCTCTTTTGCTCCAATGGTGCTCTGCCCATTTCTTCCTCTTCTTCTTGGTTTTGTTTTGTTTTGTTTTGTTTTTCTATGAAACAAACTTGACGCGTGAATGAAGGGGGGAGATAGAAAGAAAAAAATAATAACAATGGGTTAGTGCTGGAATGCTATAGGTTTGACAAGTGTCCCTTTGGACACTTGTTGCTCATCATCCTCTCTTTGTTGCCATGTGTAGCAATATCAAATTTTCATTTTTTTAAAAGATGATTAACAATTTCAATCTATCATTATAATACAATATTCTATTTTCTGGGTTTCTACATCATCCCCTCTTAATAAAAAGTTTTGTTCTCGAACCTTCACATACCTCATTATTCGAAGAGTTCAGGATACTTCTCCCGCATGATATCCTCAAGTTCCCAAGTGGCTTCCCTCTCCGAATGATTACGCCATTTGACTTTTATGTACTTAATAGTTCGCTTCCTTAAAACCTGCTCCTTCTGATCCACCACGCGCTCAGGTAGCTCCTCGTAACTCAAGATTTTCTTTTAGCTTCAACGGTTCCAGCTCAACAACTTCATTGGGATCCTGAGTAAATTTCCTTAACATAGAAACATGAAATATGTTATGTACTCCGGTTAAGGATGGTGGTAGAGCGAGTCTGTAGGCCACTTGACCAATCCTCTCCAATATTTCAAATGGGCCGACAAATCTTGGGCTTAGTTTCCCTTGGATTCCAATTCTCCTTACTCCACGAGTAGGAGAGACCTTCAAAAACATATGGTCACCTACTTGGAATTCCAATTCTCTTCTCCTTTGATCTGCATAACTCTTTTGTCTGCTCTGAGCAATCCGGAGGTGTTCTCTTACTTGTTGAATCTTATCTATAGCTTGTTGTACTAATTCTGGACCAAGAAGTTTCCTTTCACCTACATCATCCCAATGAATAGGAGATCTACATTTACGCCCATATAAAAGTTCGTACGGTGCCGCCTTAATACTTGCATGATAACTGTTGTATGCAAATTCTGCTAAGGGCAAGTAATCCTCCCATGATCCTTTTAGGTCAAGTATACAACAACGCAACATATCTTTTAAAGTTTGAATCGTTCGCTCTGACTGACCATCTGTCTTTTAAAGTTTGAATCGTTCGCTCTGACTGACCATCTGTCTCGGGGTGATATGTTGAACTAAATCCAAGTTTTGTCTGCAGAGCTCGGTGTGCACTTTTCCAGTATTCAGATGTGAACCTACTATCTCGATCTGAAACTATTGACAGCGGCACCCCATGCAATCTTACGATTTCATTAATGTAAAGCTTGGTTAACTTTTCCATGGAAAATCGTAAATTGATGGGCAGGAAATGTGCTGATTTAGTTAGTCGATCGACTATTACACATATAGTGTCATTTCCCTTAGCTGATCTTGGTAACCCAGTGATAAAGTCCATGGTGATCTTCTCCCATTTCCACATTGGTAAATCAAAATTTTGAAGTAATCCGGCCAGTCTCTGATGTTCAGCTTTTACTTATTGACATATGATACACTCAGAGACGTATTTTGCAATTTCCCTTTTCATATTGTTTCACCAATAAAGGGGTTTCAAATCCTTGTACATCTTAGTTCCCCCACGGTGCATAGCATAAATTGATTGGTGGGCCTCTTTTAAGATTCTTCTTTTCAATTCCGGGATGTTTGGGACACAAATTCTACTTCCAACCCTCAAGAAACCATCACCATGCACCACAAATCCCGATTTACCTCCTGTTCTCATGTATTCAATGATTTTCTGCAGTTTGGGATCTTCAGTTTGGCGGGCCTTTATTTCATCCACTAATGAGGGTTGCACCATGTTATTTGCCAACAATGCTTGAGTATGATGAGATCTAATTTCGACTCCCATGCGGTCCAAGTCTCTTAATATGTATCTCTGAGATGTTGAAAGGCATGCCAAGTTACCAGCACTCTTACGGCTAAGAGCATCTGCGACTACATTTGCCTTACCCGGATGGTAATTTATTGTTAAATCATAATCTTTTAATAGTTTTAGCCATCTCCTTTGCCTTAAATTCAATTCCTTCTGAGTGAAGATATACTTCAGACTTTTGTGATCTGTATAAATTTCACACTGTACACCATAAAGATAATGCCTCCAAATCTTAGGCGCGAAGACTACCGCCGCCAGTTCTAGATCATGGGTTGGGTAGTTCTCCTCATATGGCTTCAATTGCCTGGAGGCGTATGCTACAACTCTTCCATTTTGCATAAGTACACAACCCAACCCTTTCCTTGAAGCATCACTAAAGATTGTAAATTCTGCATCTCCCGATGGTATGGTTAATACGGGTGCTGATGCCAATCTTTGCTTTAATTCTCTGAAGCTCCATTTTCACTCCTCTGTCCAGTCAAATTTGACCCCTTTTCTAACAAAACGGGTCAGCGAGGAGGCAATTCTTGAGAATCCTTCTACAAACCTCCTGTAATACCCAGCCAGGCCCAGAAAACTACGAATCTCCGAAACAGTAGTGGGTCTTTTCCAATTAACTATAGCTTCTACCTTCATATGGTCTACAGCGATTCCATCTTTGGATATGACATGACCAACAAATGCAACGCTCTCCAACCAGAATTCACACAAATAACTTCTCACTTCTTAAGGTCTGTAGTACGCACTTCAAATGTTCCTCATGCTGCTCTTTGTTTCTCGAATACACTAAAATGTCATCAATAAAAACTACTACAAAATGATCCAAATATGGCTTGAACACTCTATTTATAAGGTCCATAAAAGCAGCAGGTGCGTTCGTCAATCCGAATGGTAACACTAGAAATTAAAAGTGACCATAACGGGTACGAAATGCAGTTTTTGGAACATCATCCGCCTTAATCTTCAATTGATAATAGCCAGATCTCAAATCAATTTTTGAGAACACTTGAGCTCCTTTCAACTCATCAAATAAATCATCAATCCTTGGTAATGGATATTTGTTTTTTATTGTCATTTGATTTAACTCCCTGTAGTCAATGCACAGGCGAAAACTCCCGTCTTTCTTTCTCACAAACAATACCGGCGCACCCCATGGTGACACGCCGGGCCTGATAAACACATTATCTAAGAGCTCCTGCATTTGCTCTTGCAGTTCCTTTAATTCTGCTGGGGCCATCCAATATGATGCCTTGGAAATAGGGCATGTGCCTGGTACCAGATCAATGGAAAACTGAATATCTCTATCTGGAGGCATCCCAGGAAGTTCTTCAGGAAATACATCGGGAAAATCTCGAACAATAGGATTATCCCCTAAACTCACCTTTCCTTCATCTTTCGACTCCTTTAGAGAGGTTATATAACCATAACATCCAGCCCTCAACGGGCGGAAAGCTCTTAGGGTGGATATTATCCGTAAAGGTTCACGAGCTCTACTGCTCTCAAAACAAAATTCAGGCTTTCCAAGTAATCTAAATAACACCTTCTTTTCATGACATAAGATGGAAGCATGATTTACAGAGAGCCAATCCATCCCCAAGATGATATCAAAGTCATGCATCTCTAGTAAAACTAGATCCACTGGAAACTCCTCGTCTACAATCTTAATTTTACCCGTGTATCCTCTATTTGATATCAACATACTACCACCAGGTGTACTAACTACCAATTCTTGAGTTAATGTGTCACATGGTAAATGATTCCTTATAGT
Organism: Scilla litardierei; assembly: GCA_030789695.1. Taxonomy (NCBI): domain Eukaryota; kingdom Viridiplantae; phylum Streptophyta; class Magnoliopsida; order Asparagales; family Asparagaceae; genus Scilla; species Scilla litardierei. Next base: position 118,318,951 of record CM061137.1, read on the forward strand.
GAACTGTGCGGCAATAAAAGAATGAGACGCTCCAGAATCAAATAATACTCGAGCATTTGTCGATGAAAAAGAGATGTTACCAGATACTACGTCATTGTTAGCTTGAGCCTCCTGCTCGGTCAAGGAGTACACTCTGGCTTTAGCTTGAGGTTTTTGATTTGATCCACTGGACTGCCAGGTATGGGATGTTTTCTGAGATTGCCGCATCATAGGACAATCCGAAATCCGATGATCCTTCTGGCCACATCTCAAGCATGCACCTGAAACCCTCCAACAATTCTTCTCGTCATGACCAGTCTTGCCACATACTTTACACTTCACAGTCATCTGAACTGGGTTGGATCCCTCCTTACGTGCCACATGTGGTTTCTTGTTTTGCATGTTCCCTTTATAACCACCATTTCCCCCAAACCGAAACCTCTTCTTAGAATGATCCCCTCCAACTTCTTTCTTTGGTCTTGTATCAATTTCATTCTTCTCAATAACCAGGGCCTTCTTTAATACAGCTGCATACGTGGGAAGTTCAAAGGGAAAGTTCAAAGGAGCTGACATCTTTTTCTAAGTTCAAGTCGGAGCCCTTCTTCAAAACGACGAGCTCGTTGTTCTTCATCGGCAACAAGGTGCGGAGCGAACTTGGAAAGATAAGTGAATTCCTCTTCGTATTCAACAACACTTATCTTGCCTTGTTCCAAGTTTCGAAATTCTTGCTCCTTCAGTTTTCGAACTGTCTGTGGAAAGTATTTCTCATAAAAAATCTTCTTGAAATTTTCCCACGACATGTCATAAACTTTGTCTCCCAATGTCCTCTCCTGGAGCTGCCACCAACCATAGGCACGCCCTTTCAACATGAAAACATCATATCCCACTTTCTCATTATCTGGGCATTTCATGTATGTAAATGCTTTTTCTATCTCAGAAATCCAATGCTCCGACATCATTGGGTCAGTACTACCTTCAAAAGTAGGTGTGGTCAGCCTTTTGAACTCAGCCATGCCACTTCTCAACTTGGGTTGATCATTTCCTTGTATAGGTTGGATTCGATCAATCTGGTCTTGTTGTCTCTGGATGATATTGGTTATTCCTTGCAGCAATTGGGCAACAACGTTCGTCTCCATTTGGTTTTGTCCCGAACTTTGTCCTTGGTCAGTGCGAGATCCCATTGTTTGATTGATGGTCCGATTTAGGTCAATCCCTTGGTTCAGAGGAATATCACCGTTACCATCAGCCATCATATACATGGAAGAGAAAATAATAAATTTTCAATTGCCAGAAATGCTTACATGATTCATCCTAAATTTCATAACATACAATGTTTTACTACTATAACCAGATCAGGCTCATTCACCAAGACATTTCTTTCATTGATACAAAAAATTATATATATATATATATTCATTTCCATTAGATGTATTCTTACATACAAACATTTCTAGATAGTACATCAAAAAATTTCTGTAAATGATAGTTCAATCATCCTCTTACAAAAGGTCCACAAAAAGTTCACAAAAGTACATACTACCTCTCTTGTACTAGTAGTCACCTAGGGCCTAAAAATTTACATCGCTATTAGAGGCCACAGACTCTTTCGAGTCAGAATCATGTATTAGGATTATCTCATGCAAGGGATCTGCACCAGGCGATGATGGCTCCACAAAAACCGAAGTGATATCGACTTCGATCACATCAGTAGTATCTGATATGTTATGAACCTCGACGACAAAACTAGAAACATCCATATCAACAGTCACATCATCTGAGAGTTCAATCAGAGGGTCCCCCTCATGACCTATAGTTGGCCCATCTGATTCGCCCTCTACAGAGTTCATTGGCACACCCATAGAGCCCCAATGGTATGGATCCTCAAAATTAACGACATCAAAGGGTTGAATAAAGAGGTTATGCCACATGTCTGCTTCTACCATATCATCAGATAACTCCTCTGAATACTCCTTCATGGGTTCTTCCTCCTCTTCTATGGGCTCTTCTTCTGCTTCCATGGGATCTTCCTCCTCTCCCATGGGTTCATCCTCTTCATGACTTGCTCCTAAGGAGTTCTCATCCACAACATTTTCAGTCTCTATGCTCGCGCTAGTCGACATAAAGGAAGGATCTACAAGAAAACCATAATACCATCCATTAGATCCAATAAGGAATTCAATTCAATCACATGTACACATGTTATCCTAATAGTTCTCTTGTGACTTGGATTAAGGGCGAAGCATTTCATGGATTCCACAGGTTTGCATAAGCATAACTGATTTTATATAAGTCGCATACCTTACATAAAAATTGACAGCATGCATGGTGTATGGGCACCACGTCGCTATCACAGGAATATCATTCAATGACACGCACTATGACCTTGTCACCTTCCATTATCCTCGAATTATATATATATATATATATATATATATATATATATATATATATATATATATTCTTCTCTCCCTTCTTCAATTTAAATCCTTATGGTCTAAACCTGGCTCTGATACCACTTTACTGTAACGCCCCCAAATCGAATAGCGGAAGACTTAAATAGATTATCAACAACGGACGAAACAGCGGCGACGCGCGTACGAGAATGAACACGTACACATGCCAAGCCTCAGTGATCATTTCATACTACACATTCAACTGCATAGGATCCAGAAAGTTTCTCCAAGAAGCCCAGAGCAAGATATAATACATCGCATATGTCTAGCCAAGTACATCATACAATAAGGAGTTCTAAAAACAAAACAAAACAAAACAAAATGTCTCCATCTGACGTCCTAGTGTACTTAGCACAAAATTTTCGAACTCCACTTGGTGCCGACTTTGTTGTTCCTCCCAGCACCGATGGGCAGGTTAAGTACTATCTGAAATGGTTTTAAACAAAACCATTGGGTAAGCTACATGGCTTAGTGAGTACAAAATTTCTCACTAATAAATTTAATAGGCATATAAATACATTTACATAAAAAATGTGCATTGGAGTAACAATACTACTTGAACTGTGTCAATTGAATGTATATATAATTATATATCAAAACATGCTAAAGACATTTTTATGACTTGTCCATATATATGAAAAGTATTTGACCAAATGAACAATAAAATTCTTTTCTTTTCTTTTGTAAACCCACTCAAATGTCCACTAAGGCTACGAATTATGGCCCAGTAGCATGAGAATGCACAAGGCATCAGTAAACAAATAAATCATTCGTTAGTCGCCCGGGGACAGTGTACCAACCATTGCCATATGTTATACAAAGACCAATTCGTATGTATAAAAATGAGACTCTAGAGGTGGCCCCCACCATTCGTTTGGTGTGGTGTGGCACTTAGCTCTCAATATTTGGCCGAAGGCCAATATTTAAACAGGTACACTCAATACCATATGACAGGCTCATATATTAAACAGTTCATTCCATAGTGGACAAATGAAATTCGTGGTATTTCACAAGATTTCGCACAATAATCATAACCGAAATAATATGCTCACGACAATCACATTATTTTAAATAATGTTTTCATTTTTAAAACAGTTCTGACATTAAACTATTCTTACTAGAGCATAAAAATTCATGAATTTTATGAAATAACCGTCATAGATCACTTTTTTTAAAGCAAAATAGTCAATAAAACTTAATGTTTTATTCAACATTTTATATAAAACTATTTCAGTAAGAAGAGTTGTACTCACCTTGTAGCGGTCAACTAAAAAACGTTTTTGTGGCCCACGACGTAGGATACCTAGAATAATAACAAATTTGATCCTTAGTATCGTTTCATCAAAGTTTATACTATTGTACGCATGTTTCCAGTTTATGAAGGGCCTTTCTACAGTGTTTTAGAAAGTTCATGAGTCTCAAAAATGATTCTTAGAATTAAAGGGGCTGTCTGTAATTTTGCAGAGTTAAGTTTATTTAATAAGAAGATTCTGGACCTAATAACAATTTAAATACCATATTGGGTTAAATTGAAAATTTCGCTTTCTTCTCCCTTCAACATGTTGCCCACCCGAACCCAAACATTTAGGTTCGACGGTAGCCTCCCTAGGCAGCGCCCAGGCCGGGCCATCGGACCCGGGGCGGCCGACGACCGATCAGTTTTTTTTCAATTTTTTTAAAACAAACATTCATGCTGAATTTTTACAAGAAAACCAAAGGTATCAAAGGTATCAAAGCCCTACTGTCTTGGTAAAATCCACCCTTCAATCTAATGGGATTTTAAGAGAGAATCATGGAAACAGAAGTTAGGTTTTAGGGAAAACATAGAAATTAAAGGATTTATACCTCTCAATTCCCTTCTTCTTTCCCTCAGAAATCATTAAAGGATCTTCCCCCTTCAACTTCTCTTTTGCTCCAATGGTGCTCTGCCCGTTTCTTCCTCTTCTTCTTGGTTTTGTTTTGTTTTTTTCTATGAAACAAACTGGACGGGTGAATGAAGGGGGGAGATAGAAAGCAAAAAAATAATAACAATGGGTTAGTGCTGGAATGCTATAGGTTTGACAAGTGTCCCTCCCTTTGGACACTTGTAGCTCATCATCCTCTCTTTGCTGCCATGTGTAGCAATATCAAATTTTCATTTTTTTTAAAAAGATGATTAACAATTTCAATCTATCATTATAATATAATATTCTATTTTCTGGGTTTCTACATCATCCCCTCCTAATAAAAAGTTTTGTTCTCGAACCTTCACATACCTCATTATTCGAAGAGTTCAGGATACTTCTCTCGCATGATATCCTCAAGTTCCCAAGTGGTTTCCCTCTCCGAATGATTACGCCATTTGACTTTTATGTACTTAATAGTTTGCTTCCTTAAAACCTGCTCCTTCTGATCCACCACGCGCTCGGGTATCTCCTCGTAACTCAGATTTTCTTTTAGCTTCAACGGTTCCAGCTCAACAACTTCATTGGGATCCTGAGTAAATTTCCTTAACATAGAAACATGAAATACATTATGTGCTCCGGTTAAGGATGGGGTAGAGCGAGTCTGTAGGCCACTTGACCAATCCTCTCTAATAGTTCAAATGGGCCGACAAATCATGGGCTTAGTTTCCCTTGGATTCCAATTCTCCTTACTCGACCAGTAGGAGAGACCTCCAAAAACACATGGTCACCTACTTGGAATTCCAATTCTCTTCTCCTTCGATCTGCATAACTCTTTTGTCTGCTCTGAGCAATCCGGATGTGTTCTCGTACTTGTTGAATCTTATATATAGCTTGTTGTACTAATTCTGGACCAAGAAGTTTCCTTTCACCTACATCATCCCCTCCTAATAAAAAGTTTCGTCCTTGAAACTTCACATACCTCATTATTCGAAGAGTTCAGGATACTTCTCCCGCATGATATCCTCAAGTTCCCAAGTGGCTTCCCTCTCCGAATGATTACGCCATTTGACTTTTACGTACTTAATAGTTCGCTTCCTTAAAACCTACTCCTTCTGATCCACCACGCGCTCGGATATCTCCTCGTAACTCAGATTTTCTTTTAGCTTCAACGGTTCCAGCTCAACTACTTCATTGGGATCCTGAGTAAATTTCCTTAACATAGAAACATGAAATACGTTATGTACTCCAGTTAAGGATGGTGGTAGAGCAAGTCTGTAGGCCACTTGATCAATCCTCTCCAATATTTCAAATGGGCCAACAAATCTTGGGCTTAGTTTCCCTTGGATTCCAAATCTCCTAACTCGACGAGTAGGAGAGACCTTCAAAAACACATGATCACCTACTTGGAATTCCAATTCTCTTCTCCTTCGATCTGCATAACTCTTTTGTCTGCTCTGAGCAATCCGAAGGTGTTCTCTTACTTGTTGAATCTTATATATAGCTTGTTGTACTAATTCTGGACCAAGAAGTTTCATTTCACCTACATCATCCCAATGAATAAGAGATCTACATTTACGCCCATATAAAAGTTTGTACGGTGTCGTCTTAATACTTGCATAATAACTGTTGTTGTATGCAAATTCTGCTAAGGGCAAGTAATCCTCCCATGATCCTTTTAGGTCAAGTATACAACAACGCAACATATCTTCCAAAGTTTGAATCGTTCGCTCTGACTGACCATCTGTCTCGGGGTGATATGCTGAACTAAATCCAAGTTTTGTCTGCAGAGCTCGGTGTGCACTTTTCCAGTATTCAGATGTGAACCTACTATCTCGATCTGAAACTATTGACAACGGCACCCCATGCAATCTTACGATTTCATTAATGTAGAGCTTGGTTAACTTTTCCATGGAAAATCAGAAATTGTTGGGCAAGAAATATGCTGATTTAGTTAGTCGATCGACTATTACCCATATAGTGTCATTTCCCTTAGCTGATCTTGGTAACCCAATGATAAAGTCCAGGTGATCTTCTCCCATTTCCACATTGGTATATCTAAATTTTGAAGTAATCTGGCCGGTCTCTGATGTTCAGCTTTTACTTGTTGACATATTATACACTCAGAGACGTATTTTGCAATTTCCCTTTTCATATTGTTCCACCAATAAAGGGGTTTCAAATCCTTGTACATCTTAGTTCCCCCAGGGTGCATAGCATAAATTGATTGGTGGGCCTCTTTTAAGATTCTTCTTTTCAATTCCGGGATGTTTGGGACACAAATTCTACTTCCAAACCTCAAGGAACCATCACCATGCACCACAAATCCTGGTTTACCTCCTATTCTCATGTATTCAATGATTTTCTGCAGTTTGGGATATTCAGTTTGGCGGGCCTTTATTTCATCCACTAATGAGGGTTGCACCATGTTATTTGCCAACAATGCTTGAGTATGATGAGATCTAATTTCGACTCACATGCGGTCCAAGTCTCTTAATATGTATCTCTGAGATGTTAAAAGGCATGCCAAGCTACCAGCTCTCTTACGGCTAAGGGCATCTGCGACTACATTTGCCTTACCCGGATGGTAATTTATTGTTAAATCATAATCCTTTAATAGTTCTAGCCATCTCCTTTGCCTTAAATTCAATTCCTTCCGAGTGAAGATATACTTCAGACTTTTGTGATCTGTATAAATTTCACACTGTACACCAAAAAGATAATGCCTCCAAATCTTAAGCGCGAAGACTACTGCCGCCAGTTCTAGATCATGGGTTGGGTAGTTCTCCTCATATGGCTTCAATTGCCTGGAGGCGTATGCTACAACTCTTTCATTTTGCATAAGTACACAACCCAACCCTTTCCTTGAAGCATCACTGAAGATTGTAAATCATGCATCTCCCGATGGTATGGTTAACACGGGTGCTGATACCAATCTTTGCTTTAATTCTCTGAAGCTCCATTCGTTGATGTAGAAACCCAGAAAATAGAATATTATATTATAATGATAGATTGAAATTGTTAATCCTCTTTTTTAAAAAATGAAAATTTGATATTACTACACATGGCATCAAAGAGAGGATGATGAGCTACAAGTGTCTAAAGGGAGGGGCACTTGTCAAACCTACAGCATTCCAGCACTAACCCATTGTTATTATTATTTTTTCTTTCTATCTCCCCCCTTCATTCACCCGTCCAGTTTGTTACATAGAAAAAAACAAAACAAAACCAAGAAGAAGAGGAAGAAACGAGCAGAGCACCAACGGAGCAAAAGAGAAGTTGAAGGGGGAAGATCATTTAGTGATTTCTGAGGGCAAGAAGAAGGGAATAGAGAAAGGTATAAATCCTCTAATTTCTATGTTTTCCCTAAAACATAACTTCTATTTCCATGATTCTCTCTTAAAATCCCATTAGATTGAAGGGTGGATTTTACCAAGACAGTAGGGCTTTGATACCTTTGGTTTTCTTGTAAAAATTCAGCATGAATGTTTGTTTTTTAAATAAAAAACTGAAAAAAAACCGATCGGTCGCCGGCCGCCGGCCGCCGACCACCCCTGGTCTGATGGCCGGGGCTGGGCGCTGCCTCGGGAGGCTGCCGTCGAACCTAAATGTTTGGGTTCGGGTGTGCAACAGGTTGAAGGGAGAAGAAAGCGAAATTTTCAATTTAACCCAATATGTTATTTAAATTGTTATTAGGTCCAGAATCTTCTTATTAAATAAACTGAACTCTGCAAAATTGCAGACAGCCCCTTTAATTCTAAGAATTATTTTTGAGACTCATGAACTTTCTAAAACACTGTAGAAAGGCCCTTCATAAACTGGAAACATGCGTACAATAGTATACGATACTAAGGATCAAATTTGTTATTATTCTAGGTATCCTACGTCGTGGGCCACAAAAACGTTTTTTAGTCGACCGCTACAAGGTGAGTACAACTCTTCTTACTGAAATAGTTGTATATAAAACGTTGAATAAAACATTATGTTTTATTGACTATTTTGCTTTTTTTAAAAAAGTGATCTATGACGCTTATTTGATAAAATTCATGAATTTTTATGCTCTGGTAAGAATAGTTTAATGTCAGAACTGTTTTAAAAATGAAAACATTATTTAAAATAATGTGATTGTCGTGAGCATATTATTTCGGTTATGATTATTGTGCGAAATCTTGTGAAATACCACGAATTTCATTTGTCCACTATGGAATGAACTGTTTAATATATGAGCATGTCATATGGTATCGAGTGTACCTGTTTAAATATTGGCCTTCGGCCAAATATTGAGAGCTAAGTGCCACACCACACAACACGAATGGTGGGGGCCACCTCTAGAGTCTCATTTTTATACATGCGAATTGGTCTTTGTGTAACCTATGGCAAGGATTGGTACACTGTCCACGGGCGACTAACGAATGATTTATTTGTTTACTGATGCCTTGTGCGTTTCCATGCTACTGGGCCATAATTCGTAGCCTTAGTCGACATTTGAGAGGGTTTACAAAAGAAAAGAAAAGAATTTTATTGTTCATTTGGTCAAGTACTTTTCATATATCTAGACAAGTCATAAAAATGTCTTTGGCATGTTTTGATATATAATTATATTTACATTCAATTGACACAGTTCAAGTAGTATTATTACTCCAAGGCACATTTTTTATGTAAATGTATATACATATGCCTATTAAATTTATTAGTGAGAAATTTTGTACTCACTAAGCCGTGTAGCTTACCCAATGATTTTGTTTAAAACCATTTCAGATACTACTTAACCTGTCCATCGGTGCTGGGAGGAACAACAAAGTCGGCACCAAGTGGAGTTCGAATATTTTCTGCTAAGTACACTAGAATGTCAGATGGAGACATTTTGTTTTGTTTTGTTTTTAGAACTCCTTATTGTATGATATACTTGGCTAGACATATGCGATGTATTATATCTTGCTCTGGGCTTCTTGGAGAAACTTTCTGGATCATATGTAGTTTAATGTGTAGTATGAAATGACCACTGAGGCTTGGCACGTGTACAGGTTCATTCTCGTATACGCGTCGCCGCTGTTTCGTCCCTTGTTGATAATCTATTTAAGTCTTCCGCTATGCGATTTGGGGCGTTACAGTAAAGTGGTATCAGAGCCAGGTTTAGACCATAAGGATTTAAATTGAAGAATGGAGAGAAGAATATATATATATATAATTCGAGGATAATGGAAGGTGACAAGGTAATAGGGCGTGTCATTGAATGATATTCCTGTGATAGCGACGTGGTGCCCATACACCATGCATGCTGTCAAGTTTTATGTAAGATATGCGACTTATATAAAATCAGTTATGATTATGCAAACCTGTGGAATCCATGAAATGCTTCGCCCTTAATCCAAGTCACAAGAGAACTATTAGGGCAGCATGTGTACATGTGATTGAATTGAATTCCTTATTGGATCTAATGGATGGTATTATGGTTTTCTTGTAGATCATTCCTTTATGTCGACTAGCGCGAGCATAGAGACTGAAAATGTTGTGGATGAGAACTCCTTAGGAGCAAGTCATGAAGAGGATGAACCCATGGGAGAGGAGGAAGATCCCATGGAAGCAGAAGAAGAGCCCATAGAAGAGGAGGAAGAACCCATGAAGGAGTATTCAGAGGAGTTATCTGATGATATGGTAGAAGCAGACATGTGGCATAACCTCTTTATTCAACACTTTGATGTCGTTAATTTTGAGGATCCATACCATTGGGGCTCTATGGGTGTGCCAATGAACTCTGTAGAGGGCGAATCAGATGGGCCAACTATAGGTCATAAGGGGGACCCTCTGATTGAACTCTCAGATGATGTGACTGTTGATATGGATGTTTCTAGTTTTGTCGTCGAGGTTCATAACATATCAGATACTACTGATGTGATCGAAATCGATATCACTTCGGTTTTTGTGGAGCCATCATCGCCTGGTGCAGATCCCTTGCATGAGATAATCCTAATACATGATTCTGACTCGAAAGAGTCTGTGGCCTCTAATAGCGATGTAAATTTTTAGGCCCTAGGTGACTACTAGTACAAGAGGGGTAGTATGTACTTTTGGGAACTTTTTGTGGACCTTTTGTAAGAGGATGATTGAACTATCATTTACAGAAATTTTTTGATGTACTATCTAGAAATGTTTGTATGTAAGAATACATCTAATGGAAATGAATATATATATATATATATATAATTTTTTGTATCAATGAAAGAAATGTCTTGGTGAATGAGCCTGATCTGGTTATAGTAGTAAAACATTGTATGTTATGAAATTTAGGATGAATCATGTAAGCATTTCTGGCAATTGAAAATTTGTTATTTTCTCTTCCATGTATATGATGGCTGATGGTAACGGTGATATTCCTCTGAACCAAGGAATTGACCTAAATCAGACCATCAATCAAATAATGGGATCTCGCACTGACCAAGGACAAAGTTCGGGACAAAACCAAATGGAGACGAACGTTGTTGTCCAATTGCTGCTAGGAATAACCAATATCATCCAGAGACAACAAGACCAGATTGATCGAATCCAACCTATACAAGGAAATGATCAACCCAAGTTGAGAAGTGGCATGGCTGAGTTCAAAAGGCTGACCACACCTACTTTTGAAGGTAGTACTGACCCAATGATGTCGGAGCATTGGATTTCTGAGATAGAAAAAGCATTTACATACATGAAATTCCCAGATAATGAGAAAGTGGGATATGCTGCTTTCATGTTGAAAAGGCGTGCCTATGGTTGGTGGCAGCTCTTCTTTCTCAGTTTAGTTTAATGTAAAAAATTTGATGTTGACTTTAGGTTCAGTTTTCCTAATTGCATATGCTAGTGTGTAGAAGTAGAAGTATCTTCAGTAATTTTATCTTGAATGCAATTTCCACACGTATATAAGTACTTGTTGAATTCCATGGAAATCCTGCATTGTTAGGACTGATCTCATATCTTCAATTACACAATTTAATGGTGATGCATGAATGCGAAAGTGATTTGGGCTTGATTCTGGACTTGACACTTGATACCTATGTCTCTATTTAAAGCAGAGACTGAAACTTGGCATGTTACTAAGAACCCCTCTAGATTGTGTAAGTTAAGATAATGAGTAAGATAGACATCATCACCTGACGTGGACGTAACACTTGAAATCAACTTGCTAACTAAAAAACTTCACATGACTCGCCGGGATTTTGAAAAAACTTATGATTAAGAGAGTGCGGGAGCGATTGGAATCCTGTTTTCGGCCCGTATCTAGAAGGATTTTTGTCTATGGATCCTGGGTCCTTATCACTCGGCCCGGGGTAGCATCACGTGGTCCAAGATGGTCTCCGGGCTGCACATCGTGCTCTCCATTACAAGTTTACGATCTAAAATTTGACAACACTAAAAGTACAACCCTAGTAATTGTTGACATTAGAATGACTTAATGTGTTACTTTTGGCACTGTACCATTCATATTTGTTCGTCAATATATCTCTTGTTTTATTATTGTTGCTTGGTTAGTTATCATCTACTCTATGGAGCAGTGGTGCAAATTATGTTGTCCAACTAGGTAACGAGCAGGAATATTCGGAGGCACCGGTGTACGAGTTGGAGTTCGTCGTGCAGAACGCTGAGCGTTGAGGGCTCGTTGAGTGTGTGTTCTTTGTATTTTCATTTCCATGTACTTCCGTTTCAACTTAGAGTGAGTTTGTACTTTACTTTCCTTGTACAGAACTATGTAAGCCTGATATGAATGTAATGAAATGAAAAGAGTACTTTAATGCTGTTATTTTCTGCTTTGCTCCACATTGTTTTCACTGGTATCTGCAGGATCTGCATATAATTATAAAGTGACGGCACCCGGATACGAGGCATTACAGAACTTCATTGTAATTTAATCCTTAACACAAGCAAGAGGTCTGTTAAGGACGAGTTTTCATTGGTCAGCAGTAATCACCAGTATATGTCTTTCCTTTTCTATTTCTGTCTTAGTAGTAATGCCTAAAGCTGCACTTCTGCAAAATAAATTCTTTCCTGTTCCGTTTTTCCTTCTCTCATTAGCTGCTCAGATTCAGAACATTGGACGTCCTTTCTTCAGATTGTTTCATTTAAAACATTAAATATCAATATGCTAACTGCTTTTGTGATGCAATGCAATGGAGATTTTAGCTTAGACGAATTACATATGCTCCATATTCGTCTGATTGAATCTGATCTGTATAAACCTTGACTAAACCCTTTTTTTTCATTGACCTTTGAGTCAAAAGTAAGATGCCTCATAGCCCTATTGATTTTGTGTTCAGCCTCTTTGAATATAATCTTAAACATACTCAGTGAAACATAAAGTTTGCAAGAGCTCTGAATTTTACTGCCTATCATGTCCCTCTGAATGCTATGCTTGGCACTTTGGACGTGCCAATCTTTTCTGTGAGAAGAGTAGCAATCATGAGTCATCAAGGCTGCCTCTTAGGGTTTTTTCCCCTACTGACAAGTTTTAAGCATCCGAGGAACTGATCTTGTCACGGTGGTGCTTGGGTTATGGTTAGAGAGAATTTATGTTTTGATGTTCCATTTTTTCTAAATGACCTGCAAAATGCTTGCCGTTGAATCTTCGTGGTTAAGTCAGGTCCCTCACTATTATTTGATGTTATGCTTCTTTAAATTTTTATTCCCCTTCTACATCTCCCCTTTGTTTTGTCTTCATTACCACATCAAACTTGACCAATATTATCACGCCCCATGTGCTCTTCCCTTGAGCACGTAAATTGCATAACGAACCTCCTCTTAACATGTAGTTGAAAACTTTCTCCATCTCGATGATCCAGCTTTTAGCAGCCAACAGATCTATGCCACCCTCAAAATGTAGCGTCCGTCCATTACTCGGATCTTCATAAGTAGTTTGGGTCAGCTTCTGAGGTCTATGGAGCTGTTGGTTAATGCGTCTACTGGTCATAGGATTACAGTAGTCAAAGTCGGAAATAGTTGTACCACCACATGTTGGTCAAACTGATTCAGTCTTGAGCCAGAGCCACGAGAAGTCTTTAATCATAATATATGACCAAGTGGTTGAGAGAGTTATTATACTGGTTCATATGATTACTCCTATTTTCTTTGGACATCTTGCCCTACAAGGGCAATTTGTTCATAATTAGATATCATTTGAAGAAGTCCATCAATTAGAACATTAAATTTATAACTTATTCTTAATTCGTCAATCATACAAGAATCCTAGCCCTAATAATCAAATAACATAATCGAGGCTAGAACTGGCTAGAACTGCTTGAGGATCTAAAACCTAAGTTTTGATAGCATACCAATTATAACGCATCAAGCGAAGACTTCTAAGAGGTTATAGATCCTGCAATTTCTCTGCCCAAGCAATAATAATGCTAGAGGGTCTAAAACCTAAGATCTGATATCATACCCATTATAATGCAGAAGTGACGAATTCTCAAGAGGCTGGAATTTCTCCTGCTCGAGCAACAATACAGTTTTTCCATTGTTCCTCCCACAAAAAACGTAGCCACCATTAATTGTTGAGGTCAGGAGATTTCTCATGCACCAAAATTCCTCTTGTCATATATCCAATAGTGACTATTCTGTCAGAACTTGGAGTATTACATTCTCCTCCATCTAGAGTATGGCATACTCGCTATACTGACAATTCACCTATCACTGTAAGATTCTAGACGCGGTTCCCATAGATTCCAAACATGACTCCCACAGATTCAAAAAGTGAGCCCACCTCACCCATGTGTGGCATGGCACTTACACGTAGATTCCACACTTATGCCCGGTGCAAGTCTCTAATACCATTTGTAATGCCCCAAGCAAAAGCTTGTTAGACGGTCACCATACCTACCAAGGACGCTCAACAATACAGTTCAATTTTTTCATGACTCCTCCCTTAAAAATGCTAGTTACCATTAATCCTTGAGTTCATAGGAATTCTTATATACCATGGACCTCTTTTCATACATCGAATATGATAATTCGCTCAGAACTTGGGGTGTTACACACACCTTTCTTTTAAAAAAATAAAGTATATTGAACAAGAGATAAATCTAAGCGTTAGCAAGGCCTTGCTATGACAGTGATATATAAGAAGTATAAAATTAGTATCTGACTTTGTGGCCGGATCTAAATCGGGACAGATTAAATTCATTATTGGTGTTGTCAAACGTATGAGTCATATTTTTGTTATCCTTCCTTTCTTCTTAAGAGAAAAGGGAACATGCCACCAATCTTGGTTACTTAGTAGACAACGAAAACAAAACCCCCTCAATTAAGCCATTACTGATTATAGTTTCTAACTTCGTGACTATTCCATCTGATACAATATCTTCCATTTTCCTGCAACGCTTACACCAAAATCGAAACTTATCTCATAATGTTAGACTGCATAATTGCCCAAGTATAACTAACAAGGAGGCAAACTTTTCCAGAGGAAAAAAGCTTCGCTGAAGATTTTTCAGATTTTATTTCGTCAGTGGTTTCATTCAGTGGTATTAACAAGCTGAGAGTTCAATTCATTAATTGTTCCACTCGGTGATATCAAGTTAATCAAGCATTGCAGAAGGCAGTTGATCATTTTACCTTTCCAAACATAGTCTAATTAGTTTTTATTTATAGAGGGGGAAAACAAAGGACTCAGGATACCCTAAAGAATAAGATTATGATAGTTGCCTGCAAAAAGAACTGCAAACCTGAGATTCATGATAAAGTCCAGCATATAGTGAAGCATAAAAATACTCATTCTCTTGGCCATTCATGAACTTCGAAACAAGCTGAACAAACAAACATGAATTGAATGAGTTATTGGTAATATGTAATCGCAAAATTACAGAATGTATACATGCAGTGCTCCAAGTATCTTGATCAAAGTAGAACCACCATCCTAGTTTAATTAATTTTTCATTCTTTTTAAGGGATTTTATTCAAGTTTGCATAAATCAGGAATAATGATGTAATCTTTACGTGATTCGCAATGTTGAAAATATAAGTCATCTGGGTGATTAACTTACGACAGACGTGGTCTACTATATTGACATGGACGCCTTTTCCAACCGCAGACATTCTGCATGAGGGAACATCATGGTTCACATCATCTCATGCTCATAGATAAATGGTAGCATGAATAATCTAGAAGATTCTCACATGTGAACATCATTGTTTCACTTGCTAAGACTCTTTTTTCCAAATTACAATTTGGTTCGTTAAGTATTAAAAACATAGAAATAAAATAACGAATCCTAAAATCCCCTAAAATACTCAAAAAATGGCTAGCCGCATGTGCAACCACATTGTAGCGGTGGCTGGTCCCAATCAAAGGCTCGGTCAATGACACTCAGCCTGGTCAATGGTGGCTCGGCTCGAGCCGAATCTATATCGGCTAAGTCGGATTGGATTTGAGCCAATGAACACTGTCGGCTCGAGTTGATTACGATCGGCTTGAGTCGGCTCAATTCGATCTAATAAACACTGTTGGTGGTTAAGCTTGTCATCAAAAACTGTTCGCTATAGTTATTACTGTAATAGATCGATGCTGACGATTTTTGTGGTCAATTTTTGCAGGTGTTTCTCATCGAAGATTGTTGCTTCAAATGAGACGGATGATGGCGATGCTAGCGATGTGATTGACATGATCTATCAATATCGGGAACATTAGCGATGTCGTTATTCAACATCGAAAGTGACGATGACAATGATCGAGGGCGGCAGTCATGGGGTTTGAGCATGGAGACATTGGTGGAGGCACCTCTGATGAAGGCGGTGATGGTATAAAGTGATAATGGCGGTAAGGGTTACATTGATCTTAGTTAGAATTTGAGTTTGGTGCAGGAGAAGATGAATAGTAGATTTTTTTAATTTTGGATATTTTTTTGATTTTGTTGATTCAAAAATACTGAAGATTTAGGAAAAATAAAAAACATAGAAATTTGTTAAAAAAATTACAGCCATGGTTTTTAATGGGGAGATTTTTTTGGATCTAACCATAAAAAATCTAATCTAAAATTGAAAATTTTTGGAAAAAGTCGGGAATCTCGATTTTGATACAAGATTTAATGCAAACTGAGTGAGATTTTTTGGGGAATTGGGAAATTTTTGAGGAAAAACAATTGGGAAAATTAGGATTCCAATGCTTCCCACTAAAGAATTAGATTTCTCGTCAAATTAGATGATGGGGGACCAGTCGGGTCCAAATTCCTTTTTTATTTCGTATATTGATTTTTATTTTATTTTAGGTTTTTGTATTGATTAGGATTTAATTTTGTATTTTTATTTTATTTTATTTTATTTTATTTTGAGTTAACCCGAATAGTGTTAGGAAAAGTTTGTAAGCCTATATAAAGGCATTAGACTTATTTTATGTACAATGAATGGATCAATGAAAAGTTCAATGAGAGTTTCTCAAAACCTATGAATGGTTCCCCCTTCCTTGGTGAGAAGCCTCGAAAAATCTTGGTGAGAAGCCAAAACCCATAGTTATCTAATTTCTTCCCCAACTCCACCAAATCCCTAAATATACGACGTCATAGATCAATTTAGATCAATTTAGTATCAGATCCCATCTTCGCTCTTCCATTACCATATTCAAAAAAAATCAAAAAAATCAAACATAGACCACAAACCCTAACACTAATCCAGCTGCCGCGCCACTCCATTCTCCTTCCAAGATTCTCCAAAACTCTGAATCTCTGCTCAGATCTCGATTAAGTCCTTATTGCAAACTGCGGTGCTACCGTCCCTTGCTCTCCATCTTCTGATCTCATTAAAAAAGTGAAAGAAGAACGAGAAGTTTGAAGACTTACCAGCGCGTCGGACAAACCCAAAGAGCCTTCCGAGGCAGTAGATGTGCTACTCCACACCTGTCAGAGCCGTCGCCGTCGGTCATCGTTGGCAGTGCCGCAACCCTCGGAGTTGTTGAAAATCACCAATGCCGCCGCCGCCGACTAGGGTCGCTGGCCCCACCAGACGTGTCGCTTCTTGCGAAACTGTAGGAACAAACACAGGGTAGCGAACGGGTGTCAAAATCATCAGAAAAAGGTATCGATGCCGATCGAAACGGCTGTGCTACAGTGCCGACTCAGTCGAGCCAAATCCGTGCCCGAGCTGAGCCGGTACTGTTCATCAGCTCAGTGAGCCAACCGATTTGCAAGCCAGCTCAGCCAAGCCAGTTGACCTAGTCAATGGCTCAACCGAGCCCGTTGACTCGGTCAACGACTCAACAGTGAGCGATCCGAATTTTCAGGAATTTTTCACTAGATTTTTTTTTATTTTCTGCACAATCACTGCTAATTTGATGATTCTGGTTTCCATTTAAAGCCTAAATTCAGTTTTGTGTCAGTGGATAGCTAATTCAGCCAATTACACAAAGGTACCGTCCATCCAAGAAAATTTGTGCTGAATTATGAGATATTGCAGTGATTATTATGATGATTATTCTCTCGTAACAAATGCTGATTTTGAGGCGTTGAGACGAGTACCAATCTTTTATGGCTTCAATGACAGAACATTGGTATGATAATTTAGAGTACCGTCTAGAATATTTTTTCCTTCCATTTTGATTTTTCAAATGAAGCAAAATATAAGTATGCATATATCAAGTTAGGTGGAGAAGCGCGATATTGGTGTTCGGATATTGTAGTTTCTTATCATCAATGGTACATGTTTAGATACGCTCTTCAATATCGTTATTCTTCCCAGCATAAATATTTTCCCCATACACTCTAGCAATCTTCAAGCACGACATTAAAGGAGGATCCAATACATGAGATTCGCAACCTTTGCAAACAATTGGAAAGGAAACAACAAAGCAAGCTCAAGACAGAGCCTACATTAGATATAAATCTAACACCTGATGCAGAAAGTGAGCTTGAACATGAGCTAAAGTCAGATCCTGACCAAAAGATTAAGATAAAAATTGAGCCTGAGCCCAAATTGGAGACTGAGTCCGACTTGAAGACCGAGCCCGTGTTGAAGAAACACCAAAAGCCCGAGTTCAAATCAGAGTCTGAACCTGAGCCTGAGATTGATCCAGTACCACAGTCAAGGCCTAAACCAGCGTTTGATCCAGTGTCGCATTCTGAGTGAGAGACAGACCTTCATCCAACACTGCAACATGAGTCACAGCTCTATCTAGAGCCACATGTTGAAGTGCCACTGAATCCGATTGAGCACATCAAGTTTGTTATCCCAGATTCTCCTTCCATAACCAACAAACAGCTGCTGAATACTTTTCTATCTTTTTTGAATTGGGAGAAATTATCAGAGTGCCCATCTGCATCCTATTATACTTCAAGGTTCGTGAACGCATCTTTTCCAACTGCAAAGGACTGCTGATTCATGTCCAGCTGTGCTACTTTTACTGTCATTCATTAGGTGGTAAAATTTTCAAGCCGAGGAGAATGATGGTGGACCAATCAGGTCCAAATTCCTTTTTGATTTCTTATATTGATGTTTATTTTATTTCAGGTTTTTGTATTTGATTCGGATTTGATTTTGTATTTCTATTTTATTTATTTATTTTGAGTGAACCCGAATATAGTTCGGAAAAGTTTGTAAGCCTATAAAAAGACATTAGACTTGTTTTATTTATAATGAATGAATCAATGAAAAGTTCAATGTAAGTTTCTCAAACCCTATGAAAGGTTCTCATCCTTGGTGAGAAGCCAAGAAACACTAATTATCCAATTTCTTTCCCAACTCCTCCACTAAATCCATAAAATACACCACGTTCTACAACATTAGACATTTCTCATAATAGGAGTTTAATCCACTCAAAATTCTTCATTTTATTCATTGACTAAAATAAAGTTCTCGTGCATATATATGGCTTACAACGTAAAACAAGCTTCTTCACAACCAAAAACTGAAATAATAAACTACTTAAAATATTAAATAAAATTTAACAAAATCTTAACAAATAAAACCGATTAAAATGAATTTCTAACTAAAATCCAAAAAAATCTTAACTAAATCCAACTAATAGAACTTGATCCTCACCAAGGTCTTAAATCACAATTGCAAGCCTCAATCGTCCCCATCGACCATTGACCATTGACATCGGCCCCCATCGTCCCCATCGAACATTAATCAAAGCCCTCCATTAACCATTGACATCAGCCCCAAATTCACCATTATCAATTTACACCATCAACGTAGTCTTTGACACTTTTAAATACAAGTGCTGCATATCATCTCCTTTCATCTGTCTCATCACCCTTGTCCAGTTCTCTGTTGCTAAATTGTTCTTCTATATCGTTTCGATGTTTCTCCTGGTACGAATTGATTTGAATCCGAAGTTGACTCGAGAAGAATCTGATGCGTCTAGAGCTTTTTGTGGGGGATAAAGGTAGGATTTTTATGGCTTTGGAATAATAAAAATAGACTTTTTATACGAAGAACAGATCTCAACCGGATTAAAGAAGCTAAAATAATTAATCCAAAGCTAATCTAACAATAGGAAATTGAAAGAACAATTGCAAGGATAAGAACTAGGGTTCTAAGTATGAAAAGACAACTTACAATCAATTCTTCGATAACTCCATTAGGGCCAGCCGGCCTTTGCTTTAGGGGGGATTAGCGAAATAGTGAATTACTGAACGACCCCACGTGTAGTTACGAAACTACAAGTTTAACCCTGGGCACGTGGTGGACCTGAGTCGCCTCCTCCTTTGGTACACTTGATCCGGACCCTCGCTGGACCCGCTGGACCCGCATGCGCCTAATTGCTGTCGCGCCTCTGCTTGTTGTCGTGCCGCATCACTACTCCCTCCCAAAGTACCACCTTGTCCTCAAGGTGGAAGTCTGGAAACTGATCTCGTATCACCCTACGGGGTTCCCATGTAGCATCATAGTCCGGCAGTCCCTTCCATTTGATCAGCACTTCTTGTGTCCCATCTACGGCTTGCCTAACACCAGTCAGCTCCTGAGACTCAAGCAACACCTCCATGTCTTCAGTCAAGGTAGGAGTGAGAGTATGTGATAGGGTATGGTCCCCGATAGCTTGTCGCAGTAGCGAGACATGAAAAACGGGGTGAATGGTGGATGTAACCGGTAACTGCAGATGGTACGCCACCTTTCCTATCTGAGCGGTAACCTCGAAGGGCCCATAGTAGCGGGCCGCCAGCTTCTCATTGCTCCTATGGGTCAGTGTCTTCTGTCTGTAAGGCCGGAGCTTAAGGTAAACCCGATCGTCGACCGCGAACTGCATATATCTTATATGTTCATCAGCCTTGGTTTTCATGATCTATTGGGCCCGCAGCAAATGTATCTTCAGCTCCGCCAAATACTTGTCCTGCTCCCCAAGATGCTCCTCTACCCGTGACACATGAGTGGTACCTCTGCTGTAATGTATCAACTGTAGCGGGTCTCGCCCATACAAAATCCAAAAGGGAGTACTCTAAGCTGCCGAGTGGTAGGATGTGTTGTACCAGTATTCTGCCCATGCTAACCATCTGGCCCACTGCTTCAGCAATTCTGAAGCAAAACACCTCAAATAGGTCTCCACACTCCAATTCATCACCTCCGTCTGTCCGTCTGTCTGTGGGTGATAGGTTGTGCTCATCCTCAGTTTGGTCCCCTGCACCTTGAACAGCTCCTGCCAAAAACTGCTCATGAATACTTTGTCTCGGTCGGAGACTATAGAGGCAGGGAAACCATGCAGGCGGACCACCTGCCACATAAAAGCTGTAGCTACTGTCACGGCAGTATAGGGGTGGCTCAACGACACGAAGTGGGCATACTTGATTAGTTGATCCACCACTATGAATATGGAATTGTAGCCCTCTGATCGTGGTAGCCCCTCAATGGAGTCCATGCTGATATCCTCCCAAACTCTCTCGGGAAGGGCTAATGGCTGTAGAAGGCCCGTTAGTGCCATTGCCATGTACTTGTGACGCTGGTAGACGTCACACTTCGCTATCATCTTAGCAATGTCTTTCTTCATGCCTGGCCAGTACAACTCCCTAGACATCCTCCTGTAGGTCTGTTGTATTCCTGAATACCCCCCAATAGAGCTGCCGTGAAACTCCTGAAATATCAATGGAATATGTGTGTACCACATAGGAATCACCAGTCTCCCGTGGTAGAGTAGTCGCTGCCCACTCATGGTGTACCCCGAAAATTCCGCTGACCCCTGCTGCAGTGCCTCATGTATCTGTGCTAAGCCCATATCGGCCTCAATCTCTCAACGGCTCCCAGTCTAGGAGGACCGATACGGAAATGGCTGCCACCTCTGCTGACTCCTCTCTGCTGGACAGGGCATCTGTCACCTTGTTCTCCAAGCCTGGTCAGTACTGTATCTCAAATGTGTAATGAACCAGCTTGGAGAGCCACTTCTGATACTCTTCTATAACCATGCGCTGCTCCAACAAATATTTCAGACTCCTCTGGTTGGTCCTCACTAAAAAATTTCTCCCCAATAAATAAGGCGGCCATTTCTGGATGGAGAGCACGATCGACATAAATTTCGGCTCATATACTGATTTCAGCCTTGCTTGTGCTGACAAAGTCTGGCTGAAATATGCAATAGGCCTCGGGTCCTACATCAGCACCGCTTCCAACCCATGTCCTGACGCGTCAGTGTCTATCACAAAGGGCCTGCTGAAATCTGGTAGTGCCAAAACTAACATGGTCGTCATCGCCTACTTCAGGGCCTCAAATGCCTGGGTGGCGTCCTCACTCCAGTGGAAGCTGTCCTTCTTAAGCTGCTCTGTATGTGACAATGCAATCGAGATGTACCCTTGGAAGAACTTCATGTAGTATCCTTTCAGGCCTAAGAATCCACGCAGGCCTAGTAGTGTGCTGGGTAACGGCCAGTCTAACATCGCTGCAATCTTGGCCCGATCTGTCACCACCCCTCAGCTGACACGATATGCCCCAAATACTCTACCTGTGGCTGACCAAACATGCACTTCTTCTTATTGGCACAAAGCTGTTGGTCCTATAACTCATGTAACAATGCCTCAAGATGCCACACATGCTCCTCCACACTGCGACTGTATATCAGGATGTCGTCGAAGAACACGACAAATCTCCGGAGGTAGGGCCGAAACACCTTGTTCATCAATGCCTGGAATGTTGCTGGAGCGTTCGTCAAGCCAAACAGCATGACGAGGAACTCATAGTGTACCTCATGAGTCCTAAAAACAGTCTTGGGCACGTCTACAGCCATCATCTGTATCTGGTGATACCCTGACTTGAGATTGATTTTGGAAAACCAAGCAGCCCTATGGAGCTCGTCAAGAAGCTCATCGATCACCGGAATAGGAAATTTATCGGGAACAGTTTCCATAATTAAAGCCATGTAGTCACGTCTGCGGCCCTCATCTGTATCTGGTGATACCCTGACTTGAGATTGATTTTGGAAAAACAAGCAACCCTATGGAGTTCGTCAAGAAGCTCATCGATCACCAGAATAAGAAATTTATCGGGAACAGTTTCCATAATCAAAGCCATGTAGTCCACACAAAACCGCCAGCTGTCATTCTTGTTCTTTACTAACAAAACTGGGCTGGAAAAGGGGCTCACACTTGGCTGAATCACCCCTGCATGCAGCATGTCTTCTACTAACCTCTCGATCTCATTTCTGCACCTGGGGTATCTGTAAGGCCGCACGCGGATGGGGGAACACGCCCTCCCGTAGAACAATGGCGTGCTTGTGGTCTCGAGGTGGTGGTAATCCTTGAGGGATCTGAAACACATCCTCGTACTGGCTCAGCAGCTGCTCTATCTCTGGTGCCACTGTCTGTTTACGATCCTCCATCTGCTCTACTGCTGCCACCGCATGTAGCTCCACTAAATATCATCCTCCTGCCGTGTGTATAGCTTGTGTAGGACTTATAGGACACTAAGGAATGGCATAGGTTGGGATCCCCATGTAAGACCATTGTCCTTCCTTCATCCCGATACTTCATCATCAGCATTTTCCAGTTCGTCTTGGTCTCTCCTTGTGTCTGTAGCTACTTCATCCCTAGGATGACATCGGTGCTTCCTAATTCTACGGGAATAAAATCTGTGACAATCTGCATCCCCTGTATCGTCACGATAACATCTCGACAGACGCCGTAAATGTGTCACCTGACCTGTGTCCAGCACCACTCCATACCTCCCTATGTCACTCAGCTGCAGTCGCTGCTCCCCCACCAATCTGCTGGAGATGTAATTGTGGGTGGCCTCCACTGTCAACTAACACGATCACATCCTGGCCGCCCACCTATCCCAACAATTTCATGGTGTGGTTCGGTGTGAATCCCACCACGGAATTGAGGGATACCTCTGCCAAATCCAAGTGCCGGTGCTCAGGATCCTCCTCGTCCTCTCCAGCCTCTAGTACCACCACGTCGTCCTCCTCCTCATCGTCGTTCACTATCAGTATCTGAAGAGTCTGATCCCCACAGCGGTGTCCTGTAGTAAATCTCTCATCACACTTGAAACATAGTCCCTTAGCCCGCTTTTTCCGAATCTCTGCCTTAGTCATCCTCCGTACTTGTCCACCTGGTCATGGCTTTTGGTCTCCTGTCCTTGTTGCCTGCAGCAACTGCTGTCGCTCCCTGGATAGGAGCGGCTCGTTGTCTTCCCCCTGGTGCATGTCTACGAAAACGATGCCTCCCCACGCCCCACAGGCTCTCCTTTCAGTCTCCTGATGGTCATCAACCATCCTAGCTGAGGTCATCGTCTCTCGCAAGCCCACGGGCTTCAACTGTCTCAGCCCAGATCTAACCATGGGCTGCAGCCCTTTCATGAAGCACCCCTCTAAGGACTCACAAAGCACCCCTCTAAGGATTCACCTGAGACTCCTCGAACTCAGTGGCAGAGAGACTCGAACTTCTTGATGTACTCTCCAAAACTCTCACATCCTGCTTCAGTGAGTATAGCCGCTCATAGACTCCTCCAGACTGCATTGTGCCAAACCGCTCCACCAGTAAAGAGGTGAACTCCCACGTCGGAAAAGGCTGCTGCTGATGTGTCCACCTGAACCAACCCAATGCCTCTCCCTCTAAGCAGACTCCTACCACCCTAAGCCAATCCTCCACTGGTACTGCTGACACCTCAAAGTATCTCTCCACACGGTACAACCAATCATCATGTGTCCCCGGTCTCAAAAATGGGCATCTTCAACTTCCTCGGTCGACCCTCCCCTGCGAAGCTTCCTCTCTCCTGTGGCTGATCCTGACGTCTCTGTTGAAAAACCGGTGGTCTGTCAAGAACGTAACCCACTGTCGGATCCCGTGCGCCTCCATCTGCACCAGCCCACTGCCAGTCTCCTCTCGCATCTCCCTGTGGGTGCCAATACTCTGCCTGATGGTCTCTAGGGTTACCCTGAATCCCTCTCCAATCACCTGTCACACCCTCGAAAGGTGGGGGCTGAGCCGACGGACCTCCAACTTGCTACTGTCGCCCACCCGGCTGCTGAAAACCTGCTCCAGAACCCACCAATGGCTAAAAATATGGCGTATGAGCAGCTCAAGCCCCATACCACGCTGACGGGGCAGGGGGGCTGTCAGGCCCACAAGAAGTGCGGCAGACCCACCTGTAGGTCAGGCTGGCCTCAGAAGCGGGCGCGCTGGCTGGGCAAAGCCCCCCAAGGGGGCGGCCGTCGCTGCCCCAAACTGGGGCCTGCCGGCCCCAGTTTTGGGCTGGCGGGCTTCCGTCGCTGCCCCAGGGGACTGTTGGAGGCCCAGGAGCGGCGGGCGGCTCCTGTCGCCCCTCCTGGGGGTTCGACGAGGGCCCCAGGTGCAGCTGGGGGTTCGGCGGGGCCCCCAGGTGCAGCTGGGGGTTCGGCGGGGTCCCCCTTGGGCTGCGGGGGGCGGGTGCCCCGCTGGTCGATGTCCCTTCCAGCGGTGGTGAAGTTGCTGGGAAGGCCTCGCAATCCTCCGGATCTGCTGTGTTTCGATGGTCGTACGGTTATAAGCCTTCGTCTTCAACATCTTTAGGAACCCCTTCGCTAAAAATCACATTTTTCCTTTCCTTGTTTATAAAGGCGGCTCCTTTGGGCTTGGATCTCTCTTTGGATTCATACTCGCAATCACCATCGCCAAGTCCTTCATCATCTGGGTTCTACTCTCCTCGGCGCTACGTTGGATGAACTCCTTCAACTGAGAATTGCTCTTCGCCGCTTCCTTTCTCACCTCGTTAAATCCATCGTTAATTTTGCTATCTAGTTTCTCCGCCTTCTCCTCCAATAATTCGATCCGCTCTATAGATGTTGTGTTCGCCATGGATCTTGTGCTCTGATGCCAAATTGATGCGTCTAGGGCTTTTTGTGGGGATAAAGATGGGATTTTTATGGCTTTGGACTAATAAAAATAGGCCTTTTATACGAAGAACAGATCTGAACTGGATTAAAGAAGCTAAAATAATTAATCTAAAGCTAATCTAACAATAGGAAATTGAAAGAACAATTGCAAGGATAAGAACTATGGTTCTAAGTATGAAAAGACAACTTACAATCAATTCTTCGATAACTCCATTAGGGCCGGCCCACCCCTGCTTTAGGGGAGATTAGCGAGATAGTGAATTACTAAATGACCCCCTTGTAGTTACGAAACTACAAGTTTGACCCCAAGCCCATGGTGGACCCGAGTCGCCTTATCCTTTGATACACTTGGACCGGACCCTCGCTGGACCCGTTGGACCCGCGCGTGCCTGATTGCTGCCACGCCTCTGCATGTTGCCACGCGCATCAGAATCCAACTCAAACTCAACTTCAGAGATCCAATCCAAATTTGATCAGTACCAAAAGACCTAAAAGCACAATCCAACTCATAATTAACTTCAACACCAGACCCAAATACAGCCCAAATTCAAGTTCAAAAGGAGCTGACCAGACTATTAGTTACACAGACTCAACTTGCAGTGGTAGCCATGATTATTATTTCCTTGATTTTGGACTTTAGTGATTTGGAGCCTTTTTAATGCTTTTTGCGGGAGTGTTTGCCTCTTAATTTTCAGATTGATCCTCTAATGACCTTTAAAGAGCATACATTGTGCATTAATTAGTCTTCACTACTGAGTAACTTCTAATCCAAACAAAATCTTTAATTGTTAAATCTAAAAATTTCTATTATTTTATTTCAAATTAGTTGATTATTATCGTTAATTGCATATTGTTTCATTGTCTCATTTTGTGTGACTGCATCATATCTTAAGATTGCACTTTCGTTTAGTATATAGAATTAAGCTTTAGGATTTTCTTTTCTTTTGCATAATTAGTCACATGCACATAGTTCTAAACCTAGGATTGCACAGACATACATGTGTTTTGCTTTGCATTACATGTTATTGCATATTAGGAAGATTGCAGTATCCAACATGGCTGATACACATATCCAAGACTTTGAAAGATTGGATAAGGCTATCCAAAAGGCATTCATAAGATGATCTGAACCTAAAAAGAATACGACCCGTAGTATTGAGAGACTCACAACATGTGTGGTGGTAATAAAGGCATGGCTTGAGAAGTTCACGGAGGACACACGAGATAGGGATAAGCAATGTAATAATGCAAACAAAATAAGGATGGATGAAGAGACCAAAAAAGAGTTGCTGATCATGATGATGATACCAAGGATAAATATAACGGAGATCATATGACACGTGTCAAGCGAGATACACCTACTTATAATGGAAGTTATGATCCCTTAGGTTTTCAGATTGGTTAGCTGATATAGAATACTTTTTAAAATGGCACGAGATGTCTGAATGATGTATGGTAAGATTTGCTTAAGATGAAACTGTAAGTGCTAACCAAAATATATTGAACTTCAGTTAAGAGCCATATAAATAGAGAGTATCATGATCTTTTTAATACATGTAATAAGATAAAAACTAAGTGTAATGAGAAACACCTTCCGAAGCATTATTGAGCCTGTCTATTTAACAGTTTAATGGATTTCATTAAGTTAGTATGTCAATAAGAGAACATCTGAATAAGTTTGATGATTTACTTGTTAGGTTGATGCGTGATAAGATCTTCAAATTACCATTTCCAGATTCAGCACAAGGGTGAAGCCTGAGCTTCATAGCAAGATGTTCTCCACATGCAGTGGAGACTTTAGATGAGTCGTTCATGTTAACATAGGACCTTGAGTCATGTTTACGAACATCTTTAGTTAAAAAGTTCACTTTTAAAGATGGGAGCAACCTAAGCGGTCACTTGAAAATAAGAACAACCCTGAAATTGTTACCTCTAAGGACTTGAATGGAAATGCTAAACCCGAAGAGTCCTTACAACAAAGGCTAAAGGAGGTACAATGCTACGAGTGTTACAGTATGACTATTTTGATAGTCATTGTCTCACCAAGAGCTTACACTTGGAAAGATTTGTGATGATAATGAGAGATAAAAAGTTGTAAGTTTCTCATGAAGATGCTAGTCATATGAATGAATGCTAATATGAGTCTTGTGCGTCTGTGCCCAATTGCATATCGGTAGGTGTCTAGTTAACACACTTAGAAGTGAAAAGAATTGACGAATAAGGAATATTTTATTTACCTATATTAAGATCAAATATAAATCTTTTCAAGTGATGATTGACAAAGGTGTTTTTAGAAAAGATGGGACTAAAAGTTAAACCGTATATATAACCATACAACATTACATGTGTTGATGAGAATACATACGTTGTTACCCAACGTTGCTTAGTGGCTATCAAGAATTTAAGCTAGTATCATTGCATATGGTGTGATATTTTGCTGATAGATATTACATATTTATTATTAGATAAACCATAGCTACACGATTTAGCTGTTTTATCTTTTATGAGGTCCAAAACATGTATACATTCATGTTTGAGAAAAAAAATTATATTGATTCAGTGTAGTTGGAGATCAAAAGTGTAAGTTGGTCACTACTAAACAATAAACAAAATCACTTAATGTTGTTGTCATGTGTTTCTTAGATTTAGAGTTAGGTATTAGTCATGAACCTAGTGCATGTTGGATCTGGATCCTAGCCTAGAGGGGGGTGAATAGGCTTTTTAAAAATAATTCGTGCAACCCACGAATAAGCACACGCAGTTATAGCAGCAACAGAGTAAATAAAAAGCAGACAGAGAGTACACAGCAGATTTACCCTGGTTCGGTCGACCCTTCGACCTACTCCGGCCCCCAAAGCAGATACTAGTATTGAATAGCGCAATATGTACAAAACCACAAGTTAGAGCACGCTAAGAGCACCATCTACGTCTCTACACTCGCCAGGCTCTCAGTACCCCCACACACTGTGTTTTCTCTCACTATCAATCCTAGTAATGCTTTCTACCAGCTAGTCCCAAATTAGCTGGGTCCCACTTGTCTAGTCCCAACTAGACAAGTCCCAAAATAGTCACAGAAAAATAGGTAAAATTTCCCCTACAGTGAACGTTACACTAAGACACGAATAAAAGAGTTTAAGGGTTTAGAAATGCTCAGTTCGTATCCGTGTAGGCGTCTCTGTCAATCAGCACGTCGTCAGCTCCAATCTAACGCAAGCGGTGTCTCAATCCGACTCCTGGATGTCAAGTTGTGCACTGGTCTGTGCGTAAAGCAGTTTCAGTTCAAACTCTTTTAATAAGCAGTCGGTGTGCTCAGCAATTCCCTTTAAAATAAGTCGTCGATGCGCAAAGGAACTCCTTTAGCAATGCAGTCTGTGCGCGCAGCGATTCCCTTTAAAGCACTGCCACGTCAGCAAGAGAAAGCTTTCTCTCTTGCGTTCGCTTCGTTCAGAAATAACGGCATGCACCAATCTCCGCCGTTCGATTTCTCGTGATCGGCCGCCCACGTCAGCACGCAAAGTGATCCTCTCCGAAGCTAGGGCATGCAGGTGTGGGTCTCTCTGAGCGGTGCTCCGGTGACTTCGTGCGACGAGCGTAACCTCGAAAGCGAGTTCTCCTTCGGCAACGACGGCGGCGGCCTCAGAGCAGCGAGCTTCGTGATCAACAGCGCCCCTTCGATGGCGGCGAGTTCTTCGTGGAGCTTGGTCTTCGACGGTGGCAACTCCAAGCAATCGTTTGCTTCGACAGCGGCGGACTGGGTTGAACGATGATGCACAGCTGCACAGTCTCGGAGCAGCGGCGGTCTTCAAGCAACGGTGTGAACTTCGATGTCGACTCCTCCGGCAACGTGCACTCAGCGGCGGACTGCTTCGAACGGCGGCGGCTTCTCTTCAGCTTCGCCTTCTCTTCTCGTGCACGATGGTGACGGCAGCGACTTGCTCTCCTGTGATGAGCTTCGTCACGATGATAAGCTTCGTCAACGGTGATCGATCTCCGATGATCGCTGCTAGGGCCTCGTCTTCACGTGCTCGACAATGATGGCTCTGTCTTCTCCGAGGGGTCACGACGGTGCTTCGCTTCAACGACAATGAGCAGCGGACTTCGCTGAGACGAGGCGGGCGGTGGCGACTCCTTCTTGGCAACGGCGGTGGCAGCGCCTTCTTCACACGACAGCAGCTTGTTCTTCGGCAACGGGCTCTCCGGTGATGCTTCACACAGCGACAACAGCGGCTTCTCCTTCACGGCGGTGACGATCTCGTTCTCAGGTTGATGTTGAATGTCGTCGTGGAGGCGTTGGCTTGAGATGAAGACGATGGTGCGAGGTTGAAGGAGATTGAAGACTTGTTTGGCCGTGGAGATGTGAAGGACGGGAACTTTGTGGCTTGTGGTGTTCGTTTATGAGAAGCAAAGAGGATATTGCGTAAAAAGCTCTTGGCTTGGAGAAATTGCGGCTTGGATGATAACGTGAAGGTGATTTTTTTATAGAGCTCCTTTAGGGTTTTGGGTATATGGTGATTGCCGCACACAAGTATTTTGTAGCCCCTCTCAATTTCTTTGGTTGCCGCACAAAAATATTTTGGTTGCTGCATTGTTCTCCCCTAGGCACAAGGCTATATGTAGGATGGGTACTAGGGTTTTGTGCAAGAGAGAATCCCTAGAGTATAGGGATTGGGAATTGCAAACATGATTTGATTCTATCTCTTTGTACCATAGATAGGAGATTTGATTTATTCAAGTTGGTGTATGAATAGTAGAGGGATAGGAGACAATCTTTTCTAATATATTTGGCCACATCTCTCCTCTATTGACCAAGTCCAACTTTGCTCTCCATTGACCAAGTCAAACTTCTTTGTCCACACACACTCCCTCTCTCCCAATATGCTATACGAAAAGCAATTCCGCCAAGAAGTGAAAATATATTGTTTCGCCAAGCCTGAAACACACTAAGCACATACATTAGATATAACGACACGTTTGTCATCATCAAACCAAGATCCTAGATCGTTTCTCCCAACAATCTCCCCCTTTTGGTGATGACAAACCCATAAAAGATTTGAGCAATAAGTATGGGTGAGTGAAGTGTGTTGAATGGTGTAATGCAATATGAATCGTGGAATAAGATAATCAAGTATTACAACATAGCATGCACAACATTATTGCTCCCCCTTCACTCAAGCTCCTCCTTAAACAAATATTCTCTCAAGCTCCCCCTTAAACAAGTAATAACGACAATCAAGCAAATCTTTTCTTTCTCCCCCTTTGTAATCACCAAAAGTGGATGAAGGATGTCACACAAATATTCCATGCAAAAATAAACCATATTAAATGTAGCGTGCAATTTGCATGAGTTTTCCAAAAAATAGACAATTCAAGCTCATAGAGTTTCATAACACGACTTCCCACCTTTGTGTAAGTGTAGTAATATAGACAATAAAGTACCAAGGGAGATTCAATTTTAGAAAATCAACCAAATCAATCCACATTTTCAAATTTTCATGAATATCGCTAGGATTGAATTTTCCCACCTCATCAAAGATGAGTTCAAGTTGCCGAACCCCAAAGCATGGCCTAAAAGGACTTTTAAATGTGGGATGGCATTGTTTGACGAGTTATATACACCAACGCTAATGATTACACATGTAGCATAAGTTGGATACTCGTGGGTTGTGTATTAGCCATGAAGTGTATCCATTTTTCATACGGAGCAAATATAGTTTTTTTTAATTCTTTTGTGCTCAATTTTAATTCATGGCTAAACACTTCATATCCCTTAGAAAATTTAGAAATTAATCATTCCTACATTCACTTTCCATTATTCTTCAAAAGAATCTCCAAATGCACTAAAAAGTCAATTATCGTGAAAGTGCAAATGTAGTTGTAGAAGTCAAGTTTAAAACTTATGAGACATGTCATGGCTACTACAAAGATAACAACATGTTCATGTAGCTACAACAATAATGAATTAACTTCTACAAGGGATAGATTTGATCATTCATACAATATCACTTTGGATAAATCATAAAGGGTATTCTTGTAGGCTCATTTTTTTTCAATTTTTTTTCAGAGATAAAAACATAAAAAAATCATGCACACAAGCACACAAACAAAAATAAATCAAGCACACAAAACAATCTATGAAGGTATGCAATGAAATGCGAAGAGGGATAAAAATTATACCTTCGCGTCGCTATTTGGCTAAGGAGCTAGGAATAGAACGAGACTTTAAAAATTTGCTCCTCGTCAAGCCTCCATCACACCTACATGAAAGGTGTTAAGTGTGACCTTGGAATCCAACAAGGTCCACGAGTGTTAGCCATTAAAGATTTAGGAACCCAAACTTGTTTAAACTTGATATTTGTGTTCCTAAATTTACAATAATATGAAGTGTGTCCTACACTATCACAAGTAAAGCACTTTGCATATTTGTTCTTTGCAATAGAGGGTACATTGTGGAATTTCTTGAATTTTTGCTTTTCAACGTTTTGCAGACCAAAACCAAGTCATCTTCTATTATTGTCATATAATTGATTCTCTAAAATAGTGTCCAACGATTGTTTTCCCATAGAGAATTTCTTAATGGCCACTTCAAGATGAGAGACTTTGGTTTTTAATTGTTTATTTTCTTCCACAAGCATCGTGCATTTACTAATAAAAGCTCTCTTGTTTTCCTCTTCCTTCTTTTCAAATTCAATCATTTTTCTTTTAAAGTCATTATCCAACTTGCAGAATTTATCATTAAGCTCTCTAATCACATAATCTTTTTCAGTTTCGAGCTTAATCAAATCAAGTTTAAGCATGCTAATTTGGTTAATAATGAGGAACAAGAAATACAAGGAGCATTTTCATCAAAGCTTTCTTTTTCCTTCTTCATGACTTCAATAGTAGACTTACATGCATTAAGTTCAATTTTAAGTTTTTCATTCTCTTTAAACACCTTATCATCTCTAACTTGCATGTCATAGTTCTGATTTTGGAGACATTCAATAGTGAACTCATGATCTATTATTTGATTTTGCATTTCTTCACAAATTTTAAGAAGTTCAGCTTTGATATCTGACGGTGTCTTATCTTGGATGCCCATTAAAGCCATGCAAGAATGGGCTTCATTTTCTTCCTCGCTTTCAGCTTCGCTATCCATATCCCATGTTAATACCTTCGCTTTTCCTTTTCCTTTAGCGAGCTGAGCAGTTTCATTTGGGCAATCCTTCATCAGATGTCCTCTTCCCTTGCATTTAAAACATTTCATTCTATCAGTAGATTTCTGATCATTAAATTGCTTGGAAGAATTATTAAAGTTAGAACGATTAAACCTGGGTGCCATTTCGATTCTCCCATGCTTGGTCTTGATGAACTTTTTGAAGTTTCTCACCATTAGCGCTATGTCGTCGTCGTCGTCTTCACTTTCGTCAGCTTTCAGGGCAAGGGGCTTTATGGCTTTCTCTTTCTCCTCATGTTCTTCTCTTGCTTCAACATTTTGCAGTTCTAACTCATGGGGCATCAAATTACCAATAAGGTTCTCCACCTTCAGTTGTGACAATACCTTTGCTTCCTGGATAGCGGTGACCTTTGGTCTGAAAGAGCTTGACAATGCTCTAAGGATCTTCCTCACTTGATCGAGACTATCATATGGCTTTCCAAGCGAGCTAGACTTGTAGACTATGTCGGTGAACCTCGCATACATCTCTGATATGTTCTCTGATGGTAGCATGCGAAATCCCTCGAACTCTGCACTCAGAAGAGACAGTCTAGACTCCTTTACCTGTGACGTTCCCTCGCGCGTCACCTCCAAAGTGTGACATATCTCCTGCGCAATTAAACAATGTGAGATTCTATTATATTCAGATTTATCAAGTGCACAAAT
This sequence comes from Scilla litardierei, assembly GCA_030789695.1. NCBI lineage: Eukaryota > Viridiplantae > Streptophyta > Magnoliopsida > Asparagales > Asparagaceae > Scilla > Scilla litardierei. Next base: position 118,352,374 of record CM061137.1, read on the forward strand.
GAGAGCATTCATAACTTTAGCATTTAAAGAATAAGATTTCCAATCATTATCATCCCATTTGTCATATGGTTTTTCAATCTCAACATTATCTACTCTAATTACAGGCAATTTATATCCTTTTTCAATTATTTGCCAAGCCTTGTAATCAACAGAAATAGGGTAGATTTTCATACGATTTTTCCAATAAGCATAAGCACCTCCATTAAACCTAGGGGACGGGAAACAGACTGATCCTCAGCAAAAGCACTATCCATATGGTTATTCATGGTCAATCCTAGGCTAGATCCTAAAACCTGATCTGATACCACTTGTTGGATCTGGATCCTAGCCTAGAGGGGGGGTGAATAGGCTTTTTAAAAATAATTCGTGCAACCCACGAATAAGCATACGCAGTTATAACAGCAACAGAGTAAATAAAAAGCAGACGGAGAGTACACAGCAGATTTACCCTGGTTCGGTCGACCCTTCGACCTACTCCAGCCCTCAAAGCAGATACTAGTATTGAATAGCGCAATATGTACAAAACCACACGTTAGAGCACGCTCAGAGCACCCTCTACGTCTCTACATTCGCCAGGCTCTCAGTACCCCCCCACACTGTGTTTTCTCACTATCAATCCTAGTAATGCTTTCTACCAGCTAGTCCCAAATTAGCTGGGTCCTACTTGTCTAGTCCCAACTAGACAAGTCCCAAAATAGTCGCAGAAAAATAGGTAAAATTTCCCCTACAGAGAACGTTACACTAAGACATGAATAAAAGAGTTTAAGGGTTTAGAAATGCTCAGTTCGTGTCCGTGTAGGCGTCTCTGTCAATCAGCACGTCGTCAGCTCCAATCTGACGCAAGCGGTGTCTCAATCCGACTCATGGATGTCAAGTTGTGCACTGGTCTGTGCGTAAAGCAGTTTTAGTTCAAACCTTTTTAATAAGCAGTCGGTGTGCTCAGCAATTCCCTTTAAAATAAGCCGTCGGTGCGTAAAGAAACTCCTTTAGCAATGCAGTCTGTGCGCGCAGCGATTCCCTTTAAAGCACTGACACGTCAGCAAGAGAAAGCTTTCTCTCTTGCGTTCGCTTCGTTCAGAAATAACGGCATGCACCAATCTCCGCCGTTCGATTTCTCGTGATCGGTCGCCCACGTCAGCACGCAAAGTGATCCTCTCCGAAGCTAGGGCATGCAGGTGTGGGTCTCTCCGAGCGGTGCTCCGGTGACTTCGTGCGACGAGCGTAACCTCGAAAGCGAGTTCTCCTTCGGCAACGACGGCGGCGGCCTCGGAGCAGCGGGCTACGTGATCAACAGCGCCCCTTCGATGGCGGCGAGTTCTTCGTGGAGCTTGGTCTTCGACGGTGGCAACTCCAAGCAATTGTTTGCTTCGACAGCGGCGGACTGGGTTGAACGATGATGCACAGCTGCACAGTCTCGGAGCAGCGGCGGTCTTCAAGCAACGGTGTGAACTTCGATGTCGACTCCTCCGACAACGTGCACTCAGCGGTGGACTGCTTCGAACGGCGGTGGCTTCTCTTCAGCTTCGCCTTCTCTTCTCGTGCACGATGGTGCCGGCAGCGACTTGCTCTCCGGTGATAAGCTTCGTCATGATGATAAGCTTCGTCAATGGTGATCGATCTCCGATGATCGCTGCTAGGGCCTCGTCTTCACGTGCTCGACAATGATGGCTCTGTCTTCTCCGAGGGGTCACGACGGTGCTTCGCTTCAACGACGATGAGCAGCGGACTTCGCTGAGATGAGGCGGACGGTGGCGACTCCTTCTTGGCAACGGCGGTGGCAGCGCCTTCTTCACACGACAGCGGCTTGTTCTTCGGCAACGGGCTCTCCGGCGATGCTTCACACAGCGACGAAGCGGCTTCTCCTTCACGGCGGTGACGATCTCGTTCTCAGGTTGATGTTGAATGTCGTCGTGGAGGCGTTGGCTTGAGATGAAGACGATGGTGCGAGGTTGAAGGAGATTGAAGACTTGTTTGGCCGTGGAGATGTGAAGGACGGGAACTTTGTGGCTTGTGGTGTTCGTTTATGAGAAGCAAAGAGGATATTGCGTAAAAAGCTCTTGGCTTGGAGAAATTGCGGCTTGGATGATAACGTGAAGGTGATTTTTTTATAGAGCTCCTTTAGGGTTTTGGGTATATGGTGATTGCCGCATACAAGTATTTTGTAGCCCCTCTCAATTTCTTTGGTTGCCGCACAAAAATATTTTGGTTGCCGCATTGTTCTCCCCTAGGCACAAGGCTATATATATGATGGGTACTAGGGTTTTGTGCAAGAGAGAATCCCTAGAGTATATGGATTGGGATTTGCAAACATGATTTGATTCTATCTCTTTGTACCATAGATAGGAGATTTGATTTATTCAAGTTGGTGTATGAATAGTAAAGGGATAGGAGACAATCTTTTCTAATATATTTGGCCACATCTCTCCTCTATTGACCAAGTCCAACTTTGCTCTCCATTGACCAAGTCAAACTTCTTTGTGCACACACACTCCCTCTCTCCCAATATGCTATACGAATAGCAATTCCGCCAAGAAGTGAAAATATATTGTTTCGCCAAGCCTGAAACACACTAAGCACACACATTAGATATAACGACACGTTTGTCATCATCAAACCAAGATCCTAGATCGTTGCTCCCAACAGTGCATTCTCACAGCAACATGCAAATGAAATTCTTGCAATTCACCATAATACTCACTAACATAATCAAATAGAAATTTATAGTATTTGCAGTTGAGTAATGATGAGATGACAAGAGTGTGAGATTCATTTTTATTATATGAGAAAGATTCATTTTTATTATATGAGAAGGCTTTGCACACATCATACATGTTCTTAACGAGCTCTATGGAGCATTGATCCTAATGCAAATGAGTTGACTATTTCACAGAAAACTTGATAATATCTATTTGCCTAAGACATTGACGTCTTGTCATCACCTTTGCTGTCATGAAGATGACTGCTTAGTTTTTTCTGATAGTGCTCTTTTTTGTCTCCATTCATCCATAGATTAACTTCAAAGCGTATAGAATGATAGGGAACTAGATTTGACTTTTTCAGAGTTTAAGTCGATTTGGTCTTTTAATTTTTGAATCTTTTATATTTCTTTTATTTGAAACATTTTAGTATTCCTTGTTAGGCTTTTTAAGTTTCTTCTTGAGTTATTTTTATTTTAATTCTAGAGTCTTTTAATTCAGTCACTCAAAAGAGTCTTTTATTTTTATTTAATTCTAGAGTACGAGGTGTGTTAGAAGCTTGAGTATGAGTCTAGATTGGAATTTATTACATTTTCTATAAATATAGGTTTGTAGTTGAACTTTTTATTATAAAAGATTGGATAATCAGAATTTGAGTTTGTAAACTCATGGTTACAAAATCTGAATAAAGAACATATGAGTTTGAAAATTCTATTATTACTAAACCTTTTTACATGTAAGGTGCGAGAATGGGTGAGTTATTCATCTGGGCATGAGATTCGAGGGAATGTTTTGCATGCGAAATGTTGAAGTCGATAGTCGATCCGATCTATAGAATGAGAAGCCCAAAAGTTTATCTTTATGATTTGCTTTAGACTTCGAGAACATAATTTAGTTCTTTCTTAAATCCACAAATTTCTGCCACGACAAACCATAATTCCTTCAGTTCAGTTAAGAAAAAAAATCAAGAGATGTAGATTTTCTACTCACAAAACTCCCTTTTCCACCCTTTTTGGATTTAGAATTTAGTATATCAGAGCAGGGAAAAACTCTCATTCAAGAAAAAACTCTCATTTTGGATCAAATGAGAATGAAGATAAGATGCAATCAACACAAAGCACGGGATGGAAGCACTATTGTTTGGTAACACTACTCTTCGATTAGGTAGCACGGAACCCGTGTCAAACACATCGTACCTATGTCAGGCACCGATACTTCCTTCTTAAAACACTTAAAACTCCCTCTATATATGTTATATATAACTCATACAAATTTTTGTTCACATTATATAATTTTATATATTTGAGATGTTTACTTGTTGTATAACTAAGCTTTAAAGATAAGGTTGTCAAAATCTCGTACAAGACTATGAAGAGTTTATATAAGTTTAGATGTAAAAATGAGATATATTAAGCTACTCAACATAAATTTGTAGAGGCAAGGAGCATTGCAGCATTGCATTTGCAAATTCATTGAAATAGAAGTAAGCTACTAGTTGTAATCATTGGATGTTGCTTTATGAGTAAAAATAGGAGTTTGGGTGTTTGGGTGTTTGGGTGCATGCGCATGTCTATGTATAGAAGCATGTATGTTCTCTTTGTTATTGATAGATATTTTGTATTTTTTTTCATCGTATTCCCGTGTCCTACACTTCAAGGAATTGCCATGTCGCATGTGCATGTCTGTGCCATACATGTATCCAGTGTTTGCTTGCATGCTTCCTATTTCCTTGGCATTCAAATTTCTTACATCAGTATCAAGGCATTGAAAGGCACCACTGACATGTCAAGAGGCAGTCAACAGGGAGCGGACAATAGTAGATCACATTCTAGATCAAAAAGGATACCATGACTTCAAAGGAGAGAGATTTAGCACCACCAATCCAAGAAAGTTAATTAGACAGCCGCAGCACCCCCAAGGAGTTCAGGATTGCCCACAACAGTAACACAAAACCAACCACTAATGCAATACTATGAAACCGGCAAGGAGATGTTGAATCTTAGAGGCAGGCAAATGCTACCATGACAAGCAATGATGTGTGATGAACCACAAATGAAATTTCATTTAAAGGAACCATGATTTAAAGTTAGCAGGGGACAAACCATCTATAAAAAAATATGTAATATTGATCCAGAATTATATACACGGATCGGAAGAAGTCATACACGACCAAATTCAAACATGTACCAAAAAAGTATGCCAGACCAGAGCCATCTGATGGCTATGACAAGTCAACGCTCTACCCACAGCTTGTCTAAATGGTCAACATATTTGCCTAGTGGAAGCAGGTTTGGTTCCCCTTAAGGAGCTGTCCATTGAACGGAGCTATCAATCATCTTACGATGGGCAATAATGACAATATGGCCAGAAAAAGGTACATCTGAAAAAGAGATCTCTAATTAAACCCCTACTCGTGTCATTTGAAGTGAGAAATGCAAATGTTATCAATTCTTGGTCAAAGGGAGTATCAACAATCCCACGACTTCAAATGCCCTCCCTATTAATGGACCCCGACCATCAAATACCAATACCATTTTCTTTGATAAAGATAGACAGCTGCCTAGGGAGATTGGTTCACTGATAGGGATTATATCGAGATCTTTTTAATTTTTAATTTTTATTTTATTTTGAGTCTTAGAGTCTTTAGATATTTTGAGTCTTTGTTTATTTTATTTTTAAGTGTTTTAATGTTTAGTATCACATCGGATGGGTGAAGAACAACATTGGTTTGTAAGCCTATATAAAGGCCACTAGACTTGTTTATTTTAATTGATGAATCAATGAATGAATTAATGAGAAATTTTCTTCAAAACCTGCTAAGGTTCCCCTCCTTGGTGAGAAGTCTCGGAATTCTCGGTGAAAAGCCAAGAAACCCTAACGTTATCATTTTTTCCCAAATCTCCCCCAAATCTCTAAAATCTATTTCGTTCTACATCAATTCGGTATTATAGTTCTACATCAATTCGGTATTATAGCCGAACGATACTCTTTTTCTTCCAAAAAAACATTAAAATCAAAATTCAACGCCGCCACTTCCGCCAAAGACCCAAATCTTTACAACCAACAAAACCCTACCGCTACCAATCCACGCCTCACCGCCGCAACTTCTCTAGCATCGTCAGTATCAGTGAATCGTCACCGTCGCAACTTTTCCGGATCCAACTCCCGATATACTTCTCTCATAGAATCAACGACCACCGCACAAGTCACCACAGATAACAACCATTGTCCTCCACCGCTTCCACCGTCCATAACCTCTCCCGCACCGAAGGCCATTGCCTCTGTCGATGAAAAGTCCTTGTGTTGCTGCCAACTATCAATCTGATGCTTGCCGACGGTGACCAGAGCAATCGACCCTACCAATCAACACGCCTCCCTTAGGCGACCTTCCAGAAAGAATTCGACAGCAAAACCGTCGTCACGATTGTCGAAAAAGACGATCGGTGCCTTCGAAGCCGACGTTGTTACAGTATCGGCTTGGTTGAGCCAACACCGAAGACACACTGTGTCGAGCCAATTTTTCTGCACATCAATTACTGTTCATCGACTCCGACAAAGCCAACCCGAGCCGACTACCGAGCTGCATGAGCCGTTAACCGCTCTAATCGAGACACGGTTGCATAGTGCGGCTTGACATTTTTCATGAATTTTCGGCTAAATTTCTGAGTATTTTTTTGCGTAATTCCAGTATTTTGACGATTCTGGATCCGTTTGAAGCCCAAATTCAATATTCTCCAAGTCGATATGTAGCTAACTCTGCCAAGTACATATACCCTCTGTGCAAGAAGATCAGCTCTAAATTATAAGATACCATGATGATTACTACGATGATTACTACAAGGGTTATTCTCCTCAAATAATGTATGATGGGGTCACATATTCTTATGGCTTTGATGACAGGTATGGATATGACGATTAGGAATCACATCTCAAATATTTCTTCTCACAATTTGATTCTTTCAGAAGAACAAAAATTTACATATGCAGATTACATGTTTAAAGGAGAAGTAGGATCCTAGTATAGGCATTCTTTCATGTCATAATCGTGAATTCAGTGTTTAAAATCCTTCTTTAACATTGCTATTTTTCCAAACATCACTCTATTCTACAAGCATCCCAGTAATCTTCAAATTCGAAAATAAAGATGTGGCCAGAAGAAGAGATAAGCGAGAGCAACAAACGAATTCTTCAATCTATCAAACAGTAGGAAAGGGGACAAAAGAGTAAACTCAAGCCAGAGCATACACGGGAGATTGATCCAACACCTGAGGCAGAGTATGAGTTTGAACGCGAGCTGAAGCCAGATCCTAGCCAAGAGACTGAGATAAAAATTAAGCCTAAGCCTGAATTAGAGCATGAGCTCGACTTGGAGCCTGAGCCAGCATTGAAGTCACAACAAGAGCCTAAGTCCAAGCAAGAGTCAGAACCAAAACCAGATTTTGATATAGTGCCGCATTTCGAGCCAATGTCAGAGCTTGATCCGGTACCATATTTTAAGCCAGAGCACTATCTAGAGCCACGTATTGAACATGCACCAGAACTACAGATAAAAGCTGATGCAACTATGGTGCGGCAGCCACAATATGGGCAATTTCGTAATTTTGAGTGTTAGGGCAAGATTTTTAATTTCTAGAAATGCTAAAAACAGCAATTATAAGGAGGCAACGGCTAGGGTTAGGGATTCTTATCTAGAATATTGTGAGAGATAACATCTAGGAGTTGATTAGAACCCTATCCCTTGGAGATTTAGTCCTTGATCTCGAATGCAAAGCTAGGAGAGCAACCTCCTCTCGAATCGAGAACACATATCTTGTTACTTCTATTAAAAATCAATAAAAACCCAACATTTTCCTCAAATCTTCCAAAAAAATCTTATTTTTATATTATTTTCTCTTGCGAATCACATCAAATTGGTATCAGAACACTATGATCTATGGCGACGATGGAAGCAAAGAAAACGGTGAAACTTTTGGTGGAGAAGCTCGATGGCGAAGTGACAGATCTAAAAAATCGATGGAAGAAGGCTTCACGTCTTTAAGATCTGAGGTGAGTGAATCAGAGGCAAGGATGGAGGCGCAGTTGGAAGCTTTCATGCAAACCCTAACGCAATAACTTTTAGATCTAAAAGCGATGAAGAACTCAGATTTGAAAGGAGATCCAGATCTAGGACAAAAGGTGAAAACTTTGGAAAAAGAAAAGTAAAAGGTCGAGGACAACGTCGAAGGACTACTCTCCGATGCGGATCAGAGCTTCAAGAACATGAAGAACTAAAAGGAGGAAGGTGGCAAGCCCTAGCGGAGCTGCCAAGGGCCTCGCAGCCCCCTGGCGGCCCACTAGGGCCCTGCCGCTGCCCGACAGGGCCGCCAGGGCCCTGTCGGGCCCCAGCTAACCTGCCAGGGGTCTCGTGGCTTCCTGGCAGCCCGCCAAGACCCTAACGATGACCTTCATATGCTCCCGATACATAAGGATGATTTAGAGGATCTCCAGAGGCTTTGTGGGCTGCGGTTTGTTGCAGAGAGGCGACGATGACGAGTCCTTCCGGTTTACGAGGAGTTTCGGGATGATTATGACGAGGACCTAGGCTTTGAAAAGGATGTTGACTACGTTTGGGATGATGATGACTGGGACAACAATGGAGGCAGAGGCGACGACCCGTGTAGGCTATGAGCGACACAGGGAGGTACAACGCAACAAATGTTAGGGACATGCAGGAGGGCGAGCGGGCCAGAAAAGACTTGAGAATGATGACAGAGTCAGAAAATTAAAGATGCAGATCTTTCAAGGAGAAGACCCTTATGTGAGGATCTACACGATGAAGAGGTGCTTTGAAGTGACACGCCTCACTGTAGCGAAGAAACTGAGGGCGGTTGGGATATGTTTGGAAGATGAAGACATGTCTTGGTATCGGTAGAGAGAGCAACAATAGACTGTGTGCTGGTGTGAGAAATTTAAGAATTGACTGCTACACCGATTTCGGGACACCCAGGGAAAGACCTTAATGAGCAGCTCTTTGCTCTTAGAGAAGGGACAATTAGAGAGTACAGCAGAAAGTTTGAGATGTGACAATTGACAATCCGTGCATGGGGGTGCGATGGCCACAACTGGGAATTTCGTAATTTTGAGGGTTAGGGCAGTTTTGTAATTTCTAGAAATTCTGAGAAAACAACGATTATAAGTAGGCGACTGCTAGGGTTAGGGATTCTTATGTGGAATAATATGAGAGAAATTATCTAGGAGTTGATTAAAACCTTAGCCCTTGGATATTTAGTCTTTGATCTCGAATACAACGCTACGAGAGCGACCTTCTCTTGAATTGAAGCCACCTATCTTACTACTTCAATAAAAAAATCAATAATAATCTCACTGTTCCCCAAATCTTGCACAAAACCCCTATTTTTATCCTATTTTCTCTTACCGATCACATCGGAACAGCCATCGAAGCTGATCAAGCATATCGAGTTTGTTATCGCCGGTTCTCACCACTTGACCAGAAAACAGATTATCTACTTTCATGAATTGGAAAAAAATTATCAGATGTGTATTGGCCTATCTGCATCATATTACACTTCAAGGTTCGTGAACGCATCTTCTCCAACTGCAAAGGACAGCTTAATTCTATCCAGCTGTACTGCTTTTATCGTCTTTCACCAGGTGGTGAAGTTCTCAACCCGGAACAAATGACAAGGATCATATCAAGATCTTTTTAAGTTTTATTTTATTTTGAGTTGCAGTCTTTAGGTATTTTGAGTATTTTTTATTTTATTTTTCAGTGTTTTAATGTTTAGTACCACATCAGATAGATGAAAAAGAGCAATGGTTTGTAACCCTATATAAAGGCCACAAGACTTGTTTATTTTAATCGATGACTCAATGGATGATTCAATAAGAAATTTTCTCCAAAAAACTTGTAAAATGTCCACCTCTTTGGTGAGAAGTAATGGAATTCTTGGTGAGAAGCCAAGAAACCCTAAATCTATTAATTCTTTCCCAAATCTCACACCAAATCCCTAAAATCCATTCCTTCCTACATCACACATAATGTGAGGCAGGTTCTGCTAATGGGTCCTGATAATGGGTCCTGAAGAACATCTCCTTATGAAATGACCCTGAATTTGTGAGTATGTGGGGTCGCTCATTTGCGTGAAGAACCTAGAGTGATACGTTTGGGGGTTTCGGTCTACTAGGGGCACTTTTACAATTTCAGAAATTATGAGGGTGGGTTTCGTAAATTTTTCAGATCTGTAATTTTCTTTTATTTATACCTAGGGTCGGCTAGGAGGGGGCTATACTGAAAATTGTTGAAGAAAACCCTAGATAATTTGTCCACGGACAACTATTTGGAGATCTTAGGCTTTGGTCTGAAAACGAAAGCTAGGAAAAATGCCTCTTCTCGAATCGAGACTAGTTATCTTGTATTTTCAATTTCCATTCAATAAAAATCCCTCTTTTCCACCCAAAACCACAAAAATCCCATCATTACTTCAAATTCAGATCTAAAATGTATCAAATGATATCAGAGCTCGTTGATCCAGGGCGGCAGCAACAAGATCCAAGGAAAAAGTCGAAGCTTTTGCAGAAAAATATGATGGCGATATCAAGAAATTGAAGATGGTCGTGGAGGAACTTAGAGCTTCGGCGGAAAAGGACAGAACGGCGAGAGCACAACGATTTGACGGCATGGAGAAAACCCTAGCACGGATCTTGCAACAAATCACGGGGCTTGCGGCAGCTAATCAAGCAAAAGAGAGCAAAAACCATAATCCGGTGAAAAATGCACCACCTTTATACAATAGCAAGGAGAAGATGGCGGATTTCGAGGAGGGTCTTTTTTCCGACGCCGGCTATTACTTCGCAGAAGACGAGGAGATCCCAATGGACGGCGACGACTTCGACAACCCCGAAGGTCAAATCTTGGCCCGAAGGAGGGTTCGGCGGCAACCCAGGGGCTGTCACCCCTTACAAACCCCCTAGGGGGTCGGCAAGGGGTGCCAGCCCTTACCAAGGCAACATGAGGGGCAGGCGGCTCCAGGGGTTCTGCAGGGCGACAGCCCCTGCTGCTGCAGCCCCTGCATGGGCCGACGGCCCCTGGTGGGCCCTCCCAGGGGCTCGGCAGGGGGCGCCAGCCCCTGCAGAGGCCCCAGCAGGGGCTGTCACCCCTGGCGGAGCCCCCACGTGGCGTCGGCAATTGGCGAGAGCCCCTTTCGGGCACATGACAGCTCCAGGGAGGATTTTCGGGTCCGTCTCAGTGACATTTAGACCCAAATCAGCGCAAATTCGAGCATACATGAGGGCGACAAGGGCCCCAAGGCCAACTGGGGACGTACTACGACGACGATGATCCTCCAGATTACGTATGGAAGCTCGGCAGCGAGGATGACGAGTATCGATGGCCCCACAACCCCCGCTATGGTGCACAAAAGCAACCATGCCCACCCCCTACTCATTGGGACTATGCAGGAGGTGACAGCGAAGGAGGCGATTAGGAGAGAGGAGATTGGGGCTTCTACACAGGCAGTGAAGATTGGGGAGGCTATGGAGATATTGGGAGAGGTCCGCAGAGGGGATATGAGGGACATCAGGAGAGGTGGCAGCATTATCACCAGCCAGACACGCAGGAGGACGAGGAGACCAGGGGACAACCGCGGTGGATAGACTGCAGAAGCTGAAGATGCTCGTCTTCGAGGTAGAGGACCCAGACTCATGGGTATACAGGGTGGAGAGATATTTCGAGTTAGCAATGATTCAGCAGGAGGATTAGCTGAGGGCAGCAGCGGTTTGTTTGAAAGGAGAGGCATTGTTATGGTATCGATGGGCCTAGCAGGACCGATCTTTCGACACTTGGAAGTTCATGATGCTACTACTGGAGCGGTTCGGCGAGTTACAGGCGGGCAATGCATTTGAGAGACTATATACTCTGAGGCAGGATGGGTCAGTGAGAGATGTTATCAAGAAGTTTGAGATGCTGGTTAGCCGGATCAGCGGGGTGTCGAGAGAGTTCCTGTATGGGTGCTTCATGAAGAGGTTGAAGCCGACTATCAGATCAGAGGTGAGGGCACATAGACCGACGAGTCTGCGGGATTGCATAAATCTGACGAGGATTATGAAGGACGGACTGGACCAGAAGAAGAAGGCACGCGGAGCTTGGGAAGGATTTGCTTTCAAGGAACATGCGCCTGGAGGGGGGCAGAAGGTTGCCCACAACCACAAGAGGAGTACCAGTTAGCACGAAGAAGGAAATAGAGCCACGTCCTGGGGGGCATACGTGGCGGATGACGAAGACTGAGATCTGTGATAAACGTGCCAAGGGTCTGTGCTTCAAGTGCGACGAGAAATTCTCTCCAAGGCATAGATGCGGTGACCGTATTCTACAGATTTTGATCGTGAATAAGGAGGAGGAGGAGACGTGATAATGCTGGAGGCTAACAAGTAGGAGGATCGAGAGCACATGTATTTGGAGTAGACCGTCCGCGCACTTCATGCACCACCTTGAAGACAATGTGGTTCTTCGGGAGCGAAGTAGTGATGCGTTTTGGGGAGTTTCAGCCCACTAGGGGCACTTTTGCAATTTCAGAAATTATGAGTGGGTTTTCGTAAATTTTCAAGATCTGTAATTTTCTTTTATTTATAGCTAGGGCCAGCTAGGAGGGAGACTATGCTGAAAATTGTTGAAGAAAATGCTAGATAATTTGTCCGCGGACAACTAGTTGGAGATCTTAGGCTTTAATTTCAAATCGAAAGCTGGGAGAAAGGCCTCTTCTCAAATCGAGGCTAGTTATCGTGTATTTTCAGTTTCCATTCAATAAAAATCCATCTCCCCCGAAAAAAATCCCATATTTACTTCAAATTCAGATCTGAAACGTATCAATTGTGTAGTCTTAATGTCCTCATTTTTTTCTTGTGATGCTGATATTGTTTGGCTTTGGGCTGAATGATCATCGTTTTTAGCTTTTTAACCGATGCACAAAAGACCCAGGCGCATCCTCCTCCTAATAATAGTAATTTGTGGATTGGTCATCTCTTATCCCATGGCCTTGACCGACACATGTTTGCGTGTGCACATGCATTGTGCAGCAACCTTCGAACCTGCACTTGAGAAGCGATATGGTCAACCATCTTTAGCATTTTAGGAATTTGAAGTAAATTCTCTGGCTGCTTCCCAGTTGCAAACAACAAATCCTTCTTCCATGAAAACCACACCTTTTCTCTTGACACTTTTGGCAACAACAAAAGGGATGCCTATTGGATTTGAGGTGAAGTAGTTAGTAGGTATTATGGATAAAGGACACCAATAATGGAATGGCATGAATTATGAATCTCCCACTTTTCAAGGAAGTGATAACAGCAAAAAACAAGTTGCATAAATGATTTAATATAAACCTTCTCTGGGTCCCCACCATCTTTGAACATCTCATAGGCTTCCCGCATGACAGGCCGCGGATCACGTCCAACCTGCAAAGAATATTTTAATCTGCATGAATTGATAATCTATGGGACAATGTCTAATAACCAACGACTAGTTATGATTTTCTTATTCGCCACACACCAACACATTATAGTTAGGTGATCGGTTAAAAGATAACTTGGAAACGGGAGGGGTGGCCGGCCGATGACCTACCCCTCTCCCAAAACCAGGTGGGCAATGAGCCCCACACAAACTTCATGCACCAATCCATTTAAGGATCATGCTCGTAATACAACAATCAGGAATTTTTATAAATTCCTCCCTCTCCAACATAATAGTTTTGTTCAAGTTAAAACTATAAGAAAGGTATTATCACATACATATTATTAACTAAATCATACTCTACAATTACATTCCACAAAGGCATACAGAGGAAGATGAGGTTACTGAGACAATAATGTTCGGTGCGTGGACATAATCATTTCTATGTATACGAAACATGGTATGCCATTGTTTGAGACATACAGACAATACCACTTAGTCTATCAACATGTCAACGTCTGGCAGGATTTCTGAAACCTGTTTTCAAACCCGAAATTTTGGATGGATTTTTTAGATTAAAAGTTCAGAATTCAAACCTGCTTGTGAGCAGGGATCCGGATCAGATTTCAGGTTTTCGCTTTCAGGCAACCTAGGATGGGGGTTGGGCGGGTCAAGTGGGTTGTGCTCTAGCAGTTCAAACGATAAAAATTAATATTTTTGTGCAATATTAAATGTACCATTATATGTAAAACTGGCTACATTCTGTACATGTTCAGCTTTATCCTTTCCATGTTTGGATCAGGTGGGCTTTGAAGAAAATCAAAACCCCCAAATTTGGGTTAAGGTGAATTCCAGATCTCAGCAGAAAACACACCCTTGTTTCCAATATATCCTTTGCATGTACACCCTTCACAAAAACTGAACTATATGATCATTATATGCAAAAATATTTATTGCACATACACATCCGTACAGTAAAAGCTAATGAGACCAGTTGCATGCAAGCATATGCGGAATACAAATCTCTGAAATGAAATGGAACCAATATGGCCGCAACATTATCCAACTAACATGACATGATTGTGTGATTTTGAATGTACAAACTTTCGGAAATTTAAGTTAGCATACACAGAATTCTGACACTACTAAAACTGATCCAGAAACATGTGTTTATTACAAATCCATGAAATCTAGTTTAAAGAGAAGAATTGACATTTGGAAACGACATATGGTGGTAGGCTGTTGACAAAATTGCATGGGCAAATTGACATGAATAGCAAAGTATTATCTCTTTTTTCACAGAAGGGGTTTTATTTGGATGAAAGTGTGAAAGATTTCAATTACTTATACCGTTTGTCATGTTATAGAGGCCATTGAAAGTGGGTGTTACTTTTGCGACATAGGAGAGTGAAAACTTGACTATCAAAAATTACTCTATCGAAAAGTTCTAAAATCATGAATGAAAGTTGAAACATGAGACCAAGATATTCAATAATAATATAGTTATTATGAAATGTGAGAGAGAGAGAATAAACATTGATATAATTAACATAAACAAATTGACGCTAGATCGCCTCCTTGAATATTCCTATGTGTTTTACTTAAAAATAAGCACTTCCCTCAATCTTTTGCTATGGATGACGGATCTCACTTGGAAAAAGGAAGGTGATTTCTCACTTTGGTCCCACTACCCTCTAGCAAAACATCCCCTAATTTCTCATCCTCAAAAGCCATGTGATATATATTGAAGTTATAATGTCATATAGGTAAATTTTGGAGGATGGTATTCTTCCCTACATATACAGAAATCAATAAACTATATTTAGTTTATGATTCAAACACATTGCACAAATATATCACAACTCAAATAAACAGAAACTGGTCATTGTTTATTAAGTGTTAACCGCACCAAGCAAAGGTAACTCCAAGCATTATTATGGGTGGCTTCTAAATTACAAACAATATAAAATTGAAGTACATAATCAACAGTTTCGTTAAGTTCATGCCCTATCAAGTTGTCAAAAAAGCAACCTCATATCCACCAAAATACACGAGTCCAGAAATGAGCTCTTGCGTTATTAAAAAAAGACGAAGAAAAAAAAGACTTGCCTCTAAGAACCTTCTTCTAGCTTCTTCCATTCCATACAACTGAGCTTCACATAAGAAACACCATATTGATTCTTCCGTATCATTTGGATTTGCTGCAACATCCAGTCTGAATTGGGCTGCCCCTTCTTCAAATCTTGACACGGTATAGATAAATATTTCACTTTCCATGACACTAAATCCTACTGATCCAACTAGTCCGCAAATAATCATAAAAGAACCGCATTGACCAGAGAGGGATACCTATTCAGATAGTAGAGAGACAGCCCCCTCTGCCAAAGATCTGAAATAGTTTCATTAACGAGTAAGCTTCATTTAGCATACAAGCAAATAAATGGTTTGCATGCAAGTATAACACTCTAATTTCATTAGTTCTAGAGATCACCCTTTCTTAAGCATTTTTCCTCCTGCTAGGCTTAGCACGTTTCATACGCATCATGTCATTTTCCTATTCAGAATTATGCTTCTTTCAATATCAATAAAGATTCATGTGTTTTGTAAGGTGATTTCTCCTCAAGTAGGTTCTAGAATTGTGTTCTAGAATATTAGATAAATAATCTGGTGTTAACCACAAAGATCTCTGTTTGAAATTTTAGAAAGAAAGGGCTAAAGTTTCATTTAACATATTATTTTTATTTATTAGTGTTATTAGTGATTCATTATTAGTCACATAGAACTCATTTGACTAGGT
Source organism: Scilla litardierei (assembly GCA_030789695.1). Taxonomy (NCBI): domain Eukaryota; kingdom Viridiplantae; phylum Streptophyta; class Magnoliopsida; order Asparagales; family Asparagaceae; genus Scilla; species Scilla litardierei. The sequence goes on from CM061137.1 coordinate 118,368,311, forward strand.
CAAATGTAACATTTCTGATCAAGAATATGTCCATTAGTAACGCATGGATTTATCGCCTAGTATGACACTCTTAGAATTAGACTATTTATTATTGCTCTTGGTTCTAAGCTATTTGTATTAGGCCTCATGCCCAGACCTGTTTATTCCTATATATCTATGAATAATACAGAAATGGAGGACTTGAGCTCCTTAACCTATTTTTCCATCTAAATCTCTAATTCCCAACATGGTATTAAAAACATAAACACCACACCCTAATCCTATCAGTAAACCAACCCTAACCCTCATTCTTCTCCTACAACCTATGTTTGCCATCGTCGGCACTTCTCTCTCTTCTTCTTCATTGTTGGTTCAATGTGGTGCCGACAAAGCGTCAATCCTAACCATGGCTCCATCGTCAATGTTCTTGCCTCATCCGTGCACCACCAACTCATCATCTCCTTACTCCCAATAAACTGGACACAATCTAACCTTGCTGACATGTCAACGTTACCTCCTTAATTTGAAACTTGTAGTTGTCTCTCTTCAATCGGACCGGCCCTGACTTTGCCAACTCACTGCCATCATCCTCTATTCAACCAGATCTCATCGCGGCCTTCTTTTGACCAAATCGATCGTGATTTGTCTCTACCTACTTACCCCTGCATCCTCCGCTAGTTCGACATGCATCTAACTTCGTCAACGTCATCTTCCGCTTTGCGTTCCTTTACTACATCCTCAAACTACACCCCATCCCCTTCAATTCTCTACAGCTTAGAATAGATATGTATTATGATAACAAATTAAATTTGATTAATAAGCCAAAAACAAAAAAGCAAATAAATTCGTTGCATGAATACTAAAACTGATAATAGGTATTTACTGATCTGGATGTTACTATCTGCTAATCTACTGGTTATTTTTATTGGCTATTGCTTGTTTGATGATTTATCTGGCTACTTCTACTAGCTAATTACTATATGTTGATTTACCCTAGTGATCGATTGACCTATAGTTGTTATGTTTTCCAAGTCTGAAGTCATGTCATCTTCTACATAGAGCAAGAACATCGCTACGGAGCATCTTCACTATAGAACCCTATTAGTAATTATTGTCAAACTGAATGGGGATAACTATTTATTATGAGCATAGTCTTTCTTAATTTTTGTAGTTTTTTAGAAGAAGAGAAAGTAAATAACCAAGGAAATACCTGATTTTACATGTGCTGAGTATGAATATGGACGATTGTAGATGTGTATGTGAAGACATGGCTGGTAAATGGCATAGAAGAAGAAAAATGAGTACATGCATCATGTTTCTAAATACTGTTAAGAAGATGTCGGATACACATAAGAGATGTGCTCGAATAAAAGAAACATCTCTTGTGTAGTTGATCTCTATGAGAGGGTATTATATCTAAAGTAGGATAGAAGCCATATATAAGATTACTATGCAACGTTGAAGGGGATAGCTTGAGTTGAATATGTATAGCCTATCGTTCTAGATATCAAAACTCTTCAGTACGATCGGGAGGAACAGGTAGTAGCTAAGTTTCTCTACGGTATGGATGCATCTTTGGTCTTTCAAACAGGTATACAGATTCATGTAGGTGATATAGTTTCAGCAATGGCTACCACCCTAACATGTGTTTGACAGGTAGCCACAGACACTAGATCTACCAGGGTGACTTAGCCCTCTACCGAGAGCTCTCCACTAGCAACTAGAGGATGTCAAGATTGTCTTCGATGTCATGAGTTTGATGCATGTGGGGGTTTTTAGTGATGGACAATGGTCAGTGCTGATTACGATCCTAGATAATATACATATTATGATAAGAATAAACATAATGTTAGATGAGTTTTAAGTGTCAAACTATGCCCAAAATGTTATTAGAATCTGTTCCTAACAACTTTACTAGTTCTTCCAATAATCAATCTATAATTCCTTTTGATGGTGCTTCTTTGACTCTCATAATTTAGATTTCTCAAGTATAAGAGACGTCTGGTCAAGCATGCTTCTCATTTTGCAACGCATGCATCTTTCTTATGTATGGATGCATTAGTCACTTATCTGATATATCAGGGATCTTAGATTCTGGAGCTTCTTCCTACATGATAGATACTAAGAGTCTTTTTTATTCGATATTATCATCTACTTCATTCCGTGTGTTTATATTACTGATGGTGCATCTTCCCTTATTTTGGTAAATAGGTAGCACATGCTACATCTTCCTTACACTACATAATATTTATATCTCAAGTCAATCTTTTGTCTATCAGTCAAACTACAAAATATAAGAACTACTCAATTATGTTTCACCATTCTTATTGTGTGTTTTAGGACCTATAAACTGGGATGAGAATTGGTTTAGGGCATGAGATAGTTGATCTGTACTTTTTGGATATTAAGACATCTTATTGGTTATTTTGCGCTCAATCTTATATTTATCAATAAACTTACTAATCTTCACCACTGAACTACATTTCTTCTAACTTTCTAAGTATGTTCTTATTCGGGATTTGAAGTTAAAGAAGATGATTAGCGAATGGCATGAACTCAATGGTCTTAAATACTTTCATTCTCTTATTGCGTGTTCAGCCATAAATTCTTTGTTGCAGATACATTCTCATGGTCATCTCTCATTAGACAATTTTAAGAAGTTGATTTTCAGCTTAGGATATTTGTAGATTTTAGCGTGGGTGTCGTGTGAGTATAAAATATCGATGTGTGTCTCTTTCACCTGGTGTTAACGAAATAGCCTTCTAGTCCTTTTGTTTTAGTTTATTCTAACATTACGATCCATGTAATCTTATATGAAAGTTGGATTTTTGGTATTTTGTTACATTTTTAGATGATTTTTCTCATGCAGCAAAGATTCATTTAATAAAAGATCGTTCTAAGTTTTCAATTGTTTGGTTTTTTTCCTAAAAATTCAAGCCCCGCTTATTATGACGGTGATAATTTTTCGAAATGATAATGCATACACCTATTTTTTAAATCAACATTTTCCTTGATTATATGACCACTTGTGGAATTATTCATCGATCATCTATTCATGTATTCTTAGTACACAATGAGATGGCAGAATAGAAAAAACATCTTTTAAAGGTCACTAGAACCTAGTTGTTTCAAACGTGTTTATAAGATTTCTTTAATATGGTCTTGCAACGTGTTATTTAATAAATTGAATGTCACTATTTATTCTTCAGAATATTCAAAGAGTACTTCTCAGTTATCACTCAAAAATTTTGGTTGTATATGTTTTGTTGATGAGCATAATCTTAAGACAAGTTAAGTCGAGTCATTAAATGCATCTTCTTTAGAAATGCACAAATACAAGAGGAATGTAAATGGTATGGGCCTACACTTCCTTATTTCTTTATTATTGCAGATGTTATTCTATTTGACTACACTCCATATTAGTGTTTTACGAGTAATTTTTCATATATTACGAAGTTATGTACACTTTATGTTCCTATTCATCTCTCGCCTACTGCTGAACCACTATCACAGTCTTAACAACCATCACAGTGTTCTACTCCACTTCCTCCTAAGTCTCATTCTCGTTGTCACAAGGCTGAAGTTATAGTTTACAGCAGAAGGAAGAAAGTTTTTTGATCAAGTGAACTCAAATTATGATGAAGCAACAAATCTAGACATGCCAATCTCAAAGAGAAAAGATAAACTAGCATGCACTTCACAATCTGTTTCGAACTTTGTTTCCTATAAAAAGATTTTCTTCGTCCCATTTTTCCTTCGTTGAAACCTTTGATACTGTCTATTTGCCTAAGACTGTCTTTGAGACTTTATGTCCCTCTGGATGAAAAGCTTCAATGAATAATGAAATGATTGCTTTGTACTATTCTAATACTTAAAAACAGGTTCCTCTTTCTCCCAGCAAGTAAGTTGTTGGTCATCGTTGGGTCAATAGTATCAAAGTTCATCTTAATGGTACTCTTGAGAATGTGAAAGTTTGCCTCACATATCTAATCTTTTCCCCCAAAGCAGGAGCATAAAATATCATATGCTCCTAGCTTGAAGATGGGTATTCCAATCTCAATTAATAGATATACAAAATGGCAGGTCGCTAGCCTCAAATGAAGGAGGAAAATTGTTATGTGCAAAACAAAGAAAAATAGAAATTAGAAATTAGAAATTACATACAAGCCTTCTGGCGAGGGTCCAACTCGATGGCTCGATCGAACTCGACCAACGATCCACTAACATCTCCCTGTAATTAATAAAATAAAAAAATAAATAAAATTTCAAATTTTAGCTGCTGGATCATGTTGAGTGAGGAATCGAGGAAGGGGCGAGTGTACCCGGCGAAAGAGCTGCATTCCTCGTCGGACGGCGGCGGCGGCCTCACGTGCGGGGTTGGAGCCGGTGAGGGCGTCCCAGATGGCGGATGCGGCGGCCGGTAAGATGATCCTGCGGGGCAGCGCAAGGGTTGTAGCCATCGCCTTCCGGTTGTTTGAGGGGAGAGGGAATGGGAATAGTATTCGGTTTAAGGGTTTGGGAGTGGCTGTAATTCCTACGGGAGATATAGGAGATAACGAGAGAGAACAAGGAGATTGCATTTTGGGAGATAATAAAATGAGTTCTTTTTTCAGATTTTTGTAGGGTTTTATGATCGATTTCGAAGGGAGATATCAAACCAACGGTCAAGACTCGAGAATAAGCCGAGGGGAATTGCTACGGGCACATACCGAATTGCGCTGCTTATGTCTCCTTTACTTTTTACTTCGCCCAGGACGGATAAAATAATTGTCGTGAAGGGGTGAGGGTTAGAAAATACTTAGCCTTGTTGTGAATGGGTATTTACGGGTTGGATGAGTTATTGGGCCAACCTAAGTGTTTGGGCACATATCTGTATAAGTCCACTTGTATTCTCCCCTTTGCCTATAAATATAGACCTGAGGGCTCTCCCCTCAGTAGTTGATTCATAACACGTTATCAGCACGAGCCTCTAAATTTTCCCTTTCCACAAATTTTTTTCCGTTCGTTGCGAAGGCGAAGGCGAGACGGGAGATCCACGAGCGCGGTGCAAGGCTTCCTCCATCAAAGGTCGTCATCCGCGTAGGGCTTCGAGCAACCGTCGCTATATCCGGAGGACGGATATAGAGGTAAAAATACTAAAAACGATACTTTTAATCATACGTATGATTGCCCCTCCCCTAGATCTCGCAAGATCGTCATGGGGATTCATCGCCGCCTTGAAAACGACGGATTTTTCATCCCAAAAATCAAATTTTTTTTGGGTTTTTGGATTTTCTCTTGCCAAAACCCCAAATCAACCCCGCCGGCGGCCTCGCCCCCCCCCCCCCCCCCCCCCCCCCCCCCGGTCGCCACGCCGTCTCCCCCACAGGGGGGCGGCAGCCGCCGCGCCTCCCTGCAGGGGGGGCGGCGGCGGCCATCTCGCTCCCCCCCTGCAGGGGGCGGCGGCCCCGCCGCTTTCCCCCCTGCAGGGGGGCGGCGGCCCCCGATTGCCCCCCCCCCCCCCCCCCCCCCCCCCCCCGCAGGGGGGCGGCGGCCCCTGCCGCTCCCCCCTGCAGGGGCGGCGGCGGCCCCCGCCGCCGCGCCCCCCCCCCCCCCCCCTTCAGGGGGGGCTCAGCGGCGGGCGGTGGCGGCGGCGGCGCCCCCCCTGTGCAAAACCCTAATACAAAAAAAACCCAGAGTTCTGTGGGCCTGAAGCGCACAGCAGATCTAGATTTGTGGGCCTGAAGCCCACAGCAGATCTGTGGGCTTCAGGGCCACAGATTTTCAAAAAAAAAGAGGCTTATGAGCCTGAAGCCCATAGGTCGACTGCGGGCTTCTGGCCCGCAGGCTGGTTTATCTGGAAAAAAAAGAAAAATTTGGGGGAGGCAAAGGGCTATAAACTAGCCTTAAAAGGCAACTTATTAGCCTAAAAATTAATTTAAAATGGGGATTCAAAGGCAAAATATTCGTGAAAAATCACGGTAAATTACGGGACGAATATCGGGCAGATAAGGGCATTTTGAGGATTTTTTGGGGGGCTTTTGGGATGATGAGGGAACCTTTTTCCTCATACAAAAGAAAATGTTAATTTTGGGCTCTTAATCAATTTAAATTGATTAAACACATTTACTTTACAACCTATGCATCGTAATTTCTTTTACATGCTTTACATCTCTGGCAAAATTATGTGGATATTATTTGCGTGGTTGTACATTTTATTTAAAAACTTAATAATTAGGAAGATCCTGCGACCGCTCTGCCGTTAGTTACCTAACCTAACGGTGTATGACGTTGCCCAGTGGTCCAATAATTATTAAGTGATTAAATATCGCTTTATCCTCATATGAATAAACTGCCTGTGATGTCTGTGGATGAAAATGTTGATGAGCACAATATTCTTGCATGAATTGCTAAATGTGGTTTTTGGATCGGTCGTTTAGTCCCACAGTTTATTTCCCGCACTTTTCTTTTATTTTTGAGAGAAATTGTAGTGAGGAATTTATGTAAATGTCAAAGAAAGAAGACCAACTTACATGGAGTCGGAAGCTACGCTTGAAGACGAAGATATTAAATGGGACCCACTGGGTTTCCAAAGTTGTATTTTCATTTTATTCAAGCTGCAAATTTGTATAATTTGGACTGTGGACTCTTGAACTCTTTCTTGTGGGACTGGCCGATCCACGCGTTTAGCTTTTCATTAAATATTGCTTCCGCATGAAAATGTTCTTTCTGATGATTATTAATTCATGCATATTTGTGCTCTGCTAGATAAATGGTTAAAATTGCAAGCGTTGACTTTGAAGTGCTGGATGCATTAGGCAGAAACTATCTAAGCTGGCAGCTAGATGTTAAGTTTCACCTGCGGGCCAAGTCCCTCATCACTGCTGTGACTGAAAAAGAAAATGTTAGCGATATAGAGAAGGCGCAAGCCATCATCTATATTCGTCGCCATGTGGATAAGACCATAAAGGCTGAGTACCTTACGGTCGAAGATCCACTTGAGCTATGGACCGCCCTTGAGGACAGGTATAAACATCAGAGAGATGTTATACTCCCAAGGGCGAGATATGAATGGGAGAACCTGATACTGCAGGACTTTAAGTCCATTGCTGAGTACAACTAAGCACTTTTTAGCATCACCTCACACCTGAAGTTGTGTGGTGAAAAAGTCTCAGAAGATCGCATGCTGGAAAAGACGTATACGTCTTTCCATGAAAAGGATGCGATACTTATGCAGCAATACCGTGAACGTAAGTTCACCAAGTATTCAGAGCTGCTGTCATGTCTTCTCATGGCCGAGCAAAACAGAGAGCTTCTTCTTGCCACTCATAATATGCGCCCCCGGCACTGTCCCCCTACCAGAAGCTCACCATACATCTTCCTTCAAAAAGAATAGGGACAATAAAAGAAAAGAAAGACCACAGAAAGGCGGACAACAGAAAAGAGCCAAGGGCCCACCACAGCAGCGCAAGAATGAAGGGAAGCGCAAGTTCACCTGGCGCAGGAATGATAACAAGAAAAACAATGCACCCCCACCCAAGAGGGACTGGGAAGACCAGTGCCACAGCTGTGGCATGACAGGCCACTGGTCTAGAGTGTGCAGGACCCCAGTGCATCTCCAGGAGCTTTATAAACAAAGCAAGAAAAAGAATGCTGAATCAAACCTGGTGGCTGCGAATAATGCAGTCAAATTTACAGCAAAAGACTTCGAGTCAGATAATCTGCTTGATTAGCCCGTTATCATTTATCTTAGCATTCTATTGTATGAACATTTTATTTCATGAGAGCTTTTTATGTATCTTCAATTCTGCTGAATAAAATTTAGCCTTTCTAAATGCAAATGTTTACTCATCTTTTTTAGATGGAATGCTCTCATGACTGCTTAGTAGACAGCGCGTCAACACATACAATCCTTCAACACAAATGCTATTTTCATAGCATTATCCCGTATAAGAGCCATGTAAACACAATTTCAGGGCCATCGGACATAATTGAAGGTTCTGGGAATGCAACATTGTTGCTCCCCAATGGAACAGAACTAAAAATAAAAGATGCACTTAACTCTCCGAATTCCAAGAGAAACTTACTAAGTTTCAAAGATATCCGTTTTAACGGATTCCACTTGGAAACAGCAAATGTCAAAGAAAATGAATTACTGTATGTAACGTCTCAAGAAAATGGAGTTAAAACCATTCTTGAACGCTTTGAGAGCCTCTCATCAGGCCTCTACCATACAAAAATTCGGAGAGAGGACGCAAACCTGACGGAGCACCTGAAGTGCCCGCCATCAGCCAAATTCCTACTTTGGCACGATAGACTTGGCCACCCCGGATCTGTGATGATGCACCGCATCCTAGCACAATCCCATGGGCATAACCTGAAGAACCAGAAGATTCTTCAGAAGGGAGAATTCCCTTGTGTACCCTGCTTTAAGGGTAAATTAATAACAAGGCCATCACCACTTAAAGTGGATATTGAGTCTCCTAGCTTCCTTGAAAGAATACACGGAGACATATGTGGACCTATCCACCCCCCTAGCGGGCCTTTTCGGTACTTTATGGTACTGATTGATGCATCTTCGAAATACTCGTATGTGTGTCTACTTTCAACCCGCAACTTAGCTTTTCCAAAGCTTTTGGCACAAATAATAAAGTTGCGGGCGCATTTCCCAGACAACCAAATAAAGAAAATACGTCTGGATAATGCAGGGGAATTTACCTCTCAGTCATTCCAAGAATATTGCCAGGCAACGGGAATAGAAATTGAACATCTGGTGCCGCATGTTCACACCCAGAATGGGTTAGCTGAGTCGCTAATTAAAAGACTCCAATGGATCGCACGACCATTGCTGATGAAATCCCAGTTGCCGGTGGATGCATGGGGACATGCAATTTTGCATGCTGCATCACTAATAAAAATTAGACCCTCAGGAGGTCAGAGTCTATCTCCAATGCAACTCGCATATGGAACGCCGCCGAACATCTCTCACTTGAGAATCTTCGGCTGCGCAGTTTATATCCCCATTGCACCACCACAGAGGACCAAGATGGGTCCTCAACGTCGCCTAGGTATCTACGTAGGGTTTGACTCACCCTCCATTATAAGATACCTAGAACCCCAAACGGGGGACGCTTTCAAGGCACGCCTTGAAGACTGCAATTTTGATGAGACGTATTTCCCCAAAATGGGCCTAGACATCGAAAAGTCTAGTGCAAAGCAAATGTTAACGTGGGATACAAGAAGCTTGACCCACTATGATCCGGTAACAAAACAATGTGATGATGAGATCCGGAAGATCTTACACATCCAGGACACAGTCCATAGATTACCGGACTCGTTCACTGACAACCAGAAGATTGTTAGATCACACATCCCTGCTGCGAACACTCCAGCTAGGATTGACATCCCGAAGGATGGATGCAATCCACCTACAGCAGAAGTGGCTGCACCTCAACAGAAAAGAGGCAGACCACCAGGCTCCAAGGATAAAAATCCAAGAAAAAGAAAAATATCCGGAGACCTTGGGACGATACCCCCACAGAGAAACGAGCTCGTGTCCATACCCTCTCCCCTCCCGGAATCCACTGCAGAGGAACTGCCGGGAGAAACAGAAATATCACTAAATTATGTACGTACAGGGGAGGTATTGGACAGAAAGAGTACAGTCGTCGACGATGACTTCGCGTTTCACATTGCCATTCACGTCACCGGAAGCGATGATGATTATGAACCACACTCCGTTGCTGAATGCAAACGTAGAGATGATTGGCCAAAGTGGAATCAGGCAATAGAAGCCGAGCTGGACTCGCTTCAGAAACGAAAAGTCTTTGGGCAAATAGTCCAGACACCTACCGGTGTCAAACCTGTGGGATACAAATGGGTATTCGTCAGAAAAAGAAACGAAAATAATGAGATCGCACGCTACAAACCTAGACTTGTAGCACAGGGATTTTCCAAAAGACCGGGTATAGACTATGACGAAACATACTCCCCGGTCATGGATGCGATCACGTTCAGATTCCTGATAAGCTTAACAGCAAAGGAAGGCCTAGATATGCAGCTAATGGATGTTGTGACTGCGTATCTATACGGCAATCTCGACAAGGAGATCTACATGAAACTTCCTGATTGCTTTTCAATGCCTGCTGAACTGAAAGATAGACCTCGGGACGTCTATTCTGTTAAGCTACAAAGATCATTGTATGGTCTCAAACAATCTGGAAGAATGTGGTATAACAGACTCAGTGAGTTCCTTGTTCAACAAGAATTCACGAACAATGAAGTCTGCCCTTGTATCTTCATAAGAACAAAGGGAAAAGGATTCGTGATAATAGCTGTCTACGTAGACGATCTGAATCTCATAGGATCTCCCGAAGAGATCACTGAGATATCTGTAAGCCTAACAAAAGAATTCGAAATGAATGACCTAGGCAAAATCAAATTCTGCCTTGGCTTACAGATTGAACATCAAAAAGACGGAATCCTATTACACCAAACCACATATACGAAGAAAATGTTGCAAAGATTCCATATGGACCATTGCAATCCATTGAGTACACCTATGGTGGTACGATCCCTGGATGCACATAAAGACCCCTTCCGGCCGCTGGAAGAGGGGGATGATATACTTGGTCCGGAAGTTCCCTATCTGAGTGCCATCGGAGCACTACTATATCTGGAAAACTGCACGCGTCCCGATATAGCGTTTGCAGTAAATTTGCTTGCCAGATACAGTGCAGCGCCTACACAGCGTCACTGGACCGGGGTAAAGCACCTTCTGTGCTACCTCCAAGGGTCTACAGATTTGGGACTCTTCTACAAAAATGGAACATCCTCTACACTTGCAGGTTATGCTGATGCAGGGTACTTGTCTGATCCCCATAAAGCAAAATCACAGACTGGGTACGTGTTTACCTACGGAGGGACAGCCATTTCCTGGAGATCCATCAAGCAAACCTTGACGGCGACCTCATCCAATCACTCAGAGATCATTGCCATCCATGAAGCAAGCAGAGAATGCGTATGGCTACGCTCAGTCATCTACCTCATCTTGTCTACGACCGGACTGAAGACTGGAGACCTCGAGCCCACTACCATGTTCGAGGACAATGCTGCTTGCATAGCTCAGCTACGAGGTGGCTTCATCAAAGGCGACAGAACGAAACACATTTCACCAAAGTTCTTTTGAACGCACGAGCTATAGAGAGATGGCAAGATCGACATAAGACAAGTGCAGTCATGTGACAATTTGGCAGATTTGTTCACTAAAGCCCTTCCTACTGATACCTTTAGAAAACTTGTACATAGGATTGGAATGAGACGCCTAAGAGATCTGAAAGCTTGAGAGCTTGTACAGATCAGGGGGAGTTCGGCAGAGTTTGTACTCTTTTCCCTTAACTATGGTTTTTCCCACTGGGTTTTCCATAGCCAAAGGTTTTAACGAGGCAAATCTCACCAACTCAGGATCCTGAAGTATCCACCCCATGTGAGACCCATACAGGCTCAGAATCCTGAAGTATTCATGAGCAGGGTCCACAACTATGGCTGGATAAGGGGGAGTGTTGTGAATGTGTATTTACTGGGTTGGATGAGTTATTGGGCCAACCTAAGTGTTTGGGCCCATATCTGTATAAGCCCACTTGTATTCTCCCATTTGCCTATAAATATAGACCTGAGGGCTCTCCCCTCAGTAGTTGATTCATAACAAGCCTCATATAAATATTAATCAATGTGGGTGGATATTCATTAGGTCCATTGACAAGGGAAAACCCAGTGGGAAAACCCAATAGACAAGGAAAAAGAGTACAATTCTCCATAACTTCCCATGATTTGTGGAAGTATTTAGGGATAGATACTTCTGCATCCAGAGTCAATGAGGTTGCCTCGTTAAAACCTTTAGCTATGGAAAACCTAGTGGGAAAAAACCAATAGTCAATAAAAAAGAGTACAAAACTCATTTGGCTCCCCCTAATCTGTACAAGCTGCAGGCTTGCAGATCTCTTAGGTAACTATACATCAATCTCTTACAATATTCCGAGAATAAGTACAAAATACAAGACATCGCTCATCTATACAACTATCACTCATCTATACAAGAATCATTCATATATTGCAGCTACTGAATCTGAGGGAGCTCTTCTGAAGAGGAGTGGTTTGCAGACTCGGTATGTAGCTCCATGTCTCTGACCCAGTCGTCACTGTGTCTGCGAGGTACTGCAGGATCTGCCTGTGCATACTCATGATTTGCTTCTTGGATGATGAGCCTCTCGGAATGGTCGAATTGATGTTGCCTTAGAAACATACTTTGCAGATCTCCAGGAGTTGGTCGTTTCTTTGTGGTAGTCATCGGGATGATCTGTAACCTGAATCTGCAAATACATTTAACATGGAGGATGGTCCTTGACCCTTAGAGGTAGTGCAGATGTCACGCCCCGGCGCCCAAAACGGGAAGGGGGTGACGGCCGCGGTACGGGGTACCAAGCGTTAAGGTGCTGCAAGAAAATTAGCAGGCCACTGCAACTGCTAGAACAACACATGCAATTAAAAACAGGTGCAAAAGTAAAGCACGAACTGTAAAGCTCCAACACAACACAAAAAGGTACAGCGAGGCGGCGGCCAACAACAAGCGGAAGCGTATGAGTGTGCAACACAGATTATTTACTATCAACACACCACAACATCATGTACTGTACATATACCACCACCAGTGACACGGGGTACAATAGCTAAAGGGGGAAAACAAAAGTAACTGCTCACAAAAGAAACTACCCCCAACCCCACTACACCCGTGCCCTATCTAACTACTCTGAGCTCCTGGCCTGGAAGAGTCGCCCTCAGGACGTCGGTAGTCCGGTAGGGGTGCTGTCGTCCCAGAACCTGTACCTAGGGAGTGGGGAAAAGAGCACGTCACAGCGTGTCTAGTAGGAAACTCAACAACACAAGCCACATTCACATCATTGCATACATGTCGCTAATACTAACTTGTTAGTCGATGCTTGTTGTTGGAACCTAGACATCAGGCGGAACACAAGGGAACTGGACCTCACCCACAATGCGGGTGGAAAGAATCTCCGACTCTCTGGCGTACTAGCTCGTCAGGAGCCTACGTAACCCAACCACTCTCCACGACCTAAAGGGCCACGGCCTCGAAGGCCAAAGAACTGCACACTCCAAAGGGGCACGACCACTCCCCGCGGTAGGAGGGCCAAAGAAAACAACCTCGAAAGTCCAGTCCACACTATGCCCACCTAATGCTTTGGTTCCCCCACCCCATTCCCTAAGACGCTCACCTACCTGCAGATGGAAGGAGACATCCCGGGCTTTCATTATTTGAAACTTAATGATGTAAAGTAACAAATCAACTAACATTCTCATAATAAATAAACATTGCCATGGCTCTATAATTATCTTCATTACCACTTTCAAGGCATAAGTAAAATTCATCATCCATCATTCGCTTAATTAAAGACATAAGAGGATGAAACATAATTACAAGTAACGTCCAAGGAATAACGTGAACTCAAGCATCCAAGTGTAGGATCTAAATAAGGCCTAGAGGGGGGGTGAATAGGCCTTTGACCAAATTATCGCAAGATAAAAATTAAGCCTAGTTTACAGCATGCAGTTTAGGAATTGGACAATCAAAGCATTCACAGAAGACACAGAATTTAACGTGGTTCGGTCCCCCATGACCTACGTCCACCCCAATGAGCAATCACTTATACTGTTTCTTTAAGAAGTTACAATCTCCCTTAGATTGGTGCACCAACACCAACCTGTCAGACCAACTCAAGCTCACCAAAGCCAAAAAGAAACATACAAGTATCACTCCCCCAACCCAACTTGCCCCAACAAGTTTGGTTCCCAAAGTCCCAAATAGCGGAAGAAATTATATTACAGAAATGCTGATCAAAACATTAATAACTTCACAAATAAATAAGATCAAGAGTTTAGAAAGCTCATTTGTGAAGATCTCTCTGGTTGTCGTCTTTCAGCACATCAGTAGCTTTGCAACGCTTCTTACGGAATGATGATCGGATGTCAGTAGAAGAAGTAGTCGCTGTCCCCGTGGAAGTAGTCGGTAGAAGTTCCTCACTCAAAGTGATCTCATTTTCTGCACAGGAGGAACTAGCTGCTCAACTTGCTATCACTGCGTCGGGGATGAAGTCACGGTCGCAACGCTTCTTACAGAACTCAATTTGGATCTCTAGAACTCCACTTATTGATGAAAATGTGAAGAGATGTACATTGGTATATATAGGATTGAGTTAACGGGTCTGTGCACTGTGCGAAGGGATCCGATAAAGCGACGGCTTAGCGGGTTTAAAGCGCTGGGACCCGCACCCGCAAAACACGCGTTGTCGGCAACCGTTCGATCGCAGATCAACGGTCGAGATTGAGCCACGTCGACGCGGATCCGCTACGTTCAGCGCCCGCCTCAGCTGACCCGGACCCACGAGCCGCCCGCCAGCGCTGACTCGAAGTCGGCAGCGTTTGGACCGCTGGATGGCGATCCGACGGCGGTGATTGTGCCACGTCGCCACGTGGCTGACTCAGCGGCGCCCGCCATCTGCGAATCGTGGGCGTGGTTGGTGGTCGTTGGATCGAGATCGGGCGGTGGACAAGCGGCCACGTCGCCCCGCTTCGATCGACCGTCAGATGCGAAATGAACGGCCAGGATTGCGCCACGTCGACCGTATGGGCTGCGAAGAAGCTGTATCTTTGAACAGTGCCGTATCTCTAATTTCCAGTGTATTTCAGACGTATTCTTGAGTATTTTGGCACCAAATAAATCCCAAAAATTCTGAAAAAATTCTCAAAAATCCCAGAGCCCCATATATTCATGTTAGAATTGTTTCACCTCATTTCTCCACTTGTAGAAAAAGTTTCTTCTTTGTATACTCTGTATTTTCTCGTATTTCCCCGTATTTTGACTTCAAACAATCTCCATAAATCCTGAGAAAATTTCCATGATGTTTATAGCCTATGTTTAACTTTAGGGTAGAGTTTCATAGCTATACTCTCTTGTTTGAGCAGCTTGTGTAATTCCAAATGAAGTTTCAGCTCCGTATTTCAACGTACTTGAGTACGTTCATGTGTAACCTGAGCAATCATGACTATAGGGACCTGTGATACACTCAACAAACATATTAGAATAGTTCAGTAGGGTTTGTTATCATCAAACATAGGTTAGGATGCTGTTTCCAACAATCTCCCCCTTTTGATGAGAACAAACCAGGCATTAAGATTACATCAAAAATGTGTGAAGTGTGTGAGTGTATGAAGCATGAATATGAGCATGAATGGCAAAATGATATGCTCCCCCTATTGACATGCTCCCCCTATTGACATGCTCCCCCTATCTCTGACATGCTCAATCTTAATATTTCTCTCCCCCTTTGTTTTCATCAAAAAATGTATGAAATAACATATGAGGAATGGAAAATTGAACATTATAAACCAAAACAAAAAGGCAATACATCGTTTGACCACAATGAATAAATAAGCAATAATCACTAAGTCATAACTACCATAATTCATCTCCGTGCTCAAGTGTGATGATCAAATGTTTAGTACATATGGAGAGGTAATAAGGAAGACATCCTGTCATAACCATCTTTTCCACTGAATATATGAACATCAAAGATTGAGTTTCCCCTTCTCATGTAATATGAGTTCAAGTTACCAATTCCAAACATGACCGAGAAGGATTTTTAAATGTGAAATGGCAGTGCTTGACGGACTTAACACCAACGCTAAAAAATGACATTTATAGCATAAGTTGGATGTCCAAGGGTAGTATCAAGGACATGGATCGTATCCATTTTTCATACGAAGCTCTGTGTATATATTTTGAAGACACTCGTCTTGCTATTCTTTTTATACACGTCTATTTTGATGAGAGCTTTTCTTTTTTACCCATGCCTTGAAACATCATATCCCATTAAAACATAAATTAGTCCACCAACAACCACTTTTCTTATTCAATATTTCAAATCCATATCAAAAAAACATATTGATCTGTGTAAGTGTGATTGGATGATGAAAAACGTTAGTTACTCATTAATGAATATGACCTAATTAAGCATGTAGTCTTTGAATGCAAGCATTGTTAAGAATATAATATTCAAAATCCATAAGACATATGTTTTGCATTTAAAGTTGTTTCTGATGAAAAAAATGCAAAAGGAGGAGATAGACAATTCACTTTCCCTTTCTGTTTATATTTTTCTTTTTCATTTTTTTTCATTTTTCTTTTTCATTTTTTTTATTTTTCTTTTTGTAGCACACCACACAAAAACAATAAAAGCACACCAAATAATATTTTCACTCTAAATATAATCAATAATGCCCAGTTCTAGACGTAGACGACAAAAACGATCTTCTGGCAAAGGTTTTGTAAAGATATCTGCCAACTGAGAATCAGTAGAAATATATTCAATGGATACATCCTCTTTTGCCAAATGATCTCTAAGAAACTGATGTCTTACATCTATGTGTTTTGTCCGAGAGTGATGAACAGGATTATTAGAAAGATCTATAGCACTCTTACTATCACATCGTAATGGAACTTTTCTAAGATCCAAGCCGTAGTCAGACAGGGTTTGCATCATCCAAAGTACTTGGGCACAGCAACTGCCAAGGGCAATATACTCAGCTTCAGTAGTGGACAAAGCAACACTGTTCTGCTTACGACTAGACCAAGAAACCAATGAATGTCCTAGCATAAAACATGTTCCACTAGTGCTCTTTCTATCAATCATACTACCAGCATAATCAGCATCAGCATAGCCAACCAAATTAAGATTACCACAAGAGGGATACCATAGTCCAAGTGTAGGAGTGTGAATAAGATATCGAAAAATCCTCTTAATGGCTATCAAATGTGATTCTTTTGGACAGGCTTGAAATCGTGCACACAAACAGACAGAAAACATGATGTCTGGTCTAGATGCAGTTAAATAGAGTAAGGACCCAATCATACCTCGATAAAGCTTTTGGTCCACATTTATACCTTTGTCATCCTTTTCAAGCTTCGTCGTCGGACTCATTGGAGTTCGCATTGGCTTTGCATTTTCCATCCCAAATTTCTTCAACAGTTCTTTTATGTACTTGGTTTGTGAAACATATATGCCATCTCCAGTTTGTCTTACTTGAAAGCCCAAAAAGTATTTCAACTCTCCGACCAGACTCATCTCAAATTGATCCTGCATAACCTTTTCAAACTTTTGGCATAAAAGATCATTAGTAGCACCGTAAATAATATCGTCCACATAAATCTGAACAATAAGAAAATGATCCTGTTCATGCAAGATAAACAAAGTGTTCTCTGCACTACCCTTTTTAAAGTTATTTTCCAAAAGATATGAACTGAGACGGTCGTACCAAGCTCTGGGAGCTTGCTTCAGACCATACAAAGCCTTTTGCAACTTGTAAACGTGATTTGGAAAACTATGACTTTCAAAACCAGGGGGTTGTTCAACAAAAACATTTTCTTTCAAATAACCATTTAAAAATGCACTTTTCACATCCATTTGCTTCAATTTAAAACCTTTGAAACTTGCAAAAGCCAGTAATATTCTAATGGCTTCTAATCTAGCAACGGGTGCAAAAGTTTCATCACAATCAATTCCCTCAATCTGGTTATATCCTTTGGCCACTAATCTTGCCTTATTTCTGATTACATTTCCAGATTCATCAAGTTTGTTTTTGAAAATCCATTTAGTGCCAACAATTGGGTAATTATCAGGTCGGGGCACTAATGTCCAAACATTATTTCTATCAAACTGATTAATCTCATCATGCATGGCCATAACCCAACTTTCATCAGTTAAAGCGATTTCAACGTTCTTAGGTTCAATTTCAGAAATGAGGTCACCATGAATGCATAAGGCACACAAGTTATTGAAAGTGGATCGAGTGCGTATACCTTCCGTAGGAGTCCCCATGATCAGCTCAGGTGGATGATGTGGATTGAACCTGAGCTCTCCTCTTTCCAGTCTATGTCCTTGTGTTACTTCTGGTTCAGCTTCCTTTTGGCCTTCAGATGGTTCAGCTATGTTTTCAGGCTCTGTAGTTTCCTTGTCTGCATCTTCAGTTTCCCTGCAATTTAAAAGATCTATTTCAGCTTCATCAAATTTCACATTAATTGACTCAACAACAGTTAAGGTTCGTTTATTGTAGATCCTGTATGCTTTGCTCCTTGATGAATATCCTACGAACACTCCTTCGTCTGATTTGGATTCAAATGTCCCCAGCTGATCTCCTGTGTTTAAAATGAAACACCTGCATCCA
This sequence comes from Scilla litardierei, assembly GCA_030789695.1. Lineage (NCBI taxonomy): Eukaryota > Viridiplantae > Streptophyta > Magnoliopsida > Asparagales > Asparagaceae > Scilla > Scilla litardierei. The sequence continues at coordinate 118,386,563 of CM061137.1, forward strand.
AATACTCTGAAATATGAAATGTTAGGAGTCTTGCCATGCCACAGTTCATAGGATGTTTTGTTCATTAAAGGTCTAAGCATAACCCTGTTGCAGACATAGCAGGCTGTATTCACTGATTCGGCCCAAAAATACATAGGAAGAGAATAATCATTAAGCATGCTTCTTGCCATCTCTTTTAAAGTTCGATTCTTTCTTTCGACCACCCCGTTTTGTTGAGGTGTTCTAGGAGAAGAAAATTCATGTAAGATCCCTTTTTCCAAACAGAAGTTTTCAAAAACAGAGTTTTCAAATTCACCACCGTGATCACTTCTAATTTTCATAATTGAAAGATTTTTCTCATTTGAAACTTGATTACAAAAATTTTGGAAATTTTCAAAGGAATCCGATTTCTTGGCTAAGAAGTAAACCCATGTATATCTAGAAAAATCATCGATCAAAACAAAACAAAATCTCTTTCCATTGAGGCTAGCAACATCGATAGGCCCAAACAAATCCATATGAATCAATTCTAGGACTCGTGAAGTGGTAACTTCCCGAATTCCCGTAAAAGTGGATCTAGTTTGCTTACCTTTTGTGCATGCAACACACAACTTACCATTCTCGTACTGTTGATGTGGCAAGCCTCGGACCAGGTTTTTATTCTCCAGCTTATGTAGCAACTTCATGCTGGCATGTGATAGTCTCCGGTGCCATAGTATAGCCTCCTCCTCCCTGCCAATCAAACATTTAGCAATTGTCATTTCTTCAATTATTATTGTATAAACATTATTTTTCCTATTGGCTATGAAGAGGGTATTACCTGTGACCGAGTCATAAATTTTACAAATTTTCTCATCAAAAAGTACTTTCATACCTTTGTCACAGAGTTGGCTTATGGAGATGAGGTTGTGTTTGAGATTTTCAACCCAGAGGACGTCAGAAATTTTAAAAGTATTGTTGCCAACAATACCTTTACCCATTACCTTGCACTTGCCGTTGTCCCCTAATGTAACACTTCCTCCTTCTTGCTTCACGAGGCTAAGGAACTTGTCGCTGTTCCCTGTCATGTGTCTTGAGCAGCCTGAATCCAAATACCACTCACCACAGTTGTTCCTTAGCCACGCTGAGTCCCTACACATAAGAAGAACAAGGTATGTGTGACCTGGGTAGCCAAATAGGTCCACAATGGTTAGTCATAGTACCTTTCGGAACCCATACTTGTTTGAACTTCATGTTTTGGTTCTTATAACAACAATTTCTATATAAATGCTCAAAGAACCACAGGTATAACATTTGGCGTTCCGTTTCTTTTTCTTGATGTAATGATTTTTCTTTATCATGTTTTCATTATAAACATTTCCAAATCCTAGTCCTTGTTTATCGTTTTGATTGACTGATATCCAAGAATGATGTCTAGTGATTTCCTTCCTACACCAAATTTTCTGATACTCAGTTCTAAATCAGAGACTTTGGATTTCAAAAAGATGTTTTCATTTACAAGCATGACACTTTTATTTATAAAACTCTTTCTAACATTATCTTCATTTTTAGCGAGAGTTTCTATTCGTTTATTTAGGCCAACAATCTTTTCATTACCATTCTTAATTTCTAGCTTTAATGAAGCACAAGTCTGACAAGGTATAGCTTCAGTAATACTAGACTTTCCTTTGAGTTTTTCAATGCTAATTTTGAGCGATGCAATTTCATTTTTCAATTTTATTTCATTTTGCAAAACATTATAATTTTCCTGCTGTAGTTGGAAATTCATTTCTTTATAATTTTCTATAGAGGATTCAAGAGAAGTAATTCTAAATTCATGTTTTCACAAATGTTCATTAATTCTGGTAAAGAAAATTCATCTCTTACCTTGTTCGTGTCGCTTTCACCTATTAGGCAAAGTGATGATTGCGCTACCTCGTCTTGTGGTTCGTCTTCATCGTCATCATCCCATGTTACCGCAAATGATTTCCCTTTGGCTTCGGATGACGCGTTCTTTGTTGGACAGTTTTTCATGAAATGTCCAAATTTCTTGCAGTTGAAACATTGAACACTTTTAGTAGTATTCTGTTCAGATGAGGAATTCAAAGGATTAAACTTATTAAAACGATTGAACCTTTTTGCCATTTCAGATTTTCCGGCAGGAGTTCTGATGAAGCGTCGGAATCCTCTGACCATCAGTGCATGTTCCTCGTCGAGATCTTCTTTGTCACTTTCTTCGGCTTTGAGAGCGATGGTCTTTAAAGGTTTAGCCTCACCTTTTTCTCTTGTCTCGACAGTTTTGAGTTCCAGCTCATGGGATAACAGATTCCCAATCAGATCATCCAGCTTCAGCTTAGTGAGATCTCTAGCTTCTTGGATGGCCGTCACTTTAGGTCGGAAGGAACTAGGAAGCGCTCTTAGGATTTTGCCGAATGAGGTCGATGCTGTCGTAAGACTTTCCCAAGGCTTTTGAGTTGTATACGATGTCGGTGAAGCGAGTGTACATGTCCTTGATGGATTCTCCTGGTAGCATGTGGAAACCATCGTACTCTGAGCTCAGCAGCGCTAATCTGGACTCCTTCACCTGAGAGGTTCCTTCGTGAGCGACTTCGAGAGTGTTCCAGATTTCCTGCGCAGTAAGACAATGAGATATACGGTTAACTCAGTCTGTCAAGTGCACAGATAATTGCATTCATAGCTTTACCATTCAGAGCATAAAGTTTATTATCGTTATCATCCCATTTATCTTCTGGTTTTGGTACATCAATATCTTCAATTTTGATTGTAGGTGGGTGATAGCCTTTAGCAACAATTTTCCAAATTTCAAGATCTGAAGAGACTAAGAAAATTTTCATCCTAGCTTTCCAGTAAGCAAAATCAGTCCCATTAAATTTGGGTGGTCTAACTGTAGACTGTCCTTCAGCAAATGCTGAATCATATGTATTCATTATGAACTAGACTCAAATGGCCAGGTCTGGAGCTCTGATACCACTTGTAGGATCTAAATAAGGCCTAGAGGGGGGGTGAATAGGCCTTTGACCAAATTATCGCAAGATAAAAATTAAGCCTAGTTTACAGCATGCAGTTTAGGGAATTGGACAATCAAAGCATTCACAGAAGACACAGAATTTAACGTGGTTCGGTCCCCATGACCTACGTCCACCCCAATGAGCAATCACTTATACTGTTTCTTTAAGAAGTTACAATCTCCCTTAGATTGGTGCACCAACACCAACCTGTCAGACCAACTCAAGCTCACCAAAGCCAAAAAGAAACATACAAGTATCACTCCCCCAACCCAACTTGCCCCAACAAGTTTGGTTCCCAAAGTCCCAAATAGCGGAAGAAATTATATTACAGAAATGCTGATCAAAACATTAATAACTTCACAAATAAATAAGATCAAGAGTTTAGAAAGCTCATTTGTGAAGATCTCTCTGGTTGTCGTCTTTCAGCACATCAGTAGCTTTGCAACGCTTCTTACGGAATGATGATCGGATGTCAGTAGAAGAAGTAGTCGCTGTCCCCGTGGAAGTAGTCGGTAGAAGTTCCTCACTCAAAGTGATCTCATTTTCTGCACAGGAGGAACTAGCTGCTCAACTTGCTATCACTGCGTCGGGGATGAAGTCACGGTCGCAACGCTTCTTACAGAACTCAATTTGGATCTCTAGAACTCCACTTATTGATGAAAATGTGAAGAGATGTACATTGGTATATATAGGATTGAGTTAACGGGTCTGTGCACTGTGCGAAGGGATCCGATAAAGCGACGGCTTAGCGGGTTTAAAGCGCTGGGACCCGCACCCGCAAAACACGCGTTGTCGGCAACCGTTCGATCGCAGATCAACGGTCGAGATTGAGCCACGTCGACGCGGATCCGCTACGTTCAGCGCCCGCCTCAGCTGACCCGGACCCACGAGCCGCCCGCCAGCGCTGACTCGAAGTCGGCAGCGTTTGGACCGCTGGATGGCGATCCGACGGCGGTGATTGTGCCACGTCGCCACGTGGCTGACTCAGCGGCGCCCGCCATCTGCGAATCGTGGGCGTGGTTGGTGGTCGTTGGATCGAGATCGGGCGGTGGACAAGCGGCCACGTCGCCCCGCTTCGATCGACCGTCAGATGCGAAATGAACGGCCAGGATTGCGCCACGTCGACCGTATGGGCTGCGAAGAAGCTGTATCTTTGAACAGTGCCGTATCTCTAATTTCCAGTGTATTTCAGACGTATTCTTGAGTATTTTGGCACCAAATAAATCCCAAAAATTCTGAAAAAATTCTCAAAAATCCCAGAGCCCCATATATTCATGTTAGAATTGTTTCACCTCATTTCTCCACTTGTAGAAAAAGTTTCTTCTTTGTATACTCTGTATTTTCTCGTATTTCCCCGTATTTTGACTTCAAACAATCTCCATAAATCCTGAGAAAATTTCCAAGAGGATGAAACATAATTACAAGTAACGTCCAAGGAATAACGTGAACTCAAGCATCCAAGTACTACTAAATAGAACTTGCGATAGAAAACAACTTCATGGGTGGTTATTAATTTTCATTTGGAAGGAAAGAGTAGAGCAACTAAGATAGAAAGGAAGCATTGCATTCGTTTGGGTAAACTTGGTAAAATTTTGAAAGGGTAGTATAAAAATTTAAAAGTAAATGAAATGTCTTTAATACAATTCCTAAAATTTCATAAGGGGGTTATGTTAATGATACCTGCAAGTGCCTAATTCTCTCATTTTGCCTAATGCTAAGATTGACGGAGTCCCTCTTACAAAAGCAAGATTTTGTCATGGAAGGTAAGTTTGTCAAAGGTTCTTGAACTACTTCATGTTGTGATTCCAAAGTGGGCTTGTCTTTCTAATAGTTATAAGAACTAAATTTCTTATTTTAATGGAATGATTACAAACTCCTTTACTAGTTCTTAAACAAGTTCGCTTTCCCATTGAAATGAAACCAATTTGTTAGGGAAGTCAAAGTTAGCTTGAAGAAACTTGTCGGACCTTGTAAATAATGGTTATTAGGGTTCCTACACTTTCTAAAATCATTTAGAGCCTCTAATTAGAAAGTTAGCAAACACCCTCTTATGAATTTTTCAATTATACTAATTTTACAAGTGGGTTGCCATTAAACATGGAATTTTGTAAGAGGTAGCAAGTAGGATTTTATGTAGGCTTCCTAACTTAAGTTTCTCTTGCTTAGAATGTTCATGAAATGCTCTAAAATTTTTCGGCAGAGTTTCCCTTGTATTTATCTAAATTTTTCCAATTACAACCTAAGTGATATTACAATAAATACATGCTATTATCACAAAAAGCTCATCTTGCTCAAGGAATCATAGGGAAAATCATCCCTTAACATCAAAACAGGAAATCAACCAAAACTAACTTGACCCAATTCTCCAATAGAATCAAATAACAATTTTTACAAAGATAAATGAATAAAATCATATATTTCTACACATGGCAACATGTTGGATGTGTGGAGAGAATCCTACCTTGCTCTTGCTTGTAGATGGTTGTAGGGGAGCTAATGAAATCCACTTGATGTGAGGTACAAGAACCCTCCTCTTCTTCCTCCAATCCTCTTCTCTTTCTCTCTTTCCCCTTCTTTTTCTTTTGATTTTTGCTTGTGTTTTTTTTCTTTGCTTTTTTTTTTGTTTCTCCCTAGGTTTCGCCCCCCCCCCCCCCTTGGCAGCCAACACATGCAAGTGTTGGGGAAAAACAATAAGAAAGAAAAAAAAACAAAATGGCTAATTGTAGAAGTTTGTAGAAGAAAGGGGGAAAACAAAATATCTTTAAGGCTTCCACTTATTTACAAGTGTGCCATGCCTAAGCCCCTAATTAAACATAACCTCTCAACTAAGTGGGCTAATTACAAGATTGCCATCTCTCATTAGGAGCTCATCATTTTCATTATTTACAAGTATGCCATGGTCATTCGTCTCTTGGGTGTAATTGCAACTAATTGGATATATAAGTAAACTTGGTCCAAAGTAGTGGTTAGTGTGTGAATTTTCCCCACACCAGAAGGAGGGATACTGATATTTTCACTTAGGAGCATTACACCCTACCCTCTTTAAAGAAATTCCGTCCTCGGAATTCAAAACAAGAAAGAGGGTCTTATATCTACATAGCAAACAGACGAAGATCTTTAAACGAACAGATGAGGATACTTCTCCATCATCTCATCCTCTCGCTCCCAAGTTGATTCTCCGGAAGATACTTGTTGCCACATGACCCTGACCAAATTAATAGCCTTCTTCCTCAACATCTTCTGTCGTCGATCAAGAATTGCCACTGGTTGCTGTTCATACGTCAGGTCTGGACGTAATTCAATCTCTGAGTAGTCCACCACATGGCTAGGATCTCCAATATATCGTCTTAATTGCGATACATGAAATACATTATGTACGTGTTCAAGATGTGGCGGTAGTACAAACCGATAAGCCACTTCGCCTATCCGGGCTGCAACTTCAAACAGGCCTATATATTTAGGGCTCAACTTCCCATGTTTACCAAACCGGATCGTTCCACGGACTGGTGATATCTTCAAGAATACATAATCACCAGGCAGAAATTCAAGTGGACGCCGCTTCGTGTCCGCCTAGTGCTTATAATGGTCTTGGGCCACGCTAAGATTCTCTCTGACTGTCCGCACTACATCGACTGTAGCAGTCACTAGGTCTGGGCCCAAATTTTCACCATCTCCCACATCATCCCAGCTCAGAGGCGATCAGCAATTTCTACCATACAGAGCCGCATAACGAGCCATACCAATACTTGCCTGATAACTGTTATTATAAGCAAATTCCACTAGATGGAGGTGGTCTTCCCATGACCCCTTGAAATCCAACATGCATGCCCTAAGCATATCCTCCAATATTTGAATGGTGCGTTCTGACTGTCCATCTGTCTATGGGTGATATGTGGTACTGAACTTCAAGTGGGTCCCCAAACTGGCCTGCAAGCTCCTCCAGAAGTGAGATGTAAACCTAATATCCCGATCCGACACAATGCTTACAGGAACTCCATGCAACCTTACAATCTCTTCCATATACTTCCGAGCTAAGACTTCTATAGACTGGCCAAGTCAAAATGGAATAAAGTGTGCTGACTTAGTCAATCGGTCGATAATCACCCATTAGCATCATTCCCCTTCGGAGACGCGGTAGGCCAGTCACAAAATCTATGGTCACATGTTCCCACTTCCATTCCGATATCGGAATGGGTTGCAATAAGCATGCGGGTCTCTGGTGTTCTGCTTTCACCTGCTGACAAACTAGGCACGAAGCCACGCTCTTCACCACACTTCGTTTCATCCCATGCCACCAGTAGTATCGTCGCAGATCCTTATACATTTTGGTCCCTCTAGGGTGAATAGAATAAGGGGAATTGTGTGCCTCCTTCAGTAGCTCTTCTCGAATATTTCCTGATGGCACACACACCTTGTTTCCAAACCTTAAGGAACCATCCTCATGAACACAAAAGTCTTTTCGAAGCCCTGCCTCGACTTGTTCTCGAATCCGCTTCAATTTCACATCGTTCAGCTGATCAGCCTTAATTCTATCCATCAGGTCAGATTGAATCTGCAAACCCAACATATCTGCCCTTTCGCCTGGAAGGATCACCTCAACATCGATCTGTCTTAGAGCTCACGAAGATGAGGTTGCATAGTCATCCTCATCACAGTCGGCAGTCGACTAAGAGCATCAGTCACCACATTCACCTTCTCTGGATGATACTGCAAATCAATGTCATACTCGGCCATTAATTCAAGCCAACGAAGTTGCCTCATGTTTAACTCCTTCTGAGAGAAGACATACTTCAAACTTTTATGGTCAGTGTAGATCTTTACATGTTCGCCCAGTAAGAAATGTCTCCACAACTTTAGGGCATATATGACTGCAGCCAGCTCTAGGTCATGGGTAGGATAATTCTGCTCATGCACCTTCAACAATCTGGAAGCATAAGCTACTACTCGCCCATGTTGATGAAGAACACAGCCAAGCCCCTTTCCTGAAGCATCATAGTAAATTTCAAAGCCGCCTGATTGGTCAGGAATTGTCAACACTGGAGCAGTGGTTAATCGACGCTTCAGTTCCTCAAATGCACACCGACACTCCTCTGACCATACATAAGGCACTTCCTTCTTAGTCAAATGAGTCAAAGGTGAGGCAATCTTAGAGAAGTCTTTGATAAACTTCCGATAGTATCTGGACAACCCCAAGAAACTCCTGATCTCAGTGACTGCTCGAGGGATGGGCCAATTCTCTACTGCAGCGACCTTCTCTGGGTCGACTGACACTCCTTCGCCTGTAATAATGTGTCCCAGAAATGCGACCTTTGTCATCCAGAATTGACATTTACTAAACTTAGCATACAACCGATGCTCTCTGAGAGTATTCAACACCATCCACAAATGCTCAGCATGTTCATCCTCAATCTTCGAATACACTAAAATATCATCAATAAAGACTACCACAAACTTATCCAAATAATCAAATAAGTGTAATGCCCTACAAGCTACTGCACGAGTACTAGAGGGGGGGGGGTGAATAGTACTTTAAAAATAACAAGGAGTATAATTCTAAATTATAGTGCAAACAACTACCAAATCAATTTACGGAAGCTTAAATTGAATGACAACAACAAAATTAACAATGCTAACAAAAGATGTTACTGGGTTCGGATCCACACAAGTCTCTCCGACTTGTTCCTGGTGATCCTACGTCCCAACCACCCGGATCCCCTCCGGATACTTAGGTTAGAAACCCTAACCCAAGATTTCCACTATGATATCTTGTGAAAAACCTTCACAAGATCAAATCATACATGCAATGGCAATAATGAATCCCACAACCCGGGATCACAACCTTCTCTCACAACCGAGAGAATCAATAGGCAATATAAACAAGTTTATAATGAAATAAACAATCTTACCACAAAATCCTATACCTTGAGTTTTCTTACCAAATAGGTGCAAGGAGGGATTTGAGGAAGATGAAGTCACCAAGACCTAGCACCAAGGAAATGACCAGCAAAGGGTGCCTAGGAGAGATTTGGAGACTTGAATCAAGCTAGAGCTTGAAGGGCTCACCAAGAACAAACTTCTCTCAAGATGGATTCTAGATCTAGAAAGTGAGAGAATGGATTTCTTGTGAGGAAGAGAGCTTTAGAAATGAGTGAGAATGACTATCTCTTTCTATCTCAATGAATCTCTTAATGGCAGCTCTAACCTAGAGAGAAATGACCTAGGTTCGTATTTATAGGGTCCCATAAAAACAAGTTAGGTCAAGTCACAACGGATAGAAATCTGAGGCAACTAGTCGGTCAAAGAACAACCACTGACCGACTAGTTCATCAACTAGTCGGTCAGTCAAACAACATGGACCGACTAAGTGAAGAACTGAGAAGAGATAAAAATTCAGACCTAGAAATCTAGTCGGTCCAAGAAGACTTTCTGACCGACTATTTTCACAACTAGTCGGTCAGTCAGTGAACGTAAACCGACTAAGAGGCAAAAACAAATAGGCTGAATACAAAATGACTTAGTCGGTCCAAGAACAAATGTTGATCGACTAAATTATCAACTAGTCGGTCACCAAACGTTCTTAGACCGACTAACGATAAACAGTAGCTTAGGAGAAGTTTGGCATGAACAGTAAATCTCAACTAGTCGGTCAAAGAAGCATCACTGACCGACTAGTTCACAAACTAGTCGGTCGGTGAGTCAACGTGGACCGACTAACTGTAAACAGTACTGAACAAGAAAAGATGAACACAAACTAGTCGGTCCAAGAAGCTCTGCTGACCGACTAGATCACCATCTAGTCGGTCAGTACTTCTTCTTGTACCAACTAACATGCACAAACAAGTCCGAATCGAAGCGCGATGCTTCGAGGAAGTTAGAATTGACTTGAACTAAGATCCTAGAGCTACGATATGAGCGATATGAAGATAGAAACTTAAGATATACTCAAGGCTTAACATTCTATAGATCGAAGCTAAAAGACTATAAATAAAACCTTAAAGAACGGTCTTCGAGAGCTTCGATTAATTCTTCATGACTTCCAAAACGGCGCAAGAGCTTCAACGAAGCTTTAGGCATGAATACGAGCTTTGAGAAGTGTTGAGATGTCGCTTTGAATGTTCTCGTGAATTTGGCGACGATCTCCAATACTGCGCTCACAAATTGTTAGTTCATGAATTATTTATGTTTGCTCATCATCAAAACCAAATCCGGGGAGTCCAATATTCAACATTCTCCCCCTTTTTGGTGATGACAAACCAACTTAAATAATAATAAAAAATAATGATTCAAATGTAAAATACTTACTCCCCCTGCATCGATGACACGTTAATTCCGAAATGAATATATATAAATTGCATCAATCAGACGAGTAAGATATATAACGAGAATCGATTTTTGAAATATCGGATTTTGAAAAATCCTTATATATATCTTAACTCCCCCTGAATCTAACACATCAAATTAGATTCTTGGAAATTGAGTTAAATTTTCATTTGACCTATTTATTATCATTATCTCTCCCCCTTTGGCATTATCCCAAAAATGGGGGGCATACAACGACAACAACTATGAAATGGAAAATCCAACATCGGGAGTCGTAGACAATGACGATGGACCTAATTGACACCAAGGGAAAAGTGTTGAAATCAAATCAAGGTGTGCCAAATTGTCCATTATCAAAAAGCGATAATTAAAATCATCAAAAATACCAAATTTTTATTCATTTCTTGAATAAAGAAACATACTCTCCAATATTCAATATTCTTGGTTAATTTGTGCATGGAAAACAATTCTATACAATTATAGAAATATAATCTATTTAACCAAGTTTTTAAGCGACGAGCGACGAATTCACATATCATAGACAGTGAATGAGAATTAAAAGTGCACGACGAAGTAAAACAAAGAGAACATCGATGTATATATATAAAAACATCATGAGTACATCCAAAAAGATATCGACTACATCAAATGCAGAAATACATCATACATCATCGAAATACAACAGAATCATACAAACACCATCATCAACATCAAAAATACATCATATGCACCACCGATATCCAGAAAATCAAAATACATCAAATCCAACACTCAAACTCCATCCCATCCTAACCCAAAACACTCTCAAAAAGGTGTATCATCCAAAGAGCAGTGGAGAGTCCTCGAAATAGACGATCACGAGGAAGTGGCAGGATCTGCAGTCTCCGGAGGTCCAGTCGAGGGAGTGGACGCAGCCTCTGCAGGGAGGAGAGGCGTGTGAACAGAAGGGATCGTCGGGGCAGGGGTGGAGACATCGACGACAGGCTCAACGGCTGGGGTCTCAACAGGAACAACAGCAGGCAACACTGGAGAAGGGTAGTCAGCAGGAGCAGCAGCAGCATCAGAAGGCTGATCCACTGGTGCAGAAGTCTCAGGAGCACCGGAAGAGGTGCCAGCATCAGGAGCAGAGGTGGTAGCAGCAGCAGCAGTGGCCTCATCGCCACGAGCCAAGGAGGTGACAAGATCATCAATATCCTCATCGTCCATCTCCTCATCCTCAGAAACAGGAGGAGGAAGCTGAACGCCCATCAAACTAGCCATACGGCAGACGACCTCCTCGGTACGAGCCAAACGCGACTCGTGCCGACGAAGTAACCGTACGACATCATCAAGTGTGGTGGTATGAGGAGGGACTGAAGCAGCTGAGGGAGTGGCCTGAGATGCAGAAGGTGTCGACCGCTGCACGTGACGGAGTGCCGCAAGAGATTTCTTAACGGCCGTCGCGTTCAGAGGAGGACCAAGGGGACGCTCATCATCAGGGGGCAAGGGAACACCGAATCGACGGAATACCAAGGTCAGGAGACACGGATATGGGATATGCGCAGATTTAGTGGTCTTGCGAATACACTCGAAAGAATCCATCTTATCGAGTATAATGCGAGCCCAATTAATCTCGCTACCCATAAACAGAGCGTAAATCAGTTTCAAAAACGGCTGAGATGGAAGAGATGAAGATCCATACTTGGGAAGAAGGCAGGATTTCAAGATCAGGTTAATCACCCAAGCATTCGGCTTGAATGATTTCTAAGGTACTCCTATGAATGCGGGGGGGGGGGGGGGGGGGGATAACCTGGAAGATTTTGCCTAGGGTCCGTTGATCGAGGGAGGAGATATCATCGACAGAGATGTCAGAAGGGAGGAGGCCACACGACGAGCAACCTATCAACTCCCCCAAGATTTCTGCCGTGAGGACTATAGGAGTCCCCAAAACAGAAGTCTCGATGGAGTGAGACTCATCGTACTGGCCCCGGACACGATTGTCATGGAATAATTTGACCAGGCGAGGATATGGTCTGGGATTCGCCTTAGCGTCATATCTAAGATAGTCCAATAGGCCACTATAGGAGAGAAGATCCGCAAGGCCAAGAAAATCAGAAAACTGAACGTAATGCTCTAACAGCAGTGGGCAGTGCTCTATACGGTTGTACGCTGCGAGACACTGAGGGTCGTCGCGGCACAACGATATATCTACACCGCCGACTGGTATAGGAGCTTTACCCTTAGCCTTACGGGGCTTAGGAGGAGGTGGAGGAGGGGGTGGAGTAGGTGCCTTCTCGGGATGTTCAGGAGTGTATTCCTCATCGGTATCATCCTCGGAATCACTATCTGAACGCTCACCGGGAGGAGAGGGAGTATGAAACTTTTTAGGTTTAGGTGTGGGCTTGGACGTTTGGCCGGCAGGTTTAGGCTTGGACGTCCTCTTCCTCTTCAACGGAGTTGAAGACGAAGAGGGGGGTCGAGAGGTCTTGGCCCTACGCTTAGGAGGGGTCGAAGCGGTAGCACCCTCTACGGTCATAGGGGATGCCCCAGAAGAGGTAATCGGGATTCTCGTTCGTGCCATTAGCGCGGCACAATGAGTACAATCAAATGACGGGATAAGATCAAGCACCCTAAGCACAAACACTAGATCCTAACACACAAGCCCTAAGAATGAAAAACCGAAACCCTAGAACACCTAGAAGTTGAAATGAAGCCTAGAACAAACCCTAGGGATGAAAAACAAGATCTAGGAAGAGGGGTTATACTTAGGGGAGTGGTCGACGGCGACGGACGGCTGAGATGGCCGGAAAGGTGGCCGGAGTCGACGGAAGACGAAGGGTTTTGATCGGGGAGAGGGAGGATTTTCGAGCTGGGGGAACGAAATAGACCGACTAAAAAGCAACACAGTTGAATAGATTTGATATAAGTCGGTCGGGAATGCGAAAAGACGCGTTTACCCTAACGCACTTAGTCGGTCACAGTTCAAGCACTGACCGACTAGATTACGATCTAGTCGGTCGGTCAATGAGCTTAAACCGACTAAGTCGAAACAGAGGCAAACAGAAAATTCTAGGGCTAGAGTTAGTCGGTCACAGTATAATCACTGACCGACTAGTTTTCAATCTAGTCGGTCGGTAAGAGTACTATGACCGACTAAAAGAAGTTAAAGACAATAGACAGTTTAAAGCTTGAACTAGTCGGTCTGAGTTCACTAGTTGACCGACTAGATGAGCATCTAGTCGGTTGACTAATGAACTGAAACCGACTAGAAGAGTCCAAAAGTTGATAAATGAGTTCTCTTCATAAACCACTTGGATGAAACATCTTAACCCTCTCATTAGTCATCTAAACTACCCCATAAAACATCGAAATCTTAAATACGACATTCAAATAAGAAATCGAGCAAAAATTCAAACATATCACATAAAATCCCCAAAAATCCAATAAATCTAGCATGAACGTAATATCGCGAAATATAATAGCATGCAAGATAATTGAATGAAACATGAATCCTATATCTCGGATTCACCCATAATCCCCAATTCTCGACGCAACCGCACAAAGGAGTCCTCCTTTTGGGGTTTCGTGAAAATATCGGCGATTTGCTTTTGGGTTTCAACGTACACTAAAATGATGTCCTTTTTAGCAACATGATCATCTAAAAAATGGTGTCGGACATCTATGTGTTTAGATCGGGAATGGTGCACCGGATTCTTTGAAAGACAAATAGCACTTTGGTTATCCACCATGATAGGGCTAGTATCATAATGAATACCAAAATCCTTCAGTGTGTGTCTCATCCAAAGAACCTGGGCACAAGCGGCACCGGCGGCAATGTATTCCGCCTCGGTGGTTGAAATTGATACGGAATTTTGCTTCTTGGAAAACCAAGAGACAAGGGAATTTCCTAGAAAATGGCAAGTGCCACTAGTACTTTTCCTGTCGGATTTGCATCCCACATAATCAGCATCACTATATGAGACTAACTCATATGTGCTAGATTTCGGATAAAGTAATCCAAAATCTAAAGTGTAACTTAGATAGCGAAAAATACGTTTAACCGCTACTAAGTGAGACTCCTTAGGTTGAGACTGATAACGAGCACATATGCATACGGCAAACATAATATCGGGCCTACTTGCGGTAAGATAAAGTAAACTACCTATCATACCTCGATATAGACGAATGTCTACATCCTTACCGCCCGTATCCTTGTCGAGATGCGTAGTCGTGCTCATTGGAGTCTTTTTCCCGGAAGCACTCTCCATTCCAAATCGCTTAAGCAACTCCACAGTGTACTTCGTTTGGTGGATGAAGATTGCATCGTTCAATTGGCGAATTTGGAGACCTAAGAAATATTTGAGTTCGCCCATGTGGCTCATCTCAAATTGTTCCTTCATAACATTAGAAAACTCTTCGCAAAGAGTGAAGTTAGTAGCACCGAAAATGATATCATCAACATAAATTTGAACTAATAAAATATCATTATTCGCATGCTTAACAAAAAGTGTAGAATCGGCTTCGCCCATTTTAAAATTCAAATCCAAAAGAAAATTCTTTAGGCGATCATACCAAGCTCGAGGAGCTTGTCTCAAACCATAAAGAGCTTTCTTTAGTTTAAAGACATGATTTGGAAATTTTTCATTTATGAAGCCCGGAGGTTGAGAAACGTAAACTTCCTCAACAACATCTCCGTTTAAAAATGCACTTTTAACATCCATTTGAAATAATTTAAAATTTTTATGGCATGCATAAGACAATAATAGTCTAATTGATTCTAATCTAGCTACCGGAGCGAAGGATTCTTCGAAATCGATACCTTCCTCTTGGCGATAGCCTTGAGCAACTAACCGAGCTTTGTTCCGGACGACGACTTGGTTTTCGTCGGTTTTGTTCTTGAAGATCCACTTTGTCCCTATGACGGTGTGGTTCTTCGATGGCAAAGGAACAAGCTCACATACCTCATTCCTCTCGAATTGAATGAGTTCCTCCTCCATGGCAAGGATCCAAGCACTATCTTCGCACGCTTCAACTATATTCTTTGGCTCTATCGATGAGGCAAAGGCACAATTGGCGAAGTGGTGGACTTGCGATCTCGTCTTGACACTATCATGAATATTGCCAATGACTTGCTCATGGGGATGGTCGCGGACGGTATGAAGCCGCTTGGGAATACCTTGATCACTAGGCACATTCTCAACAACTTCATTAGTCAGGTTAGTATTAATAGAATCAATTGAATCAATAGACTTAGAATTTTCAAATGAATCACATAAAACATCCATAGAATCATCATCATTTGAAATTCTAGAAGTAGTAAAATTCTCATTAAAAGAGACATGAAGTGATTCCTCGATCGTAGAGGATCTTTTGTTGTATATCCGGTAGGCTTTGCTACGTGAGGTGTAACGACTGCTTTTCATGTATCTGGATTTATTATAATATAATATATGTTTTGGTGGATTTTCTCCTCTTGTGTGGTTTTCGTCTCCGTAGCTTTCATTTTCGATCGATTCGTCGTATTTTCTCGTTTCTTCCTTAGGATCGTCGATTTCGAAGTATGTCATTCGTGACGGACTTCATAACGGTCGTATCTTACTATTAGATCAAGCCTAGAAGTCTTAGGAATCGATCCCGGGGCCCCGCGCTCCGTATCGGAACTTTTGGTGCTCATTAGCCGGTATAAGAAGGGGCACCGACCGACTAGATGACGATCCAGTCGGTCGGCAATCCTTCTTGGACCGACTAGTTAGCTTTCTAAATTTCTCAAGAGTTACTGTTTATCGTTAGTCGGTCTAAGAACGTTGGTTGACCGACTAGGTTGCAAACTAGTCGGTCGGCAATGCTTCTTTAACCGACTAACTCATCATCTTAATTTTGTATCAGTTACTGTTCACTCTTAGTCGGTCTAAGAACGTTCATCGACCGACTAGATGCTAAACTAGTCGGTCAGTACTTGTTCATGGACCGACTAACTCTAAATCCTATTTTCGTTCAGGAGTTACTGTTTGCACTTAGTCGGTCTGCGTTGGTCGACCGACCGACTAGTTGCCAAACTAGTCGGTCAGTGGTTGCTCTTTGACCGACTAACCAGTGTTAAAACCCTAATTTCTGGGCAGCCGCCAGCTCATCCTATTTAAACCCAACCCAAACGTTTTCTTCTTCCTCAACATGACCCAAAACCCTAAAATCTTCCCCCTTGAGCCCCCATCTTCCTCCAAGCTTAAATCCTTCATTCCAAGCCCTAAATCCATCATCCAAACCATCCATTCACTCTATCTACCTCTCATCTTCCCCAAAATCTCACCCAAATCCATCAAATCCCCAAATTTCCCCAAAACCCTAGTTTCCCCAAACTTTTCCATTTGCTTCCAGATCTGATCCTAGGGTTCCCCGGAGTGTTTCTTCCGCCTCCTCTCGGTAAGAAATCGATCTACCGTTGTTTTTATAACCTATTTATAATTTTATGAAACCCTAATAAATTTCATGTTGTTTGGTGTTTGTTTCCCCATAACAGCGATTTTCCCCGTAGATTAGCATCCGTGAGACGAAGTGGTCGTCATCCCCGGTGCTAGGCAAGTGAAACTTGCCACTTAGGGTTTAGGCCATGTTTTAGGCCATTTTCTTGTTGTAGGCGTAAAAGAGGCTAGGCGACGAAATGATACTCGCCTAGGCGCAAATTGGGGAATTAGCTTGACAACGAAGCTAGTTCCGACATTTAGCATGTTGCACAACTGCCATGTCATGTTTACTTCCATTAACGGTACGTAAATTAAATGTCATGTCATTGCATTCTCTTGGTGATCCCGTGATTGCGTAGCATCGCTACACTACTTGTGTTCCTGGCTCGTGACCAGAAGCGAGCATAATGAGTTGCTAACCCCAACGCTCGATATATTGAATTGTGAACTAAGAAACAAGCTCCCGTGCGGGGCAACCCTGGCTCACTTGCTGGGCTCATGTTCAGGGACCCTGGCTTGTTTAGTGCGGGATGGGGTAAGGGTTAAGCGGCCAGGCAACTGGGGGTCTGTTTGATCAACAACTGCAGTTGTAAGGCGTAAACTCTTTGGGGTGGGGTAGTGTTTAGTGCCGATCAGTCTGAATGTTGTATCATTCAGCGAAGGGCGTAAACATCTACAAAACAACCGTGAAATGTGAATTGTGTTTAGTGCCGATCGGTCTGAATGTTGTACCATTCAGCGAAGGGCGTAAACACCTACAACAATGTGAATTGATTGAGAATGTTAGTAGTGTGGCTACTCTTGTCTTGTCTTGTCTTGTCATGTCCCGATAATTGTTCTCTTGTACAAATTGTCTTGCCATGTTTTAAATTGTGCACTCATGTTATAACTGCCATGTCATGCATACTAAACTGCTAGGTTGCTAGTTGCCTTACTTTCAGTTTCCTTGCCCAAGTCTTTTAGACTTGCTGACATGTGCCCCTTTACTCTTTTGGGTGACACGTGTTAGATCCTGAGCCCGAGTACCTTGTTGAGGACGAGGTGTTTGCTGACGCCGAGCCCGAGCTTGTGTTTGACAGGGAGTACGTGGACACTGGGGACCAGTCCTAGTGTATTCGTTGTGTTTTACTTTTGTTTAGATAGTTGTTTTGTTATCGGTGCGTGGCACCTATACTTTGTTATGTCGTTGCTTTTGTTGGCCTTGTTCTGGGCCTTTAGACTCTTTTCTTTTAGCCTGGTGGCTTTTCTGGATGTTGGACTTATTTTCTTGTTGGACAATTTATGAGATGCGAGATTTTATTTCAGTCTCTCCTTGTGTTATTATTGTTATTCCTTTGTGGTTACAGGGACCTGCTTATGTATTTTATTGACGCTTATCGGGTTTGGGGCTTCACAGCTCCACTCTCGTGCGGACCTTTTCACGTCTCGCCTCCATTTTAGGGAAGCGGGTCGTGACATGAGGAATACCCAACAAATATCCCCTCATCCGATCTCGGATCAAACTTGTCCAAATTATCATATGTGTTTTTAATAAAACATTTTGCGCCGAAAACACGAAAATGTTTAACTTGAGGCAATCTACCAAACAACAATTCATAGCAAGTTTGTTTGGTGCCGGGCCTCAAAAGTATTCTATTAAACACATAACAAGCGGTGTGTACCGCTTCCGCCCAAAATTGATAACCAAGTTGACTATCTTCGAGCATAGTGCGAGCACACTCCACAAGCGTTCTATTCTTCCTCTCAACAACACCATTTTGAGGAGGTGCGCGAGGGAAAGAAAACGTGTGAGTAATTCCAAGATCATCACAAAAATTTGAGAAAGACTCATTCTCAAATTCACCCCCATGATCACTACGAATAGTGACAATGGTGGTTCCGATGAGATTTTGTACTTTCTTCACAAATATTGTGAAGTTTTCAAAAGCTTCATTTTTATTACATAAGAAAAATACCCATGTAAATCTAGAATAATCATCGACGATGACAAGTCCATATCTTGCATTTCCTAAGGAAGCAACTCTAGTTGGCCCAAATAAATCTAGATGTAATAGCTCTAGTGGCCGTTTAGTAGAAATGCTTTTCTTAGGTTTAAATGAAGATTTAGGAAGCTTGCCACGTTGACAAGAATCAGAAATTTTTTTTTTTTCAAAAACGAGCTTCGGAAAACCTTTAATGGAATTTAATTTTGAAAGCTTATAAAGTGTTCCAAAGTTCACATGTCCAAATCGTCGATGCCATACGTGTTGTTCACTTGTGTTGGCAACGAGACATTGTTCATATGACTTAGGAAGATCCAAAATATAAATATCTTTATGGCGTGTGCCGGAAAATAATAACTTATTATTATCATTTGAAATATGACATAATCCTTTCGCAAATCTAACTTTGTAACCTTTGTCACAAAGTTGGCTTATTGAAATAAGATTATGATTTAAACCATTAACTAGATAAACATCACTAATTAAGGGTATAGACGGGTTACCCACTTTACCAACACCGACGATGGTTCCGCTCTCGTTGCCTCCAAATACGACGCGGTTTCCATTTACAATGGGAACTACTCCGGAGAGCAATTGAGCGTCACCCGTCATGTGTTTTGAACACCCGCTATCGAGTATCCAATTCCCTTAGGAGATAAATTTAAATTTGTTGCTCCTTTTCTTTTTCTTTTCCTTGAGTACCTAAAGATAGAAAATTTCATATCATGGTACCCAAGGTCATTGGGTCCTCAAAGGTTAGACCTTTGGAAGCCAAGTCCAATTGGACTTAGACTTCCCCACATAATTTCTACTATGCACAACATCCGAAAAATAAGCATTCATATACACTTGTTTTTCATCCATGCTTGTGTCCTTTGGGCTCCAAATAGTGAAAATTTTGGGAGCCCTCATCCTATTGGGTGCATGCATGCGTTGTTGGTTTCTACGTGATGCATGTCGTGGATAGGCACAAGGAACATGATGGAATGGTGCACGACGAGAATTATTCATATGATGAGGTGGGTGAACATATGCATGTGTGGGAACACGTGCATGAGGGTGTCTCACATGGTGTGCACGTGCCCGAGAATGTGTTGCATAAAAATTATCATATGTGTGAGCCGGTGGAGTAGGACGTGTGTTCCTACGTGGCATGGTATTTGTGTACATATAAGCATGGCCCTTCTTTGGAGGTCCACCCATAGTGGGTTTCTTTCCGAAAGAGGGTGTGGACGAGGTGGAAGCACCATTGGTAGAAGAACTACCAATAGAGTGTTTGCTACCACTCGTTGAGGCATCGGAAGTTGGCCTAACAAAAGTAGTGACCGACTTGGATGAGTTTCCCAAAGTATACCCCAAACCAACATGGTGTTTGGCCAGGAGTAAGACACTTAGGATATTATCCAAATGGCCCTTACCCTTATTGAATTCTTTGATTCGGCCTAATGTGTTCTCATATTTCTCGTTGAGAGAACACAAAGAAGTATCTAAAGTGGATACTTGCGATGTGAGCACATAAACACGAGATTTAAGACTTTCATTCTCAATACTCAAAGTCGAGTTTTGAGAAGTTAAATCCTCTATCTTATGTTCTTCCGAATCCTCAATGCTAACATGTTCAAGTTTAGATTTGAGATTAACAATCTCATTTCTTAACTCTTCAACAACGGTGTCGTTGTTGGTGATGATAGTCTTAGGCGAGGTTTGAATGCTAGCTAGGTCATCTTTTACTTTAGTATATCTATTTACTAATTTAGTGTATTTAGACCATAAATGAGAGTTAGCATCCCTAAGATCATCCATAGTTACCTCATCGCCTTCGTCGTCGCTATCATCGGAGGAGGAAGATCCTTGATCATGCTCCTCTCTTGCCATGAAGCACATGTGCGCTTGCTCCACTTTCTCATCGTCTGACTCTCCGCTTGAGGAATCCTCGGAGTCGGTGAATGTTGCTCTGACAAGTCCCTTTTTGTACCCCTTTTTGTACTTCTTCGACTTGTCGAACTTCGGCGCCTTCCACTTCTCCTTTTGCTTGTTTTGAGGACAATCCGCTTTGATGTGTCCTGGCTTATTGCATTTAAAGCACAAAGGTGGAGAGGCGTTAGTAGAAGTAAATTTAGATTTTTGTTTGAAGTTACCCTTTCGGAAGAAGCGATTGAACTTCTTTGCCATGAGTGCAATGGATTCCATGTCCATTTCTTCTTCCGAGTCCTCATCATCGGTAGAGGTGGATGAAGCCGCCTTGAATGCAATTGCCTTTTTCTTAGGCACGTCTTGGTTCAAATAGGACTTCATCTTTTCTTGTAACTTCACCTTGCTATCTTTGCGTACCTCGTATGACATCAAAGTACCCATCAATTGAACTACGGTATACTTATTCATGTCATTACCTTCCTCGATGGCGAAGGTACGTTTCTCCCAAGAAGAAGGAAATCCTTCGATAAGCTTCGAGCACTTCTCCTTTTGGGTGTAGGATTTGCCGAGAGCCTCTAACTCGTTTATTATGTCAACGAAGCGAGCGTAATATTCCTTCATCTTCTCGCCCTGTTGCATATGAAACATTTCGTAATCTTTGTTTACAACTACGAGTTTAGAGTCTCTTACCCTACTCGTCCCTTCATGTAGAATGAGGAGGGAGTTCCAAATTTGATATGCACTCTTACATGTGCATATCTTATTGAAGTCCTCGGGCTCCAATGCGCATTGCAAGGCGTTCATTGCCTTGGCATTGCTTACCTCCGCGGTGACCTCCGCGGTTGTCCATTTCTCAAAGTCTTCTTCTTCGGGCTCGATGTATTCCTTCATTGTGGTCCTCCATAGAGATGCACTCCAGAGGAAGGTTTCCATCCGGTATTTCCAGTACCCGTAGTTGGTACCGTTGAAGAATGGAGGCCTCGTAGAGGAATGTCCTTCCATCACCGAAGACGCTCCTTCACGATTCCTGAAGGTGTCACAGTTGGAAGGTGGACGCACGGTCTTGTTGTCGTTGGCAGACATAGCTAAGTATCTGGCTCTGATACCAAATGTAATGCCCTACAAGCTACTGTACGAGTACTAAGGGGGGTGAATAGTACTTTAAAAATAACAAGGAGTATAATTCCAAATTATAGTGCAAACAACTACCAAATCAATTTGCGGAAGCTTAAATTGAATGACAACAACAAAATTAACAATGCTAACAAAAGATGTTACTGGGTTCGGATCCACACAAGTCTCTCCGACTTGTTCCTGGTGATCCTACGTCCCAACCACCCGGATCCCCTCCGGATACTTAGGTTAGAAACCCTAACCCAAGATTTCCACTATGATATCTTGTGAAAAACCTTCACAAGATCAAATCATACATGCAATGGCAATAGTGAATCCCACAACCCGGGATCACAACCTTCTCTCACAACCGAGAGAATCAATAGGCAATATAAACAAGTTTATAATGAAATAAACAATCTTACCACAAAATCCTATACCTTGAGTTTTCTTACCAAATAGGTGCAAGGAGGGATTTGAGGAAGATGAAGTCACCAAGACCTAGCACCAAGGAAATGACCAGCAAATGGTGCCTAGGAGAGATTTGGAGACTTGAATCAAGCTAGAGCTTGAAGGGCTCACCAAGAACAAACTTCTCCCAAGATGGATTCTAGATCTAGAAAGTGAGAGAATGGATTTCTTGTGAGGAAGAGAGCTTTAGAAATGAGTGAGAATGACTATCTCTTTCTATCTCAATGAATCTCTTAATGGCAGCTCTAACCTAGAGAGAAATGACCTAGGTTCGTATTTATAGGGTCCCATAAAAACAAGTTAGGTCAAGTCACAACGGATAGAAATCTGAGGCAACTAGTCGGTCAAAGAACAACCACTGACCGACTAGTTCATCAACTAGTCGGTCAGTCAAACAACATGGACCGACTAAGTGAAGAACTGAGAAGAGATAGAAATTCAGACCTAGAAATCTAGTCGGTCCAAGAAGACTTTCTGACCGACTAGTTTCACAACTAGTCGGTCAGTCAGTGAACGTAGACTGACTAAGAGGCAAAAACAAATAGGCTGAATACAAAATGACTTAGTCGGTCCAAGAACAAATATTGACCGACTAGATTATCAACTAGTCGGTCACCAAACGTTCTTAGACCGACTAACGATAAACAGTAGCTTAGGAGAAGTTTGGCATTAACAGTAAATCTCAACTAGTCGGTCAAAGAAGCATCACTGACCGACTAGTTCACAAACTAGTCGGTCGGTGAGTCAACGTGGACCAACTAACTGTAAACAGTACTGAACAAGAAAAGATGAACACAAACTAGTCGGTCCAAGAAGCTCTGCTGACCGACTAGATCACCATCTAGTCGGTCAGTACTTCTTCTTGTACCAACTAACATGCACAAACAAGTCCGAATCGAAGCGCGATGCTTCGAGGAAGTTAGAATGGACTTGAACTAAGATCCTAGAGCTACGATATGAGCGATATGAAGATAGAATCGTAAGATATACTCAAGGCTTAACATTCTATAGATCGAAGCTAAAAGACTATAAATAAAACCTTAATGAACGGTCTTCGAGAGCTTCGATTAATTCTTCATGACTTCCAAAACGGTGCAAGAGCTTCAACGAAGCTTTAGGCATGAATACGAGCTTTGAGAAGTGTTGAGATGTCGCTTTGATTGTTCTCGTGAATTTGGCGACGATCTCCAATACTGCGCTCACAAATTGTTAGTTCATGAATTATTTATGTTTGCTCATCATCAAAACCAAATCAGGGGAGTCCAATATTCAACAATAAGACCTGATTCATCAGCCTCATAAAGGTTGCCGGGGCATTAGTTACTCCTAAGGGCATCACTAAGAATTCATAATGCCCATACCGAGTTCTAAATGCCGTCTTCGGAACATCTGATCCACGCACCTTCACTTGATGATAACCACTTCGTAAATCCAGCTTCGAGTACACTCGCAAACCACCGAGCTGATCAAAGATGTCATCAATTCGAGGAAGGGGGTACTTGTCTTTCACTGTCACTTTGTTCAGATCCCTGTAATCAATGCACATCCTCCGAGTTCAATCCTTTTTATTTACTAACAACACTGGTGCTCCCCACGGGGATACACTCGGATGTATCAGTCCTCTATCAGACAAATCAGTCAACTGTTCGCGAAGCTCAACTAATTCAGGTGGAGACATACGATAAGGAGCTTTTGCTATTGGCTGTGTGCCCGGCAATAGGTAAATAGTGAATTCTAACGACCTATCCGGAGGTAGTCCGAAAATATCATCGGGAAATACATCTGGAAATTCCTGAACTACCCTAGGCAAAACTATTTTGGCTTCCATCTTCATTTCCAAGGACATCGCCTTAAACTTCAAGGGTTCCAGAGCCCGAGTACCACTACAAAAGTCAAACTCTGGGTGGCCATAGATTCGAAAGGCTACCCTCCTTAATCTACAGTCTATGGTCGCATAAAACATCCCCAACCAATCCATTCCAAATACTGCCTCGTAATCTGGTAGTTCGATCACGAGAAAATCTGCATATAGCTCTCGACCTCCTATCTCCACGGAACAATTCCGTAATCCTGACACACTGCATATCACACCATTACCCGTATGCACATTCCACTTAGCAGCAAAAGAATTAACAACTATAGAATGCTTCGCCATAAATTCCTTGGATAGAAAACAATGTGACGCTCCAGAATCAAACAAGGACCAGGCTGGGTATGAAGCTATTCTAACCATTCCTATAATAGCACAACACAAACAACTAATCATCTAGCAATAGCCAGGCATAGAACCATGAAATACAAGGACTAGGGTTAGGGTCATACCAGAGATTACCTGTCCTGAGCGCTCGGCCTCGACCGTTGTCATCTGAAACTGCGGCGGCCTCTGTGGAGCAGTAGACTGCCTCTGAAATTCGCATCGTGGAGGCCTCCCTGGAGGTCCCCTCGGAGCAGTCGGTCGCGGCCCCGTCGGTGGTGGAAGAGCCAACCGCTGCGGTGCCGGTGGAAGAGCCCTCGGTTGAGGTGGTGCAGCTGCTACTGGTATCGGTGTCTCTATAGGCCGTCTCCCTTAGGGGCAGTCCCTACTAAAGTGTCACATCTCACCGTAGGTGTAGCACTGTCTGCCCATAACCCTACAATCTGGCTGCATGCCCAGGCTTCCCACACCTCGAACAAGCAGGCCCCCTCTGAGGTACTGGCGGATGTCCTGATCGCTTGAAAGTCACCTAGTGAGTCGGGCGAGGAACAGCTCACTGTGGTGCTACAGGTTGTCTGTCGACAACTGGAAGCTTTCCCAGGCTCCTCAAGTGTAGCTCGTACCGTCGAGCCGCGCTAAGCACTGCCTCGTATGTCAACAGCTCCTGTGTAGCCATAGCTCCTCTGACCTCTGGGTCCAGGCTCATGCGGAAGTGTCTAGCTCGAGTGGCATCCGTTGCCACTAACTCTGGGGCGTATCTGCTCAAAAGAGAGAACTCTACATCATACTCGTCTACCGTCCTACGGTCCTGCGTCAGATGCTCGAACCGCTGCCTCAACTCATCCCTCGCCTCCCCAGGAAGGTAATGGGCCTCAAACTTCTCCCTGAAGGTTTTCCACTCCACTACCCCTGTCATATGCCTCTCCTGGGTATCCCACCAATCTCGGGCTTGATGTGTCAACTGCTGCTTGACCAACTCTACCCATGCCTCTGGGGGTACGCCAGCCAAAGTCAAGTCATCCTCTGTGTGACGCAGCCACTCATCGGCCTCTAGGCCGGTCTCTCTGCCAGAAAAGTACATGGGTCTCAAGAATCAGAACTGCTTGTAACTCGGGGCCTTCGGTGCAGGCGCCTCGTGCCCAGCTGCCCTGTCCTCCATCCGCTGCAAGTGATCCAAAATCCCCATCAGGACCTTCGCCATCAGGGCTGACTCTGAGGTCCGGTCCACCGAGCTACCCGAGGCTCCGGTCCCTCCAGACCCTCCAGGTGTCCCATCACCGCCAGACGTCCCGTTTTCTGCCTCCATACTGCGGAGTAGAAACAGAACAAACTGAAATTAGTACCTCATGTACATCTTGAAGTGTCGGAGCATTACCTGTGTCATCCTTATACAATCGCAGTGTGCGGTGACCTGGATGGGCCACCACAAAACCTGTCACGCCCCGGCACCCAAAACGGGAAGGGGGTGATGGCCGCGGTACGGGGGTACCAAGCGTTAAGGTGCTGCAAGAAAATTAGCAGGCCACTGCAACTGCTAGAACAACACATGCAATTAAAAACAGGTGCAAAAGTAAAGCATGAAATGTAAAGCTACAGCACAACACAAAAAGGTACAGCGAGGCGGCGGCCAACAACAAGCGGGAGCGTACGAGTGTGCAACACAGATCATCTACTATCAACACACCACACCATCATGTACTGTACATATACCACCACCAGTGACACGAGGTACAAAAGCTGAAGGGGGAAAACAAAAGTAACTGCTCACAAAAGAAACTACCCCCAACCCACTACACCCATGCCCTATCTAACTACTCTGAGCTCCTGGCCTGGAAGAGTCGCCCTCAGGGCGTCGGTAGTTCGGTATGGGTGCTGTCGTCCCGGAACCTGTACCTGGGGAGTGGGGAAAAGGGCACGTCACAACATGTCTAGTAGGAAACTCAACCACACAAGCCACATTCACATCACTGCATACAGGTCGCTAATACTAACTTGTTAGTCAATGCTTATTGTTGGAACCTAGACATCAGGCGGAACACAAGGGAACTGAACCTCACCCATAATGCGGGTGGAAAGAATCTCCGACTCTGTGGCGTGCTAGCTCGTCAGGAGCCTACGTAACCCAACCACTATCCACGACCTAAAGGGCCACGGCCTCGAAGGCCAAAGAACTACACACTCGAAAGGGGCACGACCACTCCCCGCGGTAGGAGGGCCAAAGAAAACAACCTCGAAAGTCCAGTCCACACTATGCCCACCTAATGCTTTGGTTCCCCCACCCCATTCCCTAAGATGTTCACCCACTTGCAGATGGAAGGAGACATCCCGGGCTTTCATTATTTGAAACTTAATGATGTAAAGTAACAAATCAACTAACATTCTCATAATAAATAAACATTGCCATGGCTCTATAATTATCTTCATTACCACTTTCAAGGCATAAGTAAAATTCACCATCCATCATTCGCTTAATTAAAGACATAAGAGGATGAAACATAATTACAAGTAACGTCCAAGGAATAACGTGAACTCAAGCATCCAAGTACTACTAAATAGAACTTGCCATAGAAAACAACTTCATGTGTGGTTATTAATTTCCATTTGGAAGGAAAGAGTAAAGCAACTAAGATAGAAACGAAGCATTGCATTCGTTTGGGTAAACTTGGTAAAATTTTGAAAGGGTAGTATAAAAATTTAAAAGTAAATGAAATGTCTTTAATACAATTCGTAAAATTTCATAAGGAGGTTATGTTAATGATACCTGTAAGTGCCTAATTCTCTCATTTTGCCTAATGCTAAGATTGACGGAGTCCCTCTTACAAAAGCAAGATTTTGTCATGGAAGGTAAGTTTGTCAAAGGTTCTTGAACTACTTCATGTTGTGATTCCAAAGTGGGCTTGTCTTTCTAATAGTTATAGGAACTAAATTTCTTATTTTAATGGAATGATTACAAACTCCTTTACTAGTTCTTAAACAAGTTCGCTTTCCCATTGAAATGAAACCAATTTGTTAGGGAAGTCAAAGTTAGCTTGAAGAAACTTGTCGGACCTTGTAAATAATGGTTATTAGGGTTCCTACGCTTTCTAAAATCATTTAGAGCCTCTAATTAGAAAGTTAGCAAACACCCTCTTATGAATTTTTCAATTATACTAATTTTACAAGTGGGTTGCCATTAAACATGGAATTTTGTAAGAGGTAGCAAGTAGGATTTTATGTAGGCTTCCTAACTTAAGTTTCTCTTGCTTAGAATGTTCATGAAATGCTCTAAAATTTTTCGGCAGAGTTTCCATTGTATTTATCTAAATTTTTCCAATTACAACCAAGTGATATTACAAGAAATACATGTTATAATCACAAAAAGCTCATCTTGCTCAAGGAATCATAGGGAAAATCATCCCTTAACATCAAAACAGGAAATCAACCAAAACTAACTTGACCCAATTCTCCAATAGAATCAAATAACAATTTTTACAAAGATAAATGAATAAAATCATATATTTCTACACATGGCAACATGTTGGATGTGTGGAGAGAATCCTACCTTGCTCTTGCTTATAGATGGTTGTAGGGGAGCTAATGAAATCCACTTGATGTGAGGTACAAGAACCCTCCTCTTCTTCCTCCAATCCTCTTCTCTTTCTCTCTTTCCCCTTCTTTTTCTTTTGATTTTTGCTTGTGTTTTTTTTCTTTGCTTTTTTTTTGTTTCTCCCCAGGTTTCGCCCCCCCTTTGGCAGCCAACGCATGCAAGTGTTGGGGAAAAACAATAAGAAAGAAAAAAACAAAATGGCTAATTGTAGAAGTTTGTAGAAGAAAGGGGGAAAACAAAATATCTTTAAGGCTTCCACTTATTTACAGGTGTGTCATGCCTAAGCCCCTAATTAAACATAACCTCTCAACTAAGTGGGCTAATTACAAGATTGCCATCTCTCATTAGGAGCTCATCATTTTCATTATTTACAAGTATGCCATGGTCATTCGTCTCTTGGGTATAATTGCAACTAATTGGATATATAAGTAAACTTGGTCCAAAGTAGTGGTTAGTGTGTGAATTTTCCCCACACCAGAAGGATGGATACTGGTATTTTCACTTAGGAGCATTACAGCAGAAGCTACATATCTTCGGTCCAGTGGTTCGCTATGGGCGCTGCACTGTATCTGGCTAACAAATTTTCTACCAACGCTATATAGAGACGCGTGCAGTTGGCCAGATAAAGGAGTGTACCAAAAACACTCAAGTAAGTTACTTCAGGACCTAGGACATCCTTCCTCTCTTCCAGCGAACGGAAAGGGTCAAAATGTGCATCCATAGAACCAGTATGTGTATTTAATGGATTGCAATTGTCCATGTTTCTTCATCAACGTCGAGTGTATGAAGTTTAACGTCACATGGTTTTCTTCTTCGGGATGATAATTTCATCTTCAGGATGATAATTTCATCTTATGGATGATGTTTCATCTTCTGGATGATGTTTTCATTTTATGGATGACAATTCATCTTCTAGATGATGGTTTTATCTTCTGGATGATCATTCATCTTCTGGACGATGGTTTCATCTTCAAGATGATAATTTCATCGTCTGGATGATAATTCTGTAAGCCAAGATTTTTGCTTAGGTCTTACATATCATATTTGATAGCTAGGCTTAAACAGATATTTCGGTAATCTCTTCAGGAGATCCGATGAGATTTAAGTCATTTGCAAATATAATCTCAAATCATTTTCTTTGCTCTTTTTAAAGATGCAAAAGCAACCTTAGTATGAGTCTTTGTTTAATTAAGGAACTCGCTTGGTTGTAATTTATGTATTTCATTAATTTCGTAAACATAACCAGGGAGCCAGATGCATCATTTTTATAATTTTGTAAGTGAGTCAAGCTCATCTTACTTGATTACTTCCTGGTTTCAGCGAAATAAACCTCTAAGCTATAGCGTATTGCTTATATCATACAATTTTATTTATTTATGTTTATATTTATACAATACTCGGTTAGCCTACATGATTGATATCTTTTTTATATCCGGACTTCAGGTTCAAACACTTCACATTTCATAAGTGAGTACAGCTCAACTTATTTTTGTCTCGTTCCACATTATTTGGCCAAATTCTATGTTTGCTTCAGGAAACGTATTATGGAAACGTTATTTTTGTAATTATCATTTAAATGGTAAAATGAAATGTGAGTAATTGTCAACAAATGTGTTATTTTATCTAAACACCTCACCATGTACGTACATTTAATATCTAAATTTTTTTTCCAGATTTGTTTCATTCTCAACACTTGTTGTGAAGATTCTGGAACGGGTAGGGGATATAGACAAAGCCAGAATTGTGTCCTTATCAACAATTGTTGTGTAGGTTCGGGTTGAGCTCACTTTCCTATGGTGGTATTGCTTTACAGTCTCTAGGAGTTATTTTTCGCTTTGGAGCCTCGTGGTATATCCTATCATCCATTGAGGACATCCACCTCTGCTACTGGTGGATTGCATTGATTATATTTGGTATGTCAATTTTAGCTGGATTTTTAACAGCATGTATGTGTGAATTTGACAATATTTATATTGTCAGTAACTATGTCTGATAACTGTTTAACAGTTTCATAAGTTTGGATCTTCAGGATCTCATTAAAATTCATAATAATCAGATCATATGTATTAATGTTTGAAATGGTCAATTGAGCTTTAGGCTCATGGATGATTAAATATTTTTGTTGAACCTAATACTGGGAAATTAAAGATTTCTGAAAGTGAAGGATTTTCATGATCTCATCGAATCTTTAAAGTAGGGCCCAACAATGCAAATCTTAGGAGAAGTGATTTTAAATGCTTCCCATGTTTAGAGTGCATTTTGATGGTTTTTAGTGGTGATATGTGGATGTGTACAAATCATGGCACAATTTGTAAGATGTGCTCTAAACGCTTCCCCGTTAGGGGTTCTCGGAAACTGTTTATATGAGGTGATCAAGCTCATATAAATAGGTTCTAAGGATGCGTTTTGATGGTTTGCATTGTAATTGCATGTCCTCATTTAGTCACTTACAACTGGATTTTTAATGGATAAGTAATCCGTTTAAATCATTTTAATGATTTATTTATATAACCCATTTTTGGGTGTGAACACAAACTTCAGGGTGTTTGACAATATTCCAGTTGTAAATATTATTTGATTTCTTAGTGTTATTCAATGTTCCCGCCATTTACTAATGTGTCCTATATGCTGTTAAAAGCTGGACTGCGATTGGATAATAGGTTTGATAATGACCATTTTTAGAGGATATATGGATGAGTACTCTAAAGTACAGCATTAGCCCTATGTAAGGAGTGTATAAGTCCACTTTTATCCCTCAAATACTCTTAATAGACCTAAAGGTCTTATTATGTTAATGATGATAGTAATTTTATCATCTTAAATTCTTTTGAGGAAGTGAAAAGAGTTGATGTCCACGTGAATGTAAATGATCTCATAATCATTTTTTCCCTAATGAATGGGACAATGAAAGCTTCACCCGTTTGAAGAATTTTCGGGTTCTTCAGATTTATAGGATTAAATAATGATGTCTTGCATCATCAATCCTAGGTGATATATTATATCGTTCCAAAGTTAATAGTTGGTCGATTCTGGATACTTCTGGTGTTCCAAATTAATTCCTCTTTTCGAATTTATGTGGAACTTTTGAAAGCCCATTAAAATGCTCAAGTTAATTTTGTCCGGTAATAGGTAAACTATGTTCTAAATATAAATGATTCATCTTCACATTGACTATTACACGGATCATAGTGGGACAAAGCTTCAGGCTTCATTGATTTCTTGAGTCATATTTAGGGATTTCGTTTTGACGAATATCCATCGAAACTTGGTAAGTTTCTTTTATTAATTTTTGAGAGTTCATGGCATCCTCGTTTTATTATTAGAGTATTCATGTTTGCTATTCCTGATCCTCAATTTTAGACGTCCCAAATAAATCTTTTTGACTATCATTAGGGTTTAATGCTTTTGAAAGCATATGTCTACAATTATGCTCATTAAGACTTATGTTATGACAATAGATAAAATTTGTTTTCAAAGTTTATTTGTCCTCAGGGAGTGCTAAATATACACAAAGTTAATTGACTTTCGTCGTTTAGACTAGATATGTATATATTTTTATATGGCATACGTTAATGCCCATTCATGCTTATCAGAACTGCTCAGAACTGCTGGTCTAATATTGGTTTGCTATTGCTTACTACATGTCAAGGTATGTCATATCTTCCCTTTCTCATTTTATGTCAGGACTTCACCCGTTTTCAGTCTTCCTTATTGTTATTTATAAGGAAGAATGAGTATTAGTCTTACTAGTTACTACGTAGACATATACAAGGGAAATGAGTTGGTGTCTATATTTCCACTTTTCTAATTTATGATAGACTTTTAAAAGTCTATTTGAATGCTCAAGTATGGTCTCCATGCCATTTTTATTTAGTCATTCAAGTATTATGTGGATAGAGAATCATGCTCAATGGGAAACAAATACGTGATTACGAAATTTGTAATTTCTCACTAATCTATTAAGTCACGACTTCGGGCGTACGCTTAAAATTAAGGCTAGATTCAAGAATCATACCTTGTAAATTGAGATCACTCTACAAGAGTTTAGCGGTGTTATGACAACTGCTAGTGTCAATATTGGTTTATATAAACCATAGATCTGAGAGATCTATTTATTGCAAAATGTGTCTCTAAAAAGATCGCATAAATGGTTATAGCAAAATATATCGTATTTGGTAATTTTTTATTTGCATTTGAGTAAAAGTGTGTTGACTTTTGATTTGATTTGAACTTCAGGTTCAATTTGTCAAAGTGGATATGATGTTAAACTTTTTGAAATTATGATTGGTTTGTTGTCATAAAACATTGTCATATCATAAGCATGAGCATAAGCATGGGATGAGCATATAAGTGTGCATTATGTAACATTTAATGATTTATCATGCACATAATATAAAGCTTGTAAGCTAAAAAGTTATGCGCAATAAAATAGTTGAAAGAAACTAAATTATCCATGCAAACAATATCAAGCATATGAGATAAAAATGCATGCTCAGTTAACATGAACTGAAACATATATGATGTATACACATGTTATAATAAACAGATTTTCTACTTGATTATGCAAAAATAATTTGTTCATAAGATGCCTTGATTTAATATAACCTGCCCCTAAAATTTTGTGGGTCTTTAACCCAAAATAGAAATTTTCGTGGGGTGTTAGGTGGCAGCGGAGGGGTTTCAGGCCATCCGCGGTAAGCACCTGGTCAATCGGGTTATATTCAGAAAAATTGAAAAACTGAACATGCCGAAAAATGTTATTTATCGATATCGACAAACTGTTGTGAAGGGAATTTAGGGAGAAATAGGTGTAAGGGGTTAAGAGCCCCCTACCCGTGTATTTATAGCTTTCAATAGTGGGTTGGATACCCAATTGGCCCAATGGGCATATTCATAACACTTCCCCTTATCCAATCAACATTGAAATAAGAGGTGGATTCTTCAGGATCCGAGTTAGGGTTACTGTCTTGTTAAAGAAAGAACAGTTAACCCATAACTTCCCCTGTTTTAGGGATGTGTCAAGGGGTGGATACTTCAGGATCCAGAGTCAACGAGGTTGCCTCGTCAAAACCTTGACTACGGAAAACCCAGTGGGAAAAAACCTGTAGCCAAGGGAAAAGAGTACAACTCTGCAGTTGACTCCCCCTTATCTGACCAAGCTTCAGGCTTGCAGATTTCCTATGAATCTATACATCAGTCTCCTATGTATCTATGAGTTCATAGTTCTCTCATCCTGACCCAGTTTACATTTACTCACTCTCCTCATCCCAATCCCATATACAAGTTTCTCAAAGATACTAGTAGGCAGGGATTTGGTAAGCAAATCCGCCAAGTTATTACATGATTGGATCTTCTGTACCTCAATCTGCTTTTGCTTCTGAAGGTCGTGCGTCCAGAAGAACTTGGGGGAGATATGCTTCGTCTTGTCACCTTTGATGTAGCCGTCCTGTAGCTGGGCTATACATGCTGCATTGTCTTCATGGAGTGGAGTGGGTGCAAGAACGCCGGTAGTAAGGCCGGTGGAGGTGAGTATGTGCTGGATCACCGAGCGTAGCCAGAAGCATTCCTTGCTTGCTTCGAAGATTGCAAGTAGCTCTGAGTGGGTGGATGAGACGGTCGTCATGGTCTGCTTCACAGATCTCCAGGATATGGCCGTACCGCCATATGTGAACATGTATCCGGTCTGAGACTTCTCTGTATGAGGATCGGACCTGTAACCTGCGTCAGCATAACCAACTAAACCAGTTGATGCCCCTTTCCTATAGAATAGACCTAAGTCTATGGACCCTTGGAGGTAGCGCAGAAGGTGCTTAACTCCGGCCCAGTGCCGCTGTGTAGGTGCAGCACTATATCTGGCTAGTAAGTTTACTGCAAACGCTATGTCAGGGCGAGTGCAGTTAGCCAGGTAAAGGAGTGCACCGATAGCACTTAAATAAGGCACTTCGGGGCCTAGTACTTCCTCCCCCTCTTCCAGCGGCCGGAAGGGGTCTTTGTGAACATCCAATGATCTGACGACCATCGGAGTGCTGAGGGGGTGGCACTTATCCATCTGAAACTTTTTCAGTAAGTTCGATGTGTAAGTTGACTGGTGTAACAGGATCCCATCTTTAAGATGCTCTATCTGAAGGCCTAAACAGAATTTTGATTTTCCGAGGTCTTTCATCTCGAAAGTTTCTGTCAGGCTTCTAGAAATCTTTGCGATCTCTTCAGGAGATCCGATGAGGTTTAAGTCGTCTACATAGACGGCTATTATTACAAATCCTGTTGCCTTTGCTCTTATAAAGATGCAAGGACAGACTGGGTCGTTTTTAAATCCTTGTTGTGCAAGGAAGTCGCTCAGTCTGTTATACCACATCCTTCCAAATTGTTTTAGACCATATAATGATCTTTGCAGTTTCACTGAGTAGATGTCACGGTCTCTCTCTTTTAGTGCTGCAGGCAAAGAATAACCGTCAGGCAATCTCATATAGATGTCTCGGTCTAGGTTGCCATATAGGTATGCAGTAACCACGTCCATGAGTTGCATATCTAAACCCTCTTGTGCTGTTATGCCAATGAGGAATCGGAAGGTGATCGCGTCCATGACCGGGGAGTATGTGGCTTCAAAATCCACCCCAGGACGTTGGGTAAAACCCTGCGCTACAAGCCTTGCTTTGTAGCGTACGATCTCATTCTGTTCATTTCGTTTTCTAACAAATACCCATTTATAACCCACAGGTTTTACACCTTTTGGTGTCTGGACTATTGGTCCGAAGACCTTGCGTTTGGTGAGTGAATCCAACTCCACTCCTATTGCCGCTTTCCACTTTGGCCAATCATCTCTGCTTTGACATTCTGTCAGAGAGCGTGGTTCAATATCATCGTCGCAGTACGCGACGTTGATGGCAATATTACACGCAAATGTGTCATCTATTGTTGTGCTTTTTCTGTCCCAATACTCCCCAGTTCGTACATAGTGTATCGATACTTCATTTTCTCCCGGTTTTTCCTCTTCATGAGAGTTTGGGAGAGATGGGGTAGCATGGCTTAAATTAGTATCCTGTGGTGGTATTTGTTTACCATTGCCAAGGGTCCTACTCTTTCGAGGGACTTGGTCCTTGGATCCCGGTGGTCGTCCTCTCTTTTTGAGAGGTCCAACCATTTCTGCTGCAGGCGGATTGCATCCATTTTTGCGGTATGTCAATCCTAGCTGGAGTGTTAGCAGCATGGACGTGTGATCTGACAATCTTCTGGTTGTCAGTAAATTTGTCCGGCAAGAGATGGACAGTGTTTTGGATGTGGAGAATCTTCAGGACCTCCTCCTCACACTGGCTTGTTGGCGGATCAAAGTGACATAAAGTTTTTGTATCCCAAGTGATACTTTCTGAAGCTTCGGGCTTCTTTGTCTGTGAGCCTAGTCTTGGGAACGATGTTTCATCGAATTCACAGTCTTCTAGACGTGCCTTAAAGACGTCCCCCGTTAGGGGTTCTAGGAATCTAATTATGGAGGGGGTGTCAAACCCAACATAAATGCCTAGGCGACGTTGTGGACCCATCTTTGTCCTTTGTGGTGGTGCTATGGGGACGTATACTGCACAACCAAATATTCTCAAATGTGAGACAATTGGTGGGGCTCCAAGTGCTAGTTGCATTGGAGAAGATGACTGACCTCCAGAGGGTCTTAATTTTATTAAAGATGCAGCATGCAAAATTGCATGACCCCACGCATTCACTGGCATCTGGGATTGAAGTAATAATGGACGAGCGATCCATTGCAGTCTCTTAATTAGAGATTCTGCTAACCCATTTTGGGTGTGAACATGCGCTACAGGATGTTCGACTTCAATTCCCTGAGCTTGGCAATAGTCTAGAAAGACTTGTGACGTAAACTCCCCCGCATTGTCCAGACGAAGTTTCTTTATCTGGTGGTCGGGGAAGTGGGCCCGTAACTTTATTATCTGAGCTAAAAGCTTAGATAGTGCTAGGTTACGGGTGGACAGTAGGCACACATGTGACCACTTAGTTGATGCGTCTATCAGGACCATAAAGTACCTGAACGGACCACTTGATGGGTGAATCGGCCCACAAATGTCTCCGTGGATTCTTTCCAGAAAGCTGGGAGACTCCACATCCACTTTCAGTGGAGAGGGTCTCGTGATCAGTTTACCCTTGTAACAGGGTGGACATGGGAATTTGCCTTTTTGAAGAATCTTCAGGTTCTTCAGGTCAATGCCCCTGGAGTTCTTTATGATGCGGTACATCATAACCGAACCAGGGTGTCCCAGTCGACTGTGCCAGAGTTGGAATTCTGGTGTTTGGGGGCACTGCAGGTGCTCCACCATGGATGTTTCTGGAGTTTGTATACTTGTTTGGTAGAGTCCCGAGGGGAGTCCCTTGAAACGTTCCACAATGGTTTTTGAACCATTTGTAAGAGCCGTTACAAGCAAGTATTCCCTTTTATCCTCCTCGACCGTCTCTAAGTGATATCCGTTTAAACGGATGTCTTTAAAACTTAGGAGGTTTCAGATGGATTTTGGGGAGTATAACGCATTTTTAAGTGTTATTTGTGTGTTGCCGGGGAGCAATATAATTGCTTCCCCTGATCCTTTGATTATATTTGCTGGCCCTGAGATTGTTCTCAGTGGGCCAGAATAACTACTTACGCTCGTGAAATAGTCTATGTTTTGAAGGATCGAGTGCGTCGATGCACTGTCCACTAGGCAGATAAGTTCCATATCTAAAAATGGGGAAAGACATTCAAGCAATAAATATAGATAAAAGATTCACTTTCATAAATAAATGCTAAAAAGATATTGTTTGACATGGAAAAAAATAACTAGATACGATGCATAAAAATTTAAGATACATTGCTAATTGCATAAAAGTGGTCCAGATCTAGAGAGTATCATCTCCCATGAAATCTTCGGGAGTCCATGAGGTCTCTGCCAACGCTGCGCTCTCCATCAGGTTTGTCTCAGCTCGAGGCTTGAGGCTTGCCTGGTAGAGGTCCTGGAGGTGTTTTGCTGTGCGGCAGATTCTGGACCAGTGGCCCGTCATCCCGCATTTTGAGCATTTGTCCTCCCAGTCTTTCTTGGGAGTGCCTCCTTTGTTGGGAATCCTCTTCTGCTTCTTGTCCACGAACTTCTGGTTCTGGGTAGGAGCTGGGTGAGTGGCCTTCTTCCGCTGCTTCTGTTCTTTCCATTTCTGGAATTTTGCCTTTTTGTCCGTCTTCTTCTTCTGGGAAGACTGGAAGTGGGCCTCTGCATGAGGTGGCAATGGAGCGGAGCCAGGAGGGCGCAGGTTGTGGGTGGCAACCAACAGGTCTCTGTTCTGTTCAGCCATAAGTAGGCATGAAAGAAGGTCAGAGTACTTTGTGAACTTCCTCTCTCGATATTGTTGCATAAGGATCATGTCCTTTTCATGGAAAGACGTAAACGTCTTTTCCAGCAACATTTTCTCCGTCACTGGTTCACCACACAACTTCAGGCGTGAGGTGATGCGGAAAAGAGCTGAGTTGTACTCCGCTACGGATTTGAAATCCTGTATGCGGAGGTGAGTCCACTCGTACTGTGCACGGGGGAGTATGACATCCCTCTGATGTCGGTACCTCTCCTCGAGTGCATCCCACAGCTCGTAAGGGTCCTCTACAGTGAGGTACTCGTCCTTTAAGGTCGAGTCTAAGTGTTTCCTGATATATATAATGGCTTTCGCCTTTAATATATCGGAAACTTCCTCTGTATGAGGTGCTTCCACTGAAGCCTCCTTGTTAGCTGGGGCAATACTAGTTGTTGCCTTTTCAGTCTGTGTGAGACTGAAAACATGAGAGCGCAGATGGAACTTCAGGTCCAACTGCCAACTCAGGTAGTTTGACCCATCAGCCTTCAGGACTGAGAAGTCTACATTTGCGAGTCTGGCCATTTTATGATCTAGCATGTACAGAAACAAAATAGCATGTATCATTAAGACTGAAAGTAAGACAGACATCCATGCATGTAATGTAGTCATTTTCATGAATTTAAATTACTGCGGTTTTAACATACATGCTTTTTCAGGTAATGTGAATAATTAATTACTAAAAAAAATTAACAATCACGCATGCTGTTTAATGGTTTTCATTGCGACATTAAAACATGGTATTAAAGCTAATTAATCAACCACGCAGTTTAATGCAAAAACAATGAAAAACAGAAATAATGACCTTAGGCTATGGGGATCAGCCAGCCGACACCGAAAAATAAATAAAAAGTCCAGTCCGAGGTTACATCAAAATAAAAGGCATGAAAGTAAATTACAACTCGGGAACTTCAGAGAGAAGCCCCTATCTTCATTGAGCGAAACGCCTTCAGCTTCTTTTTGGTGTCCTTCGGTCTTCTTTTTACATTTTCATCCTCACATACAAAGTTTCTCTCAAAAGAAAAGAAAAA
This sequence comes from Scilla litardierei, assembly GCA_030789695.1. Classification (NCBI taxonomy): domain Eukaryota; kingdom Viridiplantae; phylum Streptophyta; class Magnoliopsida; order Asparagales; family Asparagaceae; genus Scilla; species Scilla litardierei. Next base: position 118,424,973 of record CM061137.1, read on the forward strand.
TTGCGGGAATTTAAAACGGTGTCGGAAACCTGGCTGATCCCTAAAAACATAGCCTAAAATTTGCACATCCACGCAGATAATATTTTTGCAACATACAACCACGCAGATAATCGAAACACAAGCATTTAAAATAATTTTAAAATTGTGTGCGACGTGCAAAAAAATTTTTTTTTTTTGTTTTTGTTTTTTGAAAACTTTTGCCTTTTTGATCCATATTTTATTGTTTTTATTTTACCGCTTTAAACCCTTTCAAATTTTCTTTTACCTATTTTGGGCTTTTTAGGGCCAAAAAAAAAATAAATAAAATAATTTGTGTGAATGGGCTAATTTTCTGGCCTTTTTGGGCCATGAAAACAACCCATTAGGGTTAATATTGGGCCTCCCCCGAAAAATAACCCGTTAGGGTTAGGGTTTCAGGAAACCCTAGGGGGGGGCCCGCGGCGTGTCGCCGCGACGGCTGGCCGCGTAGGGTGCGGCCGCCGTCGCGGCGACGGGCCGCGGCTGCGGGCCGCGGCCGCCGCGGCGGCGGGCCGCGGCCTGCAGGCCGCGGCAACTGGCCGCGGCCTGCAGGCCGCGGCAGTTGGCCGCGGCCTGAGGCCGCGGCGCAGGGCCGCGGCTTCAGGCCGCGGCTGCAGTCCGCGGCCTTAGGCCGCGGCGATTGATTCCGCCGGCGGCGCGAAGGGCGCGCCGCCGTTTCGCCCTATGGGCGTACGGAAATTTGGATCAAAGGCGGGGAGGTAAAAATCGGGGTTTTCAACAATTTAGATCGCAAAAAAACGAGTTTTTATTGTTTTAAACATGCAAATCTTATTAAAAATGTTGAATTTAACCGAGTTTGTGAACTTTTTGATCCTAAAACATGCAGATCTAATGAGAAAAGTAAGTTTAGATCTAAAAGTTTGGATTTTTACCTACTAGATTCGACGAGGAATCTAGGCGACGGTTGGTGAAGGATGCCCTTTTCGCTCCCCGTTGAGAAGATTACGATCTTCTTTTTCTGAGCGATTTGTGGATCTCCTTTCCCGCGAGCCGCCGTCTCCTCCAACGAGCGTGATCGTGCTGATAACGTGTTGTGAAGGGAATTTAGGGAGAAATAGGTGTAAGGGGTTAAGAGCCCCCTACCCGTGTATTTATAGCTTTCAATAGTGGGTTGGATACCCAATTGGCCCAATGGGCCTATTCATAACACAAACAACGTTATGTCCCCAAAAACATTTTTATTTATTGTAATCCCTTTTCCATTTTTAGTCCCTAATTTTTCTGGAATTTTCCAGAATTTTTGGGATTTTTTTGAATTTTTAGGGATTTATTGGGTAATTTCTGAACTTAATATATTTATAAATATATTTATAAATATTATTAAATATGTTTAAATATTCAAAAAAAATAAAATAAGATATTAGCATGCGAGCTTCTGGCCTATTAGGGGTTTTTTCCCTTTATTTATTTATTTATTGTTGTTGGCGTTAGGCCCATCAAAATAAGGGAAATAAAAAAATCTTATTTTATTTTTTATTTTTATTGTTTTGAAATTGGGGTTCTGGCCCAAACATGGATTTTTTTTGATTGATTGAGCTTCTGGCCCAAGAGGAGGGCATCCCAAAACTTTCCCTAACCCCAACCAGGGTTAGGGTTTGGGGACGGGGGGTCGCCGCCAGCGGCGGCTGGCAACCCCACGGCCACCGGCGGCCGTCGACGCGGCTGTGGCCGCGCCTGCAGGGCGTGACCAGGGGTAGCGGGCCGCGCCTGCAGGCGGACGTGACTGGCCGTGCCTGCGACCGCCGCGACAGCAAGGCGGTCGTGCCTACGGCCGCACTTGCGCCGCGACAGCAAGGCGGTCGTGCCTACGGCCTCACCTGCGCTGCGACAGCAAGGCGGTCATGCCTGCGGCCGCGCCTGCAGGGCGCGGCCATGGCCGTCCAGATGCTAAAAGAATTTTTTTCGGCCGATTTGATGGCCGGGTCATCACGGAATATTTGCCAACTTCAGGCCAGATCCATGGGGGTCAATGAACATCATAGAAATTTGATTTTTATTTCAAGAACATCAAGAACAAGGTTTTGCATAATTGATCTAATAATATGATTAATACAATTTAAAAATTACATTTTATTAGAGTTATACTAATAAAGAAAACTGATTTTGATATGATAAATTAGATCCAAGGCATAAACAATTATATTTTTGATATCTAGATCAGATAAAAATATGTATTAGATCTAGAAAATTGTTTAGGATTACCTACTAGATCCGTCCACCAGATTTAGCGGCGTTTGACGAAGGATTTCTGAAGAATTCGCGTCGTCTCACGAAGCATTGCGTCGCGAAAAAAATCGTCGGAGCTTCCGCGTGTCGCCTCCTTCTTACGAGCCGTCGCCTTTTCCACGAGCCGTCGTGCTGATAACGTGTTGTGAAGGGTTGAGGGCTAGGAAATCCCTAGCCTCATATATATATATATATATATATATATATATATATATATATATATATATTGAAAGGTTAGTTTAATTCTTTATTAAAAATATATCACAATATACACATGGTTTGGCTTAGAGAGAGGGGACAAACTAAAGAGAGGAGAAGGCACAGTCGCCGTCACTCTCAATTAGTATCCCCCCTTTCCCAAAGAACCATCAAAGCTCAAAAAATGAATACAAGGCGTGGTCTAGCCATTGTCTCTAAATTCCCAATTGCTCATTGCCTGTGACGCACCTGGGTCATTGGGATCCTGGTCTCTCAGGATAATCCTGATATCTGCCGCAATGTCTTCAAAAAGAAGTGTCTTGACTCTCTTAACCCCCTCAAAAATTCTTTTATTCATCTCCTTCCAGATATGCCAAACCATAGTAGCTAGAGCTGTTCTAGCAAGTAGTCCCATAGAGTTCTTCTTAGCAAAATGCTCCAAAAAATAGTCTCCCACATCCGCAAGATCCGGCTCTATAGGGTTGGAGACTCCTAGTTTGAGCAGGCTTCTACATAAAAGATATTTTGTATAGGGACATCTGAAGAAGAGATGTCTTATGTCTTCAACCACATGCTCCTTACACAGGACGCAGTCGAAATTTGTGTTGATTCCCCAATTTGATAACACGTCTTTAGTCATCAGCTTGCCTTGACGAGCTCTTAGGAGCGTGAGCGTCATCTTGGGGATGTGAGAAGTGTACCATGCGAGCTTCATATAAGGGAAATTAGTGCCAGGCCGCCTAGTTCCCTCCCACGTAGATTTGAAGGAGAAATCATTCCCTGCGGCCCACATCCAAGAATCCGGCATTGCATTAAGGGTGATGTTGGGTAGTAGATCACGCACCTGGGCAAGTTCAATGTCATCTCGCCAGCCCGTGGGCGTCCAATAATCTGCGATTTTGCGCAAACCTGCTCCCTCCGGAACATCCACCAAGTCACTAAGAGCCCCCCGTGCCATCCAGTTATCATGCCAGAATAAAGTTGATTTCCCGTCGTTAACATCCCTCCTTATCAGCTTTTTGGAGTATTGCCTGCAACTCAACATAAATTTCCATGTCCCTGATTGGTTTACTTGAGTTTTAGAAGCATAAAAATCCCCACTGTCTCTGTATATGTTCCTCATATAGGTTGCCCAAAGGCTATTTGTGGAGAGCAGCCGCCAGGTTAGCCTAACTCCCGCTGCATGATTTAGATCTGGTAATAATCTTAAACCCACTCCACCCTCCTCCTTTGGTTTGCATACATCTTTCCAAGCCCAAATCTTAGAATTACCCCAGATAAATTTTCGACATGCTGACGTAATAGTCCTGATAATAGAGGTAGGGATTTTGTAAACTTGCAACCAGAAGATTACCATACCATATATTACAGACTTGACTAGCTCTATACGCCCCGAAATGGATAGGGAGGTAGACGTCCAGCCAGAGAGTCTTTTCTTGCATTTGTCTACTAGTCTGGTATACATTGACGCCTTTGGATATCTGGAAGATAGAGGGAGACCAAGATAAGTAGATATGGAAGAACCCAATTTGATGCCCAAGTAATTTGATAATCCAACCGGGTCCTTCGCCCCTTTACTGAAAATGGCAGTGCATTTGTCCCAGTTTATACTCAGACCTGTCAGGTTGGAGAAATTTTCAATCAATAGTTTTAGGCCCTTAAAGGAGTGTTTATTTGCACGGCAAAAAATTAGCAAGTCATCGGTAAATAGAAGATGAGATATAGATCCTAAACGGCGCATAGGATGGATGCTGCGAGCTACAATAGCTTTTTCAATCATCAGAGTGAAAGCTTCCATAGAGATGACGAATAGATATGGAGAGAGGGGGTCACCCTGCCTAAGCCCTCTGTTTCCTTCAAAGTAACCAACGGGAGAGCCATTAATCATAATAGAAAATGTTGGGGTGGATATGCATTCCTTAATCCATTTCGTGAACTTCCTGCCAAAGCCCATTTGATGAAGGATGTAATAGATAAATTCTCTGTTAACGCTGTCAAAAGCTTTCTTTAAATCAAGTTTAAGGCATGATCTGGCCCCCATCGGGTTACTAAAATCCCGAATCTGCTCATGTGCGAGTAAAGCACTATCAGATAAAAGTCTGCCTTTTAGAAAAGCCAATTGGTTAGGCGAGATCAATTCATGGATGACCATTCTCAGTCTGTTGCAAATCACCTTGCTAATAATCTTATAGAGGACATTACAACAGGCAATTGGCATGTAGTCTCCTAAACTTGTGGCATTAGAGTTTTTAGGCACCAAAGTGAGATTGGTATGATTGATAGGGTGCATAAGAGAACAAGAGCGAAAAAAATGAGAGAACAGCTTCAGTAATATCAGTACCTATGGTGTTCCAGTTGTGTTGATAGAAGTAGCTGCTGAATCCATCCGGCCCAGGGGATTTATCCACCCCTATTTGGAAAACAGCCTCCCTTATCTCCTCAATATTAACCCTGCGTTCAAGCCACTTGGCCGCGGCTTTAGACAGCTTTTGCTTAGGGCATAGTCTTGGAAAAACATTCCAGTAGTGAGCCTGATGGTATAGGTCTTCATATAATTTTGGTGCACTCAATCTGAGGTCTTCCAAAGATTTATTGTGATTGCCCTCAGCGTCGATTAGGTGGCCTAAATTATTATGCCCTTGTCTTGATCTCATAGCTTTGTAGAAAAATTGTGGATTCTTATCCCCCAAACTTAGCCAATTCTGCCTACTTTTTTTGCCTAAGCATAGATTCCTCCAACGCCATAAGACTTGCCAATTTGTTTGATAAAACTTGCTCCTGTTGCTGTAACCCTTTATCCGAATGAAGGTTATTTAGTGACTGAATGCTCTCCAGGTCCATGCGGCAATTAATGACAGAATTGAGTGTATTATGTGAGCGAGACCATTCCCGTAACGAAGTTTTCAGGTTCCTCAGCTTAACCACCACCCGATGCATTGCAGATCCAATAATTTGTTGGCTCCAAGCTGTTTCCACCACATCATTATAGCCCGACAGATTTACCCAGGCATTAAAAAATTTAAAGGGCTTTGGATAACTGATTACCTTGGTCTGTAGCTTCAGAAGCATGGGCAAATGGTCACTCGTAACTGGATCCAGGTATTCAATGTATGATGTAGGGAGGAATTTGAGCCAGTTAGTGTTGCAGAGTGCCCGGTCTAGCCTAGCCGTAATCTACCAGGGCCTATCCTCTTGTTACACCAACTAAAAGGGTTCCCAATGTATTTGAGATCCTGTAGTAAGCAGGAATTGATGCAATTATTCATCTCATCCATGATAGATACATCACAACGCCGACCCCCCTGTTTCTCCTTGTGGTACCGCACACAGTTGAAATCGCCGCCCACCAACCATGATTCACTATGAGATCGGACTGCATCTTGTTTCAAAGAGTCCCAGAGCTGACATCGATCCGTAGCAAGGTTTGATGCATAAACTCCAGAAATTAGAGTAGAGAAGCCTCCCACATTTTTACAAGCAGTGGTAATATGTTGTGGAGAAATGGACAACACATCAACAGCCCATACCGAAGTATCATAACCAATTAATAGACGGCCTCCTCTGTGGATTGCAAAATTATTGACAATCTTCCAATTAGTCGGAAAACAGGACCTCCAGTCTCCCCTGTCTTCCTTCAATTTTGTCTCAAGCAAAATAACTAAAGACGGTTTTACCTTCTTAAGTCTTTCCCGGAGGTCTCTTCTCCTAACACAATTATTGAGCCCCCTTGTATTCCAAATGAATATACACATTAATTATTTGGATGGTTGTGTTTGCCGCTAGCCCCCTCTTTCAGGCGAGAGCTCTTGCACAGCCCCCCCTCAGAAGCACTTGGGACATTCTTAGCCTGGATGTCTCTTGGCTGTTTAATTTCCTTCCCTTTGATGGCTTCTAGCTCAGCTTCCCAATCAGGATTTTTGTAGACTATGTCAGCGGGCAATAGATCTGTGTCTAGTTCTTGAGAGATATTAGCATCCTCAAGGATCGAAGGATGCCCAGAGAATCGCCCACATTCCAAGCCCTTTCCTGCTGTGCCCCCATTCCTCATTTGGTTGGAAATCTTTGCATCCCCAGTACATTCAACCTCAAGAGAATTCGCCAGGATATGGCTACTTGTTGCCGCATCCAGGTCTTCAACTAGTAGGAGACTATGCGTAGGAACACTTAACAGCGATAGCTCCTCGCCTTGCATAATATGTTGGGTTTGGTTCTCTCCCATCTTCAAAATAGTACAGTGTGTTTCCCCTTCAGGTTGCTCTGAGACCCCCTCAGACTTCCCTAGGTTAAGTGTCCCCTTAGTACTTGCTTCCGGTATCATGACCATAATGTTCTCTGCATTTGTATTTCCCTTAGTGGTAGTCCCAGACTTTGTATTATCAATACTCCCAGTTGAAGGCATTTTCAGAATTTCAGGTTCATCCTTCCCAGAATTTGTGTTATTCCCAGAATTTGTGTCATTCCCAGTAATATTCACAGAATTAACTGGAATGCCTACCTTAATTGTATTGTCTTCATTCAATCCTGAGGTAGAACCATTGTCCAGAATGGTTCCAGTCATCATATCTGATACTACAACCTCGGATATACTCTCCTTCCGTGTGGCGTCTGGTTGGATTGAAGGGAGCTTTTCAGAGTGAGGACATTGGCCTTCAGAGTGACCAAAACAAACACAATTTTTGCACCTTGGAGGCTCCCCCTCTATTTTCACCTCAATAGTGATTGTAGATCCATCTTCAATAGCAACCTCCACTGATTTAGTTAGTGGTCTCTTGGCATCCACCTCACCAGACATCTGGCATAAGATATTCTTTCTAATTTTGCCGTCAGCCTGTCTAAACAGATGGGGGAACCTATCACAGAAACAATAATATTTAGGATTTCCAAAGTCCACATATTTAATGGGACCCCATGGAGCTGTACCCAAACTGGAATGGAGGATAAGATGTCTCTCTCATGCTTGAGTGACACACTCCAGCGTTGTAGAACCACCAAATGCCCATCAAACATCCATGGTCCCCCATGCAATATTTTTTCACATTCTACCCCATCTTCAAATTTGAAGTAAAAATATCCATTTTCGTGACTATAGATTTGCAACCCCTTCTTAAGATTCCACAATCTATCAACCCATGCGCGTATTTGGCCAAAATATGGGACATCTCCTACAACATATCCCACAATTGTGTTATTCCATCTCTCCGACCCCCTCTCCATCATAGATGCGGCGACCAATGCAAATGGAGTACCATCTTCTTTTACTCTAGGGGGCATAAAGGTCATGCCCACATCAGCATCATACCTCCGGCGATTTGCACAGACATCAGACCAAGTTTGTTTAGGGGCATGTGTAGCAATCTTTAGATCAAACTTTGGTCTCACAGGCATTTTATCAACTACCTTCCTAGCCGTACGCACATGGTGGGATGTATTAGAGTTACCTCTGGGAAATCTTTTATAGATGTCAAACTGACGTCCTCCACCCTTTCTCACATCGCAATTGGGCGTGCCGTTGTCATCTGCGCGTTGATTACTGGCAAAGCCAATTCTTGAGGTAGCCTTCTTCCTGTTTACAAGCTTCCAACCGCCATTCGAAACAGTTCCATCATCCATTTTTGAGGGAGATCCGGATCCGCCAACAATCTCCGCCTTTCCGCCAGAGCCATCTCCCCCGCCTGAGCCCTCTCCATCGCCAGATCCATCTCCACCGCCGGAACCCTCTTCTGTCTCCACAGCCATTTTACTATCAAATGAGAACATTTCGCACGGTAGGTAAATCTTCAAATGAGAACATTTCGCACGGTGCGAAAATGTTTTTATCTTTTTTTGAAATTTTTTTTCAAAAATTCTTTTTCCACCCTCATTATATATTGTTATACCCCCCCTCAAAAAATAATGGTTGAGAAATTATGTCATTTGGCCTTCGATCAAGGCATTTCATCAAATTCGCACGTTTTAAGGCCGTTAAATTTGTAACGGGTGGATGGGTGCTCTAATCCCCAACGGGTTCACACATTATTTTCCATGGGGTATATAATTGTATGGATTAAACATCAAAAGAAAAATTTTTGAAAAAAATTTCAAAAAAATAGAAAAAAAGTTTTCACACGGGCTTTTGCACCGTTTTTTCGCAACGGAAGATCGCCATATTATATATATATATATATATATATATATATATATATATATATATATATATATCAATGTGGGCAGATTCCCAATAGGCCAATTGGGCCCTATTCATAACAATAATATTATTTTTGTTTTTGCTTAGCGCACAACCGAGAGTATCGAAAATACCCCTTGAAAGAAGATGTAGCGGGTGATGTCCTTCTCGACGGACCATCGGATGCCGGTAGGGCGGGGTTCGGTGGTGCAGCTGTGATAACCTTACAACCAAAACTTATCAAGAATCATACAGCACAAACACAATTAATCACATGATCATCTAATCAAATCTGATCTCAGATCTGAGAACATCAAAAATTAAGCGATCCAAATGAAAATCTAAAGCCACGCAGTTCACAATCGTATTCATTAAACTTAAGCCAACCAATCTAGAGCATCATTGCATATATAAACCATAAAAATACCACAACACTCTTAAAAATAAGAGATAAAATAATTAAAAATTACACCTTGCAGGGTCTGCCCTTGATCACGAGCTAGCCGTTCTTGCGAATGGTTCCAGCCAGCTGTTCGAAGCTCCGGCGTCGGCCTTCGATTCGAAATGGTGATCCTCGTCCGACAACTTCACCTTCGATTCGAGATGATGGTCATGTGGGCTGTGGTTTCAGTTTCGATGTGGTCAAAATTACTCGCTCGCACAACATGTAAAAGTTTAGTTTTGCTTGTTGTGCGCGTTGAGTAATTTTGCCCAAAGAAAACATTTTTACTCAAATAGCATAACATGCAAAATTTGTGCATGTTATGAAAAAAATTCTGTGTGCAAAATTGCTCACCACGCACAACAGACAAAATTTGCTATCTACTTCATTTTTGCATATTGTTTGCGGTGGATAATTTTGCTCTCTTGCGCACAACATGCAAAATTTATGAATGTTGTGCGCATTGAGGAAAAATTGAAGCAGATAACGAAATTACTCAATGCGCACAACACGCAAAAATTTTGCGTATTATGCGCGGTGAGTAATTTTGCTCTCTGTTCCAATTTTTACTCAATGCACACAACGGGCAAAATTTTGCCTGTTGTGCGCTGTGAGTAATTTCGTTATCTGCTTCAATTTTTACTCACCACGCACAACATTCATAAATTTTGCCTGTTATGCGCGGTGAGTAAAAATTGAAACAGCGAGCAAAATTATTCACAGCGCACAACATGCAAAGTTTTTGCATGTTGTGTGCCATGAGTAAAAATTAAAGCAGATAACGAAATTACTTACCGCGCACAACAGGCAAAAATTTTGTATGTTGTGCGCCGTGAGTAATTTCGTATCTGCATGCATAATTCCTTCATTTCACTGAGAAAAATCTTTGAATTGAAGCTTCATTTCTAGATAACTGCAGTGACAAGTCTGTGAGCAATTTAGGTGCCCTCAGCATCATGATGCAGGTCGCATGATTGTGATGAATGGCTCAACTAGTTGGTGCATTTTGTTGTTCAGTAACCAGCAACAGAGATGTTTTTTGTATGCCGATTGCTGAGGGATTATACATTTCCTTTGGCTACGTCCAACTATATTTTTTACATCTTTATTGTTCATATGTCCCCAGTAGCAATGTTTTAATAACATTTCAGTAAGATTGCAAGTGGTTAATTGTTTTCATTCATCGACAGTGATTACTTACAACAGAATTAAAACAAACACGCAGATAGATGGAAGTAAAGGGCATGTTTCTTTGGGTGACTTTGGGTTGGGATTTACTGTTGTGAATAGGAAATCTTGAGGAGAGAGAAATAGAGTTTTGGATTGGGATTTACTGTTTGTGGGTCCCACACTAAAGTAGTTTGTTTCTTTGGGTTAAAGTGGGATTGAGATTGTTGGATGAGAAAAGTTGGGAGTGTGAGAAATATTAATAATCTAATATATTTAAAAATAAAACTTAATTTAAAAAACATAAACAAACAAAAAAATCTGCGAATAGCAAAAAAAAGCTGTGCGGGCCGTGTCTGCTCGCGATTGGATGAATTGACGTGGGACCCACCAAAGCAACCACATTTCGTTTGTAATCCCCGCAAAATGCGGGGATTGTGCAGAACGCCAGAGCTTTGCTCCACGTCGGCCAAAGCAGCAGAATTTGGGTTGGTTTTTTATCGTTTGGAACAGAAAATGGGAAAGTTAGCTCATCTGACAATGAATAGTAAGCAATGTTCACTTTCTCGTCTCAAAGCCAAGGAAAGAAACAGCCCCTAAAAAGACCAACGTCGTCGCTCTCTAAAATTAGAAGTTACCCTCTGCATTTGCTTATGCTTGTTAAATCAATCAAGAAGCTACATGAATTCACAATGTACATAATTAATCCCAATGACAAAAGTAACGATTAACCATTAACCCATTGGTTGAAAACAAATCTTAACAGAAGAAACCATGCATAACGTGTATGTGATCAGTTTTTCATTCTATTCAGCTTGCCGCGGTGAGTAAAAATTGAATCAGATAACGTAATTACTCAATGCGCACAACATGCAAAATTTTTGCATGTTGTTGAGTAAAAATTGAAAGAGATAACGAAATTACTCAATGCACTTGTGCGCAGTGAGTAATTTTGCTCTTTGCTTTAATTTTTACTCACCACGCACAACATGGAAAATTTTTGTCTGTTGTGCACGGTGAGTAAAAATTGAAGCAGAGATCAAAATTACTCACCGCGCACAACATGCAAACTTTTTGCATGTTGTGCGAATTTTGCATGTTGTGCGAATTTTGCATGTTGTGCACAGAGAGTAATTTTGATTCTCCGCATCACTTTTTACTCACCGCGCACAACTGTTCAAGGTTATGTAGGAGTATTTCTGGATTTTTCAAAAAGTCATTTTCGTCACTGTTCATTTCAAAAAGCGGACGTGCGCAAAGCAATCCGGTATGTGCGCATAGCAGTTGCCGAAACAGAGTTATTTTTTTGGGAATTGATTTGCGCGCACACAATTTTATGTTGAGTATTGGTGTCTCATACCAATCTTATTTTGATGATGATCACAACATTATGTTGTTGCTAATGAATCTCATGTTTTAGTCTCTCAGTTTATTTCAAGGATATCTTTCTTGGAGACTAATCACTTGGTGTAATGATGGACATCATGTGAAGAAGGGCCAAAGTTTGGACTCAAGGAGTGCCAAAGCTTGGAGATGATGGAGAGCTATCAAGGCATCAAGATTGAAGACTTAGACTCTTAACAAAGCATTGTAATCCATGTAATTTACTTTATTGCTTTCTCTCTCTTTTGAGTCTAGGGTTGATGTAATGCCTTGCTAGATGGTTTGTTCATTCATGCACATGCATTTAACCATCTTAGTGAACCTTAGGATTATCATAGAATCCAACCCAATAGGTTCACTCTTTCGGTCAGTCGTCTGATGAGGGAAAAACAGCCGACTGGGTGATTTCCAGTCGCCTGTAGATCCTTCTACAGTCGCCTGATCTGCACAGCTCAAGCAACATTTCTATCGACTCAATCTTGAGCTTTACGCACAGTCGCCTGACGATCAGTTTACCGTCGTCTGTATATTTACAGTCAGCTGAAAATTGGCCAACAGTCGCCTGTCTAGCGTAAGTGCAATCTCTGCATCTCTCTGTCTTCTCTCCATACTTTACAGTAGTCGACTGATGAAGAATGTACAGTCGCCTGACTATTAGACAGTCGACTGTATTATTAACATCTGTCGCCTGTGCGAAGAATTGGAGAAAGAGTGCAGCTCTCTGTTTCGATCCATCCCCTGCAGCAGTCGTCTGCTGAAGGATATACAGGCGCCTGTCCTGTTTGTCAGTCGACTGTATTGACTTCGTCAGTCGACTGTCCTGGCTCAGATTATAGCCGTTGGATATTTTCTAGCCGTTGATCAGTCGACTGTCTTATGATCATCAGTCGACTGTTCCTGTCGTTTTCACCCAGTTTATAGCCGTTGCAGATTTGATTATTTGGCTGTTTCTTTGGGTTTTTTGGCTTGATATAGGATTCATATATATATGAGTGTGCTGCCTATGCTTAAACTTCTTGATTGATTCTTGATTACTCTTGATTCTATTGAAAATCTCAAGAGATCTTTAAGCCACTCTCAAGCTCCCTCATTTCCCTTCATTGAGCATTCATCTTCCTTCATGCATTGAAGTCCAGCTCAAGGGAAATCATCCAAGTGCTCTCAAGCTTATTCCAACACTTGGAGATCCTCTTCCATGCCTTGCATTCATTCATGAGTAAGCATCTCAAGGCATATGTAAGAGTATTTACTTTACAGGGTGTAATTTGTTTTCCTATTTCTCTTTGTGGGATTAGGATACTCTCTTTGTGGGAGGTTGTCTCTTTGTGGGACTAGGGAATTCTCTTTGTCGGAATTAACTCTCTTTGTGGGAGTTCTAGTGTCCTAGTGTAGGGCTAACCCTAATTCTCTGAGTGGGAGTTAGTGATTCTCTGTGTGGGAGTCTTGATCCTTGTGTAGGATTGGTTGGGTCCTTGTGTATGGCATAAATCCTCTTTGTGGGGTATCTCCTTGTGAGATTTGTATTCACTTCTCTGTATGGGAATATAGTGAATATTGGTGTGGCTGGATGTACCCAAGTTTGGGGAACCAGGATAAAACTTTGTGTTTGCGTTTGGATTGATTGTGCCATTTAATTCCTCTTGCATTTATAATTCCGCATTTGCAAGTTAAATTTTATTTGGACAATTTTATTGCCATTACACTATTCACCCCCTCTAGTGTGTGTTGTTAGTATTGCAAGGGTTAGACGATCCCTACAATTGATATCAGAGCGAGGTTAAAGCATACTGCAACGATGGCATTCAACGCCTCAGTCGCGTCTCATGAAGAAGGTCACTCAACCGTTCGACCCCCGCTCTTCAACGGAACCAACTACCCTAGTTGGAAGATCAGAATGATGATCTACATGGAGTGTCAAGACCTATGGGATATCACGGAGGTGCCATTTGAGAAGCCCACTACTCATGCGGCTTCAAGGACAAAGGCGGAGAAGGACTCAATCAAGTTCAATGCGAGAGCTATGAATGCATTACATTGCGCTCTCTCATCTAATGAGTTCAACCGCATCTCCATGTGCAAAACGGCAAATGATATTTGGCACACCTTGGAGATTTGTCATGAAGGGACAACGAAGGTAAAGAAATCTAAACAAACTGTGTTTAGATCTAAATATGAAATGTTTAAGATGCAGGAAGGCGAAAGCATTTCAGAGATGTTCACAAGGTTCACTGATATTGTGAATGCTTTGGAGGGACTCGGGAAGACGATTTCCCAAGAGGATCGTGTTGAGAAGATCCTAGACTCTCTCACACCTCGTTGGGAGTCAAAGGCCAACGGAATTTTGGAGTCTTATGACACGTCCAAATATACCGTTGAGGAGTGCATTGGAAATCTCATGGCGTATGAAGTAAAGCTTCAACACAAGAAGGAGATTCAACCAAGAAAGCCCGAGAAGCTTGAGAAGCAAAAGGGGGTTGCATTCCATGCCAAGGAGGAGCCAATCAAGTGGAGGAGGAAATTCCATCGAGAAGCTCCTAGCGAAGAAGATGAGCAAGAAGATGCAAGTGGAGAAGAAATTGAGGATCTTGCCGAGCAATTCAAAGCATTCCGCAAATGCAAGCAAGGTAAGTCTTTGTCAAAGTTTGCCTTCAATTCTAATAAGGTTCCTACTTGTTACACTTGCAGTGGAAAAGGTCACTTGTCCACCGAATGCCCTTCCAAACCCATCAAAGAAACTTACAAGGGTAAAGGGAAGAAGCATTGGAAAGGAAAGTCCAAGTTTAAGAATCAAAAGAAAGGACTTGTCGGGACCTTTGATGATTCGAGTGAGGACACTTCGAGTAACGAAGAAGAGGATACAAAGGAAGATGCTCACGCATGCTTTGTAGCCATGGATGGTCCTACACCAATCCCCTCTGGATTAAACGAAGAAGAGTTGGATGTTTGGCTTGACGCATACAATTCCTATAAGGATTCGTGCCTCACGGCTAAGGAGGAGAAGTCGTCATCAAGCTCTTGCAAGGATGATGATGATGATGTTGAGATCGAGGAAGAAAAGATCTCATACGAGGAACTCAAGATCAATTTTGACTTGGTCTCCGAAAAGGCTAGTAAGTGCATCAACTCTTACAATAGATTAAAAGCAAAATATAAGATTGCTAAGAGTAGATTGCATGAACTAGTTATTGCAAGTGTAATTCATGATGAACGACATGTGTATGACACTTGTGAGAGAGACACACTTCTCTCTTAAGTTAAGGAATTGAGTCTCTCAAATGAAAATCTCATTGCTCATAACCTTAGCTTAGATGCTCACATTCAACAACTTACGTTGAAATGTGAAGAGGAATCCCGGAAGCTCATAAGCTTTGTGTATTCTAGGGATTCACTCCACTATTTGTTGGAAAAACAACATCCGGTAAATCATAGAGGAGGTTTGGGTTATATTCAAAATGTGGTTTCCAAACCCACCTCTAATTCCTCTTATGGTGCAAATTTAAGAAATATTGCTAAAGCACCTAAGAAGAATCACCATGCTTTCTTGTACAGCAATAACACCAACAAGAAGCATGTAGATCACAAGGTGATGAGGAAGAATGAAGAATCTTCATTTTTTGCTAAGAAGCAAAATCCTCATTCTTTGCATGCTAAGAAATTTGTTTCTACACCTAAGCATGACACATCCTTCCCTCTTGCAAAGGCAAAACCATTGCCCAGGAATTCCTTGAGTTTATGGATTCCCACTAAGGCTAGTGTGCAAGAGAGAGATAGTTACATCAACTCTCTAGTTAGGGATGTGATCACCTCGTATGATTACGTTAGGAAATCAAACTCCTCTTGGGTTTGGTTACCTAATGTCTAGGTTCCTCACACATTTGCATACTGCATGGGTATTGTGCTTCTATGTTTATTTTTAAGCATACCCATTGATTTTGTGTGTTTCATGATTTTGAAAATATTTTTCAAATTTATCTCTTTTCATGAAAATGGGGACTTTGAGGTTTATTGACATGCATGCATTTTTGATCCATGTGTATGTCAATGGTGGAGTTAATATATTATATGTTTAAATTATTTTAAGACATATTTTAACTCATTTCGGAGGTTATTTGAGATCATTATTTACATTTGGTTATTTTGGGTCTCAACCAAACCTCTTGTTGTTTATTGCCAACATGGTTCATGTCTCATTGTTTTTGGTAATATCCTTGTGTATCTTTGAAGCGTGAACTTTCCATATCTATTGCTTTGATACACTTTTTAAGGCCCATGGCTCCATTTATTAATTGGTATTAGATCCTAGAAGTCAAAATTTGACCATTTCTATGATCTAGGGGGAGCATGGGATAGTGAATTGATACCCATTAAATTTTATATTTGGTATCATACATATCTTTTGTTTCTTGCATTTTGTCACATCTTGGTTAAGATGAAAAATGGGGATATTTTTGATGTCCACTTTTTTGACGATGTCAAGGGGGAGAGATATATGCATTATGTGATCATATCTATAGGGGGAGATATATACATATGCATATGGGGAGAGATATCTCTATAGGGAGAGATATATGGGATTAGATAAACCATTCATGTTTGCATGCCTTTATTCTTTGCAATTGGTTTATGTAATCCATGCCTATTATATGTCACCATGTTTTTATTGGTATTATGAGTATTTACCTTTGTGTAGCTCATTATATAATTGGTGCATATAAGTAGGGGGAGATCATTAGCTTTGTGCTTTAATTCTTTATGATTTACATAATATGTGTCATCATCAAAAAGGAGGAGATTGTTGAGTATTGGTGTCTCATACCAATCTTATTTTGATGATGATCACAACATTATGTCGTTGCTAATGAATCTCATGTTTTAGTCTCTCAGTTTATTTCAAGGATATCTTTCTTGGAGACTAATCACTTGGTGTAAGGATGGACATCATGTGAAGAAGGGCCAAAGTTTGGACTCAAGGAGTGCCAAAGCTTGGAAATGATGGAGAGCTATCAAGGCATCAAGATTGAAGACTTAGACTCTTAACAAAGCATTGTAATCCATGTAATTTACTTTATTGCTTTCTCTCTCTTTTGAGTCTAGGGTTGATGTAATGCCTTGCTAGATGGTTTGCTCATTCATGCACATGCATTTAACCATCTTAGTGAACCTTAGGATTATCATAGAATCCAACCCAATAGGTTCACTCTTTCAGTCAGTCGTCTGATGAGGGAAAAACAGCCGACTGGGTGATTTCCAGTCGCCTGTAGATCCTTCTACAGTCGCCTGATCTGCATAGCTCAAGCAACATTTCTATCGACTCAATCTTGAGCTTTACGCACAGTCGCCTGACGATCAGTTTACCGTCGTCTGTATATTTACAGTCAGCTGGAAATTGGCCAACAGTCGCCTGTCTAGCGTAAGTGCAATCTCTGCATCTCTCTGTCTTCTCTCCATACTTTACAGTAGTCAACTGATGAAGAATGTACAGTCGCCTGACTATTAGACAGTCGACTGTATTATTAACATCTGTCGCCTGTGCGAAGAATTGGAGAAAGAGTGCAGCTCTCTGTTTCGATCCATCCCCTGCAGCAGTCGTCTGCTGAAGGATATACAGGCGCCTGTCCTGTTTGTCAGTCGACTGTATTGACTTCGTCAGTCGACTGTCCTGGCTCAGATTATAGCCGTTGGATATTTTCTAGCCGTTGATCAGTCGACTGTCTTATGATCATCAGTCGACTGTTCCTGTCGTTTTCACCCAGTTTATAGCCGTTGCAGATTTGATTATTTGGCTGTTTCTTTGGGTTTTTTGGCTTGATATAGGATTCCTATATATATGAGTGTGCTGCCTATGCTTAAACTTCTTGATTGATTCTTGATTACTCTTGATTCTATTGAAAATCTCAAGAGATCTTTAAGCCACTCTCAAGCTCCCTCATTTCCCTTCATTGAGCATTCATCTTCCTTCATGCATTGAAGTCCAGCTCAAGGGAAATCATCCAAGTGCTCTCAAGCTTATTCCAACACTTGGAGATCCTCTTCCATGCCTTGCATTCATTCATGAGTAAGCATCTCAAGGCATATGTAAGAGTATTTACTTTACAGGGTGTAATTTGTTTTCCTATTTCTCTTTGTGGGATTAGGATACTCTCTTTGTGGGAGTTTCTCTCTTTGTGGGAGGTTGTCTCTTTGTGGGACTAGGGAATTCTCTTTGTGGGAATTAACTCTCTTTGTGGGAGTTCTAGTGTCCTAGTGTAGGGCTAACCCTAATTCTCTGAGTGGGAGTTAGTGATTCTCTGTGTGGGAGTCTTGATCCTTGTGTAGGATTGGTTGGGTCCTTGTGTAGGGCATAAATCCTCTTTGTGGGGTATCTCCTTGTGAGATTTGTATTCACTTCTCTGTATGGGAATATAGTGAATATTGGTGTGGCTGGATGTACTCAAGTTTGGGGAACCAGGATAAAACTTTGTGTTTGTGTTTGGATTGATTGTGCCATTTAATTCCTCTTGCATTTATAATTCCGCATTTGCAAGTTAAATTTTATTTGGACAATTTTATTGCCATTACACTATTCCCCCCTCTAGTGTGTGTTGTTAGTATTGCAAGGGTTAGACGATCCCTACATTTTACTCTGCCCACACACACCACATATGGTAAGTTTCTTTTGTTGAAAGTCGACAAGAAAGTTACCCAACACTACTGTTCACGCAACTCTTCATGTACGTTCGCCCACTTTCTCACCTCGTTTTCTTCGTTCTTTTGTGGAGAATTGAAGGGGGAAAGTTCTTCGACGTGGATCCTTGATGGCGCTCACATTCTCAGTGGCAAAATCCATGGATTTTCCGCGAATTTCGTCCCGAGAATGTTGAGAAAGGGGATAGTGGTCCATGCAAGTTCTCTCTCCTCACTCGGGACCAATCGCAGGCGAGTGTTTTCAATTTTTTTCTTTTTTTCGATCTCCGTTGAGAAAGCAACAGTAGCTCCGACTTTTTTGTCCTATTAGAGAGGAGTGAACAGTATATCCGAGGTTTTTTGTCCTATTAGGTTAATTAATTAATTAATTATACAGTTAGTTAGTTAATTAATTAAATTATACGGTTAGTTAGTTAATTAATTAATTATACGGATGGTTAATTATACGGTTTGGTTAGTTAGTTTAATAATAATAATAATTTATTATTTCAAAAATCGTGGACCACACATCAAACTTTCTCGTCAAACTTTCAAAACAAAAAAAACACAAGAAAGTTGTGTGTGCCACACATAAAATTCTCCAACCAACTTTCCAACCAACCTTCTAACAAAAGAAACACAAAACCAAACTTTCTTCACATCAAGATTCCATAGCCCCCAACTTTCCACAAAACCATTCTCAACAAAAGAAACAGAGACCTACAAGTTTGTTATTACTCATGCGCACATACCACTTCAGTATGCTTCATCTTAAGCTAAATTGGATTGGGAAGACAAGTGTTAGTATACCAGACGATGGCCCATTATGTGTATTTAACCCATCTAGATCTAATTTACTTTAGGACCACAAGAAAAGGCTCACTAGGTAATTAATAGGGCAATGGTGAATCTACTAAAATATTCCTGAAATACCCCCGACCAAGCATATAAATAAGGGAGTTGCACATACCGTTTTACTTGCACGCACAATCACTTATCCATTTATTTACATGTTTGCCACTCAAATTTACTCACCGCGCACAACTTTTTAAAAATTCCGAAAATGTCCTGTTGTACGCGGTGAGAAAACGGGCGAACGGAGGTCGCCATATCCCCTAGCCTCCTCCAACATCCCAACCCCCACCACATCCCCGGCCCTTCTTTGTTGCCCCCTTCGTCGTCCCCTCCGACCTCAACAGCCCCCACATGGCTTACATAGATTATCAAGCGGGCATGACATGTCGTCGTCCTACCTCGACCATGGCTTCCCCTTTCCCGCTCCAATGGATCAAGCTAACGGGTCCCGGGTGCAAATCCTTACACAATGATTCCACATTATCACCCCAAGCCCGTGTTGATTCCACTGTTGCTCCCCCTCCCCCGACCTCGCCAGCGAACAGCAGCAAGAACGGCGGTAGCCTCCGACAACCCCTCCCCCTCCGCCGCCCCCTCCTCCGACAACCCAGCCCCTCTGCCCCACCACCCATTCCCCTAAAAACCCATCTGCGGGGGCGGTGGCTGCGTTGGGGGCGAAGGGGCGATGGGTTAAAATAGTTGAAAATTTTTAATGGCAAACTTGTAAATAAGTGTTTGTGTGCGAGAGTAAAACGGTGTGTGCACGTAGCAACTCCTTATAAATAATCCACTTCACATGAGTCAAGCATCTCGTTTTTAACAATTAAAATCTCCCTTTTTCTTTAAGATTTTATGCTAATCAAGACTCTAACTTAAGTGTCAAATGAGTCAAATCAATATGCCATACCCTTAATTTTTCTCAGCTAACACTCTTATTGTCTTTAGTATATAAGCCCACAGATGACAGCTTCTACCAATTACCTATCCCTCTGAAGTGATCTGTGGCCAAGTGATACGATTAGGGTTAATCGTAGCCAAAGTTCAGATTTTTAAGTGGAAGAAAAGAAATTTGTTGTGGACAATGAAATAGATAAGAAATAAGAGATAACTGATTTTTTCTGGAGTAGATCGCTCCCTAACTTGAAATATGGGATCAAGTTTTTCCCCCAAGCCCTAGCCGTCAAAATGATGAATTATCTCAATACCTCTCTCCCTATCACAATTAGGGTTAACCCTTTTAAATACTCTCTTAACAAATTACTAAACACACAACAACTTAAAAACATAGAAGGTAGTGCATAAAGCAAAATAGCAAAAATACTAAGTCGATCCCACGTCTGCTCCCACGTTCGTGTCCTTACGCCTTCTGCGATACACGACCGCATCATTACTCCCCCCAAAAAAATCGAACCTTGTCCTCAAGGTTGAAATCTGGAAACTGTGCTTTGATGGTGTCCTCTAGCTCCCAAGTAGCCTTGTGATCGGGTAGTCCCAACCATCGTACCAACACCTCCCGACCCCACCCTCAATGTGCCACACCTGTAGAATATCCCGGGGCTCCATAAGTACCTTCGAATCAGCTGTCAAAGTAGGTGGCAGAGTGGCCACCGGCGTATGCGCTCCAATCGCCTGCCGTAACTGAGAGACATGGAAAACCGGATGTAATGCAGATCATGTTGGCAATGTCGACCTATAAGCCACATGCCCAATCTTCGCCTCTACCTGATATGGGACGTAAAAGAGAGCAGCCAACTTTGTGTTTCGGCGTCGTGCTAGTGATCTCTGACGGTATGGCCTCAGCTTCAAATATACCTGATCTCCCACCGCGTAGTCAACCTCTCTGCGATGCCCATCCACCTTTGCTTTCATAAGCTGCTGAGCCCTCGTAAGGTGCTTCTTCTGCTCCTCCAAAATTCCATCTCGCTCCTCGAGGTACTGGTCCAACTGTGATACGGGTGCAAACCCGCTACGGTAGTGGACCAACGTCGATGGGTCCCTTCCGTACAAAACCCAAAATGGCGTCGTCTGGGCCGCTAAGTGTAAGGAAGTGTTGTACCAGTACTCAGCCCACGCCAACCACCAATACCACCTCCTCGGACAATCTGACACAAAGCAGCGAAGGTACGTCTCAATGCTCATGTTGACGACCTCCGTCTGTCCATCCGTCTGGGGGTGGTAAGCGATGCTCCTCTGCAGAACGGTCCCTTGGACCCTGAACAACTCCTTCCAGAACTAGCTTAAGAAGACCGTGTCCTTATCTGACAAAATGGAAGTGGGAAAACCGTGTAGACGAACCACCTCCTGCATAAAGGCTGTGGCTACTGTCACTGCAGTGTAAGGGTGTCGCAGCCCGATGAAATGCACATACTTGCTCAGGTGGTCAACCACCACTAAGATCACCGTTTACCCCTCCGACTTGGGCAGTCCGTCAATAAAATCCATGCTGATCCCCTTCCACAACTGCTCAGGAAGAGCTAAGGGCTGCAGCAGCCCTGCCGACGCCATGGCAAGGTATTTGTAACGCTGGCAAACGTCACAACTGGCTACCATCTCTGCTATGTCCTTCTTCATCCCCTGCCAGTACAGCTCTCTAGCCATCCTCATATAGGTTTGCTAGACGCCAGAATGCCCCCCTACCGCACTCCCATGGAACTCCTGAAAGATCAACGGAATGTGAACTGAAGCCCACGATATGACTAACCTCCCTCGATATAACAGCCGCCGCCCCTCCAGTGAATAGCCTGGGTGCTCAGCCACCCCCTGAACCAAGTCCTCGCGGATCCTAGACAGCTCCTTATCGGTGTCCACCTCCCTCCATACTGGCTCCCACTCTGTCAGCAGTAGTACTGACAATGCTGCCAAGGATGTGACCTCGTCTCTCCGCGATAATGCATCAGCAGCATTGTTCTCCAACCCCAGCCGATAGTGTATCTCAAAATTGTAGTCAACAAGTTTAGATAGCCACTTCTGATAGTCTGTCGCCACTAGCCTCTGCTCCAGCAAATACTTCAGCGACCTCTGATCCGTGCGCACAACAAAATGCCGTCACAACAGGTAAGGACGCCATTTCTGAATCGATAAGGCGATCGCTATCAGCTCCCTCTCATACACGGATTTCTGCCTCGCTCATACAGACAAAACCTGACTAAAGTAAGCCACTAGTCGCTGATCCTGCATCAACATTGCTCCAAGCCCATGCCCCAAGGCATCGGTCTCTACCATAAAAGGCCTGCTAAAGTCGGTAAGAGCCAACACTGGAACTGTCGTCATCGCCCTCTTCAATGCCTCAAACACCGCAGTAGCCTCATCGTTCCACTGGAACTCATCCTTCTTCAATTGCTCTGTCAGAGGCCAGGCAATGGTACTATAACCCTGTATGAACTTGCGGTAGTAACCCGTCAAGCCCAAAACCCCTCGCAATGCCCTCAATGTCGTTGGATGCGGCCAATCTAACATGGCCTCAATCTTGGCTCTATCCGTTGCTACCCCCTCTGCTGACACTACGTGCCCCAAGTACTCCACTCTCTCCTGAGCGAACGTGCACTTCTTCCTGTTGGCATATAACTGGTGGGCTTGCAGCTCCTGCATCACCGTCTCCAAATCCCGTACGTGCTCCTCCACTGTGCGGTTGTAGACAAGTATGTCGTCGAAGAACAACAAAACAAACTGCCGCAGATAAGGCTGAAATATCTAGTTCATCAACGCCTGAAAAGTAGCGGGCACATTCGTCAGCCTAAATGGCATGATGAGGAACTCGAAGTGCCCTTCATGAGTCCGAAAGGCAGTCTTGTGCACATCCTCAACCTTCATCCTGATCTGGTGATATCCCGACTTCAAGTCAATCTTCGAAAAGATCGACGCCCCATATAGCTCATTTAATAGCTCATCTATCACCGGTATGGGAAAGCGATCCTCCACCGTCTCCTTGTTGAGGGCACTGTAGTCTACACAGAACCTCCAACTACCGTCCTTCTTCTTCACCAAGAGCACATGACTAGAAAAGGGACTGACATTCAGTCGTATCACTCCTGCCTGTAACATCTCCCTGATCAGCCGCTCAATCTCATCCTTCTGAATATGAGGGTATCTGTAGGGCCGAACGCTGATCGAAGCCGCTCCCTCACGCAACACGATGGCGTGCTCGTGGTCTCTCTGTGGAGGAAGTCCATGTGGGATCTGAAACACATGCCCATAACTGTCCAATGACTCCCCCATCTCTGGAGGCATCACCTGCTCCTCCGCTACTGCTCCCAGCTCCTGATATGTAACAAAAAATGCATCCCCTCCGACTTGTACTGCCCGGGCCAAGGACTTAAGGAACGCCGCACGACAGCACAGGCTGGGGTCCCCTAACAGAACCACGGTCCTCCCGTCCTCCTGATATTCCATCCGTAGCAACTTCCAGTTGAACTTGGTGTCGCCCAAGGTCTGTAGCCACTGCATCCCCAACACCAAGTCCACCTTCCCCAACTCCAGGGGTAAAAATCTGCCACTATCTGAGTCCCCTGCACTGCCAGTATCACTGCTCTGCAAACCCCCTTGCTCTCCGCCCTCTGACCTGTGCCCAAAATCACCTTAAAAGTGTCCGTCTCACGCATATCAAGCCCATGCTTCTCCACCAACGTCTTTGAGATGAAGTTGTGGGTTGCCCCATTGTCCACCAGTATCGTCACCTCCTGATCGGCCAACCTGCCTGACAGCTTCATGGTGTGATATGGCATAAATCCCACCACGGAGCTGAGCGACACCTCCACGATGTCCAAGTGTGCATGCTGCTCTGCCTCCTCGTCCACTACGTCCAGAACAACCGTAATGTCTCCCTCTTCCTCCTCCTCTATCGTCACTTCTAACTACATGCCTCGCCCCGCACACCTGTGTCCTGGTGTGAATCTCTCATTGAACTTGAAGCACAGCCCCTTGGCCCTGCGCTCCCTCATCTCTGCCTCTGTCATCCGGTGAGTCTGCCCTCCTGGTCTGGCCTCTGCTGCTAGAGTCCCGACCGTGATCCTGGGTACTGCAGTCGAAGCTGGGCTGCATGCCGTGGCCCCGCCCCACGCTCCTCGAGACCTCCTCTCCTGAGTTTGCCTGTCCTCCACTCTCCTGGCCACCCACATCATGACTGCCAACCTCTGAGGGTCATGTACTCCCAGCTCAGCTCTCACGGCTGGCTTCAGCCCCTTCAGAGGTCCGTATAGGCCTCTATCGATTCCTCTGGCACCCCTCCACTCGGCTCGAGAGTGTCTCGAACTTCGTGATATAGTCACTCACAGTCCCATCCTGCCTCAAAGCGTATAACTACTCAAACAGCCCTCCCCGTCGGTCTCCTGAAACCTCTCCATGAGGCACTCTGCCAGCTCCCTCCAAGTCCATATAGACCTATGCTTCTGGGTCCACTGATACCACGCAAGAGTCTCACCCTCGAAGTTCAGTGCTACCGTCCTCAGTCTCTCTGCCTCAGTGAAGCCTACGATCTCAAAGTACATCTCTACCTTGTAAATCCACCCATAGGGGTCCTTCCCATCAAAAAGTGGTGCCTTCAACTTTCTCATCTCTGGGTTGGTGTCACCTCATGGTGGCCCTTCCTTGTTTGTCGCCTGCCGTCTCTGGTAAGGGTGTTCCTTAGTCCTCCATTGTCCCTCATCTCCACTGGCCCTCTCGTTGGCGAGTACGCACACATCATCCCACACATCAGCATGCTCCTGTCGGGGTCCTCCATGTAGCCATCCTCCTTCGCCGCCCCCAAAAGGAGGCGGACCTCCTCCAGTGGGCCCCCGATATGGTCTCCACCCATCGACGCCCCCAAAAGGAGGGGGAAATCCTCCAGCGGGCCCCATGTGGGCCCTCCTGTCCTCGTCGCCCCTCGTCAGGGGTGGAAAACCCCTCGTGCCCCCAAGAGAGGGGCGCCAGCCCTCGCCGCCCCCAGTTAGGGGTGACTGTCCTCCCGCGCCCCCATGATGGGGGGCGCCAGCCTTCGCCGCCCCAGATTTGGGTCGAATTCCTCCCAGCGAACCCCCCTGGGGGTCGCCATCCTCCGCCGACCCCCCCGGGGGGGGGGGGGGGGGTCGGTTCCACTCCAGCGAACCCTTAGAGGGTTCGCCGGCCTTCGCCGCCCCCCTGCGGGGGGCGGATCTCCCTCGGTGGCCCCAAAAGGGGCCGCCAGCCCTCGCTGCCCCTAGTCGGGGGCGGCTGACCACATGCGGCCCCCTGGTGGGGCCGCCCGCCTTTTCCCTGCCCCGCGCCGCCCCCCAGGTGGGGGGAAGCCATCCTTCAAACCCTAGGGCTAGGGTTTGCCTTCCGCCGTCGCCGTTTCCCGGATTTGTTCGTGAGATCAGATATGAAGATCCCAACAATTTTTGGATCCGGATCTCGCTGAAAAAACTGCTGCTGCTGAAGCATCTTCGCTACCTTGGCAAATCCCTCCTTCATCTCGCACGAATGTCGCTCGGAGATCCAATTCATTGTCTCATCCATGATTGCGCTCAGATCTGCCTTGATATCGTCCTTCATATCCGTCATCTCCTTCCGCAATCCCGAGATCTCCGCATCAAGTCGCTCCTCCAAAGTTTTCGTTACAGCCGCTCGTGTGTTCGTCATAGAATCGATTGCTCTGATACCAAATTGATACGATTAGGGTTAATCGTAGCAAAAGTTCAGATTTTTAAGTGGAAGAAAGAAAAGAAATTTGTTGTGGACAAAGAAATAAATAAGAAATAAGAGATAATTGATCTAGGAACTACCGTAGGGCAAAAGTATCAGCGATGATAGCTGCTGAGAGCATGATATGCGCGTAATGATTGGAAATCTACTTTCCATATGAAATCAAAAGTTTAAAGCGATTTTTGTAGTATCCATGTACATTCTGTAATGGTTGCTTTAAGGCCCCGACTATCTGCACCGCCATCATGGCGGTGCATCATGGCGGTGCAGACAAATTTGTTTGCTAAAAACAGAAAAACTGTCAGATCGATGTGACAGTTATGTCACATCGATGTGACAGTTTTTCTGTTTATAGCAAAACACACCGCAATTTTGCGGTGCAGATATCAATTCACTTCTTTAATAGGCCAAGGAGGAGTAATAGATTTTGTTTTACTGATCCCGTTGAATATCACCCGAGGGTTACTACAACCATGCACCGAATATCAATATGGGCTCAGAGAAATATGGGCTGTAGTTTAATGAATAAAATTTTGATAACAAATCCCAATGGGTTAGAAATCAGAGTAATACGCATACTTATCTGTCTATAAGGAATTAAGATAAGCAGAGTGTGGTTCATTTGGCTTGAAAAAGTTGACGTTGCGTAGATATTCTGAATTAAGCTGGTGACATCAGCACCTATCACATGCCAACTTTTCTGGAAGAATATTGAAAGATCATCTAGCCATATACTTTGGTAGGATGCATAATGAAGATGACAACTTTGATTTCCTCAAATGGACAAGAACAATGAAGATGGACGTTGTCTATATCGGTGATGTGCAGGATAAAATGTGGTTAACAACTTCTTGTAGTGGTTAAGTAACTCCAAGAGACTTCATCGACCATTTTAGAATGGGCTATGTTCGAGCTGATGAGGAATCCTCGAGAATGCGATGGGCATAATCAGAGGTGAGAGGGATTATGCAAGGGAAAAGTAAAGTGACGGTGGCTGAGAGCAAGAAGTTGAACTTCTTGCTACCCGTAATCCAAGAGACGGTAAGATTGCACAAAGAGATGTGCAAGATGCTCGGGTATCAGATCCCACTGAAGGCAAGTGTGGTCACAAACATATGGGCAATGTGAATTTTAGGAGGAGAAGTTGGCTGATCAAGTGAGGGTATACGCTTCATTATAGGTCAGCATTCCTCACACGCACAGGCTGTGTGCGCGCCGATAGAACTAAAAGAGATTAACTTTTCGATAAACAAAAATACACAAGGATTTATTCTTAATTACAGTAGGTCATGAATGCTTTTCAAGAAGTAATAGTACGGGTTTTTTTTTGTTGCAATGTACCCGGTCATTTTCTGTCTAAAGATCTAATCACAGCTTTCACACGTGAAACTCACAAATAAAAATGAAGGCAGAGACATAGTTATAGCATGCATATAAGCAAAAATAAAGGACAAGAAAACGCATTTTGTGATTATACTCGGCAAATTGGCCAATGGGTCACAAGATAATTGTGTTTACAATGTGTGGTTTATCTTGCGTGATGATCTATTTGTTGCTTATTTTATGAAAGAACAGTTGGAAATAATGGCATGATAGGAAAACAACCTGTGTGTTCCTAGAAGAAAATTTACATGATATGCCTCAAATTTATAACTTACTAGTTATGGCAAGTGTTCTAACATCCAATTTTCTTTCTTTTAAATACATAATAAATCCATCTATTTTCATTTGGCTTCGAATAAATCCATCCATTCCTACTAGGATACCATAGAAAATTCTTAGCCCAAGTTTTAGACTCAATGTCTAGAGTATTAAGGTATTGGAAGAAACCAAATACTTAAGAGTTCGATTGCAACAAAAAATTTTAAGTTACTTATGAGATCTTTGTAGGAAATTCGTAACAAAGATCTGTTAAGATTTCAAGTTATTAAGATTTTAAGTTACTTAACAAAAAATTTTACTTCTATCAATCACAAGTCACACACGAATTTCGTAACAAAAATCTATTTTTCGATGCTCTTTTCATAACTTCCAGGTTTCTTGACGTCTATACAAATCTATTTTCGATGCTCTTTTCATATGCTTTCCAGGTTCTTGACGGGCTTCCCAGTGATTTAGGGTTTCTCGATGTGACATCAGATCATCATGAGCCAATGTATCCGTAGAGCTGCATCATCATATATGTTTGCACAATCTTGCACATGGATTACACATGTTTGCTCAGTCCTCATCATATATGTTTTGTTTTATTTGTTTGTTTTCTTTTGTTTCTATCTTTTAAGACATTTTATCATAAGGTCTGTGTGTATAAAATGACGAACTATAATTTATGTACTATCTTTTACTAGGTAATCGACAATATCTTGTTTGTGTAAGCTGATAAACTACTATTTATATACCATCTTTTATTCTCCACAGTACATAAAAAGAGAGGGGAAATAAAAAAATACCAACAACATTACACATCTTTATAACCAGAAGCATTCTCGTGAGTGCATAATGTGCCAAGCCAATTCTTGTCAAATTCGGATCCAGTGCATAATTTGTCAAACTACTCGTAAAAAATGATCCTTTTGTCCCGATCATTGGTGCAAGGTCTCTCTCAAAGACATAAAGGCTGGTTATAGAAATGTATTCGGTGAAATATGCAGTACCATAATGTCATGGCTCTATCCTTACCAGAAAGGCTAGTGGGCATGGAGAGCTTCTAACGTCCTGCCTAATACTGAGCATTTTGAATGGATATTACTAGGACAGTGGACATGCAATGTGTGAAATTGGCTACCAATGCTTGAATGGCTTAATCCAAATCAACTTCTCATGCTAATTTATTTAGCATGGGATGATGGCATTCAAATTTCACAGGTCCAGAAGTGACAATACCAATGACAAACGAGCAAATCTCAGTTTGAGCACTACCGATGCTTATATTGTAGTGATGAATATTACCGTCATTTACTTTACATCTGATAATTGGATCCTAACATATCATAACCAAACTACACATCAAAAGATAGCACAACATAACTACCGCTGTTATTGCTGTTGCTGTTGATACAGCAACAACATATCATTTGCTGAAAGTTTTGGGTGCAGTTGCATGAATCTTTTTCTCGCATTCAGCTTGTTGTCTGGTTGCAATGAAAACCAATATATGAAATTGTTTAAACTACAAAAGCACTATTCATTGCATAATAGCATTGAATAATATACTGCATGGGCTCGGACACGACATGACAACACACGACTAGTTAAAAAGTATGCATAATTACAAGTATCTCGTTCAAATGTTCAATGCATGCATCCAACATAGCCCAGTTTTGAAAGATAGAATTGCAAGGGCTACATAGGTTGAACACCATCTCTCTGTTAACTTTACATAGATTATCCCAGACTAATGTGACATAACATGATCTAGAACATAATGTAAAATGAAAATGCTACAGCAGAATCATCATCATCAAAGCATCTAACCCAATTTTTTGGGGTTTGCTACATGAATATTTTCTTCCATTCAGCTTTGTTAAGGTCATTGCCTTTGTTATTAAAAACTATCATATCTATGTCAGTTGCCTTCAACAATGTTCGGTTACACATTCCTTTAGCCTCGTTGCTCCATGGACTACAATCCCATCAATTCTCCTGATCAGCTAACTTATTGTCATCCATTTCACATGCCCAATTGTCTCTCACATGGTTCTCACTCATTTCATCCACAATAGGAGAAACCGCTTAACTTCTTGTAGAGACTAATTTCTTGTCCAATCTCTTATCGTGTTGCTCGTGTTGCCCTCATTTTTTGGGCATGTTTCAAACTGCCTAACATCTCATTCATGAATCATTACCAGTCTTATAAATGTCATATAAAATATTCCTTGCGGTTTTATCAGCTGTCAATTGTTTTTATGACTACCACTCAACCCCACACACACACACACACACACACACACACACACACAAAACAAAACAAAACACAAAACACAACACACACACACACACACACACACAAAAGGACCAAAAGTAAAAATGCAAATATTAGATTAGCATGTCTTGAACTAACATAACATTTTTAAAAATTTGATTCAATGAATTTTAATAGTATTATCTTCATTAAATATGCACTTGATAACACTCAATTTTCAATGACATGTCCTCATTAGATAACTGATGGTTCATAAACGTCATACTTTTTTATAGTAAACCATTTAATGAATCAAGGTATTTATCCTTTCAAAGAATAAAACAAAATGCTTAGCTACAACTTTGTGTGAAATCAGATATTTACACGTGCATTTGCACGTGCCCATGAATCTAGTAATGTTATGAAAGCAGTTCACCACATCAATTTCGTCTATGAACTATATCGTGCTCAATCTCAATGTCATAATGAATAACTGACCCTACTTAGCGAAACCTTTATGCTAATGTAACTAGTAACATAAATCGGCAATGCATGCTCATTTCTTCTAATGTTCTGTTGAAGATAGCATTCCCCATATAAAGGTGCCGCGTTCATAGTTTCAAATACAGTAGCAGCATACATATATTCTTCCTGTACTATTCAATCTACTTTATTGCTAAAACAGATATAAATTAACAGATACACATTCTCGACTGTATTTTTAATGTCAAAAAAAAAAAACAATGCATGTATTCCTCCCACTAAGATAAGGGCGTTGCCGATCAAATAATAAAGACTTTCCATCCATTACTAATCATTTCACCACCATCTTCATTTTGGAACCTAAACATAGATAAATTAAAGCCTATTTATCACAAAGAATTAGTATTTCTGCTTTTGCATAACCAACTTCCCATGATTTACATAATTCCATGAGATGTGGAACTCCAAAATATGTACATCTATATAACTCCTCACTGGATATTATTGCAATTGCAATTACTTGCAGAAACGCATGAACCAAACACTACCATCTTCATTCTATATGCTATCTACATCGTGTAAGAACTTGAACTTAAAGCAAGGAAACCATACAATGTGTCAACACCAAGATGGCACCCAATGTTACTCCAAAACGCCGCAATTATCATACTAAATTTTAATTCTTCAAATTGGTTTGTAGTGAAATAGCTGCCCATTTACCAGGGGAATGACTTGGTAACTTACAAATAAAGTGACGATACATAAATGGAATTTATCAATACAAACTCAACGAAGATAGTGTGCGGCAATAAAATCACATCAAACTTTAACCTATAGTAGAAGGTCAGGAATATATGAATAATAGATCATAAATTACTACTTACTCAAATTATGAAATTTAGAGCGCAAAGTATCGAGCAAACTAGAATAAACAAGCAAAAATATGTCAATGACATCCATTTATGCCATGAAGGGTGTGCATAACAAGCGAGGATCTTATACCATACAGCAGCCATCTATTGCTATTTATAGTAAACATACAGCAGCCATCGAAATGTTCCAAAAAATGAAACAACTAGCACAACAAATGAAGATCATATACAAAACCTAACATCGCTCCGCCAAACAAAAAAATGATAAACACCGTTCCAAAGATTTCCGCTCACACCATTGCATACAAAATATCATTCCAAATTTCCAGTGCTAAAAAAAGTGATTCCTTTACGTTCTTCAGGTCATCTTGCACACTAGAAGTAACCTAACATTACCATTACACAGTACTCATGATGGCGGACGAAATTGACAATTTTGAATAGCAATGCCAATAAATCATAAAAAGGTAGAGTCTTTACAAATGATATCTACATTTATTTACAGATCATATATAAACAAATTTAAAAAAGACAGAGAATCCATTACCGCAACTAAAACTCAGCAGATCGAGGGCACAAGCCTGATGGGTTCCACCTTCCCCCTCTCCTGCAGGACCCTCGCCACCTTCTTCAACGCAAAATGCGTGCAATTCGACAGCGCGATCCAAAGAATCGCCTCGTAAACGAAATCAAACGCCGGGTCCGACGAAGAAGAATAAGAAGAATTGTTCTCTTCCCAGTCTGCACCTCCGTCCCCCCCGAAATTCCATCCCCTGCCGCCGCCACTCCCGCCGCCGCCAAAGGGGCCGTCGTCTCCGTCGCCAGAGCAGAGATCGTCGCCTCCGCCTTCGTCGATGGACTTGCGGCGGGTCCTGCGCAGGCGGCGCACGAGCGCGCGGGGAGCGGAGGCGGATCGGTATGGATCGGCGCGGACGGCGGCGACAGAGCCGTGGGAGAGGCGGGGGACGAGGAGCTTGGAGAAGCTGCCGGAGTTGGCGATCGCCGCAGAGATCTCCATCGCGGATTGGAACGGACCTTTTTTTTGTTTTCCTAAATTTAGGGTTAGGATCTGAAGGGGGAGGGAGGAGAGCGAGAGCGAAGGAAGAGGGATGTTTACTATAAATAGAAACTGAGGAGAGGGAGGTTTACACGGAATCGAGGTCGGAGTATTGGCGGAACTGGGGAGGCTTCGTGAAGAGTTTCTTGCGGACGAGAACAGAATTTTATGGCGTAAAAATTTATTAACAACGATGATTTTTTCTTCGCAGATGAGTCAGATCACATATCACACGTTGTTATGAATGTGCACTACAGATCCTTGTATCCATCATCATTATGGATGAAGATCCTGTGTATTCATCCCTTAGTAACGTCTAATTCTAATATATATATATATATATATGACTTATGGTTTCATCGTAACTATTCGATTCTCAACACGTTATCAGCACGATTACGCTTGTAGAGAAAGAAGAGATGCGACGAAACTGTGACGAATTTTTCGCGACGTCTCAATAGAGGAACCGATGCGCGGAAAAAGCTTCGTAGCACACTCGATCTAGAGGTATTTCTAGATTTGTGAAAAAATTCCAATTATTTTAATTATTCATGATCATGATTTCCTAGATTTAATTTTGTTTTTAGATCAGAAAATAGCATTTTCTTTTGTGCCTATAGATCTACAAACATATTTTTCAATTGTGCATTAATATTCAGTTACGTTTGCAAATACATCACCATTTTATATATTAGTCTTCAAATCAGAACCTTGCACCGATGATGACAGGCTTGAACAATGTTACAAGCTTCCCTGCATATGAGAAAAGAAGAAAAAAGAATACAGAGATTAATATAATAAAAAAAGATGGCTTCCACTTCTGCTTCATCTCCTACATTTTGATGCTCTCGACCTGGAAATGTAAGGAGAAGATGGTGCCCTTCAAATATGATAGACAATACGCTGACAACATATGCAGGCAATATTAAAATATGCAAAAGGATTGGGCGTATTTGCTAATGGGTTGTTAAAATTAATATTACTAGGGGCGGGCGGTTATTCCTATCCTTGATTTCTTCCCTTAATTAAATTGTTATATGTTCATATAAATTCGATCCACCCCGACCCCTCGTCTTCAAGATGCACCATCTTGCCTTCATAAGCTGGCAACTCTTGGTTTTATAAGTAAGATTTAATGGCACCATTAAGAGTTGGCTAATTATGGTTCGCTATAGATTAAG
The DNA here is from genome assembly GCA_030789695.1 of Scilla litardierei. NCBI lineage: Eukaryota > Viridiplantae > Streptophyta > Magnoliopsida > Asparagales > Asparagaceae > Scilla > Scilla litardierei. The sequence goes on from CM061137.1 coordinate 118,458,260, forward strand.
ATCGTGGATGCATGTTTGAAATGGCAACTTATCGTTAATGAGGTAAGCATGCAAATCGTGTATTAGCCTCTACATATATTACTTTTGTGTCTTAATTAAACTTAAAATTTGCTGTGATGGATGGGTCCTCCTCTCTCATCGTCATCAATTAGTTCTAATGTATGATCAAGTGGTGCAGAGAGATGATGATCATGAATATATATTTTAACAGCTAGAAAAATCCAGAAAAATCCCTAAAATTCTGGAAATTTTTTGGAAAATTCCAAAAAAAATCAGAGAATAAAATAGGAGGGGATAGACATCATAATAAATGTTTTTTTGGGGGGGGGATAAACTTGCTTGGGGATATCAATAAAATATATTTTCGGTCATGTTCAGAATTAAACTTTTACTTAACATGATCAGATTGACCTGGTGCATTTCGCAGGCGGCCCGAAGCCTCCGTTTCCACCACATACCTCACGAAAATTTTCGTTTTGGGTTAAAATCCCACGAAATTTTCATGGGTTGGTCATATAATTTAAGGCATCTTATAAACAAAAGATTAATGCACGATGATTTAATACCTCGTTTGCATGCCATTACTTAGATTATCTTCATGTATATAATTGTTTTGTATACTTCAAATGAATTGCCTACTTAAATACTCTATATATCTACATGATATTTAATAATTCATGCATTTATACTCACATATATAAATTATGTATTATGGCACACGATTAGTTATAATTTTCAAAAAATTTAAAAATCATATCTATTCTGACAATTGAACCTGAAGTTCAAATTTTTATGTCAACGCCATTTTTGCTCAACTAAAATGAAAATAAAAATACGAGGGATTATGCGAAAACTATTTATGCGATCTTCTTAAAAATACGCATTTTTGCGGTATATAGATCTCGTAAATCTATGGTCTATATAGACCAATATGGACAACAAAAGTGTGCTATTACACCACAAGCTCTTTTAGAGTAATCTCACTTTACAAGAAAAGATTCTTGAATGTATCCTTGCGTATAAGTTCTCTACTGAAGTCGTGACTTAATATATACGTGAGGAATACATTATGAAATTCGCACCCACGTATTTATTCCCTTTAAGCATGTTTCTCTATCCACATAAAAACTAAATGACTCAAGAAAATTATGGCCTGAAGACCATATAGGAGCATTCAAATGGACTTTCACAAGTCCCACATAAATTTTAAATTTGGAAGTATAAAAACAAGCTCATTCCATTGAATATGTCTCTTTAGAGATACTAATATTCATTCTTCCTTATAAATAACAATATGGAAGACTGAAAACATGGGAAGTCCTGAATAAAATGAGAAAGGGAAGATATGCTATACCTCGACATGGAGTAAGCAATGGCAAACCAATATCAGACCAGAAGTTCTGATAAGACCCATAATACCTTTGCAATATGAATGTGTATTAACTTATGCCATATAAAAATACACACATATATAGTCTAAACGACGAAAGTCAATTGAACTTATGTATACTTAGCTACTCCCGAGGACAAATAAACTATGAAAACAAATTTAATATGTTGCCATAACATAATTCTTAGTGAGAATTTTTCAAATATAGTTGTAGACGTATGCTTTCAAATATATTTAACCCTTATAATAGTCCAATTGAAAACTATTTTTGGACGTCTACTTGAGATTCAGGTTTTGCAAACCTGAATACTCTATATGAGGATGCCCAGTACTCTCAAAAATCAATAACAGAAATTTACCAAGTTTCGATGGATATTCGTCAAAACGAAATCCCTAATTAATGACTCAAGAAATCAATGAAGCCTGAAGCTTTGTCCCACTATGATCCTCGTAATAGTCAATGTGAAGATAAAATCCTTCACAGTTAGAACGTAGTTCACATATTACCGGACAAAATTAACTTGAGCATTTTAATGGACTTTCATAAGTCCCACATAAATTTGAAAAGAGGAAGCAAATGGAACACCAGAAGTGTCCAGAATAGTCCAACTATTACCTTTGGAACGATATAATATCCACCATCGATTGATGATGCAAGACATCATTAACCAATCTTATAATTCTGAAGAACACGAAGTTTCTTCAGAAGGGTGCGTTATCATTATCCCATTAACGGGAAAAATGATTACGAGATCATCTCTAGTACATGTGGACATTGATTCTCAAAACTTCCTCTAAAAAAATTTAAGAGGATATATTTACTATCATCATTAAATTAATAAGACCTCCGGGTCTCTTGAGAGTACTTGAGGGATTAAGGTGGACTTATCCACTCCCTACATAGGGCTGATGATGTGCCTTAGTGTATTCATCCATATATCATCTAAGAATGGTCATAATCAAACCTATTATCCAACCACAGTCCAGCTTTTTTCAAAGCATATAGGACAAATTATTTAATGGCGGAAAATTGGATAATACTGGGAAATCAACAATAATTTGCAATTGGAATAAATTTGAACACACTGGTGTTTGTGTTCACACCCAAAAATGGATTTATGAATAAATCATTAAAATGATTTAAAAAGATTATTCATCCGTTACAAATCCAGCTGCTGGTGACTGCATGGGAACATGCTATTACAATGCAAACCATCAAAACGCCTCCTTAGAACCTATTTATATGAGCGTGATCACCTCATATAAACAGTTTCTGAGAACCCCTAACGGGGGAAGCGTTTAGAGCACATCTTATAGGTTGTGCCATGCTGAGTATACATCCCCACATCACCACTATAAACCATCAAAATGCACTCTAAACAGAGGAAGCATTTAAAATCACTTCTCCTAAGATGTGCATTGATGGGCCATCCTTTAAAGATTCGATAAGATCCTGAAGATCATTCACATCTTTAATTCCTCAGTATTCGGTTCAACAGAAATATTATAATCATCCATGAGCCTGAAGCTCAATTGACCATTTCAAAACATTAATACCTATGATCAGATTATCATGAATTGTGATGAGATCCTGAAGATCCACACTTATGAAACTGTTAAACAGTTATCTGACAATATAAATATTGTCAAATTTACACATCCATGCTACTAAAAATCCAGCTAGAATTGACATACCACATATAATGGATGCAATCCACCAGTAGGAGAAGTGGATTTCCTCAATGGATGAGAGGACATACCACGAGCTCCAAAGCGAGAAATAACTCCTGGAGACCCTTAAGCAATACCACCACAGGAAAGTGAGCTCATCTCCATATCCTCTCCCTTTTCAGAACCTCTAGAAGAGAAGACTCTGGAATAAATTGAATAATGCACGTACATGGGGAGGTGTTTGGATAAAAACACACACTTGTCGACAATTACTCACATTTCATTTTGCCATTTAAATGATAAATATCATTCCACACTCTGTTTCCTGAAGCAAACGTAGAGATTGGCCAATAATGTGGAATAAGGCAATAATAAGTTGAGCTGGACTCACTTATGAAATGTGAAGTGTTTGGACATGAAGTCCTGATATCAAAAAGATATCAATCCTGTGGGGGTAACCGAGTATTGTATAAAAATAAAAATAAATAAATAAAATCACATGCTATAAGCAACGTGCTATAGCTTAGAGGTTTATTTCGCTGAAACCAGGAAGTAATCAAGTAAGATGAGCTTGACTCATTTACAAAATTTTATAAACTGATGCATCAGGCTCCCTGGTCATAATTGCGAAAACCATGCGATTGGTAAAAGAAATTTTGGGCTATGTTGCTATGGATGATGTGACAACATACCCTTACGGATTTCATGTATTGCCTGGATAGATTTTTGGGACATCTATCCTAAGAAACCATCATCTAGAAGATGAAAACATCATCTAGAAGATGAAAACATCATCCTAAAGATGAATTATCATCCTGAAGATGAAATAATCATCCAGAAGATGAAACCATGATCCATAAGATGAATGGTCATCTAGAAGATGAATAATCATCCAGAAGATGAAAACATCATCCAGAAGATGAATTATCAACCTGAAGATGAAATAAGCATCCAGAAGAAGAAACCATCATCCGGAAGACGACTAATCATCCAGAAGATGAAAACATCATCCAGAAGATGAAAACATCATCCAGAAGACGAAATTATCATCCAGAAGATGAAAAACATTTGACATTAAACTTCATACACGTGAAGTTGATGAAGAAACATGGATAATTGCATTCCACTAAATACACCTACTGGTTGTATGGATGCACATTAAGACCCATTCCGTTCGCTGGAAGAGGGGAGTGATATCCTAGGTCTTGAAGTGTTTTACTTGAGTGCTTTTGGTACACTCCTTTATCTGGCCAACTGCAGGCATCTCTAGAGAGCGTTGAAAGTAAATCTGTTAGCCAGATGCATTGCAGTGCCTGCAATGCATCACTGGACCGAAGATATGTAGATTCTGTGCTACCTCTAAGGGTCAAGGATTATCCTCTATGTTAAATGTATTTGCAGATACAGGTTACAGATCATCGCGATGACTATAACAAAGGAATGACCAACTCCTGGAGACCAGCAAAGCTTGTTTCCAAGGCAACATCAATCTTACCATCCCGAGAGGCTCATCGTCCGAGAAGCAAATCATGAGTATGCACAGCCAGGTCCTGTAGTACCTCGCGGACACAGTGACGACTGGGTCAGAGACGTGGAGCTACCTACTGAGTCTGCAGACTACTCCTCTTCAGAAGAACTCCCTCAGATTCAGTAGCTGCCATATATGAATGATACTTGTATAGATGAGTGATGTCTTGTATACTTATTCTCGGAATTTTGTAAGAGATTGATGTATAGTTGCCTAGGAGATCTGCAAGCCTGCAACTTGTACAGATCAGGGGGAGTCAACTGTAGTGTTGTACTCCTTTTCCTTGGCTATTGGTTTTTCCCACTGGATTTTCCATAGCTAAAGGTTTTAACGAGACAACCTCATTTACTCTGGATCTAGAAGTATCCACACCTAAATACTTCCATTAATCAGGGGAAGTTATGGAGAACTGTACTCTTTTTTCTTGGCTATTGGTCTTTTCCACTGGGTTTTCCATAGCTAAAGGTTTTAACGAGGCAGTTATCCCTAACTCAGGATCCAGAAGTATCCACCCCCTGTGATAGTCATAAGCACTATGAATCTTGGAGTATTCATAAAACGCGTTTACAAAGATGGATGAATAAGGGGAAGTGTTATGAATGGGCACTAAAGACCCTTGGTGTCCACCATCATTGTGGAGACCATTGGTATTCATCCCTTAGTAACGTCTAATTCTAATATATATATGCCCTATGGTTTCACCATAGTTTTTCGATTCTCAACACACATGAATAATGAATAATAGAAATATGCAAGTCTGGCTAATTAAGAATTTCTTTTTTTTCCATCGAAAAGCAGGAAATCATATCCGAAGGCCGTCTGGCAGCCCGGCGCAAGAGCCCGAGGAAGCCGCTTGACGTGCGTTTATATTTTATATATTCACGCACGTCATCTTTGTGTTTTTCCGTTGTTTTCCGTTGTCCCGTACCCATTTTCTCGTGATTTCTAGTTTTCTTTCACTCTTTTGTGTTTTTGTGTATTTACAGGAGATTGCCAGTGTTGGGGACATATAATGAAGATATCATGAGCCCCCGGAGCAACGGGAGGAGTCGCACGCGATCCAGAGGGTCAAACGATGAAGATTGCCATTTCTCAGCCCTCAACCGATCGGGTGGACACAGCCACCTGATCGGTTGATGCACGCGTATCTGACCCGGACGAAGGCTGAAGTGAAGAGCAGCTCAACCGACCGGTTCGTCGATCGGTTGAACCCAGCAGAGCTCTCAGCCATTTGAAGCTGAATTCCAATCGACCGGGTGACATCTCACCCGATCGGTTCATCTGTAGCCGATATTTCCCAACGACAAACCGAAGAGCTCACCCGATCGGTTCAGTGATCGGGTGAGATCGGCAGGGCTCTCGGCCATTTTGGACTTAATTCCAACCGATCGGGTTATTTATCACCCGATCGGTTCATCTGTAACCGCAATATCCAAACGACGACCCGGAGATGCCAACTGGTTGGACCAAGTGAGCGGTTGAAGTTTTGAACATCGATGCTGAAGCGCCAAGCAGCTCACCCGATCGGTTGATGCTTCAACCGATCGGGTGGCGGCGATTTGTATAAATAGTTGACCAAGGTTTCTGAAAACGTAGTTGTTGTTTTTTCTGTGCTTTTCTTGTACGGTGACAGCTGGAATTTTATTGCATTTTGTAAGTCTTCTGATTGCTTTCAAACTTTAATATTATCTTTATAGCATTGCTACTATCTTATTCCTATTGCCTGATTATGATTTCTACCGTTGATTTTCATTTAGATTGCTTTTTAGCTATGATTTGTGAGTAGTTCCCAAATCTGGGATTTTGGTGGAAACCCCTTCGTGGGTTCTCCCTAATGCGTCCATAGGACTAGGATTTCGATAGGGTTTAGGTATTTAGATGGTTATGAGGGGTGTTTCATTGTCATTGGCGGGAAAAAGACCGCTTTTGACCGTCGGGCCAAGGGGAATAAACTTGGCGGTTGACTCCCTAGCAACAGCTCACGCCCTTAGCGTAGACATTGAATCCTAGCACTTGGGAACGGCAGGATGAGATGTTGGGAGTTACCGTTGCGAGCTTAGTGCTCCCGGAGTCGGTCGGTGTTAATGGACATGGGAATACCCACCGACCGAACCCGGGTAGTCCTAGCGTATCATCCTGAGCACCGACCGGAATATCGGGCTCATGTGACGCTAGGTATCACTCTTAGAGGCAACGTCTCACCACTAAACCCTAAATCTGATCGTATTCTTGTCCGTCGGTCGTAATAGTGAGAACACATGATAGGGTGGAAACCGAAGTCCTAGGTTTCCTTTTATATCGTCCATCCTTAGTATCTATTTTCCGTGACAATCCATCGATCGTTCGGGCTAGCTCACCCATCGGGTGAACCGGTTCCTCTTTGACACAAGCACAACACACGCCTCCCTGTTTTCGACCCCCAAGCCACACTACAACACCGTGCGCTTGCGGTATAAATATTTAAATCTGGTATCCCCAATCCTATTGCACTTTTATGCTCAAAACTAGGGGACGTCAAGCTTTATGGCGCCGTTGCCGGGGAGGCAACATGCTTGTTTATTTTAGGACCCATTGAACCCTTGAGTCTAGTTCACATCCTCACCCCGCGAAAATTTTTGCATTCTACTTTTTCACTTTTTATTTTTCTATCCTTTGTTTTCTGTTTTTTATCTGTTTCTATCCCATACTTGCTTCACAGGTTTTTGTTGATTTTACATGCGCATGAATACAAGGAGTCTAAACGACTTGATTCCACTTGACCCAGAGATTAACGCCACCGTGATGCGTCTAAACGTAGAAAGAAGAAGAAGGGAAGAAGCTGAAGCCATGGGAAAGAACACTCCTCCCCAGAAGTCCCTACTGGAGTACTCGATGCCATCCATCGGGTCCACCTCCTCCATCCAACCTCCGGCTACTACGGCACAGAGTTTCGAGCTTAAGCCGTCGTTAGTGACGTAGATCCTGTAGGATCAATTTTCTGGGCACCCATGGAAAGCCCTATTGAACATCTGGATTCCTTCCTTGAGAAGTGTGACACATTCAGGATTAATGGTGTCACGATTGAAGCTATCCGACTGAAGCTATTCCCATTCTCTCTGTGGGATAAAGCCAAGCAATGGCTTAGGGAAAGGACCCGAACACCTTCAATACTTGGGAGAAGCTCTCGAACGCTTTCTTGACTAAGTTCTTTCCCCCGGGGAAGACGATGAAGCTGAGGAGTGAGATCTCCTCTTTCTCCCAAGCCAGCCACGAGTCCCTGCATGAAGCTTGGACGAGATACAAAAAGATGCAGCAGAGATGCCCTCATCATGAGCTTCCAAAGTGGCAGATTATAAATCTGTTTTATAATGGGTTGAGGGATGACCTGAAATCTTCGATGGACGCCACGGCTGGGGGGTCCTTTATGTCGAGAAGTGAAGAAGATGTCGGCAATATTTTAAAAAACATGGCATCAAACAATGAGCGGTGGTACGATGAGCGTGTCACGCCCAAATCTGAAGGCATTCATAGAGTCGAGGACATCGACAAGTTGTCTAGCAAATTCGATTTGCTATCGACCCAGATCTCAGCGCATATGGTAGGAGCTGGTGGTGCCAGCACCCAAAAAGTATCGGCTGTGGAAGCGGAAGTCCTGGGAGACTTCGAGGGTGGTGATATCTCACCACCGGTGGACCAAGTTAGCGCACTTTTCTACAACCCGACGGGTAATGCGCCATATCCACCAAGGACTAGCTCAAATCCGGCTTATTCTCCCAATAACCGAAACCACCCCAATTTGAGCTATAGGGCAGTATATCAGTAGCCCCAGCAGCATCAGCAGCAAATATATCAGCCGCCTCGGCAACAGCAGCAGTATCAGCAACAACAGCAGCCACAACAAATGTACCAGCAGTATCCCCTAGGAACAACAGCCCATGCAGCAGTAGCAGCAGCCATATGGCCAGCAGCGAGTTATCTCCCTGGTCGAGAGCCTCTTGACCCAATATATTACGAACCAGGAGAAGATAAACTTGCTGCTTGAGATGCGACAGAAGGCGCTAATCGACCAAGTAACCCAGTTGGGGTTGCAGGTTGCGAACCTTCAGAGGGCGCAAAACCAATTACCGGGTCAACTGGAAGTAAATCCAAGGGGGGCAAATCAGATATTGGCACTAGCGCATGATCATGCGAATGTGTCCGCTATCGTCTTGAGAAGGGGACACAAATTCCTACTAGGGTGCCTACTAAAGAACCCGATGCTTCGTTGGTCGATAGGCGACCAAGTGAAAAATCAAATGACAACGGAGCTTCGTCACCAAAGACTACGACTCCGGAGGGAGTCTCTGAAGAAGAGAAGAAGAAGGACGAGGAGGGGAACCTGAGAGTCTTTAAGCCCGTTGTGCCTTTTCCACAATGACTTGCCAAAGCTAAGATTGATGAAAAATATGGCAGGTTCTTTGCTATGGTCAAGGATTTGAGCTTGCAGATCCCTTTTCTCGAAGCCATAGAGACTATTCCTTCCTATGCGAAATTCTTGAAGAACTTGGTGACGAGGGGTTCCAGAAAGGAAAAGGTCGTTCTCACGGCGGAATGCAGCGCTCTGATTCAGCGAGCGAACCCGCCGAAACTCAAGGACCCGGGAAGCTTCTCTATTCCTTGTTCAATTGGAGAAGTGAAGATTAACCAGGCGCTCGTGGATTTGGGGGCGAGCGTCAGCCTGATGCCTCTGTCACTATACAGGAGGATAGGAATGGGAGACCTTGAGCCCACCGGTATGACCCTTCAACTAGCTGACCGATCAGTCAAGTATCCGGTGGAAATTGTGGACGACCTACCAGTAAACGTCAGTGGGGTGCATGTGCATGTAGGCTTCGTGGTGATGGACATGCCCGAAGACACTCATACACCCATCATCCTCGGGAGGCCCTTCATGTCCACCGCTGGCTTGCTGATAGATGTGAAGAAAGGGAAGCTATCCCTTAATGTTGGCGACCAGAAGGTCGAATTTGACTTGGGGTTATCTATGAAGCACCCTCTGGATGAACCGGGGTGCAATATACTGGACGTTGAGGAGGAAAGAGCCGTAGAAGCTGGGGCCTGGGAGATTCTCTCAAGGAACCCCCCCATAGCTTGGGGGACCATGAAGAGCATATCAGTTTGAAGAAGGAAGAAGTTACTCGGGAAGCGGGTGTCTCACATATGACCCCTCCCGGATTCCAAAAAGCTGCTCCGACGAGGAGAAAAGGAAAAGATCACATGGGGCTTACTGCTGATGAGATCCGGATCTTACGAAAAGTGGTGGTTGACGCCAATGTGAGGGAGAAACCCCCGAATACGACCAGCGGAGGGATCGTCGAGTGTGCCTACTTATCACCGCTGTCAACACCAAAGGCCACCACTTCAAAATCTGAAGGGATGCCAAACATTGGGCATCATCCACGTTCTCCTTGAAAATCTTCTACTGGGCATCGAGCAAACGATGTTAAACAACATCGCTTCATGGGAGGCAACCCATGTTCTAAACTTTTGTCTTTATTTTTAGGGTTATTTTTCTTATTTTGTTGAATAAATTCAGCAACGGGAGCTTTCGTCGAGAGACTTAGATTATTTTTGATGTTTTGCAGGAAACAAGCCCCCAACCGATCGGTTGAACCCTCAACCGATCGGGTGGGACGTATCTGAAGATGGCATATATCTGTTCATCAGCAAACCACTCGGGTGGAACAAGCTGAGACCGGGTGGCAGATCGTGTGAGAAGAGCATAGCTCTCGGGAAAATTTGGCATTAATTCAACCGATCGGTTGATCTGGAGCTCTGACCGGGTGGCTGTTCGGGTGAAGTCGGGAATGCTCTCGAGAAAATTGTGAAGCGACCAATCGATCGGTTGAAATCTCAACTGATCGGTTCGCCTGTAGCTGTCGTCCAACGGAATTTTCGAAAATCGCCTCAACCGATCGGGTGAAAACTCACCCGATCGGTTCTTCTAAACCCTATAAATACCGCCCGCTTCACCCGATTCATTTCCCTCACCCGAACCGCCTCTTCCTCCGTTGTTTCGACTTATCTCCCACTCAACCGGCCACCTTTCACCCCCAAACGACCTCCACTCCCTCTCAATCGATCTCCCCACATCCGAAATCTCTCTCTCCATCAATCCTACCCTCTCTCCATCCTAATTCTTCCCAAAACCTGCATCAACCCTAGCCCTAACTTCACTCTTTTTCGAAAATTTCAAATTTAGTTAGAACGGCGTGCCGCGGCTTCACACTTCCCTCATTGCACTGCGTTGGGTGATTTACAAGCAAGGATTGTCTTCGCTACTGGGTAAACTCGTTCCCGAGCTCTATTTCTTACATTTGCCCTAGTACTACTGTTTTACTTAATTGCCATTGTTTATGTGCATTCATCATATCTTGCATTCACTTGCATCACACACCCACACTCTTATGGCCAGGGACAAAGATAATGGTTAGGCCATCATGCATGAGGAGGAGCCGTCTCGCAAGAGACAGAAGTCCACATGTCCACCTAGTTCACGTCCTCCTCCTACACCGCCTACACTACCCCACCCCAACCAATTATCGATCCTGTGGACCCAATGATGGGATCACGTGGTTACCGTTTCTTGAGTCTTGACCAGAAAGATTTTTATAATAGGCTCGACGCACTTTCACACCTATCCACTAAGTTTGCACATGCCCAAACTCTTATCGATCTCGGAGTTTTCTCCGAGGTCGGGACTCTCTTCGCTAACCTAGGATGGATAGCTTTCTTGAACGTCCACGCGGTGTCTTACCCCGCCCTCACACTAGAATTCCTATCTTCCCTCAAAAGTGAGGCGGAATCGATCGTCATTTTTTGCGTCCGAGACCGAACTATCCGCACCCACCTGAACACGATCAATAACATTTTCGGTGTCACGCCCCGCTTCCCAAATTGGACGGAGGCGAAACGTGACGAGGCCCGCTTAGGCCAGAGCTGAAGAGCTTGGACCCAATAAGCGTCTGTAGGGGTACCATTTAAAAAAAATGGGGTTCTTGCATTAATAAAGTTCGAAACAACAGATAGTACAAAAAGGGAGTTGCATTCATTAAACTAGAGATATAATATCCAACGAGTACAAAGTCTAAAAAGGAGCATAAGCATGGCAACAAAAGTTTTTAAAAGCAAACCTAAAAGCGGTAACCTCTGAAAGTGGCGACTGAAAAGACCTCAAGGTCTGGTCCTTGTCAGGCACATGCTCTGGGTCGGCGTCCCGGCTCCTCGTACTCCAGCGAGTCTGCCTCGTCCACGAACTCTGGCTGAACACCTGACATACAGCACCCAAGAAAAAGGAACTGTACGTCAGGTAAAGTCTACAAGAAGGGTTAGACTTTACTTCAAGTGCACTGAACTTTAAACAACGGTTTACTGGTTGATTAGCATGCTGAGGTTCTTTTACACAACAGTTTACTGGTTGATTAGCATGCTGTGGTTATAACAGGGTAACACGACAGGAAGTAACGCAGCAGGAAAGTAAAACGGGACAGATAGTAGTCGTAGCGTGTGCTACCAACTACGGGACTAACCTACAGGTGTCAAGACAAGACGGGACGTGACGGGACAAGACAAGACAGGACAAGTGAGACACGAAAGGGTTCACGCCTTGCGGTTCGAGGGGGATCAGACCCTCTTACCGTGCGCACGCTCAACCTAACCCCAAACCCAGGAACTCAGGACAAGATTTACATGGATCATTTCCGCTAGGGAAACATCCGAAACGCCCGAAGGCTTTTTGTGTAACAGGGATCACTTTCGCGGAGGAAAGCATCCGAAACGCCCGAAGGCTTTTTGTGTAACAGGGATCACTTTCGCGGAGGAAAGCATCCGAAACGCCCGAAGGATTTTTGTGTAACAGGGATCACTTTCGCGGAGGAAAGCATCCGAAACGCCCGAAGGCTTTTTTGTGTAACAGGGATCACTTTCGCGGAGGAAAGCATCCGAAACGCCCGAAGGCTTTTTGTGTAACAGGACACGACATGACAAGTGTAGGGAGTTGTTATTCTAGGGTGTCCACACACACGCACACACATGATAGCCCTACAGTATCAAAAGTTGTTGTTGTCAGGCTCAGACTTCGTCGTCAAGTCTGAGCCGTCAGAAGTCGTCCCGGACGCTATCATTTCACGTCCGGTTTTATTTGTTCACAGTTAACAATTCTAACCAACTAAGGCCTAAGCACGGCCAAAAGTGCAAGTGGTTACACTTGCCTGAAACGACGAGTGCGTCGTCCTCTCGAAGCGTCTCGTCCAAGCGTCTCGTCCGCGGAAGTCCGTCTGAAATATCGCCACGGCGACGATGTCAGGTCGCGATTTCAATAAATCTTATTTATGTTCGTTTCTAGGTTATCGGGACTACCCTATTTGTCAAAGTCACAAATTGGTGTTCTTGTTCAGTCTAAATCGACCACTACCCTATATGCACAGAAAATTTGTCCGATGGTCGATTTCTATGGTGAGCAGCGTTTTACTGATGCGGAAAAGTAAATTTAGTTTGAGTTGACCAAATTTTAGTTAGGGTTTGATTTAACTACGGTGTGGGTTGCTACGAGTTCAGGGTACCAACCTGAATGATGTTCACGCGTGAATCTGTCGTCGGATCTGAAAACAGTTACAGACCCCGTCGTGGTTTTCAGTTACTTGACTGTGGTAGCGCGGAATCTATCTGTGTCATTCGGTCCCGATATCAGTCTAAAAAATAAAACTATCTTTAAAAAAACACTGTTTACCTATCACTAAATGGTATGACTTAATATGCTATAAAATACGGTATAAGTAACATTATAAATGTAACCTGATATACTAGCATATCACGCAACACTGATTTAATATGTAGCACAAATAGGGTCTAAATAATATAACTTGTACTCCTATACAATAGTATAATTACCCTAAGAAAACTTACAGATCCTATTGCAACTCATGGGTACGCAAATCACATGCCCTCACATACATTTTATTTACCCAAGCATGATGCACTCAAAATTGATAATTGCAGGTGCAATGAAAGAATGCAAGGGAAACTCACCGTCCCTACGTGTTGCCTCGGGCTATAGGCGGTGGGAGATGTCGGTAGCGCATCGAACGACGGAGGGCGTCAGATCTATGGTGGCCGGAGGGAGAGGTCTCGGGCGAGAGGGTGTTGCTGGAGAAACATCGCGCGATGGTGTCGCCGCTGCTACTGCGAAGAGCAATGGCCGGAGCCTGGAGTGGCGCCGTAAGCCTCTCCTGGGCGGCGCTCACCGGCGTGAAGAGGGGAGGTTGGTCGGCAGTCCAAGGGGGCAAGAGCTAAAGGTCGGGGTTTGCGGCACCGTGAGGGAGACCGAAGTCGACTTCAGGAAGGCCTCGTGGGAGGCGCGCGGTGGAGTCGACGTCGAGTTGAAGGGGGGTCCGGCCGGAGGTTGTGTAAGGTGGTCGGAGCTCTCTGCGTGAGTGATGGATGAGGAGGCCGCAAGGATATTTCGGTGCATGGCTAATGAGGAAGGCGGCTCAGAGAAATCAGAATTTAGGGTTTAGCTTTTGGGCGACGGCTTGAGATTCGAAGCCCTCGAGTTTTGTTTTAGATTTTCCCTTTTTTTTTGTAAGCGGCTGCTACCATCTTGTGTTAAACCTAGGTTTAGAGATATTTAAAGTAGTGGAGAGTGAAAGGATAAGGGGAAAGTTGGGGTCACGTAGGATAATGGGTTAGTGGGTTAGAATAAGATTAAATCAAATATTTTGGCTTGGTCAGGTCGATTAAAAATGCATTCCCCTAAACAAGAGTTTGCAGCAAGTTTAGGCTAAAGATAAAGACATTGTGTTTTGTTTTAAACACAGAATCATACAGCTTCATTTTGAAACCCAATTTACACACAAAAAAACGAAAAGGGTTTTTAATAATTAATAAGGGATTTTAATAATTACTAAAGTGTTAATGTAGGTTGGTTCCTCGACGTCCGAAAATTTCAAGGAAAATACTGGGGCGATCGCGCCTCTGAGAGGATCACGGAAACGGGGTCCGGTTGTGCGTCAGAGCTATGAAAAAAAATAACAATAAAACCTAATACGAAAAATACACACACGAAACGACAATACTCGCTAAAATACATACAGTCGAAAAGTGGCCGTTACATTCGGTTTCCCCATTCTAGGCGGCGACGCTATCCGTCCCTATGAATATCACCACGACTTCAATGTCGATATATTTTGGACCCTCCACGACCATTATCCTCGAGGTAAGGCCAAGGCCTTCTCCATCATTCACCCCGTATTTCGTCTGGCCCACCGAATCATATCTAGCACATTCTTCCCCAGGGATGAGTCAGGTACCGTTATCATCCCTGACCTCTTTATTCTGTGGGCTATGACATTTGATTTTATTCGCGGTGATGACGGGATCGCCTTCGAGGCTCCTCGCATTCCCATTCATGCTGGCGCTTGGCTTATTCACAAGTTACTTGAGATTAGCCGCGTCGGCAAGGGCAAGTATTGTCGCGGGGGCCTCATTACCATCATTGCTTCATATCCTCAGTACAATATCGTCATCCCTGAGATTTGCCTTCTGCTGCAGGTCCTACACTCTAGATCTTGATGTCCTACGGCACGCTCATATGATCAGGCCTCGACCCGACGGTCGTTTTACCTTCTACTACGGTTACCCCCTACTCCTTACACCATTCTGCCCAACCCTGGTCGTATGCCAATCGTTCATGTGGCATATTGGACGTTCCCTCCTGACCCAGAGTTTCTAGGGGGTTTACATCTTCAGTTCCGTATCCCGGCGCACCCAGACCACCGTCCCCTGTCGCCCACTTAGGCGAGCAGGACATCCCTGCATCCCGAGGAGACCCTGAGGCTGGCCCCAGTAGTGCCACCCCGGCTTCTGGCCCTATCATTTCTGAGGCATTCACTGAGGCCCTCTTAGGATTAGCCTCTGGTGCCGGTATGACCACTGCCGCTGGCACCACTTCCACTTCTCGTCCAGCCACTACTTCTTCCGTTCGTCGAGACACCTCCGCTCGCCTCGCTCTCGAGGCTGAGCTAACTTCACTGTGCGCTGGCGCTTCGTCCTCTGCCCCCTCAGACCCATCATCTTCTATCTTCTCGCACCCATGTTTCCTCGCGCTAGAGAGGAACGTGTCCACCATACTCCGCCACCTCACTCACATTTACGGTCCCCCTCCACCCACTCCTCCCACCTCGCCACCCCCTTCACCTCCTCGACGATCTTCACCTCCGCCATCACATTCATCACCACATCCATCACCCCCTAGGCGATCTTCTCTTCCAGCCACCACTGTTTCCATTCCTACCACTACACCTCCACTCACGACCACTTCCATCGACCCCACAGATCCACCACCCTCCACTTCCGTCACCGCATACACGTGCCGTAAGAAATTGCTGGTTCGTTCGAGATCACTTCCCCCACCATCCTCTCCCATCGCCATATCTACCCCATCTACCACCGCCTTGATCGCCTTCCTTCCCACATTTCCCACTACCTCCGACACTACACCCATCGTCCACACCACCGCCGCACCCATCCATCCACCTCTCTCTCCACTTCTCCGCACACCCATCTCCTCTCCCACCCACCCCCCATCCTCTACCGAGGAGGACGAGGACGGTTCCTCTCCTGCATTTTGATTTCTTTTTCTTCTTCGATCTTCCCCCTAGCATATATCTGCATCATCATGATCATATCATATTGCGCATTGTCATGTCCAGCTTGGGGGAATTCGAATTTTGTGTGTTTTGTCGTGTTCTTTCATCGTGGTGTGCATGTTTATATATGTCGTGTGGTGTGATTTTCTATCTTTTATTTTCTGTATTTCTTTTTCCTCTTTCTTTATTTTTTTATTTTTCAGTATCGTATGTGTGTTTTTCTTGTTTTTCACTCTCTTTGTGTCGGTACGTATTCCCCCCCATTTTCATTGCCCTCCCGTATTTAATTTTATTGCATTGAGAGCAATGCAAGTTTCAGCGTCGCACTTCGTGCGTCAGTTGTGTCTTTTTCTTCGTTTTTGAGTCGTTTTCACCGTATTTTTCTTTTTTCTTCCCATCTTTTGTCCTATCTCTCTTAGAGATGACCCCATATGATGAATTGCCACAGAATCACACACACACACACCTAGCGTAGCCACGATTATCACATTCACTAACCCTAGGAAGCTGAGTCCTCTTGCATTTCATGCATCATGGGTCCACTTTGCTTTTATGTGAGTCGTGTGTCGTGACTAGCTTATAGTGGGCTTCTACGTTGTGATTTTGATTTATATACATGTCCTTGGTTAACCCCTAGATTATCATGCTTCGATTTGAATATGCGGTATTTTCTTCTCCTGTCTGCTTCTATATGCATAGAGTATATTTGTATCGTATACTTCAATTCGCATGTGTCAGGATTCCACAATTAGGACTAGGATAACCCATTTAGAATATGCTCTGGTTAGTGAGAAAAATATCCTTTGTCCAAGTGTTTTTTTATTTTACTTGGTGCAAATCCCCTCGCCGTGTACCGTTCTTCCACTTGGGAGAGTACACACATGTATATATCCCAAAATCCAAAAATCCAAAAAAGAGAGAAAAGAAAAACCCAAAAAGGACAGAAAAGAGAAAAGAAAGAAAAAACTGCGTATAGCCAAAGATCCAAAAAAATACAAATACCCAAAACCCAAAAAAAAATTCCAGTGTGAATATTTTTCTATCTACCGAGAATAAATGGAAGACGAGAGTTTGCACCGAGTCTTCTACTCCACACCTTCTCAACCTCCATCGTTTTCGAAAACACATGGAATATGAACTTTCTAGCTATTATCTAGGCGATAGTGTAGTGATTTCCTAGTCCATAGCCGTAGAGTCCCCGACGCATGATACGTTTCTATTCTTACACCATTCTCATGCATGCTTGAGCTTTTATTCGCCGCAATTTCGAATCGAATCGAATCGATATTTGGGTCAATCCTTGGGTATGTGTATATGGAGCTCATTGCACATTGTAGATAGTGACACCGCCTGCTAGCACAAGACCACACTCACTCGCGCTTCACCGCGTGGGCCCACGACACTTGTTTGGACTCATATTTCCTTGGTTTAGTGATGTATTTTGTCGTATGCTTGCTTAGCGTGCCGTGTTTGGTTTTGTTGGCCCTGAAGGGCGATCTAGAATTTTGATTTCTCTTTCTATTTCTCTCTCTATTTTTCCCCCGAGCTCCTACTCTCACTCATCTTCCTCGAGGACGAGGAAGGGTTCAGCTTGGGGGATTTTGACGTGCGTTTATATTTTATATATTCACACACGTCTTCTTTGTATTTTTTCGTTGTTTTCCGTCGTCCCGTACCCATTTTCTCGTGATTTCTAGTTTTCTTTCACTCTTTTGTGTTTTTGTGTATTTGCAGGAGATTGCCAGCGTTGGGGACATATAATGAAGATATCATGAGCCCCCGGAGCAACGGGAGGAGTCGCGCGCGATCTAGATTGTCAAATGATGAAGATTGCCATTTCTCAGCCATCAACCGATCGGGTGGACACATCCACCCGATTGGTTGATGCACGCGTATCCGAAGGCTGAAGTGAAGATCAACTCAACCGACCGGTTCGTCGATCGGTTGAACCCAGCAGAGCTCTCGGCCATTTGAAGCTGAATTCCAACCGATTGGGTGACATCTCACTCGATCGGTTCATCTGTAGCCGATATTTTCCAACGATGAACCGAAGAGCTCACCCGATCGGTTCAGTGATCGGATGAGATCGGCAGGGCTCTCGGCCATTTTGGACTTAATTCCAACCGATCGGGTGATTTATCACGCCATCGGTTCATCTGTAGCCGCAATATCCAAACGACGACCCGGAGATGCCAACCGGTCGGACCAAGTGAGCAACTGAAGTTCTGAACATCGATGTTGAAGCACCAAGTAGCTCACCCGATCGGTTGATTCTTCAACCGATCGGGTGGCGACGATTTGTATAAATAGTTGACCTAGGTTTCTGAAAACGTAGTAGTTGTTTTTTTTGTCTTTTTCTTGTACGGTGACGGTTGGAATTTTATTGCATTTTGTAAGTTTCTAATTGCTTTCAAACTTTAATATTATCTTTATAGCAATGCTACTATCTTATTCATATTGCCTGATCATGATTTCTACCGTTGATTTTCATTTAGATTGCTTTTTAGCTATGATTTGTGAGTAGTTCCCAAATCTGGGATTTTGGTGGAAACCCCTTCGTGGGTTCTCCCTAATGCGTCCATATGACTAGGATTTCGATAGGGTTTAGGAATTTAGATGGTTACGCGGGGTGTTTCATTGTCATTGGCAGAAAAAAGACCGCTTTTGACCGTCGGGCCAAGGGGGAATAAACTTGGCGGTTGACTCCCTAGCCACAGCTCACGCCCTTAGCTTAGACATTGAATCCTAGCGCGTGAGAACGGCAGGATGAGATGTTGGGAGTTACCGTTGCGATCATAGTGCTCCCGGAGTCGGTCGGTGTTAATGGACATGGAAATGCCCATCTACCGAACCCGGGTAGTCCTAGCGTATCATCCTGGGCACCGACCGGAATATCGGGCCCATGGGACACTAGGTATCACTCTTAGAGGCAACGTCTCACCACTAAACCCTAATTTCGATCGTATTCCTGTCCGTCGGTCGTAATAGTGAGAACACATGATAGGGTGGAAACCGAAGTCCTAGGTTTCCTTTTATATCGTCCATCCTTAGTATCTATTTTCCATGACAATCCATCGATCGTTCGGGCTAGCTCACCCATCGGGTGAACCGGTTCCTCTTTGACACAAGCACAACACACGCCTCCCTGCGTTCGACCCCCAAGCCACACTACAACACCGTGCGCTTGCTGTATAAATATTTAAATCTGGTATCCCCAATACTATTGCACTTTTATGCTCAAAACTAGGGGATGTCACCGCTACACTAGCTACACTGGGGGGGATTACACATAGAAGGAGGGGGTAAAGGGAGGGAATTACACATAGCGGGAGGGGGTTCTCACCCGGGTGCCAATGCGCCAAAGGCGCTCGGCAAGAATTTCTCTTCAGTTATCATTAAAAACTCCTTGATTTTTTATGATTGAAACTGTTTATTTTAATTTTATTTTAAAATCCTAAAAAAGCAAAATATCTATTAAATTCAATGATTTTTTACTCTTTCATTTCCCCTGTCTTAAATGATTTTATTATTACGAAACAATTAAATATGTGACGGGTTGATGAATAAATAAAACTCAATGGATTCATTAGATATTTGATGTTTTGTGGTTTTAGAATATAAAGATCAAAATAAACGACTCCGGTCGGATAAAAATAAAAAGGGATTGCTATGAGTTGGGCCTAATGGGCCTATTGGGTATCTACCCACATTAATATATATGAGGTTAGGGGTTTCCTAGTCCTCAACTCTTCTCACAACACGTTATCAGCACGCTCGTCAGCTGAGCCGAAGCTCTACCGATGGACAAATTACGAGGACGCGAATTGGGCTTCCTTCTCCAAACTTCGCTAGATCCGGCGTAGGATCTAAAGGTAATCACACGTATCCCTTAGATTTAAAATTTTCATGTGCATGATGATGGATCTGTGAGTTCCTTTATTAGATCTATTTTCTTTACTTAGATCTGTATGAAAAATCACATTTTTAATATAGATCTCTTTTTAAAAAGAGTTTTAAATCATTTTTGGATGAAAATCCAACGTTTTTACGCTAAAAATCAAAATTTTACGGTAAAAAACGGTGATCCAAAGATTAAAAATTGTATTTTTACAATAAAAATCTATTTTTCCCTCCGAAATCTATGGATCTAGATGGCTTGGCGTCCCCTCTCCATGCATGCGACCGCCCGGCCAGCAACCGACATCGCGCGCCTATTGCGCGCACCCCTGTAGCCCGTGCATCGCCCGCGCGCCCCCCCTGCAGTGCGCGCCTCCTGCGCATCCCCGTCGAGACCTACTATCGCCACGCGTGCACCTTACCCCGCACGCCCGCCGTGACCTGATGTAACGGCCTGTATTTTAGACGTATTTTTTCGATCATACGTACCGGTATTTTACTTCAGCCATCCAGATAACTTTTCGTCCATACGTTCTCTGCTACGAGTCGACGCGAGCACGTCTCTGTTTTCGTTTTTACTGTGTCGTCATTAATTTACCATCAAGTTTAACTAAAATAGTTTAACTTAATTATCTTGATAATTACAATTTGCTAATCATTAATTTTTCTAATCACTTTTAACTTTCACTAATTACTTTTTCATTTTAATGATTACTATTAAAACTTACTTAATTTCGTAATTACCTTAACCCTTACCTAAACGACAACACACATATTCTAAAATCAGGTTCCTCCCCTCAAATTAGTCAAAGTTGGCATTCACTTTCGTTTAAGCAAACATCACGTCTCTCTTTCCTCAAATTAGTCTAAAATTACAAACATACATCCTAATCTAATTAATGCTGCCTTGACAAATGCAAAAGCGTGTCCCCTGCTAATCTTCCCAAGGCAACACCTCTCCCCCCTGCAAAACAGAAAATGCAAACTCATTCCATCTGCTGCAAATCCTCCACCTCCATCAGCCCAAAATCAACAAACACAAATCAGCCACAACAAACCCAATCAACCCATCAGATTCTTCCCAAAATCAACCCATTTCCCAAACAAATCAACTGCAAATTGGAAGCACAAATCCAAATCAGAAACACACAAATCTGAAAACTTCATTTCAAATTCAACCTATCTCAAACAAAATCAAACCCATTTCTGATGTCTCTCCTCTACCAACAAACACCCAAGCCAAAATCAGAAATACAAAATCTGAAACTCCATTTCAGATTCACCAAAACTCTCCTTCTTCCTCCTCCTCTCCCCTTGGCCACACCAACCCTCTCCCTAGCGTCGCCGTCGTCTCAGGCCAAACATGCGCGCCCAGAAGCCGCCAGTGCGCGCCGCCACCTGGAACCACGCCGCCCGCCAGAAATTCGCCCGTCGCCGCCTCCAGGAGCGCGGGCCACCCGCCGCCGCCCAGAAAACCGTCGGAGCCACCCTCTTTCTTCCTCTCTGTCGCGCGTAGGTGAGAACCCCTCTCCCCTTTGTTTTTGCGAGAGCCCCGTTTGTTTTCTTGTTGCCTGCAGCTTTGAAAACAAAAAAAGAAACTAAAGCAAGTGACAGAGGAGAGAAAGAGTGACAGAGAGAGGTTGAATGAATAAAAGAAGGTGACAGCCTTGTTATTATAAGTATAAAGGAAGAGAGGAGACAGAGAGTCAGAGAAATTAATAGAAGAGGAGTGAATGAATAAAGATATGAAAGGGTAAGTGACAGCCATGTGATAATAAAGAATGAAGGGTATTAAAAGAGAGAGTAGAGTTATATTAATATATTTGTGTAAGGAGGTAGGTGTAGAGTGGGTGTACCCATTGATGTCATGTTAACATTGCAATTAGCTTAGTAAATTAACTAGTAGGTTGTTAGTGCTAGTTAGTGTTAGTTTAATTTTTAATGATAATTTGTTAAGCAATTTCAGCAAATTAGTAGTTGTAATTGATGTTAGGTTAATAATATTGAATGAAATAAGGTGTATCATGTTAGTGTAACACAATATAGGCATCACCCTAGCCAGAGAACCCGATAAAATTAGACGAACTCAATTTAGAGATTAACTTGATGTTTTAATTATCTTGCAATAAATCTAATTCAGTGATTTATTTAACCAAAACAGAGAACCGAACGTACCAATACATAGTATCCATCAAAACGAACCCAATGGCACCAAAATCGCTGAAATCAGGCAAGTGTACAATTTATAGTGAATTTTTGAAGTTGGATGCTCATTTGGTCTTTTGCTTGTAAAGTTGTATAACTCAGATCCTACACGTGAAATGACGCATGAAATTACTACCATGACATTCTTGACTAAAAATATGATCCAACAGCATATAACTTGATATACATTAGTTTAGAACAATAGCAAGAAAATTACTTTCCGTGACATCTTGGTTAAATTCTCATATTCAACAATTTTGTTAAATTATCATAAATGTTGCTCGACACTCTTGTAATCATGGAAAATGATGTAAAAAAAATAAATGATGATGTTATTAAATTGCTGCATGTCTTGAAATATCTAACAAATGTGTGCCATCATGAAATCTGTTGAGTATTGGACTTCTCCCTACTTGGTGTTAATGATGAGCAAACATAAATACTTGTGACTAATCCCCTATTTTGCAGTTAATCCATTACCTAAGCTTATTATGAAGATCTACTTGCAATGGATGACACTCAAAGTTGATTGAAGGCAAATGACATGGATTGGATGATCGTAGATGATGATTGAAGCTCCATGAAGACTTCAAGCTCATACGATGGATAGAAGAGAGAATTCGTCAATGTAATTTTCTTTTATCTCTTCTAGTATGTAGCTTAGAAGTAGAACATTCATGGAGCACTCACACACATCATCATTTCAGTCTTAGGATATCATTAGATCATTCGTCCTTAGACTCCAATTCATTTCTTTAGTAATTGTACTTGGATTGTTTATAACAGTCGACTGCTGAACGTTTTGCAGTCGTCTGTCTCAAAAACAGTCGACTGTGTTTTGTTCTACAGTCGCATGTTATGCACAAACTTTTACAATTTAGTTTTGGGCCTCTCTGTTTATTTCGCACATGCAACTGATGAACGATACACAGGCGCCTGTCCAGGTGACAGTCGACTGTGTTTTGTAAATCAGTCGCCTGTCTATCTTCTGTCAAAACTTTGTTGATCTGACTTTTACGACCAGTCGACTAATATTGAATATACAGTCGACTGTCTCTTGGATTAGTCGACTGTCTATGCTGCAACAGTTGTCTGTCTGTGAGCCAATTCATTGACTCAGCTCTCTGGAAATTCTCAGGGTATTTGACAGTCGTCTGTATAAGGATTTACAGTCGCCTGTTCTGATTAATAGTCGACTGTTTTATTCTCATCAGTCGCCTGTCCTGTTATCTTACAAGATTTCCAGATTTCATTCAACTTACCCATCTTTCGGCCAGTCGTCTGTAGAAGGATTTACAGTCGCCTGTTGGTTCAACAGTCGACTGTCTTTGCTTCATCAGTCGACTGTCCACGTGGTACGTTACCGTTATGAATTATCACCTACCCTTGCTGAATGTGCAACAGTCGACTGTGGTTTCCTCAACAGTCGACTGTCGCAAGCACAGATTCTATCCTTTGAGATTTTTCTCACGGATTCCTAAAGGGTTTTTGCCTAAACTGTTTTGTGGATTTGAGAAACCTATAAATTGGGCTTCTACTGTTCCATTGAGAGGTTACCAATTCTTCCAAGTTTTCTCTCAAGCTTTCATTCTAAAGTTTTAAAGTTCTCAAATCCAAAGCCCTAAGAATTCCAATCTTTGATCTCTTACTCTCCAACCTAGAACCAAAGAGTTATCTTCTAGGCATTTGGTGCAGTTAAGAGAAAGGGCTTACTCCTCTCTTCCAAGAGAGTCTTCAACACACAACACACCACTCCTTCAAGTTCTACTTCAAGGCATAGGTGATTGTAAGTGTTGCTTTCATAATTTCATAACTTTTGTTATTTGAATTTGCTCTCGGGTTGTGAGAGCGGTTTGCTTGCTCCCAAGTTATGGGAGTCAAGGCAATCGATTGTACTTCGATTTCACTTGTAGGATTGCTACACGTGGGTTTTAAGGAAGCCTCAAGTTAGGGTTCTAACTTGAGTATCCAGAGGTATCCGGGTGGAAGTGACGTAGGATTGCCGGGAATAAGTCGGGAAGTGACTTGGGTAATCCGAACCCTTGAAACATCTCTACGTTTGTGCGTGTTTCATTTTGGGTTTAATTTCTATTCCGCATTTTGTTGGATTGCATTTAAATTGGTGTAACTATATTTTTAAATTGCATAAACACTATTCAACCCCCTTCTAGTGTTTTTCACATAGACATGATTCTTACAATTGGTATCAAAGCGCAAGGTTATAGCTATGGCATCCAACAACAACAACGTTCCTCCGCCGACTTCGTACAACAATCACGATCGTGATGGAGGGTCCACACTTTTCAAAGGTCAATTTACGGTGCGTCCTCCACGTTTCAATGGCACTAACTTTGGCTATTGGAAGTGTAGGATGGAGACGTTCCTTAGGAGTGCTTCACTTTGGAGAACCCTCCACAAGGAGTACGTCGAGCCCACCGAAGAGGATTTTGAAAAATGGACGTCTTCCGAGAAATCCGCCGAAGTCAACAACGCAAAAGTAATGAACGCTCTTCATTGTGCGTTGGACCCGAATGAGTTCAATAAGATATGTACATGTAAGAGTGCATATCAAATTTGGAACCATCTCATCGTTACCCATGAGGGAACGAACAAGGTAAAACTTTCAAAGTTATATGTTGCCGTGCAAAACTTCGATTTGTTTCATATGCAGGAAAATAAGAGCATTGCATCGATGTACGGATGTTTTACCGACATCACCAATGAATTGGAAGCCCTTGGCCAAACATACACAGAACCTGAAAAGGTAAGGAATATCATCATGGAATTGACCTCCAAGTGGGAAAGAAGAGCGATCGCCATCGAGGAGGTCAATGATTTGAAGAATTATAGAGTTGTGAATCTTATCGGGACTCTCATGTCTTATGAAGTAAGACGGGAGAACCGATTAAAGATTCGAGCTATGATGAATCCTTTGGAGGCCAAGAAGAAGGCTTTGGCATTCAACGCCAATTCATCATCCTCCGATAGTGAAGAATCAGAGAATGAGATGGATTTGGGTGAAATGGCCCAAATGGCGAAGAAGTTCCAACGCTTCTTCCGCAAAGGTAAATTTCCCTCTAATAAATGATTTGAGTCTACTAATGCTACTTCCTCTCTTTGCTTTAAATGTAATAAGCCAGGGCACATCAAGAGGGATTGCCCAATGCTAAGGAAAAAAGAGAAGTGGAAAGCTCCGAAGTACCACAAGTCCGACAAGAACAAGAGAGATAAGAAGAAAGGACTCATAGGTACATTCAATGACTCAAGTGAAGAATCATCAAGTGATTCCGATGAAGAGAAGGGTGAGAGCGCTCACATGTGCTTCATGTCCCGAGAGGATCCACTCTCCGATGAGAGTGATTCCGACACGGATGATACCAAGGTAACAATGGATGAACTTCGTATTGATAATGAAGAATTATTTGCTAAATATCAATCTTTAATGCTTAGATATACTAGCTTAAAGAAAACAAATGTTAGCAAGTCATCCATTCCATGCATTATCAACAATGACACCATTGTTGATAGTATAACTCTTGAGAAAGCAAACTTAGCTTATCAAAATGTCACCTTGAGAGATAAGGTGAATAACCTCAAATCTCAACTAGATCAAACACATCCAAAGATAATAGTGATCTAGTCACATGTCACACACAATTGGGTTTAGAGAATGATTCTTTTAAAACCCAAGTGCACGAGCTCAAAGCACGGGTGTCCACCTTGGATACAAACATTTCTTCTCTAAAGGAGAAATATGAGCTCATGTCCTCCCGTATTGTGAGATTCAATAAAGGAAAAGGACAATTGGATGATTTGCTTGCAAACCAATTTTCGGCCACACATCGTGCTGGTCTTGGTTTTGTAAAAGCAAATGCATCCAATGATCACACCTCCTATAGTGGTGTCACTATAGTTTTTGTGAGGCCTTCCTTCGGTGCATCCACAAGTGGTGTCAAAGACACTATATATAGCAAACCTATCAAGAAAGTCACCACTTCACCTTCTCTTCCTTTTGACAAGAAACCCAGTAAGGGTGGAAACCAAAAGAGAAGCCATGCTTACAGTACACTAACATTCATCCATGTAGGAAACCTCCTACTTCACAAGTGGATAATCATGACACCTTTTATGCTCCACACCCACGGACACGTACAAAACCACACATGAGAAATACTCATGTACGTGCTCCTATACACCCATATGCACATACACATCATTCTTACATGTATGCTCATCCTCCACATGTCATGCATGAGCCATATGCTTCATACAACATGCATGTTTCCAAGCATACATATCATTCTCGTATGTCATATGCATATCCGCCACCACATTTCTATGCTAGAAACCATGTTCCTAAGAAGCATGCACCACATAGAAATCTAACAAGTATGCATGAAACTAGGAAAAGGACTCCCAAAACATACACCATTTGGGGTCCTAAGAACACTAGCCTAAATGATAGGAATGCTTATATTGATTCATATTTTCATGATGTTATTAATAACGGTAATTATGTTGGGAAGCGGAAGTCCACTTGGACTTGGCTTCCAAAGGGCAAATCTCCTTGGACCCAACAAACATTGGGTACCATGAGCTTATGGTATATTATATAGGTACCCAAGAGAAAGAAGAAGAGCAATAAAGGTCAAACTAGCTCTAAAGGAAAAGGATGGATTCTTGATAGTGGTTGCTCCAAACATATGACATGAGATCTCTCATTGCTCTCCGAAGTGATTAGCATCAAGGATGGTGCAACGGTCACTTTTGGAGGTAATTAAAAGGGAACCATCATTGGAGTAGGATTGTCGGTAACCCTTCAAACCCCTTAATTACTAATGTATTTCTTGTTAGTGGTTTGTGTCACAATCTCATTTTCATAAGTCAACTTTGTGACAAAGGTTACAAGGTTAACTTTGGAGAAGGATTGTGTACTATTGTTGATTGTGATTCAAAAGTTTTATTTTCCGGTATTAGGCGTAAAAATATTTATTATTTGAGCTTGCCTAAAACCGTAGAACATTGCTTAGTTGCTAACACAAGTGAACAACTATTATGGCATCGTCGTTTTGGTCTTGTTCACTTCAATCACTTATATAAGTTAGCTAAGCATAATATAGTCAAAGGTTTTCCTATAATCGCTTTTAATAATAAAAAATTTTGTGATTCATGTCAAAGAGGTAAACTTAGTAAATCATCCTTTAAGCTTAAAGAAGGGATTACTTCTAAGAGGCCCTTAGAACTTCTTCATCTAGATTTGTTTGGGCCAACTAGAACCGCTTCTTTAGGTAATGCTCATTATGGATTAGTTGTCGTTGACGACTGTTCTAGATTTACTTGGGTTTCATTCTTAACTAATAAGAATGAAGCTTATGAAGAATTTACCAAATTTGTAAAGAAGATTCAGAATCTCTTAGGATCCACCATTATCACTATCCGTAGTGATCATGGAGAAGAATTTGAGAATGAATCTTTTACTAAGTTTTGTGATGACACCGGGATAACGCATAACTTTTCCTTCCCTCGGGCACCACCACAAAATGGTGTTGTAGAGAGAAATAATATGACTCTTATTGAGTGTGCACGCACTATGCTCCATGATAGTCATCTTGGACTTCAATTTTGGGCAGAGGCGGTGCACACGACATGTTATGTGCTCAATAGGATTCTAGTGAGACCCCGAATGAACAAAACTTGTTTTGAGATGTTTTATGACAAAAAGCCTCAAGTAAAATATTTTCGTGTTTTTGGTTCAAAATGTTTTATCAAGAACACTTTTCGTAATCTAGATAAATTTGAGCCAAGATCCGATGAAGGAATTTTTGTTGGATATTCCACACGTAGGAAAGCCTACCGGATATACAACAAAACTTCTTCAACGATTGAGGAATCACTACACATTTCATTTTAATGAAGATTTTGATTTTCCTCATGTTGATGATGATAGTGTAGATGTTATTTGTGATTCTCTTAGTAATGTTAATGATTCGATTATTGAGACTAACATTACTAACGAAATTGTTGAAGATGTTCCTAGTGATGCAGTAATACCCAAAGCTTATCCGACCGTTCGCAACCATCCCCATACCCAAATTATCGGAGATATTGGTGTGGTTGTTCGAACGAGGTCGATGATTGAAGAATTCTCTCATTGCGCATTTGTCTCTACCATTGAGCCAAAGAACATCCAAGAAGCTTGTGAGGATAGCTCTTGGATAGTGGCAATGGAAGAAGAACTAATGCAATTCGAGAGAAATGAAGTTTGGGAACTCGTTCCTCTTTCAAGTGGTCACCAAGTTATTGGGACCAAATGGATTTTCAAGAACAAGACGGATGAGAGCGAGGTAATTGTTGAGTATTGGACTCCCCGGATTTGGTTTTGGATGATGAGCAAACATAAATAAATCGTGAACTAACACTTTGTGAGCGCAGTTATGGAGATCGTCGCCAAATTCACGTGAACATCCAAAGCGACGTCTCAAGACTTCTTAAAGCATGTATTCATATGCCTAAAGCTTCGTTGAAGCTTTTGGACCAACTTTGAAGTCATGAAGATTCGATCGAAGCTTTTGAAGACGGTTTGTCTAGATTTATATTTAGTCTTCTAGCTTTGTTCTTTAGAATGTTAAGCATTAAGTAGGTATTATCATTTAATCTTTATATCGCTCCTATCTTAGAGCTAGGATCTTAGTATAAGTCCATTCAAACTTTCCCGAAGCATCGCGCTTCGATTCGGGACTTCTTGTGCATGTTAGTTGGTTCAAGAAGAAGAACCAACCGACTAGATGGTGATCTAGTCTGTCGGAAAAGCTTCTTGGACCGACTAGTTTGTCTCCCAAATTCTAAGCTCTTTACTGTTCACAGTTAGTCGGTCTTAGTTGACTCACCGACCGACTAGCTGGTGAACTAGTCGGTCAGTGATGCTTCTTAGACCGACTAGTTGAGCTTTCCCTGTACATGCCTAGTTACTGTTTATCGTTAGTCGGTCTAAGAACGTTTGACGACCGACTAGTTGATGATCTAGTCGGTCAACATTTGTTCTTGGACCGACTAAATCAATTTGTATTCAGACTAATAGTTTTTGACTCTTAGTCGGTCTAAGTTAACTGACCGACCGACTAGTTGAGAAACTAGTCGGTCGGAAAGTCTTCTTGGACCGACTAGTTCTTTAGGTCTGAAATTTCATCTGTTCACTGTTCATCCTTTAGTCGGTTCATGTTGTTTCACCGACCGACTAGTTGATGAACTAGTCGGACAGTGGTTGTTCTTTAACCGACTAATTGCTCCAGATTTCCAACCGTTGGGAGTTGACCTAGCTCGATTTTGTGGGACCCTATAAATACAAAGCTTGGTCGTTTCTCTCTAGGTTAGAGCTGCTATTGAGAGCCTTATTCAGATTGAAAGAGTTAGAGATTGAAACTCATTTCCAAAGATCTCTTCCTCACAAGAAATCATTCTCTCCCTCATTTGAGATCTAGAATTCATCTTGAGAGAACTTTGTTCTTGTTGAGCCATCCAAGCTATTGCTTGATTCAAGTCTCCTATTCATTCCTAGGCACCCATTGCTGCTCATATTGGTGGTGCTAGGTCTTGGTGACTTCTCCTTCCTCAAATCCCTCCTTGCCCTAATTTGGTAAGAATACTCAAGGTATAGGGTTTGTGGTAAGTTGTTGTTTATTTCATATAAACTCTTTTATTGCTATTGATTCTCTCGGTTGTGAGAGAAGGTTGTGATCCCGGGTTGTGGGATTCACTATTGCTATTGATTGTATGATTTGATCTTGTGAAGGTTTTTCACAAGGTATTCATAGTGGAAATCTTGGGTTAGGGTTTCTAACCTAAGTATCCGGAGGGGATCCGGGTGTTCTGGGACGTAGGATCACCGGGTACAAGTCGGGGAGACTTGGGTGGATCCGAACCCATCATATCAATTGTTAGCATTGAATATTTGTTGTTGTAAATTTTAGCTTCCGCATTTGTTGGTAGTAGTTTGCACGATAATTAGGAATTATACTCATTGTTATTTTTAAAGTACTATTCATCCCCCCTCTAGTACTTGTGCACTAGCTTTCAGGGCATTACATTTGGTATCAGAGCCAGATACTAAGCTATGTCTGCCAACGACAACAAGACCGTGCGTCCACCTTCGGATTATAGCACCTTCAAGAACCGTGAAGGAGCTTCTTCGGTAATGTAAGGACATTCCTCAACGAGGCCTCCATTCTTCAACGATACCAACTACGGGTACTGGAAATACCGGATGGAAACTTTCCTCTGGAGTGCTTCACTATGGAGGACCACAATGAAGGAGTATGTCGAGCCCGCCGAAGAAGATTTCGAGAAATGGACTACCGCGGAGGTCGCCGCAGAGGTAAGCAATGCCAAGGCAATGAACTCCTTGCAATGCGCATTGGAGCCCGAGGACTTCAATAAGATATGCACATGTAAGAGTGCATATCAAATTTGGAACTCCCTCCTCATCTTACATGAAGGGACGAGTAGGGTAAGAGACTCTAAACTCGTTGTAGTTAATAAAGATTACGAGATGTTTCATATGCTACAGGGTGAGAAGATGAAGGAGTATTATGCTCGCTTCGTCGACATCATAAACGAGTTAGAGGCTCTCGGCAAAACCTACACCCAAAAGGAGAAATGTTCGAAGCTTATCGAAGGACTTCCTTCTAGTTGGGAAAAGCGTACCTTCGCCATCGAGGAAGGTAACGATATGAACAAGTATACCGTAGTTCAATTAATGGGTACTTTAATGTCATACGAGGTACGCAAGGATAGCAAGGTGAAGTTACAAGAGAAGATGAAGTCTTACTTGAACCAAGACGTGCCTAAGAAAAAGGCGATTGCGTTCAAGGCGGCTCCATCCACCTCTACCGATGACGAGGACTCAGAAGACGAAATGGACATGGAATCCATTGCCCTCATGGCAACGAAGTTCAATCGCTTCTTCCGAAAAGGTAACTTCAAAGGCAAATCTAAATTTACTTCTACTAACGCCTCTCCTCATTTGTGCTTTAAATGCAATAAGCCAGGACACATCAAAGCGGATTGTCCACAAAACAAGCAAAAGGAAAAGTGGAAGGCGCCGAAGTACGACAAATCGAAGAAGTATAAGAAAGACTACAAAAAAAGGATTTGTCGGTTTCACCGATTCCGAAGATGACTCTTCAAGCGGGGAGTCGGATGATATGAAAGTGGAGCAAGCGCACGTATGTTTCATGGCTAACGAGGAAAATGTTCAAGAACCCGCTTCCGATGATAGCGAGGGTGAAAGCGATGAGGTAACTATGGATGACCTTAGACTAGCTAATGAGCAAATATGGAATAGATATGCTAAATTAGTTGAACGATATACTAAGACTAAAGATGAGCTAGTTAGCATCCAAACCTCACCTAAAACTAGCATCACCAACAACGACACCGTTGTTGAAGAGTTAAGAAATGACATTATTAATCTCAAATCTAAACTTGAACATGTTAGCATCGAGGATTCGGATGAACATAAGATAGCGGATTTGACTTCTCAAATCTCGACTTTGAGTATTTAGAATGAAAATCTCAAGTCTCGTGTTTATGCGCTCACATCGCAAGTGTCCACTTTGGGTGCTTCGATGCATTCTCTCACCGAGAAATATGAGTGCACTATAGGCCGAATAAATAAATTCAATAAGGGTAAAGACCATTTGGATAACATCCTAAATGAATTACTTCCGGCCAATCACCACATTGGCTTGGGGTATACGATGGGGAGTTCATCCAAATCGGCCACTACCTTTATTCGGCCTACTTCCGATGCCTCACCGAGTGGGAGCAAACACTCTATTGGTAGTTCATCTACCAATGGTGCTTCCACTTCGCACACACCCTCTTTTGGAAAGAAACCCACTTTGGGTGGACCTCCAAAGAAGGGTCATGCTTACATGTACACAAATACCATGCCACGTAGGAACACACGTCCTACTCCATCGGCTCACTCATATGATGATTTCTATTCTACACATTCACGTGCACGTGCACAACATGTGAGACACCCTCACGCACGTGTTCCCTCACATGCATATGTTCACCCACATCGTCATATGAATAATTATCCATATGCACCATTTCATCATGTTCCTTTTACCTATCCACGACATGCATCACGTAGAAATCAACAAAGCATGCATGCTTCCAATAGGATTAAGGCTCCCAAAATATTCTCAATTTGGAGCCCAAAGGACACAAGTATGGATGAAAAACAAATCTACATGAATGATTATTTTTTGAATGTAGTGGATAATATTAATTATATTGGGAAGTCTAAGTCCAATTGGACTTGGCTTCCAAAGGTCTAACCTTTGAGGACCCAATGACCTTGGGTACCATGAAATGATATAATCATCTTTAGGTACTCAAGAAAAACAAACGGAGCAACAAAGTCAAATTTGGCTCCAAGGATGGGTGGATACTCGATATCGGGTGTTCAAAACACATGACGGGCGTTGCTCAATTGCTTTCTGGAGTGGTGCCCATTGCTAATGGGAACCGGGTAATCTTTGGAGGCAACGAGAGCGGAACCATCGTCGGTGTTGGTAAAGTGGGTAACCCATCTAAACCCTTAATTAGTGATGTCTATCTTGTTAATAGTTTAAACCACAATCTTATTTCAATAAGCCAACTTTGTGACAAAGGTTACAAAGTTAGCTTTGCGAAAGGATTGTGTCACATTTTTAATAATGTTAATAATGATTTATTATTTTCCGGCACACGCCATAAAGATATTTATATTTTGGATTTTCCTAAGTCATATGAACAATGTCTCGTTGCCAACACAAGTGAACAAGACTTATGTCATCGACGCTTTGGTCATGTGAACTTTGGAACACTTTTTAAGCTTTCAAAATTAAATTCCATTAAAGGTTTTCCTAAGCTTGTTTTTGAAAAGAAAAGTTTTTGTGACTCATGTCAACGAGGCAAGCTTCCTAAATCTTCATTTAAACCTAAGAAAAGCATTTCTACTAAACGGCCTCTAGAGTTATTACATCTAGATTTATTTGGGCCAACTAGAGTTGCTTCTTTAGGAAATGCTAGATATGGGCTTGTCATCGTAGATGATTTTTCGAGATTTACATGGGTATTTTTCTTATGTAATAAAAATGAAGCTTTTGAAAACTTCACAACATTTGTGAAGAAAGTACAAAATCTCATCGGAACCACCATTGTCACTATTCGTAGTGATCATGGAGGTGAATTTGAGAATGAGTCTTTCTCAAATTTTTGTGATGATCTTGGAATTACACACACGTTTTCCTTCCCTCGCGCACCCCCTCAAAATGGTGCTGTTGAGAGAAATAATAGAACGCTTGTGGAGTGTGCTCGCACAATGCTCGATGATAGCCAACTTGGCCATCAATTTTGGGCGGAAGCGGTACACACCGCTTGCTATGTGTTTAATAGAATACTTTTGAGGCCCGGCACCAAACAAACTTGTTATGAATTGTTGTTTGGTAGATTGTCTCAAGTTAAACATTTTCATGTTTTTGGTGCGAAATGTTTTATTAAAAACACTTATGAAAATTTGGATAAGTTTGATCCGAGATCGGATGAGGGGAAATTTGCTGGGTATTCCTCACGTAGCAGAGCCTACCGGATATACAACAAAAGATCCTCGACGATCGAGGAATCACTACATGTCTCTTTTAATGAAAATTTTATTCCTTCTAGAATTTCAAATGATGATGATTCAATGGATGTTTTATGTGATTCTATTGATAATTCTAAGTCTATTGATTCTATTGATTCTATTGATACTAACCCGACTAATGAGGTTGTTGAGAATGTTCCTAGTGATCAGGGAATTCCCAAACGGCTTCATACGGTTCGTGACCATCCCCATGAGCAAGTCATTGGCAATATTCATGATAGAGTCAAGACGAGATCGCAAGTCCACCACTTCGCCAATTGTGCCTTTGCCTCCTCGATTGAGCCAAAGATTATAAATGAAGCGTGCGAAGATAGTGCTTGGATCCTTGCCATGGAGGAGGAACTCATTCAATTCGAGAGGAATGAGGTATGTGAGCTTGTTCCATTGCCTTCGAAGAACAACACCGTTATAGGAACGAAGTGGATCTTCAAGAACAAAACCGACGAGAACCAAATCGTCGTCCGGAACAAGGCTCGGTTTGTAGCTCAAGGCTATCGACAAGAGGAAGGTATCGATTTCGAAGAATCCTTCGCTCTGGTAGCTAGATTAGAATTTATTAGATTATTGTTATCTTTTGCATGCCATAAAAATTTCAAACTATTTCAAATGGATGTAAAAAGTGCATTTTTAAACGGAGATGTCGTTGAGGAAGTTTATGTTTCTCAACCTCCGGGCTTTATTAATGAAAAATTTCCAAATCATGTTTTTAAACTAAAGAAAGCACTTTACGGTTTGAGACAAGCTCCTCGAGCTTGGTATGATCGCCTAAAGAATTTTCTTTTGGATTTGAATTTTAAAATGGGAGAAGCCGATTCTACACTTTTTGTTAAGCATTCGAATAATGATATTCTTTTAGCTCAAATTTATGTTGATGATATCATTTTCGGTGCTACTAATTTCGCTCTTTGCGAAGAGTTTTCTAATGTTATGAAGGAACAATTTGAGATGAGCCACATGGGTGAGCTCAAATATTTCTTAGGTCTCCAAATTTGCCAAATGAACGATGGAATCTTCATCCACCAAACGAAGTACACGGTGGAGTTGTTAAAGCGATTTGGAATGGAGAGTGCCTCAGGGAAAAAGACTCCAATGAGCACTACTACGCATCTTGATAAAGATACGTGCGGAAAAGATGTAGACATTCGTCTATATCGAGGTATGATAGGTAGTTTACTTTATCTTACTGCTAGTAGGCCCGATATTATGTTTGCCGTATGTATTTGTGCTCGTTATCAGTCTCAACCTAAGGATTCTCACTTAGTAGCAGTAAAACGTATTTTTCGCTATTTAAGTTACACATTAGACTTTGGATTACTTTATCCAAAATCTAGCACGTATGAGTTAGTCTCATATAGTGACGCAGATTATGCGGGATGCAAATCTGACAGGAAGAGTACTAGTGGCACTTGCCATTTTATAGGAAATTCTCTTGTCTCTTGGTTTTCCAAGAAGCAAAATTCCGTATCACTTTCAACCACCGAGGCGGAATACATTGCCGCCGGTGCTACATGTGCCCAGGTTCTTTGGATGAGACACACACTAAAGGATTTTGGTATACATTGTGATACTAGCCCTATCATGGTGGACAACCAAAGTGCCATTTGTCTTTCAAAGAATCCGGTGCACCATTTCCGTTCTAAACACATAGATGTCCGACACCATTTCTTAGATGATCATGTTGCTAAAAAGGACATCATATTAGTGTACGTTGAAACCCAGAAGCAAATCGTCGATATTTTCACGAAACCCCTAAAGGAGGACTCCTTTGTGCGGTTGCGTCGAGAATTGGAGATTATGGGTGAATCCGAGATATAGGATTCATTTTTATTCAATAATCTTGCATGCTATTCTATTTCGCTATATTTGTTCATGCTAGACTTATTGGATTCTTTCGGGATTTTTGTGAATTTCTGGAATTTATGCTCGAATTTACTCTTGAACGGCGTATTTAAGTTTTAGTATGATGATTTTTGAGAGTTGTACGATGTTTCGTCCAAGTGCATTTAGGAGAAAACTCATTTGTCTATTTTTGGACTCATCTAGTCGGTCTCAGTTCATCAACCAACCGACTAGATGCACATCTATTCGGTCAGCTAAAGAACTCAGACCGACTAGTTCAAGCTTATAATTTTTCCTTTGCTACTGACATCATTTAGTCGGTCCACGTTCACTTACCGACCGACTAGAATGAAAACTAGTCGGTCAGTACTTGAACTTTGACCGACTAACTCTAGCCCTAAATTTTTCGTCTGTCGACTGTTTCCACT
Organism: Scilla litardierei; assembly: GCA_030789695.1. Taxonomy (NCBI): domain Eukaryota; kingdom Viridiplantae; phylum Streptophyta; class Magnoliopsida; order Asparagales; family Asparagaceae; genus Scilla; species Scilla litardierei. Next base: position 118,494,576 of record CM061137.1, read on the forward strand.
TAGTCGGTTCAAGCTCATTGACCGACCGACTAGATTGTCATCTAGTCGGTCAGTGCTTGAACTCTGACCGACTAAGTGCTTAGGGACAGTCGTGTCTTTTTGCATTTCGACTGACTTAATCTCGTTTCTAGTCGATTTTTTCTCATTCTAATCGATCGACTCTCTCCTCTCCAGCTAAAAACCCCCAAACCCCGTTCAGCCCCTTCGACTTCCGATCGATCTCCGGCCGTTTTTCGGCCATTTCCGTCGATCTCCGCCGTCGATCTGCCTCCTAGGGTAATATCTCCTCCTCCTAGGACTCGTTTTCAGCTGCTAGGCTTCTATTCTAGGTCGATTTTCCTTCCTAGGGTTTCAGTTTCAGCTTATTTTCGATTTCAGCTTTAGGGTTTCGGATCTAGGGTTGTTTGATCTCGTTCTTGCGATTGTTTGCACTCGTTTTGTCACACTTATGGCAAAGACGAGAATCCCGATCACTCCCTCTGGCCCGTCCCATATGACTGTTGAGCCACACCCTAGGGATCCTTCGAAACCCAAACGCCGAACTAAAACAACCCAACCTTCATCGTCTTCGCCTCCTCTAAAGAAGCAGAGGACGACGACCGCCAAACCCAGTAGACGTTCTCAGTCTAGGAAGCCTATACTCCATACCCCCACTACACCATCTGATTCTGACACTGAGTTTAGACCCGAGGATGAGCCTAGCCGTAAGGAACCCACTCCTCCACTTCGTTCTAGCTCCCGTAAGCCTAAGGGAAAGGCTCCGATGCCAGCTGGTGGTGTCGATATCTCGCTATGTCGCGATGACCCTATGTGTCTAGCGGCATACGCCCGTATCGAACATTGCCCGCTGTTATTGGAGCATTTCGTTAAGTTCTCCGACTTCATTGGCTTAGCAGATCTTCTATCATATAGTGGACTCCTGGACTACCTTCGCTTTGACCCTAAGGTGAACCCTCGACCCTATCCTCGCCTGGTCAAACTTTTCTATGCGAACCGTACCCGGGGACAGTATGGTGAGACCCACTCCATCGAGACTACCGTCTTGGGGACTCCTATAGTCCTCACGACAGAAATCTTGGGGGAGTTGCTTGGTTGTTCGTCGTCTGGTCTCCTCCCGTCTGATATTTCAGTTGATGATATCTCTTCTTTAGATCAGTCTGTTCTCGCTGATATCTTCCATGTGATCCCTCCAGCTTTAATAGGTGTCCCATCGAAGTCATTCAAGCCGAATGCTTGGGTGCTTAATCTTATCCTGAAGTCGTGCTTACTTCCTAAGTACGGCTCATCTTCTCTGCCATCCCAGCCCTTCCTAAAGTTGATTTATGCTCTCTTCTTGGGTTGCGAGATTAACTGGGCTCGCATTATACTCGATAAGATGGATTCTTTCGAGTGTATTCGCAAGTCCATGAAATCCGTGCATCTCCCTTATCCTTGTCTGTTGAATTTGGTGTTTCGTCATTTCCACGTGCCTTTGCCTCCTAACAATGAGCGTCCACTTGGTCCTCCCCTGAACACGACGGCCGTCAAGAAATCTCTTGCGGCACTCCGTCACGTGCAGAGGACGACTCCTTCAGCTTCTCAGGGCACCTCTTCTGCAGCTGCTGCTCCTAGACCTCCCACCACACTTGATGATCTCGCTCGTTCTGTTCGTCGTCTCGAGTCTCGGTATGCTCGTACCGAGGAGATTCTGTGTCATATAGCTCGTGTTATTGGTGTTGAGGTCCCTCCTCCTGTTTCTGAGGATGAGGAGATGGATGATGATGAGATCGATGAGCTCGTTGATTCTCTTGCTCGTGGCGCTGAGGCCACTCCTGCTGCTGCTACCACATCCGTTGCTAGAGCTGCCACTTCTTCAGGTGCTCCAGAGTCTTCTGCTCCAGTGGATGAGTCTACTGCTGCTCCAGAGACGTCTGCTCCAGTTGACGTTCCTATTGGTGTCTCTGCCGTTGAGCCTGCTGTTGATGTTTCCACTCCTGCCCCGACGATTGCTTCTGTTGACACACCACTCCTCCCAGCAGAGCCTGGGTCCACTCCTTCGACTGGACCTACGGAGACTGCTGATCCTACCACTCCTTCTTGAGAGTCTGTTTGGAGGACTCTCCGATGCTCCTTGGATGATTCATCTTTTAGAGAGAGTTTTGGGTTAGGACAGGGTTGGTGGTGTTATTGATGTATTTGGATGTTTTGATGCTTGATGTCGATGTTGTGTCATTTTTTGGATGTATGTTGATGATGTTGATGTCGATGATGGATTTTGACATTTTGATGTTGATATAGTATGTGACATTTTGATGTAGTCAATGTATTTTGTGCCTTTGATTGTATGGAGTCGATGTATCTTTTGGTTGTACTAATGATGCTTCATATTTATATATACATCGTTGTTCTCTTTTACTTCGTTTTGCATATTTTATATTCGTTTTAATGTCTATGATGTTCAATTTCGTCGCTCGACAATAATGACTTGGTTAAAAAGAATTTATTTCTATGAAAACATAGAATTGTTTTCCATGCACTAATTTAACCAAAATGTTGAGATTGGAGAGCACGTTCCTTTACTCAATAAGTGAATTATATTTGGTATTTTGATGATTTCATTTTTTCGCTTTTGGATAATGGTCAATTTGGCACACCTTGATTTTCTTCACGTATTTTTTTCCTTGGTGTCTTTTGGACCATCGTCGTATTCTTCGACTCCCGATGTTGGATTTTCTTTAGCCTTGTTGTTGTCGTTGTATGCCCCACTCTTTTTGGATAATGCCAAAGGGGGAGAGATAGTAATAATGACAATGGCAAAATGAAAATTTAACTCTATTGTCCATGAATCTAATTTATTATGTTAGATTCAGGGGGAGTGAAGATATAAAAATGGATTACGTTCCAAAATTTCAATAATTGGATCATGTTTTATATCTCTCACTTCTGCTTGATGCGTATTATATTTATTTAATTTGGAATTAACGTGTCATCAATGCAGGGGGAGTAAGTATTTTACATTTGAATCATTATTTTTGATTATTATTTATGTTGGTTTGTCATCACCAAAAAGGGGGAGAATGTTGAGTATTGGACTCTCCGGATTTGGTTTTGGATGATGAGCAAACATAAATAAATCGTGAACTAAACTTTGTGAGCGCAATTATAGAGATCGTCGCCAAATTCACGTGAACATCCAAAGCGACGTCTCAAGCCTTCTCAAAGCACGTATTCATATGCCTAAAGCTTCGTTGAAGCTTTTGGACCAACTTTGAAGTCATGAAGATTCGATCGAAGCTTTTGAAGACGGTTTGTCTAGATTTATATTTAGTCTTCTAGCTTTGTTCTTTAGAATGTTAAGCCTTGAGTAGGTATTATCATTTAATCTTCATATCGCTCCTATCTTAGAGCTAGGATCTTAGTAGAAGTCCATTCAAACTTTCCCGAAGCATCGCGCTTCGATTCGGGACTTCTTGTGCATGTTAGTTGGTTCAAGAAGAAGAACCAACCGACTAGATGGTGATCTAGTCGGTCAGAAAAGCTTCTTGGACCGACTAGTTTGTCTCCCAAATTCTAAGCTCTTTACTGTTCACAGTTAGTCGGTCTTAGTTGACTCACCGACCGACTAGCTGGTGAACTAGTCGGTCAGTGATGCTTCTTAGACCGACTAGTTGAGCTTTCCCTGTACATGCCTAGTTACTGTTTATCGTTAGTCGGTCTAAGAACGTTTGACGACCGACTAGTTGATGATCTAGTCGGTCAACATTTGTTCTTGGACCGACTAAATCAATTTGTATTCAGACTAATAGTTTTTGACTCTTAGTCGGTCTAAGTTAACTGACCGACCGACTAGTTGAGAAACTAGTTGGTCGGAAAGTCTTCTTGGACCGACTAGTTCTTTAGGTCTGAAATTTCATCTGTTCACTGTTCATCCTTTAGTCGGTTCATGTTGTTTCACTGACCGACTAGTTGATGAACTAGTCGGTCAGTGGTTGTTCTTTGACCGACTAATTGCTCCAGATTTCCAACCGTTGGGAGTTGACCTAGCTCGAATTTATGGGACCCTATAAATACAAAGATTGGTCGTTTCTCTTTAGGTTAGAGCTGCTATTGAGAGCCTTATTCAGATTGAAAGAGTTAGAGATTGAAACTCATTTCCAAAGATCTCTTCCTCACAAGAAATCATTCTCTCCCTCATTTGAGATCTAGAATCCATCTTGAGAGAACTTTGTTCTTGTTGAGCCATCCAAGCTATTGCTTGATTCAAGTCTCCTATTCATTCCTAGGCACCCATTGCTGCTCATATTGGTGGTGCTAGGTCTTGGTGACTTCTCCTTCCTCAAATCCCTCCTTGCCCTAATTTGATAAGAATACTCAAGGTATAGGGTTTGTGGTAAGTTGTTGTTTATTTCATATAAACTCTTTTATTGCTATTGATTCTCTCGGTTGTGAGAGAAGGTTGTGATCCCGGGTTGTGGGATTCACTATTGCTATTGATTGTATGATTTGATCTTGTGAAGGTTTTTCACAAGGTATTCATAGTGGAAATCTTGGGTTAGGGTTTCTAACCTAAGTATCCGGAGGGGATCCGGGTGTTCTGGGACGTAGGATCACCGGGTACAAGTCGGGGAGACTTGGGTGGATCCGAACCCATCATATCAATTGTTAGCATTGAATATTTGTTGTTGTCAATTTTAGCTTCCGCATTTGTTGGTAGTAGTTTGCACGATAATTAGGAATTATACTCCTTGTTATTTTTAAAGTACTATTCACCCCCCTCTAGTACTTGTGTAGTAGCTTTCAGGGCATTACAGTAATCACAAGAAACAAAGCAAGGTTAGTAGCTCAAGGCTACCTGCAAGAGGAAGGTATTGATTTCGAAGAATCTTTTGCCCCCGTAGCTAGATTAGAAGCTATTAGATTACTTTTATCTTTTGCATCCCATAAGAATTTTAAACTATTTCAAATGGATGTTAAAAGTTCATTTTAAATGGGTTTGTCAGTGAAGAAGTATGTCTCTCAACCTCCCGGTTTTATTTATGAAAATTTCCAAATCATGTTTTCAAACTTAAGAAAGCGTTGTATGGGTTGAGACAAGCTCCTAGAGCTTGGTATGATCGACTCAAGACCTTTCTTTTGAATTTAGGTTTTAAAATGGGAGAAGTTGATTCTACACTCTTCTTTAAAGATAATGAAAATGACATTCTCTTAATTCAAGTTTATGTAGACGATATAATTTTTGGTTCTACTAACTTTAATCTTTGTCAAGAATTTTCCAAGTATATGAAGGATAAATTCGTGATGAGCCACATGGGAGAGCTCACTTATTTCCTTGGACTGCAAATTCGATAAATGGAGAATGGAACCTTCATACATCAGACAAAGTACACAGGGGAGCTTATTAAGCGATTTGGGATGGAATTGTCTTCAAGCAAAATGACTCCCATGAGTACTACTACCCATCTACACAAGGATGAGAGCGGAAAAGATGTAGCCATTCGTCTATATCGAGGTATGATCGGTAGCTTACTTTACTTAACTGCTAGTAGGCCCGATATCATGTTTTCCGTATGCTTGTGTGCTAGATTTCAAGCTAGACCTAAGGAGTCACACTTGATTGCGGTTAAACGAATATTTCGTTATCTCAATCAGTCTCTAGATTAGGGTTACTTTACCCTAAATCTAGCACATATGAGTTAATCTCATATAGTGATGCCGACTTTGCCGGATGCAAGTCCGATAGGAAAAGTACTAGTGGCACTTGCCATTTTCTAGGAAATTCCTTAGTTTCTTGGTTTTCTAAGAAACAGAATTCGGTATCATTGTCCATGACTGAAGCGGAATATATTGCCGCGGGTCTTGCATGTGCACAAGTCCTTTGGATGAGACACACTCTTAATGACTATGGTGTCAATTGTGATACCTGCCCTATCATGGTTGATAACCAAAGTGCTATATGTCTTTCCAAGAATCTGATACATCACTCCCATACCAAACACATAGATGTGAGACACCATTTTATAAATGATCATGTAGCTAAGAAGGACATCATCTTAGAGTACATTGAAACCTGTCACGGCTACTTCCCGTTGTACGTATTTTCATATGTGTCCCTTTTATGTATTGGTTTGTGTGTGTGTTTTCGCACTTTGATTTTATTATTTATTATCCGTAGTTTAGACTCGCGATTGGACCCCGTATTCACGACCCTCTCGGAGACGAGATCGCTCCGATATTTTCTTTTTGAATTTTTTGGACGTCAGGTGACCGATGTGCTATATTATTACTTATTAGAAGCATTGTTGTGTATAAATATTGAATAGCTAAGTTCTGGGTGTTTCCTCTTCCAAAACAAATTCGTTTTTGTTAAATTTCTTTTAAATCCTAATCTAATGACCTGGGAAACCAAACCTTTTTAGCATCTAAACTATTATAAATCCCATTAAATCTATATCCTAAACCGTACCCCCTCTATCTTGTAACCGAATCCCTCTATCACGCAAACACCCACGTTTCCTCTCCCTCGTCTTTCCCCTACAAACCTAACCTAGGTCTAATTTTTCAGCCGCACAAATTGAACCATACCCACCTACAAGCAACCACCTCCCCTAGCTCTTCCTCTAAAACAGTAAGACCCTAGCCCTAGCTCCCTACACTCTCTCGCAATGACTATAGCAGTCTCACCCTCACCAACATGCGTCCGCCAATGAACCCTGGGTGCCGTTCGTCCCCGCCCCATGTCCGACAAGCGCCACACCACCCATTCGCCATCTCCTTCCACCATCGCCCTGCCATTCCCTCGCCGTACGCCTCCTCCCTCTGTCGACTAATACGTGCCCGAAGTCTTCACGAACCCAACCGCCCACTCAAACGCTCCGCCACCTACTGCCGCTCGCTGCAGCCTCAGGCTCTACCGTAACTGCCCCTCCAACGAGTCCGAGCCCACACCCGCCCTCCGCCATTCTCCCCTGTCTTTCCTCCCCTTCCTCTGTTCGAAACAGGGTATTCCAGCCCTTCACCCCGCAGCCTCCCCACACCTCTGGCCACCCAGCGACTCCCCTCGGGCCGAATGTCTCTCCGGCCTTTTCCGTGCGACAGCCCTCCTCATCCACTCTGGTTGTCGCATGACAGTAGAACCTCACCTTCCCTTCTCCTAGCTTCGGATCCGGCATCCCCTCCCCCAGGTCGTCGGCGTCGGACCCCCTCAGAGCCGCCCAGCATCCCCGGTCCCCGGTCCTTCCATGGCCTCGCATATCCCAGTGCCTCGATGGTGATGTCGAGGGCTCGATGCAGCCACTGCGAAGGGAATCGAGTACGGGTCTTCGACAGCTGCAAGAAATGTTTGTTGCCCTTATTCGGTCATTTGGGTCCAAGGGCTATGCAACGAGGGGATTGGAAATCCTTGATGCAATGGAAAATTGAAATTGGATATCCGCAAGGATTGGCTGGTTCTCGTTGAGGAGTTGGTGAGGAATCAATTTTTGGAAGATGCGAATGCTGTATTTTTGAAGGGGGCTAAGGGAGGATTGAGAGCCACTGATGACCTTTATGATCTATTAATTGAAGAGGACTGTAAAGCTGGGGACCATTCGAATGCTTTGACCATTGCGTATGAGATGGAAGCTGCAGGAAGACTGGCGACCACATTTCATTTTAATTGTCTTCTCAGTGTGCATGCCACTTGTGGAATACCTGAAATAGCTTTTACCACATTTGAAAACATGGAATATGGGGGTGAAGATTTCATGAAACCTGATACGGAAACATATAACTGGGTAATTCAGGCATATACTCGAGCAGAATCGTATGATAGATATAATATGTTTTTTTGCGACCCGTTACCGTTTTCGAGCTAACGCTGTTACCTTACGCGATACCAGAATCCAAACCCTGACGTCGCTACCCGGTGTCAGTGTAGCTCTCGCGTCGTGTTAAGGTATACCTGAACCGTAGGAACTCACACCCGCATGTTAACAAGATAAAAACTGTAATCTTATTGTGTTGGTTAATTCACTAATTGATGATAATGAATACGGGACTGTAGGTTGGTTTGATGATTGGTGATTGAGCACATAGAAAGTCCTGGACCTCTCTGATCTGTGATTGCAGCACGTCTCTTTCAGGCAAGTGATACTTGCCAGTAAATGTTTTAGGCCATGTTTTTAGGCCAATTCGTTTGTTAGCGTAAAAGAGACTAGACAGTGAAATGATAGCTGCCTAGACGCCTTTTTGATCTAGTTTGACAACGAAACTAGATCCGACACCACTCTTGATCTAGCTTGACAACGAAGCTAGATCCGACACTTTTACTTGCTTTCATTCATGCTGCCATGTCATGTTTAATTTTTAATTAACTGTACGCACTTTAACTGTTCATCTTAAATGTCATGTCATGCATCATATGTTCTTTGTGATTGAGTAGCACATGCTACAAATTTTATTGCTATTGAGGCTAGGCACCTGCTTTGCGGGCACAACCCTATGTCAAAAACACTTTCTGGCTCGTGATCCAGAAGATGGGCGCCAGTCCATATTGAGAAACACTTCCTGGACTCGTGATCCAGAAGCGAGCTCACGTACTTGGGAAACCAAGGCTCGATACACGTGGGAGGGGTAGGGTTAAGCGACCACTCAGTGTAGAAGTATGCCAGATCAGCAACTTCAGCTTTAAGGCATAAACCCTGTACACAATGTGAAATGATAATGATCGTGACTCGTGAATTAATGTTTTCCGTAGTTTCTGCTAATACGTGCATGCATGTCATCATGTCATCTTTAACTGTTGCATTCTTAAATGTCATGTCAACTCATTTCATTATTTTAGAACTGCTATTCGTCCTTTTATTATTTGTATCCTTGCACAAAAGTTCTCCGTTTTCTTTTGGGAGACTTTTGCTGACATGTGCCCTTTTCTCTTTGGGTGTCACATGTCAGTTTTTGAGCCTGACTTAGTTGCAGAGGACGACAGGTTGCTGACATTCAGTTCGAGGATTCTGTTCCCACCCTTAGTCTCAGCCGGTGACTCTCTTTCAGTTGTTGTTACCTTCTTAGTAGCGGTTGTTAGGTTGTTAGGTGCGCAGCACCATTACTCGTTGTAGTTTCGGCCATGCTTTAGGCCTATTGTTCAGACTTGTACTTTTGTGACTGCTCTGTGATGTTGGAATAATTTTCTGGATGTTGGTGGATGTTTTCTTTTATATCTGCTTTACCAATATTATTGTTGTTGTTTCGTCGCAATGCAAAGGACCTGCTACGATTTGAAATTTTTACAGACGCTCAACAGACTGCAGCTTCACAGCTCCACGTCTGAGCGGACCTCCTCACGTCTCGCCTTCCATAATAGGGAAGCGGGACGTGACATGTTTTGTTGGTGGCCCATGCAGGTCCTCTTTGCATCTGCAAAATATCGGAACAACAATAATGATAATCAACATCCAATTAAATATTCGGAACATCCAAGTCATGATTAAGTCTGATCTGAATATTTTCCTGTCTTAGATGGTAGGAAGACTTAGGTAGATGTCCAGGTTTGATAGTCAGATCCTTCGTCAAGATTAAGTTGTACTCGTCTTAGGTTGCCTTAGCAGTCTCTCAGCCAGCCCTGACCATATTAGACTTCTAGAGCTTCTCTTTTAGCCATTCGATTGAGTCCAACAATTTTGGGCCCAGCAGAACGTAATCTTGATTTCTCTTAGGACCCTTCCCTGATACCTCCATTACAGTCTAGTTCATTAGAGAGTCATAGTGTTAAGTTCCTCTTGATCTCCCACCGACTCGATAATTAGAACCCCTGATTCTATCATTTTCCCTGATCATTACACTTCTGGGTTATCGACCGTAGAAATCCCATTGTAGCTTTTCATGAATCGTATCCTAGGCGTATTCATCACGCGATTATATTCCTTGCCCTCGATACATGTGATCGCTTCCCGACGATTATTGTTAACTTTTCGAATCTTCTCCGTTGCGAATCTCGATTCTTCGAAAGTTATTTTCAATTTTCCGTATCAAAAGTTTTCACTCAGTGTAAATTTTGTTTTTTTAAACCCCCTTCCTATATATTTAAATTCCTTATTTTTCGATTGAGTTAAAATACTTTCTTAGATTTTGAAGTCGTCTTGGTTGAAAATTTTTATTACTATCTCGAGACCATTTTCTAACCTATATCTATCGTACTTCGGTTTTAAAAACTTTATTACCATTATGATAATTCGATATATCAATTTTTCCCGTCTATATTACTAAGTATATTATTTTTAACCACTTATTGTACATACTTTTTTAATATTCTTCTAAACTAAATAGAACTTCGATATTTTTTACATATCAGTTCTAAGTTCATCGTCCTCATATTTCAAAATCCTTGTGTAAATCTATTCTCATTTGCAAACCAATCATTACCTCACCCTACTCATTATTTTCTTCGCCTAAAATTTTTCCTTGTTTTCAAATTTTACCGTCTACTCGCTATTTCTACGTATCTTCATAAGAATAGATATATTGGATATCATATTTTACACATGACTCTCGTTCGCCTATTTAATTATTTAGAGCAATATTTTTGTCTCACCCAACCAACTATCTCCTTATCCTCACCTTATCTGAACCCGTTCTTTTTGATCTTGTTTCGTTACGCTATTTGATCTTGGTTTTCTTCCTCTTGCTTAGTCATCCTACTAGTGCTTGTCGTTGCTTATGTCAACTCTAGTTAGTAGTGAGCCCTTTGGTTTTTACGATGTAGTCGTGGTGCGTGTATATAAGTTGAGTGTGTGGACTCGTGTGTGTGAACCCTGGCGTATCACTCACGTATGAGTGTACTCCTGTAGTATATTAATGTTTGCCTCTTGTGTGATATATACATACTCAGTGTTATTCATGAGATATATGAAGTTTTTTTTGACAGGTAAGATGGAATCTTTTTTAATCTCTAAAAAATATTCACAAGTACAAGCTAAGAAACTCCAATTCATGAGTAGAGTGAGGGGGGAGCGGACACTAGCGTCGTCACCCCCTACAAACTACCAATGGACTGAAAGTATCTAGCTAAGAAAAAATAAAAGCCGAAAATAAAAGATTTACAAATTAGCCGTTATCAATAAATCCCCAATTGGAGAAGTGGGTCACTGCTGAGGGTTGGTCCCTATCAAGGTCTCAGAGAGCAACATGCACATCCCCAGCAATATCGTCAAAAAGTGATGTCTTTCCCATGGTTTTGCCCTCAAAAATCCTTTTGTTCCGTTGCCGCCAAATGTGCCATACCATGGAAGCCAATGCAGTTCTTGCAAGCACCCCCACACAATCTGATTTATTATATAGAGAGTGGATAAGGTCCCCAATACCTGTGAGAGAGTAGGGTATTGCTCCTATATACCCCAGCTTAAGAAAGCTCCTGTCAAGGATATAGCGAGAGTAAGGACACTCAAAAATAGGTGTGCTGAAGTTTCGGCCACATCATCATTGCAAAGGACACATGAATCATTTGTAATTATTCCCCATCTAGCCAATAGATCCTTGGTCGGAAGCTTGTTTCGAAACGCCCTGAGAAGTGTAAGGCTCATTTTCGGTACATATTTGGGGAACCATACTATACTGTGGTATGGGAAAGCCGGACCCAAGTCACGGATCCCCTCCTATGCCGCACGGAAGCAAAAGCCGCTCCCAGGAGCCCAGCTCCACTCATCGAAGCCAGTTTCCAGCTTAATAGGCCGCAGGATTGAAAGCAAAGGACGGATTTCGATGGCAGCTATCCAAGACCCTCCATCCCAATAATCCTTGACAATGGTGTTGCCAGCATTCGGTGGGGGAGTACAAATGCGAGAGGTCCACACGGGTGCCAATTGTCGTACCAAAAAGAGGTTAAGGCATCGTTTTTGACGGTTCTCTTGATAAGCTTTTGTGAAGAGTTACAATGCTTAAGAAGAAATTTCCATGTACCTGATTGGGATGGTCTTGGGGTAGTTGTGTAAAACCCGCAATCTACAGAGTTATATTGACTGCGCATAAACCGGGCCCAAAGCCCATCAGAAGCAAGTAATCTCCATGTCAGCCTTACCCCAGACGCTATATTAAGATCAGTGAGGGTCCTAAGTCCAACCCCCCTTCCTTCTTAGGTCGACATAAATCCTTCCATGCCCAGATGTGTTGATTACCCCAAATGAACTTCCTGCAAGCAGAATTTATGGCTCGTATGACAGATGTTGGGATATTGTATGCCTGTATCCAAAAAGCCAACATACCATAGATCACTGAGCGCACTAGTTCGATTCTTCCAGAAGTGGAGAGCAATGTAGAAGACCAACCCATAAGCCTTTTTTTGCATTTTTCAAGCAACAGTCCAAACATAGGTGCCTTTGTGTACTTGGAGGATAGGGGTAAGCCCAAATAAGTGGTAAACGAAGAGACCATTTTGATTCCAAGCTGTTCAGACAAATCTCTAGGATTACGCGTACCTTTGCTGAAAATAGCGGAACTTTTATCCCAATTAATATGAAGCCCAGTATAAAGATTGAAGGTGAGCAGTAAGTCTTTTAGCCCATTGAAGAAATGGCGGTTGGCTCGACAGAAGACCAATAGGTCATCTGCAAAGAGGAGATGGGATAAAGATCCGGTACGTTTCATTGGGAGGATGGATCGAGATGCTTCAGCGCGAGCCATGAGCAGAGAAAATGCTTCCATAGTAAGGACAAATAGGTACGGGGATACTGGGTCACCTTGACGAAGCCCCCTGTTAGACATAAAGTAACCTTCAGGGGAGCCATCAATTAACACAGAGAAAGACGGAGTGGAGATACATTCTGAAATCCAGCTGATAAACCTGCTCCTGAAGCCCATCTGGTGAAGCATGAAAAGAATGAACTCTCTGTTGACACTGTCAAAAGCCTTACGAAGATCCAATTTAATGCAACTTCTGGAACCAATAGGGTTGCTGAAATCTCGGATCTGCTCATGGGCAATAAGGGTACAATCAACAAGGAGTCTGTCTTTCAAGAAAGCAGCCTGGTTAGGAGAAATCAGCTCATTGATAGCCCTCTTCAATCTATTGCAGAGGACTTTACTACTAATTTTATAGATAACATTACAACACGATATCGGCCTGTAGTCCCCTAAGCCAGTAGCATTATTGTTTTTAGGCACCATAGTCAAGTGCATGTGCTAGATTCTGAATTGCCGAATTATGCCTTTCTTGAGCATTCTGGTCAGTATCCAGATTGGGAATACTTTGAACCTTTTCAAGTTCAGTTCGGCAAGTATTAACATCAATATTATTCCTACATTCAGAGGCCCAGTTCTTCAACGTCATTTTCAAGTGTTTAAGCTTGCCTACTAGCATATACATTGGAGACCTATGATGTGAACCTTCCACGCATTCCACACAGTCATGAAAGCCAGGATAGGTAGACCAGGAGTTATAAAATCTGATAGGCTTAGGGAGGGATGTTACCTTATGATGTAGATAAATTACCATTCCAGGGTGATCACTAGTACCAGAACCAATGTATTCATAGTATGTATTAGCCAGCATACTCATCCAAATAGTGTTGCACAGGACACTGTCTAAACAAGCTGAGATACGCATATGGCCGACGCGCCTGTTGCACCACTATAGATTATGGCCCACACTCTTGAGCTCTATGAGTTGACTGCACCCCAGAGCTCGATTGAAAGCATCAATAGCATTACGGTCAATAAGGCGACCCCCTTCTTCTCATTGGAACTTCGGACGCAATTGAAGTCTCCTCCGACGACCCAAGGCAGCGTATAGAATCTGGAAGAGTCAGCATGTAGCTCAGTCCAGAGAGGCAATCTTGCATTTGCTTGGTTGAAACCATATATGACCGTTAGTGCCATAACAAATCCGGCAGAGTTAGAAAAAAGTGAGGAAATGTGTTGAGGAGATGAGGAGATTTCCCTGCTGCTCCAGATAGTAGTGTTGTAGAGAAAAACAATTCTTCCACCTTGCAATGATGTCTATTATCCATGCTGTCCCATTATTTGCTAAAACATTTAATGATCTTCCCACCGTTGCTGATTTCCACCTTCGTTTCCAGCAAATATACAATAATGGCATTGCATTTGCGCAGATTATGCTTTAGGTCAGCTCTACGTATAGGGTTATTTAAACCACGTGAATTCCAGATGTATATAGACATACGTAAGGAGGGTGGAGGATCCAGACCTGCTTTAATTCGGGCTGCCCAAGCGACGAGAGCTTCGTCTAACTGAGCTAGGGCTGACATGTACTGATTTCGGCTTACGCTGCACAGAGGATTCTTGCAAGGAAGTCTGCTCATTAATCCATTCCATATTAGGCGCACTCCATTCAGATGGCAGGTCCATCTCTACAGTGGGATGCAGGAGCGAAGGGTTGGGCGTATGGGAGGAGAGAATGGAAGATCCAGACGCAGGGGTGTTGGTGCACACTGGAGCAGGAGTAGAGACGCCAATCTTCACAGGGATGATATTAAGTTGACCGGAAATGCCATCCACTGGCGTTACAATGCTGCACTCTCCCCTTTCAAAAATGGCCTGGATTCCATCTCCAGAGACTGCATTGCTACTTGTTGGGTACACCGGAGTTGGGAGTTTGGGAGGTAAGTCTTGGATAGCACCAGAGGGAGAAAGGGAAACTCCCACCTGTGATACATCCGCATTGGGGTCCTGCAAGCTTACACCCAGAGTTCCAGCCGCATCAACCAGGCTACCCTCTAGAATTTCGCCCTCTTCAGAAGACCTAGCCAGAGATACCCCAGGTGGAGCCAAATGTGATATGCCTTGGGCAACCGAAGCACTAGGTTCATTGCTATTGTGAATAGTAGAAGTAGAAGTAGAAGTATGGTCTTCTATTTGGATTGAAGGGCACTCTGTAGCAGCCTTCTTCACTGAGCATTGGGAGTTGATGTGACCAAAACTGGTGCATTTATCACATCTGGGCGGTTCGCCCTCATATTTAATATTCACTGCTAGCGAAGTACCATCCTCCAGATCAACCACAACCTGTCTAGATAAGGGTCTAATAGCTTCAACCTCTACGAGGCATCTGGCATATAAAATGCAGTCAAGGTTTGCAGTAGCACGATCAAGACATATGGGCGTACCAACACCACTAGCCACAACATTCAATATATCCAAACTCCACATGTGCAAGGGTAGGTTATGGATTTGGATCCATACCGGGACCGCAGTTATAAATTCTCGGTCATGCTTTATTATTTGGCTCCAGCGCTGAAGGACGACAAGGCGACCGTCAAACAGCCATGGCCCCCCCATGGAGAATAGCTTCGCAATCTTCACCCTTTTCAAAGCGGAAGTAAAAGAAGCCATTTTCTTTAGAAAATATCTGAAGCACTCCTTTTAGTTTCCAACGGCGATCAGTCCACGCCTTGATTTGACCGTAGTAAGGTATGTCACCCAAAACATAACCCACCAGAGAGTTTCTCCATCTAGTTGCACCTGTCTCGACCATAGAATTTGTGATCTTAACTTTAGCAATACCATTTTCGTCAAACGAAGGAGGAATGTGCTTCATTACAAGCAGATCATCATACTTTCGCCGTGCCGAGCAAATATCAACCCATGATCTTTTCCCCGCCTCAGGGTTAATGAGAATCGGTGCTTGAGGTCTAACAGGCAATTTGTCAAGCACATGACAGGCAGTCGCAATATTCTCTTGGGGTTGGATGGGTGGCCTGTCATTGCGTTGCTGAGAGATGTTACGTGGACGCGCCGCTGCAAATCCCCCCATCACGTCCGTTTCTGCCCCGAAAATCCCCAGAGTGATCTGGATACCTGTCCGCTCTCTTCTTCGCATGAACCACCTTATGCCAACCCACATTCGCAGTATGAACTTCAGAAAGTGAACCCTTACCCTTGTCACCAGTATCGACCGCCGGAGCCTTAGGAATTTTGCTTGAAACCCACTGCCAACCCTCAATTACCTCCGATCCTGTAGACTTGCCTTCAGACCCCCCTCCTGTGGTGAGGTTGACGCCAGAAAGCCCAACCCTAGAAAGGTCCGCCGCCGTCGAATTGCCTTCTCCGCCATTGTCGCTCGCCATTTTTGGGTATTCAATATATATAGATTGTGGGTATCTTAGAGATATATGAAGTTGTATGAATGATAGTGTTTATATATAAGTGTGTGGATAGCTATACCACTTTAGGAATGTCTGTATATATATTGGAAATTGTATTGGAGTATATACTAGTAGCGTATATAGTTTGAAGATACTTGTAGATGCTTGAAATAGTATATTAGTAAGTCATGGGTATGTTAAGTGTAATGATAATAGGTGTACTATAGTTAAGTCAGTAGGCATATTATATAACCTATATGTTAGTACGTGTGAGTGTGTGCTCGTGCGTAGATATGTACTGTGCTTAGACGTAAGTAGTTATGTATTTGCTGCATGAGTATGTGTGATATACGTATGGTAATAGGATTATAATTTTGTTTGGTATTGCATGCCTTTATGGAATGTTGTGTGTAGTATATTGATTATAAGGAGGTATACACGATTATTGTATGTCGTGGCTTTGCATGGGTAAGTATATGTAGTAGTGTATTGATTATATTTAATATTGCTATGGCGTAAATATATTACATGTATGTGGCTATCCGATGAATGCATGTATTAGAGATTGCACTATAATTATATGTGTGCTGATATTTGTCATATTATTATAGGGTATAAAGTAATTGAATTGTGTGGGTGTTACCTGACTAAATATTAAGTGTGGTTGATATTATGGTATGTGAGTGGTTATGTTGGTAAATACATATACACACATATAGATATATTGGAGTGTTGTGTTTGTGTAGGTATGAGTATCATGTTATGTATATAGAGTATTCTGATATGGGTTTTGAGTCTCAGTCAAGCTTGAGTGGGTATACTCTAAGTATGTTGTTACGTACGTTTGTGGTTGTGTGTAGTACCATGAATATAGTGATGGATGATGTATGTATAGTGATAGGTTGTGCCTGGTTGTGTTCGTACATGGTTGTGGGTGACTATACCATTATATAGTTACAAGTATTGGCCATGTAGTATAGTTAATTACTAAGGTTTTCCATGTTTGATGTATATCCGTTAGCTAAACTAGGTGTGTAGTTGTGCTAAGTATATAGTGGTATGAGTGGTATGTATGAATGGTAAATTAGCGTGTGTGGGTGTGCATTATGCACGGGTAAGTATGTGCTTAGTTATAGGAAATTGTGGCTATGGTAAGTGTGGTGTGTCTTGAATATGGTTATAGGACTGTATGTGATGTGAATATATATGGTGAAGTATCTGTGTGCATTTGAATAACTATATATTTGTGAAATTATAGTAATGGTGAATGTATGTTAGATATAGTAAACCTGATTTAATAATGGGTGGTGTGATTATACGTGTTGATGTGTTTGGTGTTGGATGTATACTAGGAGATATAGGGAGTAGTATATCCATGCTTGTTCGTTCATAGGTAGTTATATGTACGTAAGTGCTATGATTGTATTTATTAGTGAGAAATTATTTTCATGTAAGTATGAGAGACTTGGTTATGTTATAGTGTGTGATAGCTATATAGGGGATGTACGTGACTACATGAATGATTGAAGTATGTGTATGAATTTGACTGCCTATGATAGGTATAAGTATAGAGTGTGCATATGTATACATGTTTGTAGTATTAATGTTGACTAACTAGTGCATACATAAGCACTTAACTATACATGGTTTGAGTTATAGTGTGATGTGATTGAGGTAGTTACTAGAGTGGCTAGGTATCTTTATAGTTAGAAAGTCCAAGGACGGACTTTATTCAAAGGTGGGTTGAATGTCACGGCTACTTCCCGTCGTACGTATTTTCATATGTATCCCTTTTATGTATTGGTTTGTGTGTATGTTTTCGTACTTTGATTTTATTATTTATTATCTGTAGTTCAGACTCGCGATTGGACCCCGTATTCATTACCCTCTCGGAGAGAGATCGCCCCGATATTTTCTTTTTGAATTTTTTGGACGTTGGGTGACCGATGTGCTATATTATTACTTATTAGAAGGATTGTTGTGTATAAATATTGAATAGCTAAGTTCTTGACGTTTCCTCTTCCAAAACAAATTCGTTTTTGTTAAATTGCTTTTAAATCCTAATCTAATGACCTGGGAAACCAAACCTTTTTAGTATCTAAACTATTATAAATCCCATTAAATCTATATCCTAAACTGTACCCCCCTCTATCTTGTAACCGAATCCCTTTATCATGCAAACACCCACGTTTCCTCTCCCTCTTCTTTCCCCTACAAACCTAACCTAGGTCTAATTTTTCAGCCGCACAAATAGAACCATACCCACCTACATGCAGCCACCTCCCTAGCTCTTCCTCTAAACAGTAAGACCATAGCCCTAGCTCCCTAGTCTCTCTCGCAAGGACTATATCAGTCTCACCCTCACCACCATGCGTCCGCCAACGAACCCTGGGTGCCGTTCGTCCCCGCCCCCGTCCGACAAGCACAACACCACCAGTTCGCCATCTCCTTCCACCATCGCCCTGCCATTCTCTTGCCGTACGCCTCCCCCCCTCCGCCGACTGATACGTGCCTGAAGTCTTCACGAAC
The DNA here is from genome assembly GCA_030789695.1 of Scilla litardierei. Taxonomy (NCBI): domain Eukaryota; kingdom Viridiplantae; phylum Streptophyta; class Magnoliopsida; order Asparagales; family Asparagaceae; genus Scilla; species Scilla litardierei. Next base: position 118,513,154 of record CM061137.1, read on the forward strand.
CCAACTGCCCACTCAAATGCTCCGCCACCTGCTGCCGCTCGCCGCAGCCTCAGGCACCGCCGCAACCGCCCCTCCAGCGAGTCCGAGCCCACACCCGCCCTTTGCCATTCTCCCCCATCTTTCCTCCCCTTCCTATGTTCGAAAAACAGGGTATTCCATCCCTTCACCCCGCAGCCTCCCCACACCTCAGGCCACCCAGCGACTCCCCTCGGGCCGAATGTCTCTCCGGCCTTTTCTGTGCGACAGCCGTCCTCATCCATGCTAGTTGTCGCATGACAGCAGAACCCCACCTGCCCTTCCCCTAGCTTCGGATCCGGCATCCCCTCCCCCAGGTCGTCGGCGTCGGACCCCCTCAGAGCAGCCCAGCAGCCCCGGTCCCCGGTTCTTCCACGGCCTCACGTATCCCAGTGCCTCGATGGCGATGTCGAGGGCTCGATGCAGTCACTGCGAAGGGAAACGAGTATGGATCTTCGACCACTGCACGAAACATTTGTTGCCCTTATTCGGTCATTTGGGTCCAAGGGCTATGCAGCGAGGGGATTGGAAATCCTTGCTGCAATGAAAAATTGAAATTTGATATCTGTAAGGCTTGGCTGGTTCTCGTTGAGGAGTTGGTGAGGAATCAATTTTTGGAAGATGCGAATGCTGTATTTTTGAAGGGGGCTAAGGGAGGATTGAGAGCCACTGATGACCTTTATGATCTATTAATTGAAGAGGACTGTAAAGCTGGGGACCATTCGAATGCTTTGACCATTGCGTATGAGATGGAAGGTTCAGGAAGACTGGTGACCACATTTCATTTTAATTGTCTTCTCAGTGTGCAGGCCACTTATGGGATACCTGGAATAGCTTTTACCACATTTGAAAACATGGAATATGAGGGTGAAGATTACATGAAACCTGATACGGAAACATATAACTGGGTAATTCAGGCATATACTCGAGCAGAATCGTATGATAGATATAATATGTTTTTCTTCGTGACCCGTTACCATTTCCGAGCCGACGCCGTTACCTTACGCGATACCGGAATCCAACTCCTAACGTCGCTACTCGACGTCAGTGTAGCTCTCGCGTCGTGTTAAGGTATACCTGAACCGCATGAACTCACACCTTCATGTTAACAAGATAAAAACTGTAATTTTATTGTGTTGGTTAAATCACTAATTGAAAATAATGAATACGGGACTGTAGGTTGGTTTGATGATTGGTGATTGAGCACATAGAAAGTCCTGGACCTCTCTGATCTGTGATTGCAGCACGTCTCTTTCAGGCAAGTGATACTTGTCAGTAAATGTTTTAGGCCACGTTTTTAGGCCAATTCGTTTGTTAGCGTAAAAGAGACTAGACAGTGAAATGATAGCTGCCTAGACGCCCTTTTGATTTAGTTTGACAACGAAACTAGATCCGACACCACTCTTGATCTAGCTTGACAATGAAGCTAGATCTGACACTTTTACTTGCTTTCATTCATGCTGCCATGTCATGTTTAATTTTCAATTAACGGTACGCACTTTAACTGTTCATCTTAAATGTCCTGTCATGCATCATATGTTCTTCGTGATTGAGTAGCACACGCTACAAATGTTATTGCTATTGAGGCTAGGCACCTGCTTTGCGGGCACAACCCTATGCCAAAAACACTTCCTGGCTCGTGATCCAGAAGATGGGCGCCAGTCCATATTGAGAAACACTTCCTGGACTCATGATCCAGAAGTGAGCTCACGTACTTGGGAAACCAAGGCTCGATACACGTGGGAGGGGTAGGATTAAGCGATCACTGAGTGTAGAAGTATGACAGATCAGCAACTTCAGCTTTAAGGCGTAAACCATGTACACAATGTGAAATGATAATGATCGTGACTCGTGAATTAATGTTTTCCGTAGTTTTTGCTACAACGTGCATGCATGTCATCATGTCATCTTTAACTGTTGTATTCTTAAATGTCATGTCAACTTATTTCATTATTTTAGAACTGCTAGTCATCTTTTTATTATTTGTATCCTTGCACAAAAGTTCTCCGTTTTCTTTTGGGAGACTTTTGCTGACATGTGCCCTTTTCTCTTTGGGTGTCACATGTCAGTTTTTGAGCCTGACTTAGTTGCAGAGGACGACAGGTTGCTGACGTTCAGTTCGAGGATTCCGTTCCCACCCTTAGTCTCAGCCGGTGACTCTCTTTCAGTTGTTGTTACCTTCTTAGTAGCTGTTGTTAGGTTGTTAGGTGTGCATCACCATTACTCGTTGTAGTTTCGACCATGCTTTAGGCCTATTGTTCAGACTTGTACTTTTGTGACTGCTCTGTGATGTTGGAATAATTTTCTGGATGTTGGTGGATGTTTTTTTTATATCTGCTTTACCATTATTATTGTTATTGTTTCGTCGCAATGCAAAGGACCTGCTATGATTTGAAATTTTTATAGACGCTTATCAGACTGCAGCTTCACAGCTCCACGTCTGAGCAGACCTCCTCACATCTCTCCTTCCATATTAGGGAAGCGGGGCGTGACAAAACCCAAAAACAAATTGCCGACATCTTCACTAAACCTCTTAAAGAAGATTCATTTGTGAGGTTGTGTGGAGAATTAGGAATTATAGGTGAATCTGAAATTTAGGAGCACATCTTATATGTCTTAATACTCTTTAAGCTCATATCATAATGTTGCCTATCTTGATTTGATTTATCATATATATGTGTGTAAAAAAGGGCAATTGAGATTTATGTGATTTCATGATTTCTTTGAGATTGATCTTAGAGATTTGTGTTTCAATTGATTTATAGTATTACATTGTTTTTATGATGAGTTTGTGATTAGAGTATAGGTCCTAGGGTGAGTGTTCTTATTCTCTGGATTTCTATCTCACTGTGCATTTTTGGACCAGGACAGACGACTGTCTTTCCTTCGACAGTCGACTGCCCTACTCTATTTTTCTCAGTCAGAAACTTGTATCTTTCGTACAGCCGACTGATGACAATTTTACATTCGACTGTTATTGCAACAAGCGACTGCATTTTGGTCATCAGGCGACTGTCATCTTTGTCGAAATTTTACAGTGCTCTCTGTCATGTTTGATGAAGTTTATTGATTCTCAGTTAGTCGACTGATGTGTATAGTACAGTCGACTGTCCCTCGGACAGACGACTGTATGTTACTCAACAGTCGACTGTCTATCTTCCTGAGCTTATTTCTTATCACTTCATCCAGTCGACTGACTTTTGTTCTTCAGTCGACTGTCTTCTGTTGTGACGGTTCACCGCTTAGATCTGAGCCGTCGATTCTTTGATCCAACGGTCCAGATTATTTTGCCCTTTATTATAAACTTCGAGACTTTTCATTTCGATCCTCGTCGTCTCTCTCCTCCGATTAAAACGACTCGTCTTCCCACTCTTCTACTCAGCCGTCGCCGTCGTTCACCTCCTCCCCGCTCGTCGATTGCTTTGTCGTTGTGCGTTCGTGACTTTCGACTAGGTCTGAGCCTCTCTCTCTCGTTCGATTATTTTGATTTCATTGCCTTTCGATCTCTACTCGTTCGTTTGATTGATTCCATGGCTCCCTAGACCAAGGGTAAGGGGAAGATCTTAGTTCCTAAGAAACCTAGGGTTCCTAAGAAACCTACCGTTGCCAAGAACAAGAAGCCCTACAAAGCCCGTACCAAGCGTGCCGATTCCCCCCCTCTCTGCTTCGTCGGGATATTCTCCTTTAGGGTCTTCTTCTCCAGTCACTTAGCCCTTGATCAAGCATCGGCGCAAGCCCATTGGTGTTAGCATCAATGAGCCTAGTACTGATGCTCCCCATCACTCCTCTTCTGAGTCGAGTTCAGCAGAAGAGACCTATGTCACTCCTCCTTCTGATCCCCTTGTCCTGTTTTGCCAAGATGATCTTTTCTTGGCGAAATTCCACTCTCTTATTGGTATCAACTTCTTAGGGAGCGGTATATAGTTTTTCTCGCCTTCACTGCTGAGAGACTTTTCGAGCTTTTATCTGCTACCCATTTGGCCGATCTTTTTCGCTTCTCTCAGAGCGAGTCTCCTAGGGCTTATCCATTTTTGGTTAAGCTCTTCTATGCTAACCGCATTCGCGGTGAGTACGCCACCATTGGATATATCGATACTGTTGTTCAGGGGACTTCCATTCGCATTGATCCCACTCTATTAGGGACCATTCTTAGGATTCCTTCTACCGGATCTCTTCCCTCTGACATTTCCATATCTGATATTGACGAGCTTGACCAGTCTGTCCTTCGGGATATGTTTCGTGTGATACCCTTAGCCCTGAATTCTGGTATTAGGTCGTCTATGTTTTCGGCTAGAGTTGGGCGGTTCACCTAGTGGTGAAGTCCAACATCCTGCCGAAGTATGGATCATCTGACCAGCCTTCCCAGGATATTCTGATGTGTATGTATGCGATTTTCTCTGGGATGTCCGTGAACTGGGCCGGTGTCCTCCTTGACAGGATGTACAAGGTCAAGTTTACTTCCTCTTCTGCTCACATCCCATACAGTGGACTTCTTACACTTATTTTTCATCACTTTGGTGTTGATTTGTCTCCTTTCGAGCCCGTACCTTTTGGTCCTCTCCTAGATGCATCTGCAAAGTCGAAGTCTTCTTTGGCTCTGTAGTCTGCCTCGAAGAAGAGGAAATCCACATCAGCTCCATCCTCCTCCACTGTTCCTCCAGCTGACCAGCCTTCCACCTTAGCTCCACCATCTCATGATATTCTTTTTGAGATGGTCTCTGGACTTTACAGATTGGCTTCACTTTCTTTCTTGCATCAGGGAATACCCTTCCCTGAGGATCTGAGATGTTTTGTTCCTCCTCAGTCTCATGTGCCTCATCAACCCATCGTCACTGATGTCGTTGTGCATCCTGGTGTAGCTTCTACTCAGGATGCTGTTGCTGCTGCTGTTGTTGCTACTTCTGACCCTCCTCCAGCGGATACACCTGCTGTCACAGAGCCTGCTTCTCCTTCTGCAGCCGCTGGAGACGCTCACTCATATATGTGTCTATGAGTTTGTTTGATGGTTGTATTTTGATGTGTGATGGATATTTGATGCTGATGTACGATGATATCATGATGTATTTTTTTGGATCATGATGTATGTATTTTTTGTTGGACATGGTGATGTACATCTGATGTGTACTCATATCATCTTTTGATATATATATATATATATATATATATATATATATATATATGACATTGATGTTTAATCTTATGTGTCACACCGTGTATAATTGATTATCTTATCTGTGTGCTGATTGTGATATTGTCTCCATGATTGATTTATTCTCTCCTGATGTGTTGTTGAGACAATATAGGATTTGATATTGGATTATTCATGCTATCTCTGATGTGATGTATTTTTGAAACTATTTTTGTTTCGTATATCTAAAATGTTGATATTGGACTTTAATTCCTCTATTCACATAAGTATATGATGTGATTTTATGAGTTTTGATTCTATATATCTTTATACTCCTTGATTGTTGTTAGTTCGTATTTAGCACGATTTTTGTTGTTGTTATTTACTCCCACCTTTTTGGATAATTCCATAGGGTGAGAGAAATAAACATAGAAGATTCATAATGAATGTGCTAAGTATGTGCTAACACTTTGAATCTAAGATTGAAGTTACCTTAGATTCAGGGGGAGTAAGATTACAATGAATATGGATTTTAATTCCTAGATTTCTTGAATTAAATTCATGCGTAACTTACTCATTTGCTTCAATTGATATGTAGGTGCCCTAATATTTGTTGACTAACTTGATTGGCATCTATGTAGGGGAGTAAGTTTTCATAAGCACAGTTATTTATCTTTTAGTTTACGTTTGTTTGTCATCATCAAAAAGGGGGAGAATTTTGAGTATTGGACTTCTCCCTACTTGGTCTTAATGATGAGCAAACATAAATACTTGTGACTAATCCCTATTTTGCAGTTAATCCATTGCCTAAGCTTATTATGAAGATCTACTTGTAATGGATGACGCTAAAAGTTGATTGAAGGCAAATGACATGGATTGGATGATCGTAGATGATGATTGAAGCTCCATGAAGACTTCAAGATTATACGATGGATAGAAGAGAGAATTCGCCAATGTAATTTTCTTTTATCTCTTCTAGTATGTAGCTTAGAAGTAGAACATTGATGGAGCACTCACACACATTATCATTTCAGTCTTAGGACATCATTAGATCATTCGTCCTTAGACTCCAATTCATTTCTTTAGTAATTGTACTTGGAATGTTTATAACAGTCGATCGCTGAACGTTTTACAGTCGGCTGTCTCAAAAACAGTCGACTGTGTTTTGTTCTACAGTCGCCTGTTATGCACAAACTTTTACAATCTAGTTTTGGCCCTCTCTGTTTATTTCGCACAGGCAACTGATGAACGATACATAGGCGCCTGTCCAGGTGACAGTCGACTGTGTTTTGTAAATCAGTTGCCTGTCTATCTTCTGCCCAAACTTTTTTGATCTGACTTTTACGGCCAGTCGACTAATGTTGAATATACAGTCGACTGTCCCTTGGATCAGTCGACTGTCTATGCTGCAACAGTCGTCTGTCTGTGAGCCAATTCATTGACTCAGCTCTCTGGAAATTCTCAGGGTATTTGACAGTCATCTGTATAAGGATTTATAGTCGCCTATTCTGATTAACATTCGACTGTTTTATTCTCATCAGTCGTCTGTCCTGTTATCTTACAAGATTTCCAGATTTCATTCAACTTACCTATCTTTCGGCCAGTCGCCTGTAGAAGGATTTACAGTCGCCTGTTGGTTCAACAGTCGACTGTCTTTGCTTCATCAGTCGACTGTCCACGTGGTAAGTTACCGTTATGAATTCTCACATACCCTTGCTGACTGTGCAACATTCGACTGTGGTTTCCTCAACAGTCGATTGTCACGAGCGCAGATTCTATCCGCTGAGATTTTTCTCACGGATTCCTAACGGGTTTTTACCTAAACTGTTTTGTGGATTTGAAAAACCTATAAATGGGGCTTCTACTGTTCCATTGAGAGGTTACCAATTCTTCCAAGCTTTCTCTCAAGCTTTCATTCTAAAGTTTTAAAGCTCTCAAATCCAAAGCCCTAAGAATTCCAATCTTTGATCTCTTGCTCTTCAACCTAGAACCAAAGAGTTATCTTCTAGGCATTTGGTGCAGTCAAGAGAAAGGGCTTTCTCCTCTCTTCCAAGAGAGTCTTCAACACACAACACACCACTCCTTTAAGTTCTACTTCAAGGCATATGTGATTGTAAGTGTTGCTTTCATAATTTCATAACTTTCATTATTTGAATTTGCTCTCGGGTTGTGAGAGCAGTTTGCTTGCTCCCAAGTTGTGGGAGTCAAGGTCAATCGTTTATACTTCGATTTCACTTGTAGGGTTTCTACAAGTGGGTTTTAAGGAAACCTCAAGTTAGGGTTCTAATTTGAGTATCCGGAGGTATCCGGATGGAACGGACGTAGGATTATCGGGAATAAGTCGGGAAGTGACTTGGGTAATCCGAACCCTTGAAACATCTCTGTGTTTGTGTGTGTTTCATTTTGGGTTTAATTTCTATTCCACATTGTTTTGTTGGATTGCATTTAAATTGGTGTAACTATCTTTTTAAATTGCATAAAAACTATTCAACCCCCCTTCTAGTGATTTCCCCATAGACAGTGCCTTAAAGGCGAAATCGTGACTTTCGTGATGTCATATGAGTTGACAAATTCGTGCTTGAAATCGTGAATTCGTGCTTGTAATAAAAGGGTACTCTCTTCGTGAATTCATGCTTGTAATTTGTGAACTAGGCTGGCTTGTATTCCAGCATATTTTTGGGGTGGGGTTAGGGTTGAGCGGCTACTAGGCGTATGAAAGGGTACTGTCTTCAAGGGCACCATTCATGCGGTGGGTTAGCACCAATCACGGTAAGCCCCCGTGTGAAGAAAGAACTCACTCATTAAGACCTAAAGGCGAGAACCTTATGCATGATAGAAAGCATTGCATTGTAATTGTAATAATCGTGTTCACTTGGTCGCACATCATGATTGCCATGTTTATAGTGCTTACTTTTAATTCGTTATAACTGCCATGTCATAACTGCTTACCTTACTTGTTAAACTGCTTAGAACTGCATGCTAGGAGTATTTTACTCTATTACATTTAAATCAGCATGTTGTTATTATCTCGTTTAATTCATTAATGCCTCTTAAATTCAGTATAATTTTTGTATACCTTGCCTTGGGTTCTAATATCTTCTTGCAGACCCTTGCTGACATACATTCATGTTTTTGGATGTATGTCAGATCCCAAGCTATAGCACCAGGAGGATTAGTTGAGATAGCTGAACCAGTGGGCCAGGAATTGTTGACTAGTGAACCTTCCTTGTATTTCTTTCATTTGTTGTACGAGTCATAAGACCCACTCTTCTGTTCCTGCATTGTTGAAATTCTGTTTTGAGACGAATGCGATTGTAATAATAATATTTTTTCTGTGTTGTTTTGAGTAATGCAAGCAAGAACCTGCGAGATTTCACACAGACGCTTATTGTGTTAAGTTAAGGAGGAAAGAAAAGCAAAAGTACCTCCTCCTGACTTGCACATGCGGACCCGTTCGCGTCCTCACTCCCAAGCTTAATGGGAAGCGGGACGTGATAGGTTTTAGTGGTGGCCCATGCAGGTCAATGCTCGTGCAAAATACTTTAAAAAAACATAGATAATATTATAATCTTGACCCTCAAACAATACCTTCCCTCGAATCTTCTACCCTGATTAACTTCATTAGAAAATTCCAGTCCTAAGTTTCCTGATCCTTAGTCAACCAAATCAGTATATCCTTGATTTTTAATCTCCCTTCATTTTACATTCCACTTTTGACCTTAGGAATCTATTGTAGCCTTTTCACAAGTCATTTCCCACATGTACCCACATTTGATCATCCTATTCTAATCCTTACTTTCGACCCACGTGATCTTCCTAAAAGCCATCATTATCTTTTGAATCACTCACATTACTATACTGATACTACTGTCAATATCCCTTTCATGGAATTTCTCGCTTAGTTTAAATTCTTTAAAAAATCCTTAATATACATAGGCCTCACATTTTTCAACTAACTTAAAATTATTCTTTGATTTTGAGTTTCCTTCGCTGAAAATTTTTAGTCACTAAATTTTTAATGATTTTTAATCTATACCATCCTATTTAACTTGCTATGTATGGAGATCTTTATCTTTAAAACTTTTTGATGTCACGCATATAAATGATAAGCTTCCTTCAATGGACCATGATCCGGTCAATGTGCTTGGCTAAGTTTGTTGGATCACCCTAGCTAGACTGAGGTTAAGTGATCCTGGCTTAGTCACTTCCCTGGCTATGTCTGCTGGACTGCAAGGACGTGAATCATGATTATGTATGGCATTTTCTTTCTTACTATACTACAACGGATTTCAAAACAACCGACCATATACTAATTTTAAATACTTTTTATGCTAAATAAAACTTCAACTATTTCAGTGTATTAGTTCTGTATTCATTATATTTATACTTTAAAATTTTTGTAAAAAAAGTCTATCTCTATTTACGAAACAAACACTACACCTCTACACCCATGACTCCTTCATCTTTTGCTATCTACTATTTTAACTCATACCACCTATTCGCTGTCCTTATATACGTTATTGTGATATTGTCACATTTTTACACATAACTCCCATTCTCCCAGTTAATCATTCATAACCGTCTCTATGCCACCAGATCAAGATAACTCTTGTCACGACTACTGATTTGATACCACTGTTCTACAGACCAAGTCGAGACTACTCGAACGTGATAGAACGGTATAATAATGAGCGGTCTTAAATTACTACTGGATCAGTGTCTAGAAAGGATGGGAAGGAGGTTGGTCAACCAAAGGACTTGTCCTGCGGTCATAGAAGTGACCTGTGCCTTCAAGCCCTGGCTGCCTGGCTGATTTGGGAGTTAAGCTAGACTTCTTATTATTATGCCAGCCTACACTATTAGATAGTCAAGCAACGTTGTTTTCCTCATGCTCGCTCATTACTTGTCCTTTTCAGTGTTATTGCGTCTACCTGGTTGTCTTACTATTGTCATCACATCGCTTGTTGGTTAAAACATTGTTGCTACCATATGCCATACCACCGTCGTTACTTCTGCACTTGCACAGTCATCTTTACTTTATACATTACATGCACTTTACTTACCACACTTGAGCAGCCACCCATACTTTACTCATATATGCATGTTTGTTCTTACTTCTTGCACATGTAAGATCATCTTTCTTATCAAGCTAACTCCATATCCTTGCCTCACCTGAACCCATTCGTCGCAAACTTGATTCGTTACATCAAACAACTCTGTATCCTACACTATCTCTTGGTTACACATTAGCGCATCTATTAACTTATTACCACTCTTAGCGAGATTAGTTTTCAATTTGCGTTATAACCCCTTTTAAAATGTTTTCTTCTACCTTTATTTCTATCATCAACAGTGTTGAATTTTGTTATGCATTATGTTGATAGGATGTTAGATATGATTATTATTATTAGAGGATTATAATTACAGATAGGAGTGGTTTGAGATGATGTAAGGTGTAGTTGTATTGATTGTTTACAATATGATAGATGGAATGATGTGTTCAAGAGTTATATTTTCCCATTAGGATATACCCGTTCATAATGGCTTCAATAGGTTTCCATACTATGAGTGGTGCACATGAAGATGAGCACGTTACAGATTTGAAATTCAGATGAGTAACGGATAAGAGTAAATATGAAGGTATAGTATGATCTATGGTGATCATGAGAATGAGTAGAATATTTGAAGTGACAAGATTTCATCATATAGGTCAAGTGATGGAGACATCGGGAATAATATGACATGTTGATATGAATGGATAGTTACGTAAATTGATCTAAGTTGCTAGGATAAAGATACAATAAGAAATGATGAGATGTGATTTATAGTTTGTTAATTAAGGTATGAGTTGTCACAATGAAGAATGAGTTGGGAGCATGATAAATGTTGGAGTTAGATGATCGCTCCTTATTTTAAACCTTTTTCTGCATGTTTTCATGTCATTTCGGTCGCCCATATTGCGTTTTCCACGATTATTCGACGATATCGCGTTGTTTTTCACAATTTCATGTTTTCGTTGTATTTCAGGAGATATGGAGCGATCTGAAGCAAAAATGAGATCAATGGACTTTCGTGCACACCGGAGCATCGCCCACGGCCTATTTGAGGAGTTAGCAGCGCGAGAGGATGAGCAGAAGATGAAGAAATTCGATAGAATCGACGAGGAGGTGAGGAGGAGAAGAAAAGAAGACAGATACAGCCTACTGGGCCGAACAGAGACTCTACTCGGCCGAGTCAGAAGCTGTATTAGGCCGAGTGAAACGAATACGCACAACTGAATTTCAAAGTTTCGTCGGTCGAGCAAGGAAGTCTACTCATCCGAGTGAGAAAGATCACTCGCCCGAGTAGAACAGGGATTTTCAACTGAGAAAGGGCCAAGTTACTGGAAAATTTAGAGAAGCCTACTCGGCCGAGTACGATTGCTTACTCGGCCGAGTAAAGAAGCCTACTCGCCCGAGTCAGCCCAGAGAGATAGACCCCTGAAAACCCCAGATTCTCTGTTCTATTATTGGGTCTGTCACTCGGCCGAGTGACATTGTTACTCGGCCGAGTGACGCATTCCGACTGCTGCGAGGATTGCAGATTTTGGGTTGCGCAGGGGCAGTTTTGCCACGATTTTTTTGGACGATTTTTAGCTTGTATTTAAACCTAGTTTTTTCCCTAGTTTTAAGAGAGACTTCTATTATTTTTTGACGGCTATTCTTTTGTGAAATCTCAGCTGGAGATTATAGGCGACAATTTTGGTTTGTTCTTTCTTACCGAAAATCTTATTTTTATGAATTGTCTCTTCTTTGCAATGAATTGTGCTATGATCAATTGCTATTTTTCTGAGATTTCCATGATGATTTGTGAGTAGTTTATTCGTTCTAGGGCATATGGATGAACCCTATGGACCCGATCTTTTGAATTGTGACGAATGAATAGAATTGTTGCTAGGATTGAAGAAAGGTTAGGTTTTGATTGATTTATTGTGAGTAGCTAGGAATTTCCATCAATTGGGATTTGCAAGAGATTGGATCTCAATTGATGGGAAGGCCTAGATATTCGACTTAGATTTATAATCGAAATTCTCTAGATTTGGTTTGCAAGAGATTGGACCAAAGCTAGGATTTTTATTATAAATCTATACTAATATTCGTTTGCAAGAGATTGGACGAATACGAACTATCATAACCTAGATCGTAGCTCAAGTTTGCACGAGAGTGGATTCGAGTTGCGATTGGACGATGATGTCGATCTTCACGCTAGTGGTTTAGGTTAGGGTTTGCACGAGAGTGGGCCCTAATCTAGGTTACTATAGACCGGCAATAGCGCGAGAGCGTGAGCTTAGTTCTACATTAAGTTGCGACAAATTTACCTACATTCAAGCCTTGCAACATTGATATTCATGACTCACAAGGATAAGAAACGTTCCGTAGTGGGGGATTTCCTATCCCTAGACGCTTTTATTATATTGATATCTATTTGCTATTTAAACAATTGTGACATTACCATCAAAACTATTCTTATTCCACCAATAGCTAGGTAATCCAAGTAGGATACTGTCAATTGTCCTTCCTGAGTTCAATACCCACTCGCCACTACGCCGTGCGCTTGCGATAAGACTACAGTCGTTTTCCGGGTGTATATCCGGGCGCGATCAAGTTTTTGACGCCGTTACCGGAGAGGCGACGGTATTTTATTTTCTTTACTTAGTTATTTATTTTTATTTTTATTATTTTTATCTTTTTATTCCTCTATTGTGCTAACGATTCCATCGAGACTCTCTTTTTCTGTGCATGTACATGAGATCAAGGGCACATCAAGAAGATATATTATTTGATCCTGAGATCGAGCGTACGGCAAGGAGGCTTAGAGCCGAAAGGAGACTTGTTATAGAGGACAATCATATGAACTGACCGGAGACACCGGAGGAGTTAGCGGCACGCATGGCTAGGCTTGTTTCTATCAGAGATAGGCTATAGCCTAAGACTACTTCTACTACCTCGTTCATTGTGATGCCGGAGTTGGCGGCGGACAAGAATTTCGAGCTCAAAACAGGACTTGTGGTGTTGATGCAACAAGACCCATTTCATTGGAACTCTCACGAGAATCCACACTACCATCTACAGTTGTTCTTGTCTAAATGCGTTACTTTTCAGATGCCCGGTGTACCGGCCGATGCTATCCGACTGCGCCTCTTCCCATTTACCCTACGGGAAAAAGCATTGTATTGGTAGAGGATGCAAGCGGAGGGGATCTTTACCATATGGGATGAGTTGGCGAGCGCTTTTGTTAACAAATTCTACCCACCATCCAAGACAGTCAAGATAAGGAGTGCGCTCATGTCCTTCAAGCAAGTACCGCAAGAAACTCTATTTGAGGCATGGGAGCGCTTTAAAGATCTCCAACACCAATGCCCCCATCATAGCATTGAGGCATGGGAGCTTGTGCATAGCTTTTACAATGGAATGCAACCGGGCACCAAGCAAATCATCGATGCAACCACTAATGGAGCCATATTATCTAAGACGCCGGATGATGCTACGGCCCTACTTGAGGAGATGGCCTCTAATAATCAACAATGGGGCGACGAGATAGGACATTCTACATCTTCCTTGAAGTCGACAAGTATTTATGAGGCAAAGGCCGTAGCGGAGCTCTCTACGAAGTTTGATTCTCTCCAAAAGGTCGTGGAGAGATTGGAGAAGTTGATGAGTGATCCGCATGGAACCCCCACCACATCTACACCGGGAGGAAGTATGGGTGATTGGCAAGACCAATCCCATGTCATGTATGTTGTAGGAGAGCAAGGAGAGGGAGCTATAGAGCAAGTCCAATACGTTGCGGGAAACACCGGTTATTGGGCAAACCCGGCCACGAGAAATCATCCGGGATTTTCATATGCAAATAATGATGGAGCCTTAAACCCATCACCGCAACAACCTCAAGCTCGGCCTCCACAACAATCGCAATATCCACCGAGAGGGCCTCAACATCAAAATTTCGAACCGAGGCAACAAGCGGGACCATATAGACCTCCGGGGTATACTCAAGGGTGGAGAGCACCTAATCCACCATAAGCACCACCGAGGTCCGACCATGAAGCGAGGGTTGAAGAATTCATGGCGGAGAAAAAGAAAGTAAATGCTAGATTGACCGCTCAACAAGACTCTCTCAATACCGTCGTGGCACAATTATCGGAGCAACTAGTATTGCTCAACAAAAATACTCAACAATTGCCGGCTCAACCGGAGCCAAACCCACAGAGCAATACCTGTTGAGTATTGACTCACCGGATTTGGTTTTGGACGATGAACAAACATAAATATATCGTGAACTAACACTTTGTAAGCGCAGTTATGGAGATCGTCGCCAAACTTCTATGAACATCAAAAGCGACATCTCAAGACTTCTCAAAGCGCGTGATCGTATGCCTAAAGCTTCGTTGAAGCTCAAGGACCATTTTTGAAGTCATGAAGATTCGATTGAAGCTTTTGAAGACGGTTCGTCAAGTTTATTTAATGTCTTCTAGCTTCATTTTCGTAGAATGTTAAGCCTTGAGTAGGTCTTGCGTTTTAATCTTCATAACGCTCATATCTTAGAGCTAGGATCTTAGTAGAAGTCCATACAAACTTTCCTGAAGCTTCGCGCTTCGATTCGCGACTTCTTGTGCATGTTAGCTGGTTCAAGAAGAAGAACCAACCGACTAGATGGTGATCTAGTCGGTCGGCAAAGCTTCTTGAACCGACTAGTTTGCCTCCTTCAATTTCAAGCTCTTTACTGTTTACAGTTAGTCGGTCAACGTTGACTCACCGACCGACTAGTTGGTGAACTAGTCGGTCAGTGATCCTTCTTAGACCGACTAGTTGAGCCTCTACTGTACATGCCTAGTTACGGTTTATCGTTAGTCAGTCAAAGAACGTTTGTCGACCGACTAGTTGATGAACTAGTCGGTCAACATTTGTTCTTGGACCGACTAAATCAATTTGTACTCAGACTATTTGTTTTATCTCTTAGTCGGTCTAAGTTCACTCACCGACCGACTAGTTGTCACAACTAGTCGGTTGGCAAGTCTTCTTGGACCGACTAGTTCTTTAAGTATGAACTTCGACCTTTTGGCTGTTCAACCATTAGTCGGTCTATGTTGTATCACCGACCGACTAGTTGATGAACTAGTCGGTCAGTGATCCTTCTTTGACCGACTAGTCTGGTTCAGAATAGAGCCGTTGGAGCTTTAATTGAAACGTTTCTCTCTCTCTCTCTTTCCTCTAACCTATAAATACTTGGAGTGCTGCATTCATTGCACTCAAGGCTGATATTAAGAGAAGTTTAGAGATCAAAAGAGAAGCATTAAATCTCATTCAAAGCTCATTCATTTCCTTTCAAGAATCTCTCCCTCACTCTTATTTCAAAAAGAGAGATTCATTGATTGTGAGCCTTCCAAGCCAAGTGCTTGATTCTAGGTCACCAACATCCACCTAGGACTCCATTGCTGGTCATCTACTTGGAGCTAGGTTTTGGTGCCTCTTCATCTTCCCCAAAAACCGTTTTGCCCTAAATCGTAAGTTTACTCAAGGCATAGGATTTTGTCGGTAAGAATTTCTATTTCAATTTACTTTGATATTGCAAGTGATTCACTCTCGGTTGTGAGAGTTTGTTTGTGATCCCGGGTTGTGGGAGTCACAATTTCATTTGTGTATGATTTGACTTTGTGAAGGTTTTTCACAAGTATTTCATAGTGCAAATTTGAGTTAGAGGATTCTAACTCAAGTATCCGGAGGGGATCCGGGTGTTTGGGACGTAGGATCACCGGGAACAAGTCGGGGAGACTTGGGTGGATTCGAACCCGTTTAATTGCTTGTTTGCGATTGTTTTCTTTGTTGTCATTATTTACATTTCTGCATTTCTGCATTATTGGTAGAGTTTGCAAGATAATTAGGAATTATCCTCTTAATTATTTTAAAGTACTATTCACCCCCCCTCTAGTACTTGTGCAGTATCTTAGTAGGGGATTACATTTGGTATCAGAGCCAAGTCTATAGCTATGTCTGCCAACGACAACAAGACCGTTCGTCCACCTTCAGATTACAGCACCTTCAGGAACCGTGAAGGAGCGTCTTCGGTGATGGAAGGACACTCCTCGACGAGGCCTCCCTTCTTCAACGGTACCAACTATGGGTACTGGAAATGCCGGATGGAAACTTTCCTCCAGAGTGCTTCACTATGGAGGGCCACGATGAAGGAGTATGTCGAGCCCGCCGAAGAAGATTTCGAGAAGTGGACTCCCGCGGAGATCGCCGCGGAGGTAAGCAATGCCAAGGCAATGAACGCCTTGCAATGTGCTTTGGAGCCCGAGGACTTCAATAAGATATGCACATGTAAGAGTGCATATCAAATATGGAACTCCCTCCTCATATTGCATGAATGAACGAGTAGGGTAAGAGACTCTAAACTCGTTGTAGTTAATAAAGATTACGAGTTATTTCATATGCTACAGGGTGAGAAGATGAAGGAGTACTATGCTCGCTTCGTCGACATCACAACCGAGTTGGAAGCTCTCGGTAAGACCTACACCCAAAAGGAGAAAGTCTCGAAGATCATCGATGGACTTCCTTCTTATTGGGAGAAACGTACCTTCGCCATCGAGGAAGGTAATGATATGAAAACATATACTGTCGTACAACTAATGGGTACCTTAATGTCTTATGAGGTACGCAAGGATTCCAAGCTTAAGTTGCAGGACAAGATGAAGTCCTACTTGAAGCAAGACGAGCCAAAGAAAAAGGCTATTATTTTCAAGGCCGCTCCATCAACATCTACATCGACCGATGATGAAGACTCGGAAGACGAGTTGGACTTGGAGTCCATGGCACTCATGGCAAAGAAGTTCAACCGGTTCTTTCGAAAAGGTAATTTCAAGAACAAATCCAAATTTGGTTCTTCTAACGCCTCCTCTCCTTTGTGTTTCAAATGCAACAAGCCATGACATATGAAAGCGGATTGTCCTCAAAACAAGCAAAAGGAGAAATGGAAGGCGCCAAAATTCGACAAGTCCAAGAAGTACAAGAAAGGGTACAAGAAGGGACTTGTCGGGACAACCTTCACCGACTCCGAGGATTCCTCAAGTGGAGAGTCGGACGACGAGCAAGTGGAGCAAGCTCACATGTGCTTCATGACAAGAGAGGAGCAAGATAAAGATTCCTCCTCCGATGATAGCGACAATGAAGGCGATGAGGTAACCATGGATGACCTTAGAAATGCTAATGAGCAAATATGGTCTAAATACACTAAATTAGTAAATAGATATACTAAGGTAAAAGATGATTTAGCTAGCATCCAAACCTCGCCTAAATCTATCATCACCAACAACGACACCGTTGTTGAAGAGTTGAAAAATGAGATTGTAAATCTCAATTCTCAACTTGAACATGTTAGCATTGAGGATCCGGAGGAACACAAGATAGAGGATTTCACTTCTCAAAACTCGACTTTGAGTATTGAGAATGAAAATCTCAAATCTCGTGTTTATGTGCTCACATCGTAAGTATCCACTTTGGATGCTTCTATGCGTTCTCTCACCGAGAAATATGAGTGCACATTAGGCCGAATTAATAAATTCAATAAGGGTAAGGACCATTTGGATAAAATCCTAAATGACCTACTTCCGGCCAATCACCACATTGGCTTGGGGTATACAATGGAAAATTCATCCAAAGCGGCCACTACCTTTGTTAGGCCAACTTCCGGTGACTCAACGAGTGGTAGCAAACACTCTATTGGTAGTTCATCTACCAATGGTGCTTCCACCTCGTACACACCCTCATTTGGAAAGAAACCCACTTTGGGTGGACCTCCAAAGAAGGGTCATGCCTATATGTACACAAATACCATGCCACGTAGGAAAACACTTCCTACTCCACAAGCTCACACATATGATGACTTTTATGCACCACATCCACGGGCACGTGCACACCATGTGAGACACCCTCACGCACGTGTTTCTCCACATGCATATGTTCACCCACATCATCGTATGAATAATTTTCATCATGCACCATTTCATCATGTTCCTTATGCCTATCCACGACATGCATCACGTAGAAATCAACAACGCATGCATGCTCCCAATAAGATTAGGGCTCCCAAAATCTTCACTATTTGGAGCCCAAAGGACACAAATATGGATGAAAAAAAAGTTTACATGAATGCTTATTTTATGAATGTAGTGGATAATGATAACTATGTGGGGAAGTCTAAGTCCAATTAGACTTGGCTTCCAAAGGTCTAATCTTTTGGACTCAATAACCTTGGGTACCATGATATGATATTTTCTATCTTTAGGTACTCAAGAAAAACAAACGGAGCAACAAATTTAAATTTAGCTCCAAGAGGAATTGGATACTCGATAGCGGGTGTTCAAAACACATGACGGGTGACGCTCAATTGCTCTCTGGAGTGGTGCCCATCGCAAATGGGAACCGGGTAGTCTTTGGAGGCAACGAGAGCGGAACCATCATAGGTGTTGGAAAAGTGGGTAATCCTTCTAAACCACTTATAAATGATGTTTACCTTGTTAAATGATTAAACCACAATCTCATTTCAATAAGCCAACTTTGTGACAAAGGTTACAAAGTTAGCTTTGCGAAAGGAATGTGCCATATTTTAAGAAAAGATAATAATGATTTATTATTTTCCGGCACACACCATAAGGATATATATATCCTAGATCTTCCAAGATCACATGAACAATGTCTCATTGCCAACACAAGTGAACAACACTTATGGCATCGATGTTTTGGTCATGTGAACTTTGGAACACTATTTAAGCTTTCCAAGTTAAATTCTATTAGAGGCTTCCCTAAGCTTGTCTTTCAAAAGAAAAGCTTTTGTGACTCATGTCAACGAGGCAAGCTATCAAAATCGTCTTTTAAACCTAAGAAAAGCATTTCTTCTAAGCGGCCACTAGCGCTATTACATCTAGATTTATTTGGGCCAACTAGAGTTGCTTCATTAGGAAATGCACGATATGGACTTGTCATCGTTGATGAATTTTCTAGATTTACTTGGGTATTTTCCTTAAGTAATAAAAATGATGCTTTTAAAAACTTCACAATATTTGTTAAGAAAGTACAAAATCTCATTGGAACCACCATTGTCACTATTCGTAGTGATCATGGAGGGGAATTTGAGAATGAGTCTTTCTCAACTTTTTATGATGAAGTTGGTATTACTCACACCTTCTCTTTCCCTCGTGCACCTCCTCAAAATGGTGTAGTTGAGAGGAAGAATAGGACGCTAGTGGAGTGTGCTCGCACTATGCTTGATGATAGCCAACTTGGCCATCAATTTTGGGCGGAAGCGGTACATACCGCTTGCTATGTGTTTAATAGAATACTTTTGAGGCCCGGCACTAAACAAACTTGTTATGAATTGTTGTTTGGTAGATTGCCTCAAGTTAAACATTTTCGTGTTTTTGGTTCAAAATGTTTTATTAAAAATACGTATGGTAGTTTGGACAAATTCGATCCAAGATCCGATGAGGGGATATTTGTTGGATATTCCTCACGTAGCAAAGCCTACCGGATATACAAAAAACGAACCTCAACGATCGAGGAATCACTTCATGTTTTATTTAATGAAGGTTTTGTCCCGACTAGAATTACTAATGATGATTACTCCATGGATGTCTTATGTGATTCAATTGGTAATTCTAATTCTATTGATTCTATTGATACTAACCCTACTAATGAATCTTTTGAGAATGTTCCTAGTGATCAGGGAATTCCCAAACGGTTTCATACCGTTCGTGACCATCCTCATGAGCAAGTCATTGGCAATATCCTTGATAGTGTCAAGACGAGATCTCAAGTCAACTACTTCACTCATTGTGCCTTTGCCTCCTCGATTGAGCCAAAGAATGTTAATGAAGCGTGCGAAGATGGTGCTTGGATCTTAGCCATGGAGGAGGAACTCATTCAATTCGAGAGGAATGAGGTTTGGGAGCTTGTTCCATTGCCTTCGAAGAACCACACCATCATAGGGACGAAGTGGATTTTCAAGAACAAGACCGACAAGAACCAAATCGTCGTCCAGAACAAAGCTCGGTTAGTAGCTCAAGGCTACCGGCAAGAGGAATGTATTGATTTCGAAGAATCCTTTGCTCCGGTAGCTAGATTAGAATCTATTAGATTATTGTTATCTTTTGCATGCCATAAAGATTTTAAACTTTTTCAAATGGATGTTAAAAGTGCGTTTTTAAACGGAGATATTGTTGAGGAAGTTTATGTTTCTCAACCTCCGGGTTTTATAAATGAAAAATTTTCAAATCACGTTTTCAAACTTAAGAAAGCACTTTACGGTTTGAGACAAGCTCCTCGAGCTTGGTATGACCGTTTAAAGAGTTTTCTTTTGGATTTAGGATTTAAAATGGGAGAAGTTGATTCGACATTATTTGTTAAGTATTCGAATAATGATATAATTTTTGGTGAATAGGCTAGTAAAAAATTCTCGTGCAACTCACGAGAAATCACACGCAGTTAAAAGCACAACCAGAGTAATGAAAAGCAGACACAGAGTACACAGCAGATTTACCCTGGTTCGGTCGTCCCAACGACATACTCCAGCCCCCAAAGCAGAACGAGTATTGAATAGCGCAATAGGTACAAAACCACAAGTTAGAGCACGCTCAGAGCACCCTCTACGTCTCTACACTCGCCAGGCTCTCAGTACCCCACACACAGTGTTTCCTCTCACTATCAATCCTAGTAAAGCTTTCTACCAGCTAGTCCCAAACTAGCTGGGTCCCACTTGTCTAGTCCCAACTAGACAAGTCCCAAAATAATCCCCAAAGATGGTAAAGTTTCCCCTACGAAGATCTAGCTAACAACTACACAAAATAATAAACAATAGAGTTTAGAAAGCTCAGTTTGTGTAGCGGCGTAGTCTTCGTCAATCAGCACAGGTCAGATCTCGTCTGACAAGTAGTAGTCTCCGATGTCCCCTCAATAGTTTGCCTCCCTCTCTAAGAAACTTGCGCCCTCTGCGTGAGTCGAGATTTAATTCCTTTTGCTTGCTGCTCTTTGATGAAGTGCTCTTTGATGAAGGCACCAAAAATTCGGCTCCTTGAATTTATTAAATCACGCGGCTGTCCCTGAACCTTATTTTTGATGATTGCCTGCAAAACAAACATACACAAGAGTTAATTAATTAATAAACAAAGTTCTTTGCTTAGGAATTGATTATTGGTTTGCATGCATGAACAAAAATAAAGCACAGGTTACTACTTCCCTCTGAGCACAAAAAAGGGCAACACCCCACTTTAACTTCGGCTGCTACCAAAACAATAAAGAGTGCACCAATTAAATCACTTAGCATATGGCCTCATTCTTTCATATGAGTGCCTGCAAACAAAAATCAAATGGCACACAAAAAGAAAACACAAAGACAAAAACTGTGGTTTCACAAAGACAAAAAAAAACTTAGCCTTCCCTTTTTTTTTCTTTTGTGAATTCGGCTGTGACCCCAAAAATGTTTTGCAAAGCATCAAACTATGATTGGCTTTAAAAATTCTTTGTGCTCACGTGAATACCAAGGTGGCCGGCCTGATGCTCAAAAAAAACTTTCCCTTGGCTTTGATTTGCTCCTTGTGCGTGAATCCTTGCAGAATTGTTGGCTCTCCTCTTAATCTCCCAGCCTCCAGATTTTGTCCCCAAACGTGCAGCTCTTGATTTTGCCTGGAGGGAGACTCAATCAAACAATCTTTGGCCGGCCCTGTAAAATGAAGAGAGAGATTAAAGCATGTGAAGTTTTAATCAACAGAAGATGTGCGCGCTCTCTCAGAACTTTTTGATAGCCGAAACAGGAGAGGAGGAGGCTGCCGAAATCACCAAGCCAAAAAAAAATTTGTTGCGGCTCCTCCTCCTTTTTTTATTACGGCTGCTAGGGGTTTATATTTTTTTGTTTTGATTGGTCCCCTCTCAAATTCGGTCTGCACTCAGTTAATAAGGGGGCGGCTGCCTCTAGGGTTTCTCCAAAGTTTTTTTTTCTTATTACTATTTCTTTTTGGTCAAAAGATTATACCCGTAAATCTTGGCCCTCTTTTATTAGAAACTTGTGCTTGGAGATGATTTTAAAAGGGGTCGGCTGTTCATGAATTATTGCCTCCCTTTTTTTTCAAAAAAAAAAGGTCACGGCCCTGTGAAGATTTAGGAATTAATTAATAAAGACAACAGGCTATTTCTATTGGGAAATATCTAATTTGGCTAAATGAAATGTGGTCTATTCTTGGGGTTCATCAAAATAGAATTGATCTTAGCACCAATTAACTTGCAATCGATTGCATCTCTCCATTGACTATTTCTGCTTGCACATTGACCAAGTCCTTCCGTGAATTAATCGCACGTTCGCCGTTCCTGAAACACACTTAGCACACACGTTAAAATACTTCGCACACGTTTGTCATCATCAAACCAAAAGATCCTAGATCGTTGCGTCCAACAATCTCCCCCTTTTGGTGATGACAAACCCATAAAATATTTGAGCAACAAAGTACGGGTGTGTGATGTGTGTTTAAGGGTGTAATGCTATATGATGTATGGATGAGTCATTCAAGCATTACAAAGTATGCACAACAAATAATAGATATAAAAGCATGCTCCCCCTTCTCTCAAGCTCCCCCTTCAACAAATATTCAAGTATATTTCAAGCTCCCCCTTCAACCAATAATACCGACATCCAATAATACCGACATCAAAGCTTTCTTTTCGACAAAATCTTTCTTTTCTTTATCCCCCTTTGTAATCACCAAAAGTGGAGTAATGAAGTCAAAAATATGCCATGCAAAAATAAACCATTATTAAATGTAGCGTGCAATTTGCATGAGTTTTCCACAAAATAGACAATCTAGGCTCATAGGATTTCATAACAAGACTTCTCCACCTTTGTGTAAGTGTAATGATATAGACAATAAAGTATAAAAGGAGATTCAATTTCAGAAAATCAACCAAATCAATACACATTTTCCAATTTTCATGAATATCACTAGGATTGATTTTTCCTACCTCATCATAGATGAGTTCAAGTTACCGAACCCCAAAACATAGCCTAAAAGGACTTTTAAATGTGGGGTGGCATTGCTTGACGAGTTATATACACCAACGCTAATGATTACCCATGTAGCACAAGTTGGATACGCGTGGGTTGTGTATTAGCCATGAAGTGTATCCATTTTTCATACGGAGCAAATATTGTTTTTTTTCAATTCTTTTGTGCTCAATTTTAATTCATGGCTAAACACTTCATATCCCTTAGAAAATTTCAGAAATTAATCATTCCTACATTCACTTTCCATTATTCTTCAAAAGAATCTCCAAAAGCACTAAGAAGTCAAATATCGTGAAAGTGCAAATGTAGGTGTAGAAGTCAAGTTTAGAACTTATGAGACATGTCATGGCTACTAAAAAGAATAATATCATGTTCATGTAGCTACAACAATAATGAATTGACTTCTACAAGGGATACAATTGATCATTCATACAATACCACTTAAGAGATTCATAAGCGGAGATTCAATAAGCACAATTCTTTTTTATTTTTGATTTTTCAATTTTTTTTTGTTTTTTAGAAATAAAAACATTAAAAATCATCCATACAAGCACACAAAACAAAATAAATCAAGCACACAAAAAAATCTATGAAGGTATGCAATGAAATGCAAAGAGGGATAAAAAGTATACCTTCTCGTCGCTATTTCACGAAGGAGCTAAAAGAATGAGATATTGAAAATTTGCTCCTCGCCAAACCTCCATCACACCTACATGAAAGGTGTTAAGTGTGACCGTGGAATCCAACAAGGTCCACTAGTGTTAGCCAATATAGTTTTAGGAACCCACACTTGTTTAAACTTGATATTTGTGTTCCTAAATTTACAATAGTATGAAGTGTGGCCTACACTATCACAAGTAAAGCACTTTGCATATTTGTTCTTTGCAATAGAGGGTACATTGTGGAATTTCTTGAATTTTTGCTTTTCAACGTTTTTCAGACCAAAACCAAGTCCTCTTCTATTATTGCCATATAAATGATTCTCTAAAATAGTGTGCAACGATTGTTTTCCCATAGAGAATTTCTTAATGGCCACTTCAAGATGAGAGACTTTGGTTTTTAATTGTTTGTTTTCTTCCACAAGCATCGTGCATTTACTAATAAAAGCTCTCTTGTTTTCCACTTCCTTCTTTTCAAATTCAATCATTTTTCTTTTAAAGTCATTATCCAACATGCAGAATTTATCATTAAGCTCTCTAATCTCATAGTCTTTTTCAGTTTCGAGCTTAATCAAATCATGTTTAAGCATGCTATTTTGGTTTAGTAATGAGGAACAAGAAATACAAGGAGCATTTTCATCAAAGCTTTCTTTTTCCTTCTTCATGATTTCAATAGTAGACTTACATGCATTAAGTTCAATTTTAAGTTTTTCATTCTCTTTAAACACCTTATCATCTCTAACTTGCATGTCATAGTTCTGATTTTGGAGACATTCAATAGTGAACTCATGATCTACTATTTGATTTTGCATTTCTTCACAAATTTTAAGAAGTTCAGCTTTGCTACCTGACGGTGTCTCATCTTGGATGCCCATCAAAGCCATGCAAGAATGGGCTTCATGTTCCTCCTCTCTTTCAGCTTCGCTATCCATATCCCATGTTAATACCTTCGCTTTTCCTTTTCCTTTAGCGAGCTGAGCACTTTCATTTGGGCAATCCTTCATCAGATGTCCTCTTCCCTTGCATTTAAAACATTGCATTCTATCAGTAGTTTTCTGATCATTAAATTGCTTGGAAGAACTATTAAAGTTAGAACGATTAAACCTGGGTGCCATTTCGTTTCTCCCATGCTTGGTCTTGATGAATTTTCTGAAGTTTCTCACCATTAGCGCTATGTCATCATCATCATCCTCTTCTTCGCTAGCTTGCAAAGCAAGGGGCTTTATGGCTTTCTCTTTCTCCTCAGGTTTCTCTATTGCTTCAACATTTTGTAGTTTCAACTCATGGGACATCAAATTACCAATAAGGTCCTCCACCTTCAATTGAGACAATACCTTTGCTTCCTGGATGGCGGTGACCTTTGGTCTGAAAGAGCTTGGCAGTGCTCTTAATATCTTTCTCACCTGTTCAAGGCTAGAATATGGCTTACCAAGCGAGCTAGACTTGTAGACGATGTTGGTGAATCTCGCAAACATTTCTGATATGGTCTCTGATGGTAGCATGCGAAATCCCTCGTACTCTGTGCTCAGAAGTGCAAGTCTAGACTCCTTCACCTGTGACGTTCCCTCGTGCGTCACCTCCAAAGTATGCCATATCTCATGCGCAATTAGACAATGTGAGATTCTATTATATTCAGATTTATCAAGTGCACAAATGAGAGCATTCATAGCTTTAGCATTTAAGGAATAAGATTTCCAATCATTATCATCCCATTTGTCATTTGGTTTTTCAATCTCAGCATTTTCTACTTTAATTACAGGCAGTTTATATCATTTTTCAATTATTTGCCAAGCCTTGTAATCAACAGAAATAAGGTAGATTTTCATACGATTTTTCCAATAAGCATAATCACCTCCATTAAACCTAGGGGGACGGGAAACAGACTGACCCTCAGCAAAAGCACTATCCATATGGTTATTCATGGTCAATCCTAGGCTAGATCCTAAAACCTGCTCCGATACCACTTGTTGGATCTGGATCCTAGCCTAGAGGGGGGTGAATAGGCTAGTAAAAAATTCTCGTGCAACTCACGAGAAATCACACGCAGTTAAAAGCACAACCAGAGTAATGAAAAGCAGACACAGAGTACACAGCAGATTTACCTTGGTTCGGTCGTCCCAACGACCTACTCCAGCCCCCAAAGCAGAACTAGTATTGAATAGCGCAATAGGTACAAAACCACAAGTTAGAGCACGCTCAGAGCACCCCCTACGTCTCTACACTCGCCAGGCTCTCAGTACCCCACACACAGTGTTTCCTCTCACTATCAATCCTAGTAAAGCTTTCTACCAGCTAGTCCCAAACTAGCTGGGTCCCACTTGTCTAGTCCCAACTAGACAAGTCCCAAAATAATCCCCAAAGATGGTAAAGTTTCCCCTACGAAGATCTAGCTAACAACTACACAAAATAATAAACAATAGAGTTTAGAAAGCTCAGTTTGTGTAGCGGCGTAGTCTTCGTCAATCAGCACAGGTCAGATCTCGTCTGACAAGTAGTAGTCTCCGATGTCCCCTCAATAGTTTGCCTCCCTCTCTAAGAAACTTGCGCCCTCTGCGTGAGTCGAGATTTAATTCCTTTTGCTTGCTGCTCTTTGATGAAGTGCTCTTTGATGAAGGCACCAAAAATTCGGCTCCTTGAATTTATTAAATCACGCGGCTGTCCCTGAACCTTATTTTTGATGATTGCCTGCAAAACAAACATACACAAGAGTTAATTAATTAATAAACAAAGTTCTTTGCTTAGGAATTGATTATTGGTTTGCATGCATGAACAAAAATAAAGCACAGGTTACTACTTCCCTCTGAGCACAAAAAAGGGCAACACCCCACTTTAACTTCGGCTGCTACACAAACAATAAAGAGTGCACCAATTAAATCACTTAGCATATGGCCTCATTCTTTCATATGAGTGCCTGCAAACAAAAATCAAATGGCACACAAAAAGAAAACACAAAGACAAAACTGTGGTTTCACAAAGACAAAAAAAAAACTTAGCCTTCCCTTTTTTTTCTTTTGTGAATTCGGTTGTGACCCCAAAAAATGTTTTGCAAAGCATCAAACTATGATTGGCTTTAAAAATTCTTTGTGCTCACGTGAATACCAAGGTGGCCGGCCTGATGCTAAAAAAAAACTTTCCCTTGGCTTTGATTTGCTCCTTGTGCGTGAATCCTTGCAGAATTGTTGGCTCTCCTCTTAATCTCCCAGCC
Organism: Scilla litardierei; assembly: GCA_030789695.1. Taxonomy (NCBI): domain Eukaryota; kingdom Viridiplantae; phylum Streptophyta; class Magnoliopsida; order Asparagales; family Asparagaceae; genus Scilla; species Scilla litardierei. The sequence goes on from CM061137.1 coordinate 118,540,245, forward strand.
TCCAGATTTTGTCCCCAAACGTGCAGCTCTTGATTTTTCCTGGAGGGAGACTCAATCAAACAATCTTTGGCCGGCCCTGTAAAATGAAGAGAGAGATTAAAGCATGTGAATTTTTAATCAACAGAAGATGTGCGCGCTCTCTCAGAACTTTTTGATAGCCGAAACAGGAGAGGAGGAGGCTGCCGAAATCACCAAGCCAAAAAAAAAATTTGTTGCGGCTCCTCCTCCTTTTTTTATTACGGCTGCTAGGGGTTTATATTTTTTTGTTTTGATTGGTCCCCTCTCAAATTCAGTCTGCACTCAGTTAATAAGGGGTGGCTGCCTCTAGGGTTTCTCCAAAGGTTTTTTTTCTTATTACTATTTCTTTTTGGTCAAATGATTATACCCGTAAATCTTGGCCCTCTTTTATTAGAAACTTGTGCTTGGAGATGATTTTAGAAGGGGTCGGCTGTTCATGAATTATTGCCTCCCTTTTTTTTCAAAAAAAAAGGTCACGGCCCTGTGAAGATTTAGGAATTAATTAATAAAGACAACATGCTATTTCTATTGGGAAATATCTAATTTGGCTAAATGAAATGTGGTCTATTCTTGGGGTTCATCAAAAGAGAATTGATCTTAGCACCAATTAACTTGCAATCGATTGCATCTCTCCATTGACTATTTCTGCTTGCACATTGACCAAGTCCTTCCGTGAATTAATCGCACGTTCGCCGTTCCTGAAACACACTTAGCGCACACGTTAAAATACTTCGCACACGTTTGTCATCATCAAATCAAAAGATCCTAGATCGTTGCGTCCAACAATCTCCCCCTTTTGGTGATGACAAACCCATAAAATATTTGAGCAACAAAGTACGGGTGTGTGATGTGTGTTTAAGGGTGTGATGCTATATGATGTATGGATGAGTCATTCAAGCATTACAAAGTATGCACAACAAATAATAGATATAAAAGCATGCTCCCCCTTCTCTCAAGCTCCCCCTTCAACAAATATTCAAGTATATTTCAAGCTCCCCCTTCAACCAATAATACCGACATCAAAGCTTTCTTTTCGACAAAATCTTTCTTTTCTTTATCCCCCTTTGTAATCACCAAAAGTGGAGTAATGAAGTCAAAAATATGCCATGCAAAAATAAACCATTATTAAATGTAGCATGCAATTTGCATGAGTTTTCCACAAAATAGACAATCTAGGCTCATAGGATTTCATAACAAGACTTCTCCACCTTTGTGTAAGTGTAATGATATAGACAATAAAGTATAAAAGGAGATTCAATTTCAGAAAATCAACCAAATCAATACACATTTTCCAATTTTCATGAATATCACTAGGATTGATTTTTCCCACGTCATCATAGATGAGTTCAAGTTACCGAACCCCAAAACATAGCCTAAAAGGACTTTTAAATGTGGGGTGGCATTGCTTGACGAGTTATATACACCAACGCTAATGATTACCCATGTAGCACAAGTTGGATACGCGTGGGTTGTGTATTAGCCATGAAGTGTATCCATTTTTCATACGGAGCAAATATTGTTTTTTTTCAATTCTTTTGTGCTCAATTTTAATTCATGGCTAAACACTTCATATCCCTTAGAAAATTTCAGAAATTAATCATTCCTACATTCACTTTCCATTATTCTTCAAAAGAATCTCCAAAAGCACTAAGAAGTCAAATATCGTGAAAGTGCAAATGTAGGTGTAGAAGTCAAGTTTAGAACTTATGAGACATGTCATGGCTACTAAAAAGAATAATATCATGTTCATGTAGCTACAACAATAATGAATTGACTTCTACAAGGGATACAATTGATCATTCATACAATACCACTTAAGAGATTCATAAGCGGAGATTCAATAAGCACAATTCTTTTTTATTTTTGATTTTTCAATTTTTTTTTGTTTTTTAGAAATAAAAACATTAAAAATCATCCATACAAGCACACAAAACAAAATAAATCAAGCACAAAAAAAATCTATGAAGGTATGCAATGAAATGCAAAGAGGGATAAAAAGTATACCTTCTCGTCGCTATTTCACGAAGGAGCTAAAAGAATGAGATATTGAAAATTTGCTCCTCGCCAAACCTCCATCACACCTACATGAAAGGTGTTAAGTGTGACCGTGGAATCCAACAAGGTCCACTAGTGTTAGCCAATATAGTTTTAGGAACCCACACTTGTTTAAACTTGATATTTGTGTTCCTAAATTTACAATAGTATGAAGTGTGGCCTACACTATCACAAGTAAAGCACTTTGCATATTTGTTCTTTGCAATAGAGGGTACATTGTGGAATTTCTTGAATTTTTGCTTTTCAACGTTTTTCAGACCAAAACCAAGTCCTCTTCTATTATTGCCATATAAATGATTCTCTAAAATAGTGTGCAACGATTGTTTTCCCATAGAGAATTTCTTAATGGCCACTTCAAGATGAGAGACTTTGGTTTTTAATTGTTTTTTTTCTTCCACAAGCATCGTGCATTTACTAATAAAAGCTCTCTTGTTTTCCACTTCCTTCTTTTCAAATTCAATCATTTTTCTTTTAAAGTCATTATCCAACATGCAGAATTTATCATTAAGCTCTCTAATCTCATAGTCTTTTTCAGTTTCGAGCTTAATCAAATCATGTTTAAGCATGCTATTTTGGTTTAGTAATGAGGAACAAGAAATACAAGGAGCATTTTCATCAAAGCTTTCTTTTTCCTTCTTCATGATTTCAATAGTAGACTTACATGCATTAAGTTCAATTTTAAGTTTTTCATTCTCTTTAAACACCTTATCATCTCTAACTTGCATGTCATAGTTCTGATTTTGGAGACATTCAATAGTGAACTCATGATCTACTATTTGATTTTGCATTTCTTCATAAATTTTAAGAAGTTCAGCTTTGCTACCTGACGGTGTCTCATCTTGGATGCCCATCAAAGCCATGCACGAATGGGCTTCATGTTCCTCCTCGCTTTCAGCTTCGCTATCCATATCCCATGTTAATACCTTCGCTTTTCCTTTTCCTTTAGCGAGCTGAGCACTTTCATTTGGGCAATCCTTCATCAGATGTCCTCTTCCCTTGCATTTAAAACATTGCATTCTATCAGTAGTTTTCTGATCATTAAATTGCTTGGAAGAATTATTAAAGTTAGAACGATTAAACCTGGGTGCCATTTCGTTTCTCCCATGCTTGGTCTTGATGAATTTTCTGAAGTTTCTCACCATTAGCGCTATGTCATCATCATCATCCTCTTCTTCGCTAGCTTGCAAAGCAAGGGGCTTTATGGCTTTCTCTTTCTCCTCAGGTTTCTCTCTTGCTTCAACATTTTGTAGTTCCAACTCATGGGACATCAAATTACCAATAAGGTCCTCCACCTTCAATTGAGACAATACCTTTGCTTCCTGGATGGCGGTGACCTTTGGTCTGAAAGAGCTTGGCAGTGCTCTTAATATCTTTCTTACCTGTTCAAGGTTAGAATATGGCTTACCAAGCGAGCTAGACTTGTAGACGATGTTGGTGAATCTCGCAAACATTTCTGATTTGGTCTCTGATGGTAGCATGTGAAATCCCTCGTACTCTGTGCTCAGAAGTGCAAGTCTAGACTCCTTCACCTGTGACGTTCCCTCGTGCGTCACCTCCAAAGTATGCCATATCTCATGCGCAGTTAGACAATGTGAGATTCTATTATATTCAGATTTATCAAGTGCCCAAATGAGAGCATTCATAGCTTTAGCATTTAAGGAATAAGATTTCCAATCATTATCATCCCATTTGTCATTTGGTTTTTCAATCTCAGCATTTTCTACTTTAATTACAGGCAGTTTATATCCTTTTTCAATTATTTGCCAAGCCTTGTAATCAACAGAAATAAGGTAGATTTTCATACGATTTTTCCAATAAGCATAATCACCTCCATTAAACCTAGGGGGACGGAAAACAGACTGACCCTCAGCAAAAGCACTATCCATATGGTTATTCATGGTCAATCCTAGGCTAGATCCTAAAACCTGCTCCGATACCACTTGTTGGATCTGGATCCTAGCCTAGAGGGGGGTGAATAGGCTAGTAAAAAATTCTCGTGCAACTCACGAGAAATCACACGCAGTTAAAAGCACAACCAGAGTAATGAAAAGCAGACACAGAGTACACAGCAGATTTACCCTGGTTCGGTCGTCCCAACGACCTACTCCAGCCCCCAAAGCAGAACTAGTATTGAATAGCGCAATAGGTACAAAACCACAAGTTAGAGCACGCTCAGAGCACCCTCTACGTCTCTACACTCGCCAGGCTCTTAGTACCCCACACACAGTGTTTCCTCTCACTATCAATCCTAGTAAAGTTTTCTACCAGCTAGTCCCAAACTAGCTGGGTCCCACTTGTCTAGTCCCAACTAGACAAGTCCCAAAATAATCCCCAAAGATGGTAAAGTTTCCCCTACGAAGATCTAGCTAACAACTACACAAAATAATAAACAATAGAGTTTAGAAAGCTCAGTTTGTGTAGCGGCGTAGTCTTCGTCAATCAGCACAGGTCAGATCTCGTCTGACAAGTAGTAGTCTCCGATGTCCCCTCAATAGTTTGCCTCCCTCTCTAAGAAACGTGCGCCCTCTGCGTGAGTCGAGATTTAATTCCTTTTGCTTACTGCTCTTTGATGAAGTGCTCTTTGATGAAGGCACCAAAAATTCGGCTCCTTGAATTTATTAAATCACGTGGCTGTCCCTGAACCTTATTTTTGATGATTGCCTGCAAAACAAACATACACAAGAGTTAATTAATTAATAAACAAAGTTCTTTGCTTAGGAATTGATTATTGGTTTGCATGCATGAACAAAAATAAAGCACAGGTTACTACTTCCCTCTGAGCATAAAAAAGGGCAACACCCCACTTTAACTTCGGCTGCTACCAAAACAATAAAGAGTGCACCAATTAAATCACTTAGCATATGGCCTCATTCTTTCATATGAGTGCCTGCAAACAAAAATCAAATGGCACACAAAAAGAAAACACAAAGACAAAAACTGTGGTTTCACAAAGACAAAAAAAACTTAACCTTCCCTTTTTTTTCTTTTGTGAATTCGGCTGTGACCCCAAAAATGTTTTGCAAAGCATCAAACTATGATTGGCTTTAAAAATTCTTTGTGCTCACGTGAATACCAAGGTGGCCGGCCTGATGCGCAAAAAAAACTTTCCCTTGGCTTTGATTTGCTCCTTGTGCGTGAATCCTTGCAGAATTGTTGGCTCTCCTCTTAATCTCCCAGCCTCCAGATTTTGTCCCCAAACGTGCAGCTCTTGATTTTGCCTAGAGGGAGACTCAATCAAACAATCTTTGGCCGGCCCTGTAAAATGAAGAGAGAGATTAAAGAATGGGAATTTTTAATCAACAGAAGATGTGCGCGCTCTCTCAGAACTTTTTGATAGCCGAAACAGGAGAGGAGGAGGCTGCCGAAATCACCAAGCCAAAAAAAAAATTTGTTGCGGCTCCTCCTCCTTTTTTTTATTACGGCTGCTAGGGGTTTATATTTTTTTGTTTTGATTGGTCCCCTCTCAAATTCGGTCTGCACTCAGTTAATAAGGGGGCGGATACCTCTAGGGTTTCTCCAAAGTTTTTTTCCTTATTATTATTTCTTTTTGGTCAAAAGATTATACCCGTAAATCTTGGCCCTCTTTTATTAGAAACTTGTGCTTGGAGATGATTTTAGAAGGGGTCGGCTGTTCATGAATTATTGCCTCCCTTTTTTTTCAAAAAAAAGGTCACGGCCCTGTGAAGATTTAGGAATTAATTAATAAAGACAACAGGCTATTTCTATTGGGAAATATCTAATTTGGCTAAATGAAATGTGGTCTATTCTTGGGGTTCATCAAAAGAGAATTGATCTTAGCACCAATTAACTTGCAATCGATTGCATCTCTCCATTGACTATTTCTGCTTGCACATTGACCAAGTCCTTCCGTGAATTAATCGCACTTTCACCGTTCCTGAAACACACTTAGCACACACGTTAAAATACTTCGCACACGTTTGTCACCATCAAACCAAAAGATCCTAGATCGTTGCGTCCAACAGCCAGGACACATGAAAGCAGATTGTCCTCAAAACAAGCACAAGGAGAAGTGGAAGGCGCCGAAGTTCGACAAGTCCAAGAAGTACAAGAAAGGGTACAAAAAGGGGCTTGTCGGGACATTCACCGACTCTGAGGATTCCTCTAGCGGAGAGTCGGATGATTAGCAAGTGGAGCAAGCACACATGGCTAGAGAGGAAAATGAACAAGGATCTTCCTCCGATGATAGCGACAACGAAGGCGATGGGGTAACCATGGATGACCTTAGAAATGCTAATGAGCAATTATGGTCTAAATACACTAAATTAGTAAATAGGTATACTAAAGTAAAAGATGATTTAGCTAGCATCCAAACCTCGCCTAAAACTATCATCACCAACAACGACACCGTTGTTGAAGAGTTGAAGAATGAGATTGTAAATCTCAACTCTCAACTTGAACATGTTAGCATTGAGGATTCGGAAGAACACAAGATAGCGGATTTGACTTCTCAAAACTCGACTTTGAGTATTGAGAATGAGAATCTCAAATCTCGTGTTTATGTGCTCACATCGCAAGTATCCACTTTGGATGCTTCTATGCGTTCTCTCACCGAGAAATATGAGAACACATTAGGCCGAATTAATAAATTCAATAAGGGTAAGGACCATTTGGATAAAATCCTAAATGACTTACTCCCGGCCAATCACCACATTGGCTTGGGGGTATACGATGGGAAATTCATCCAAAGCGGCCACTACCTTTATTAGGCCAACTTCCGATGCCTCAACGAGTGGTAGCAAACACTCTATTGGTAGTTCATCTACCAATGGTGCTTCCACCTCGTACACACCTTCATTTGGAAAGAAACCCACTTTGGGTGGACCTCCAAAGAAGGGCCATGCTTACATGTACACGAATACCATGCCACGTAGGAACACACGTCCTACTCCACCGGCTCACACATATGATGATTTCTATGCTACACATCCACGGACACGTGCACATCAAGTGAGACACCCTCACGCACGTGTTCCCCCACATGCATATGTTCACCCACATCATCGTATGAATAATTATCCACATGCACCATTTCATCATGTTCCTTATGCCTATCTACGACATGCATCACGTAGAAATCAACAACGCATGCATGCTCCCAAGAGGATTAAGGCTCCCAAAATATTCACTATTTGGAGCCCAAAGGACACAAGCATGGATGAAAAACAAGTTTACATGAATGATCATTTTATGAATGTAGTGGATAATGATAATTATGTGGGGAAGTCTAAGTCCAATTGGACTTGGCTTCCAAAGGTCTAATCTTTTGGACCCAATGACCTTGGGTACCATGATACGATATTTTCTATCTTTAGGTACTCAAGAAAAAGAAACGGAGAAACAAATTTAAATTTATCTCCAAGAGGATTTGGATACTCGATAGCGGGTGTTCAAAACACATGACGGGTGACGCTCAATTGCTCTCCGGAGTGGTTCCCATTGCAAAGGAAACCAGGTAGTCTTTGGAGGCAAGGAGAGCGGAACCATCATAGGTGTTGGTAAAGTGGGTAATCCTTCTATACCTCTTATAAATGATGTTTACCTTGTTAAAGGATTAAACCACAATCTCATTTCAATAAGCCAACTTTGTGACAAAGGTTACAAAGTTAGCTTTGTGAAAGGAATGTGCCATATTTTAAGAAAAGATAATAATGAATTATTATTTTCCGGCACACGCCATAAGGATATATACATCCTAGATCTTCGGAGATCACATGAAAAATGTCTCATTGCCAACACAAGTGAACAACACTTATGGCATCGACGTTTTGGTCATGTGAGCTTTGGAACACTATTTAAGCTTTCCAAGTTAAATTCTATTAGAGGCTTCCCTAAGCTTGTCTTTCAAAAGAAAAGCTTTTGTGACTCGTGTCAACGAGGCAAGCTTCCAAAATCGTCTTTTAAACCTAAGAAAAGCATTTCTTCTAAGCGGCCACTAGAGCTATTACATCTAGATTTATTTGGGCCAACTAGAGTTGCTTCATTAGGAAATGCACGGTATGGACTTGTCATCGTTGATGACTTTTCTAGGTTTACTTGGGTATTTTCATTATGTAATAAAAATGATGCTTTTGAATTCTTCACAATTTTTGTTAAGAAAGTACAAAATCTCATTGGAACCACCATTGTCACTATTCGTAGTGATCATGGAGGGGAATTTGAGAATGAGTCTTTTGAGACATTTTGTGATGAAGTTGGTATTACACACACCTTCTCTTTCCCTCGTGCACCTCCTCAAAATGGTGTAGTTGAGAGAAAGAATAGGACGCTAGTGGAGTGTGCTCGCACTATGCTTGATGATAGCCAACTTGGCCATCAATTTTGGGCGGAAGCGGTACACACCGCTTGCTATGTGTTTAATAGGATACTTTTGAGGCCCGGCACTAAACAAACTTGTTATGAATTGTTGTTTGGTAGATTGCCTCAAGTTAAACATTTTCGTGTTTTTGGTTCAAAATGTTTTATTAAAAACACATTTGGTAGTTTGGACAAATTCGATCCAAGATCCGATGAGGGGATTTTTGTTGGATATTCCTCACGTAGAAAAGCCTACCGGATATACAACAAACGAACCCCAACGATCGAGGAATCGCTTCATGTTTCATTTAATGAAGGTTTTGTCCCTACTAGAATTACTAATGATGATGACTCCATGGATGTTTTATGTGATTCAATTGGTAATTCTAATTCTAATGATTCTATTGATTCTATTGATACTAACCCGACTAATGAAGTTATTGAGAATGTTCCTAGTGATCAGGGAATTTCCAAACGGCTTCATACCGTTTGTGACCATCCTCATGAGCAAGTCATTGGCAATATCCATGATAGTGTCAAGACGAGATCTCAAGTCAACCACTTCGCTCATTGTGCCTTTTCCTCCTCGATAGAGCCAAAGAATGTTAATGAAGCGTGCGAAGATGGTGCTTGGATCTTAGCCATGGAGGAGGAACTCATTCAATTCGAGTGGAATAAGGTTTGGGAGCTTGTTCCATTGCCATCGAAGAACCACACCATCATAGGGACAAAGTGGATCTTCAAGAACAAGACCGACGAAAACCAAGTTGTCGTCCGAAACAAAGCTCGGTTAGTAGCTCAAGGCTATCGGCACGAGGAAGGTATCGATTTCGAAGAATCCTTTGCTCCGGTAGCTAGATTAGAATCAATTAGATTATTGTTATCTTTTACATGCCTTAAAGATTTTAAATTATTTCAAATGGATGTTAAAAGTGCATTTTTAAATGGAGATGTTGTTGAGGAAGTTTATGTTTCTCAACCTCCGGGTTTTATAAATGAAAAATTTCCAACTCATGTTTTTAAACTTAAGAAAGCACTTTACGGTTTGAGACAAGCTCCTCGAGCTTGGTATGACCGTTTAAAGAATTTTCTTTTGGATTTGGGTTTTAAAATGGGAGAAGTTGATTCCACATTATTTGTTAAGTATTCGAATAATGATATAATTTTAGTTCAAATTTATGTTGATGATATCATTTTCGGTGCTACTAACTTTGCTCTTTGCGAAGAGTTTTCTAATGTGATGAAGGATCAATTTGAGATGAGCACATGGGTGAGCTCAAATATTTCTTAGGTCTCCAAATTCGCCAAATGAACGATGCAATCTTCATCCACCAAACGAAGTATACGGTGGAGTTGCTAAAGCGATTTGTAATGGAGAATGCCTCCGGAAAAAAGACTCCAATGAGCAGGACTACACATCTTGATAAAGATGCGGGCGGAAAAGATGTAGACATTCGTCTATATCGAGGTATGATAGGTAGTTTACTCTATCTTACCGCAAGTAGGCCCGATATTATGTTTGTCGTATGTGTATGTGCTCGTTATCAGTCTCAACCTAAGGAGTCACACTTAGTAGCGGTAAAACGTATTTTCCGTTATTTAAGTTACACACTTGATTTTGGATTACTTTATCCAAAATCTAGCACGTATGAGTTAATCTCATATAGTGACGCAGATTATGCGGGATGCAAATCCGACAGGAAAAGTACTAGTGGCACTTGCCATTTTATAAGAAATTCTCTTGTCTCTTGGTTTTCCAAGAAGCAGAATTCCGTATCACTTTCAACCACCGAGGCGGAATATATTGCCGTCGGTGCCGCATGTGCTCAAGTTCTTTGGATGAGACCCACACTTAAAGACTTTGGTATAAACTGTGATACTTGCCCTATCATGGTGGACAACCAAAGTGCAATTTGTCTCTCTAAGAACCAGGTACACCATTCCCGTTCTAAACACAGATGTCTGACACCATTTCTTAGATGATCATGTTGCTAAAAAGGACATCATATTAGTGTACATTGAAACCCAGAAGCAAATCGCCGATATTTTCACGAAACCCATAAAGGAAGACTCCTTTGTGCGGTTGCGTCGAGAATTGGGGATTATGGGTGAATCCGAGATTTAGGATTCATTTTTATTCAATAATCTTGCATGCTATTCAATTTCGTTATATTTGCACATGCTAGATTTATTGGAATTTTCTGGATTTCTCGTTGAATTTTCGGAATTTTCGCTCGATTTGTTCGTAAACGTCAAAATTTCAGATTTTCGATGTTTAATGGGGTAGTATAATGATTAATGAGAGTATTTTGATGTTTCGTCCAAGTGTGATTAGGAGAGAACTCAAAATTTCTAATTCTAAGATTTTTGAACTCTGTTAGTCAGTTCATGTTCATTGACCGACCGACTAGATCATCATCTAGTCGGTCAGTGAATGAACTCAGACCGACTAACTCAAGCCCTAAAATTTGGCTTCAGTTACTGTTTGCAACTAGTCTGTTCAAGTTCATTGACCGATCGACTAGATCATCATCTAGTCGGTCAGTGTTTGAACTGTGACCGACTAATTGTGACGGGGACTGTCTTGTCTTTTTGACTTCCTTGTCGACTTATACTCCCCCGACCGACTTCTTTTCATTCAAGTCGGTTCTTTATCTCCCCTCTCAGCCAAAACCCCCGTGCCGCTTGGTCTTCCTCCTCCCTCTCCGATCGATTCCGGCCATCTCTCCGACCTATCTCCGGCCGTTTTTCCGTCGATCTCCCCTATAGTATCCTCCTCTCTACTCTCAGCTGCTAGGGTTTCCATCTAGGTCCTAGTTTCAATCGATTTCAGCTCCTAGGGTTTGTCTAGGGTTTGATCTTTAGGGTTTTTAGATTTCGATCTTGCTTTGTCTCGTCACGCTTATGGCGAAGACAAGGATTCTGATCCGACCCTCGAGCCCGTCCCCTATGACCGTTGATTAACCTCCTAGGGAACCCTCGCAACCTAAACGCCGATCGAAAACTACCCAACCTTCGTCGTCTTCGCCTCCTCTCAAGAAGAAGAGGACGACGACCTCCAAGCCTAGAGCCCAATCTCAGTCTCAACCCAAGCCAAAACCCAAGCCTACGAAGGAAACTGTGTCTCCCTCTTCTTTCCGTACACCCACTCCCGGTGCTTCGGATTCCGACACCGAGTACAGACCTGAGACCGAGGCTACCCATAGGGATCCTACTCCTCCACCCCGTACTTCCACACGTAAGCCTAAAGGAAAGGGTCCGATGCCAGTTGGCGGTGTCGATATCTCTTTATGTCGCAACGACCCGATGTGTCTCGCGGCATATAACCGTATCGAACACTGTCCGCTGCTTCTGGAGCATTTCGTACAGTTTTCAGACTTCCCAAGCCTTGCTGATCTTCTGTCGTCTTTCGGTCTTATCGATTATCTTCGATATGACCCTAAGGCGAATCCACATCGCTACCCTCGTCTGGTCAAACTCTTTTACACCAACCGTGTCCGGGGTCAGTACGACGAGACCCACTCTATTGAGACGACTGTCTTGGGGACACCGATTGTCCTCACGGCAGAAATATTAGGAGAGTTGATCGGTTGCTCGTCGTCTGGCCTCCTCCCTTCCGATATCTTCGTCGACGACATCTCTGAGCTTGATCAGGTCATACTTTCTAAGATTTTCCATGAGATCCCTCCTGCCATGATTGGCGTCCCCTCGAAGTCATTCAAGCCTAATGGCTGGGTCCAGAACTTGATCTTGAAGTCGTGCTTACTTCCTAAGTACGGCTCCTCTTCTTTGCCTTCCCATCCATTCCTGAAGCTGATTTATGCCATCTTCATGGGGAGTGAGATTAATTGGGCCCGGATCATACTCGATAAGATGGATTCTTTCGAGTGTATCTGTAAGTCCACGAAGTCTGCTCATATCCCATATCCATGCCTTCTGACACTCGTATTCCGTCACTTTCGTGTCACTTTGCCTCTTGATGATGAGCGTCCTCTCGGTCCCCCTCTGAATGCGACGGCCGTCAAGAAGTCTCTTGCGGCACTCCGTCACGTTCAGAGGATGACCCCCTCTGCTTCAGCGTCTGCCTCAGCTGCTCCTGCTCCCTCTACCACTCTTGACGAGCTCGCACGTTCAGTGAGACGTATGGACTTGTTATGCTCGTACTGAGGAGATACTTGCTCGTATCGCCTCTCGTTTGGGCATTGAGATCCCTCTGTCAGTTTCTGACGAGGAGGAGTTGGATGAGGAGGAGATTGAGGAGCTTGTTTGTGTTACTGCTCGTGCCCCTGCGGGCACTTCTGGTGCTGCTGTTTCTTCTACTGGTGACCCCGAGAGCACACCTGGTACCACCATACCTGAGGTGGTTACTTCTTCTGGTGTTCCCGAGGCCACTACCGCTGCTGCTCCAGAGATCTCCACACCTGCCGTGCCAGAGATCACCACTACCGTCGCTCCCGTGGACACTTCAGCTGATCCGATGACCACCACTCCTTCAGAGCCTGCTGCTGCTGCAGATCCTGCCGCTTCCTCCTGAGCTTCTCTGATGACTCTCCTAGTGCACTTTGGATGGGAGATCTTATCGTGAGAGAGTTTGGGTAGGATAGAGTGTGGTTATGATTTTTGGATCATTTTGATGTATTTTGATGTATCTCTGATGTATTTTGATGGATATGTATGTTTTGTGATACTCCGATGTCTTGTGTGATATTTTGATGTATTTTGTGCTTCGATCGTTGGATCGCTCTTATGTATATCGGTGATGTATATTTTTGATGTACTCTTGGTTCATATTTTTATATATATACATCGATGATGACATTTCATTCTCTTGTGCATATTATATATTCTTTGTATGTCGCTGATGTTCGATTTCGTCGCTCGATGATAATACTTGGTTAAATAGAATTATTTCTATGGAAACATAGAATTGTTTTCCATGCACTAAATTAACCAAGAATGTTGATATTGGAGAGTATATTCCATAACTCAATCCGTAAAATTGATTTGAGTTTTGATGATTTTATTTATCGATTTTCGACTTTGGTCTCATTGACACGCTTTGATTTAATTCGAATTTTTATTTTGTGTCACTTGGACCGTGGTCGTATTCTACGACTCCCGTGCTTTTATTTGAAGCCATTATTGTTGTCGTTGATCTCCTCCCACTCTTTTTGCTAATGCCAAAGGGGGAGAGATATAATAATGACGATGAGCTAAATGATAATTTAGAGCATTTTTCCAAGAATCTAATTTGATATGTTAGATTCAGGGGGAGTTAAGATATATAAATGAATTTTCAAATCCGATATTTCAATAATCGATTCTCATTTTATATACTTTACTCGTCTGCTTGATGCGTATTATTATTGCTTAATTTGGAATTAACGTGTCATCAATGCAGGGGGAGTAAGTAAATTACATTTGAATCATTATTTTTTATTATTATTTATGTTGGTTTGTCATCACCAAAAAGGGGGAGAATGTTGGATATTGGACTCCCCGGATTTGGTTTTGGATGATGAACAAATATAAATATATCGTGAACTAACACTTTGTGAGCGCAGTTATGGAGATCGTCACCAAATTCATATGAACATCCAAAGCGACGTCTCAAGACGTCTCAAATCATGTGATCGTATGCCTAAAGCTTTGTTGAAGCTTTTGGACCATTTTAGAAGTCATGAAGATTCGGATCGAAGCTTTAGAAGACAGTTCGTCAAGTTTTATTTATAGTCTTTTGGCTTCGTTCCGTAGAATGTTAAGCCTTGAGTAGGTCTTACGTTTTAATCGTCATAACGCTCCTATCTTAGACATAGGATCTTAGTAGAAGTCCATACGAACTTTTCCGAAGCTTCGCGCTTCGATTCGCGACTTCTTGTGCATGTTAGTTGGTTCAAGAAGAAGAACCAACCGACTAGATGGTGATCTAGTCAGTCAGCAATGCTTCTTGGACCGACTAGTTTGCCTCCTTCATTTCTAGCTCAGTTACTGTTTACAGTTAGTCGGTCAAAGAAGGTTCACCGACCGACTAGTTTGTGAACTAGTCTGTCAGTGTTTCTTCTTGGACCGACTAGTTGAGCTTCTACTGTACATGCCCAGTTACTGTTTATCGTTAGTCGGTCAAAGAACGTTTATCGACCGATTAGTTGATGAACTAGTCGGTCAACATTTGTTCTTGGACCGACTAAATTAATTTGTACTCAGACTATTTGTTTTATCTCTTAGTCGGTCTAAGTTCACTCACCGACCGACTAGTTGTGAAACTAGTCGGTTGGCAAGTCTTCTTTGACCGACTAGTTCCTTAAGTCTGAACTTCGATCTATTCACTGTTCACCACTTAGTCGGTTCATGCTGTTTGACCGACCGACTAGTTGATGAACTAGTCGGTCAGTGGTTGTTCTTTGACCGACTAGTTTGGTTCAGAATAGAGCCGTTGGAGCTTTAATTGAAATGTTTCTCTCTCTCTCTCTCTCTCTCTCTCTCTTTCCTCTAACCTATAAATACTTGGTGTGCTGCATTCATTGCACTCAAGGCTGATATTAAGAGATGTTTAGAGATCAAAGAGAAAGCATTCATTCCTCATTCAAAGCTCTTTCCTTCCAATCTTGAATCTCTTCTCACTCTTATTTCAAAAGAGAGATTCATTGATTGTGAGCCTTCCAAGCCAAGTGCTTGATTCTAGGTCACCAAAAACCTCATAGCTCTCCATTGCTGGTCATGAGCTAGGGTTTGGTGCCTCTTCATCTTCCCCAAAATCATCTTTGCCATAATTCGTCAGTTTACTCAAGGCATAGGTATTTTGTGTAAGCATTTCTATTTCATTTACTTTCGATATTGTAAGTGTTTCACTCTCGGTTGTGAGAGTTTGTTTGTGATCCCGGGTTGTGAGAGTCACAATTTTCCTTTGTGTATGATTTGACTTGTGAAGGTTTTTCACAAGTATTTCATAGTGGAAATCTTGAGTTAGAGTTTCTAACTCAAGTATCCGGAGGGGATCCGGGTGTTTGGGACGTAGGATCACCAGGAACAAGTCGGGGAGACTTGGGTGGATCCGAACCCATTAATATCGTTTGTTTGCGATTGTTTCTTTGTTGTCTAACATTTACATTTCCGCATTTCCGCATTGTTTGGTAGAGTTTGCAAGGTAATTAGGAATTAGCCTCTTAATTATTTTAAAGTACTATTCCCCCCCTCTAGTACTTGTGCAGTAGCTTAGCAGGGCATTACAGACCCTACATAGTGATCGATGTACTCGGTCCTTCCACCTATCGACTCGTTACTTTGGATGATATGGAACTTCCTCATCCTTTGAACGAGGAACATCTACGAAAGTATTATCAATGACTGTACTAAAAGGGTAAAATGAACGTTCATTTTTTATCCTATGCATGTTCATTATGAATGCAAAGTAGATCGTTCTTTAACATCAGTCGAAATACCATCGTCTTGTCAGCCGTAAGTCGAAAGGGCCTCGCCCCTCGCCACCGAAGGACCCTCGTCAGCCGTAAGTCAAAGGGGCCTTGCCCCTCGCCACCGAACGACCCTTGTCGACCGTAAGTCGAAGGGGCCTCGCCCCTCGCCACCGAACGACAATCGTCGACCGTAAGTCGAAGGGACCTTGCCCATCGCCACCGAACGACAATCGTCGGCCGTAAGTTGAAGGGGCCTTGCCCCTCGCCACCAAACGACACTTATAGGCATGTATGCCGAAAAAGGTCCGCCCCTCTCTACTCAAAGAAGCGTGATTCTTGGTTTAAAAGGTTATATTCATTAAGTGAATACGCCTAACCTATCCCCAACATAACTTGCATAAGGATTTCTATGAAATTTCAAGTTAGGTCGTTGAGGGGCCATACACACGCAGATATTCAAATAAGAAAGGAATGCAAATAATGAAATAAAGTTGCAAAAAGTTTTTCATCATTCATTCAAAACAAAGAAATTACAAAATTTGGAGGTCATTGCACGACCCAACCTGTCAACGATAACTCTTAGTGATGATAGGCAAGTTGGTCTTTGACTTGAGGTCATTGTACGAACATGTACGTGAATGGTGTTACTTTGATCTCTGACCTAGCTTCAAGGCTAGGCATGTCGAAAGGTCTTTGGTCGGGTGAAATTTGAAGCATGCGAGGAGAGTAATGACCAAGATAGGATTCGTCTCTCCCGGTCAATGGAAGTTAGTGTCGTAGTGTTAGTTCGGTCTTTGGCGAAAACTCTGGCCAGAGTATGTTGGAAGTTATCCAATATTATTTGACTAAAGATCAATGGAAACTAACCAAATTCGAGTTATTGGGGTTGACAGTTTGACCGTACCCTAGACTTGAATTAAATGACATAGTTTAGACGAAGAGACTAAAATTGAGGAATTCATCATGGACACAGTCAGGTGGTCCTGACAATACTCATGTCGATGAGTGAACCACATAATTATGAAACTGAAACAGGGATGGCAACTGCTGCTCATGGTCACTGCCGTACAGGGCTTTGAGCCCAACCTGTAGTAGAGTCAGGTTGTAGGGTGTTACACATAGTGCGAACTTCGTCTAGTAATAGGTAGAATCATTAGAGAGAATATGCATTTGATGTCAGGGATAGAAAATTGCATTTGATGCAAATGATAATTGTAAGCCTAGATAGGGACTAATTTGCATGTGATGCAAAAAGTGAAGCAACCTGTCAAAACAGCGTTAGGATCGATAAATGAAGTTGAGACTTACGCTTGCGTATGCGGCACGGTAGTCTCGGAACTTCGCCTTCGGATTCGCCACGACGGATCGAGTCTTCTGACCGGCGCCCCGTTTACGGTGTGGGCGCGGTGTCGTTTTACCGCAAGTGCACGGTTAGTGTAGGGTGCGGGTTTATCGAACACAGGGAGGTGGATGGCTTGAGTGGCTACTAGCCTCGCCTAGGTTGTGTGCTAGCTACGCGGATAATATGGGTGGAAGTGTAGAAATAAAAGAAAGAATTGAAAAAGACACGAAAAGAATCCCCGCTAACACAGGCTAGAGCACTCATGACACTTGGCATTTGACTTGGCCCAGGGTGAGACATTGCCCCAAAAGGTGGTACCTAGCGTCCATGGCCCGATATTCCGGTCGGTGCCAAGCACGCTAGGCCTACCCGGTTCTGGACGGTGGGCACTCCCGTGTCCATTAACACCTTCCGCAACCGGGAGCATTAAGGCCACAATGATAACTCCCAACACTTCGTCCAAGCCGTTCCCACGTGCGAGGACTCGATGTCTACACTAGGGGCATGAGCTGTGGCTAGGGAGTCAACCGCCAAGTTTATTCCCCCTTGGCCCGACGGTCAGAGGCGGTCTTTCTCCCGCCAATGACAATGAAACACCCCCGCGTAACCCTAATGGCCAAATAGGTCAAATGTGATTTCTAGCAATACATCGAAGCGGATCTTGACAGGACAAGCACCGGACCCCAATCCCCAACACATCTAGTGTGTTGCCATACGAATTGGACCCAGATTGCTAGAAATCCCCATTGACGCATTACATCGAACACGTACCATGCAACCAAGTCTAATGAAAATTTCCAAGCAACAATCCTACCCTAACCCGTATTAGGGTTCATCGAAACTACTCAATGGTGAATAACATATAAACAAACAACACAAAAGACATATAAACTTTCACCATCAAGCAAAATAAACACAATACAAACAATGGAGAAAAAGAGAGGAAAATACTTATCTTGAGTTGAATCGTCAATCCAATACAAGACTTATTGAACAAAAGACCTAATCTAAAACTAACCTAGAACTCCCAAGAGAAGGGGGGCAGAAAGCCCTAAAAACTCCAGGAGATCCCCCTCAAGTCGGCCAGCCTCGTGTATTTATAGCCCCACTTCGAAACCCTAATGGTTCGGGTCCAAACCCGCAGGAAAAGCGCCACCCGATCGGTTGACAAGTCAACCGATCGGGTGATCTGTTACAAATAGTAAACAGAAAACGACGGACTTTCACCTGGTCATATGAACCGGTCGGTTGAGTTCTTGGAGTGACCGGTTGGATCTTGGCGCCATCGGGTGAAGGGATCGGTTGGGTGCCCGTGTCTCGGCTCCTCAGCATCAGCTACAGATGAACCGATCGGGTGAGAGTCACCCGATCGGTTGGAATTTGGCTTGAAAAGACAGAGAATCAGCCTCGTTTGAACCGGCCTGTGAACCGGTCGGGTGACATTCACTTGAGCTCCAGCTGAGACCGGGTGGTGCACGCGTGCATCACCCGATCGGTTGGAGATGACCAACCGACCGGGTGAGGGGCTGAAAGATGTAATCTTCGTCGTTTAACCCCCTGGATCACGCGTGACTCCTCCCGTTGCCCCGGGGACTTGAGATATCGTCGTTAAACGTCCCCTACATGGGCAATCTCCTGCAAACATGGAGAAACAAAGAAAAGTGAAAGAAAACGAGAAAATACGAGAAAACGAATAAAAGACGGCGGAAAATACGGAGAAACACAAAAGAAAACGTGCGTGAATATATGAAATATAAACGCACGTCAAAATCCCCCAAGCTGAACTCTTCCTCATCGTCGAGGAAGACGAGTGAGAGTAGGAGCTCGGAGGGAAAAATAGAGAGAAAGAGAGAAAAAGAAAACTCTATATCCTAGATCCCCCGTAAGGGCCAACAAAATCAAACACGCCACACGAAGCAAGCATACGACAATACACAACACTAAACCAAGGAATGTGAGTCCAAACAAGTGTCGTGGGCCCACGCAGTGAAGCGCGAGTGAGTGTGGTCGTGTGCTAGCAGATGGTGTCACTATCTACGATGTGCAATAAAGCTCCATATACACATACCCAAAGAAAGACCCAAATATCGATTCAATTTGAAATTGCGGTGAATATTAGCTCAAGCATGAATGAGAAGAGTATAAGAATAGAAGCGTATCATGCATCAGGGACTCCACAGCTAGGGACTAGGAAATCACCACACTATAGCCTAGGTAATCGCTAGAAGGCTCCTATGCCAAGTGTTTTCGAAAATGATGGAGGTTGAGAAGATGTGGAGTAGAACACTCGGTGCAAATTCTCGCCTTCCCTTTATTCTCGGCAAGTAGGAAAAAATATTCACACGGGAATTTTTTTGGGTTTTGGGTATTTGTATTTTTTTTATTTTGGGCTATACAAAATTTTTCTTTTCTTTTCTTTTTGGGTTTTTCTTTTCTATTCTCTTTTTTTTGGATTTTTGGGATATTGGCTATACACGTGTGTACTCTCCCAAGTGGGAGAACGGTACACGACGAGGGGATTCGTACCAAGTAAAACAAAAAAGAAATCGGAATCTAAACACTTGGGCAAAGGAAACTATTCTCGCTAGTTAGAGCATGGGCTAAATGGGTTATCCTAGTCCTTAATTGTGGAATCCCGACACATGCGAAATGAAGTATACGATATATATAGCATGCATATAGAAGCAGACATTAGAAGCAAATACCGCATATTCAATATCGAAGCATGATAATCTAGGGGTCATTCCTGGACAGGTATATAAAGTAAAATCACAAAGTAGAAGCACACCAAATAGCTAGTCACGACACACGACTCACAAAAAGTTAAGTGGACCCACGATGCATGAAATGCAAGAGGACTCGGCTTCCTAAGGTTAGTGAATGTGATTATCGAAGCCGTGCTAGGTGTGTGTGATTTTGTGGCGATTCATCATATGGTTCATCTCTAGGAGAAAGAGACAAAAATAAGAAAAGAAAAAGAAAAAGAAAAAGACGGAGAAAAACGACTCAAATAGCGAAGAAAAAGAGACAAATGACGCACGAAGTGCGACTCCCCCAAGCTAAAACTTGCACTGCCCTCAATGCAATAGTAGTGAATACGGGAGGGCAATGAAAATGGGGGGGAGTTACGCACCGACACAAAAAAAATGAAAAACACGAAAAACACATGTGCGAAACTAAAAAATAAAGAAAAAGAAACACTCAAATAAAAGGTATAAAACACGACAAAAGAACACCTAGACACAGACACACAACAACGACACGCAAAAACATGCACACAAAAGTCGATTTACCCCAAGCTGAACATGACAATGCTAGCAAAATGATATGATCAATGGGGATGTAGAGATATGTTAGGGGGAAAATCGGAAAAGAAAGAAATCAAAATGCAGGAGAGACAGTCTGCTCGTTCTCCTCGGAAGAGGATGTGGGGTGAAATGATAGAAGGGCACGACATGAAGGGTTATTAAGATGCAAAAGCAAACCCTAGATACGCTTCCCTCGCTAATGAGAGGAGACGAGATTATTCAAACCTAAACTAGAAAGCGGTAGATTTTTACACTACTGGATTAGGATACACCGGAGCATAGGTGGATCCAAGATCTGGAGCGGGGCAGGTAGCTGCTCTAACTGCTCCTTCTGTGGCTCTGCCAGAAGCGCTGTGCCACGTGTGCCAATGGACCCAAGCAATGCACCTCCAAGCATCCCTCGTAGGTGTCCACCTGTGACCTGCAAAGGACGAGATGCATTAGTCCATGGCAAGAAATTATTTCCCAAAATAAATGTATCCCAGAGATAGTCGCCGGTAAATGATGGTAAAATATATGAAATGTGGCGAACACTCCCTGAAAATGGTATGCTATCCTCTGTGCTAGCGACGATCAAATCCCCGCTCTTCATGTGAAGTTGCTCTCCAGGTGGTGACACACCGCGGCATACCTCAAGGGAAGTAGATCATGTGTCCTACGAGAGGTATGGCGTGTCAAAAATATATGAGTCTAAAGAAATAGGACGTGAAAAGCGAGACTCAAATGTGGAGTGAGAGTGAGTATGACAATGTCCCTGAATAGTGGCAATATGCTCAAGTAGATGCTCAACCGCAGAAGAAGTGGAGCGTGACGGTAGAGGTAGATGTGGCTCGGGCTCCATGAAGTGGATGATCGTATCCAAGCCCTCATGCACATCCTCCTCGACGATATGCTCCTGCTCCCCCATCTACACGATGTCCTGAATGACATCCTCATGGTTGACCACCGACCAAGGAGGAAGCTGTGACAGAGATGGCTGTGGAGGTGGATGTGGAGCGGACCCCTCGTATGTGGTCGTGGTGTCCTCGTCCTCACGCACATCCTCCTCGCCAGTATGCATAAGCTCTGTGGTCTCCTCGGTGCTCTCATAGGACTCATATGGGGTATCCAAATAAAGATGAAAAGTCTATCCCACAGATCCTAGAGAAATCTCACCATCCTCACTATCATCATCAAAAAATGCTTCGTCATCCAAGTGGTAGTGTGGAAAAATTGGGGCATCGGCATGAGATGTGTCTATGGTGGCCGATGAGATGGTGGTCTCAACCATGAAAGTGGGTATATCCTCTCCTTCATCCCCTCTCCTCGGTGTCGGCTCGGTGATTGGTACCATCAAGTTTTGTAATATTTGGCCTTGGTTAAACATGACACTTTCAAGGAGAGACACGAGGCTTGATTCTTCTTGTGTTTGTGGAGGGGTATAAGGTTGAGGAAATGGATGGGAGGTGTTTGGGCTAAGGTTGTGGGAAAATGTTTGGCCTTGGGGTGGGGGGAGGCTCTCAAGCGTAAATGGGCAATCATAATACACGTGCCCCGCCATCCCACAAGTCTCACAAACCAAAAATGAATAGGGATCGTAGCCTCCCATCTGAGCATCGACATCTGATCTCCACATGGCAATATCAAAGATACCTGGACAACAAAAATAAGAAAACTAGAGAGGAGCGTCAATAGTACAAGAAAATAACAAAAAGATAATATAATGGTGGGGGAAAAATTTCTTGGTTATTGAATATATTTTTTTAAAAAAAAGAAAAAAAAGAAATTTTTTTGTGTTTTTATGCGTAGTCTAACGAACCCAAGCTAAGCTAATATCAAACCGAACGCCTCCCCGGCAACGGCGCCAAAAACTTGACCGGCGCCCCGTTTACGGTGTGGGCACGGTGTCGTTTTACCGCAAGTGCACGGTTAGTGTAGGGTGCGGGTTTATCGAACACGGGGAGGTGGATGGCTTGAGTGGCTACTAGCCTCGCCTAGGTTATGTGCTAGCTACGCGGATAATATGGGTGGAAGTGTAGAAATAAAATAAAGAATTGAAAAAGACACGAAAAGAATCCCCGCTAACACGGGCTAGAGCACTCATGACACTTGGCATTTGACTTGGACCAGGGTGAGACATTGCCCCAAAAGGTGGTACCTAGCGTCCATGGCCCGATATTCCGGTCGGTGCCAAGCCCGCTAGGCCTACCTGGTTCCGGACGGTGGGCACTCCCGTGTCCATTAACACCTTCAGCAACCGGGAGCATTAAGGCCACAATGATAACTCCCAACACTTCGTCCAAGCCGTTCCCACGCGCGAGGACTCGATGTCTACACTAGGGGCATGAGCTGTGGCTAGGGAGTCAACCGCCAAGTTTATTCCCCCTTGGCCCGACGGTCAGAGGCGGTCTTTCTCCCGCCAATGACAATGAAACACCCCCGCGTAACCCTAATGGCCAAATAGGTCAAATGTGATTTCTAGCAATACATCGAAGCGGATCTTGACAGGACAAGCACCGGACCCCAATCCCCAACACATCTAGTGTGTTGCCATACGAATTGGACCCAGATTGCTAAAAATCCCCATTGACGCATTACATCGAACACGTGCCATGCAACCAAGTCTAATGAAAATTTCCAAGCAACAATCCTACCCTAACCCGTATTAGGGTTCATCGAAACTACTCAATGGTGAATAACATATAAACAAACAACACAAAAGACATATAAACTTTCACCATCAAGCAAAATAAACACAATACAAACAATGGAGAAAAGAGAGGAAAATACTTATCTTGAGTTGAATCGTCAATCCAATACAAGACTTATTGAACAAAAGACCTAATCTAAAACTAACCTAGAACTCCCAAGAGAAGGGGGGCAGAAAGCCCTAAAAACTCCAGGAGATCCCCCTCAAGTCGGCCAGCCTCGTGTATTTATAGCCCCACTTCGAAACCCTAATGGTTCGGGTCCAAACCCGCAGGAAAAGCGCCACCCGATCGGTTGACAAGTCAACCGATCGGGTGATCTGTTACAAATAGTAAACAGAAAACGACGGACTTTCACCCGGTCATATGAACCGGTCGGTTGAGTTCTTGGAGTGACCGGTTGGATCTTGGCGCCATCGGGTGAAGGGATCGGTTGGGTGCCCGTGTCTCGGCTCCTCAGCATCAGCTACAGATGAACCGATCGGGTGAGAGTCACCCGATCGGTTGGAATTTGGCTTGAAAAGACAGAGAATCAGCCTCATTTGAACTGGCCTGTGAACCGGTCGGGTGACATTCACTTGAGCTCCAGCTGAGACCGGGTGGTGCACGCGTGCATCACCCGATCGGTTGGAGATGACCAACCGACCGGGTGAGGGGCTGAAAGATGTAATCTTCGTCATTTGACCCCATGGATCACGCGCGACTCCTCCCGTTGCTCCGGGGACTTGAGATATCGTCGTTAAACGTCCCCTACATGGGCAATCTCCTGTAAACATGGAGAAACAAAGAAAAGTGAAAGAAAACGAGAAAATACAAGAAAACGAATAAAAGACGGCGGAAAATACGGAGAAACACAAAAGAAAACGTGTGTGAATATATGAAATATAAACGCACATCATCTTCTCACAAACGGAGTAAGGCTACTAAATCCACAATCTAAATCTCTACTTTTAGATTAAGAACTTGGATAAAGAGAGAGGAAGGATTTCGGCAGAGCTTCGCTAGAATGAAATGCAAGGCAAGAATACCATACAAAAGTGTAAGAAAATGGCTAAGCCTTGGGTCTTATTTATATCCCCCAAGGTAGTTATTTTAGGAGTAATTGTTCCTTTGAAACAATTTAACTAAAGTGTACCATCATACATGGCACATTATAAGCTTAAGTTGTACCATATGCATGGTACAACATAAGCTTAAGATGTTCCCCCTTTATTAGCCATATGTCGCATGCACTTATGCACATATAATGCGACTTTCCCACTAATCTAGAGATCATCTCCGTAAGGGAACAGATTCCCTTTGCACACGACTTCGTGTACGCGACGTTCGAGGTCCGTATTCCCTCGTACATCCCCTACAAGGGTGTACAAACGTCATCCATATCCAACATCTCCCACTCACACTTGAGGGGATTGTAAGAGAACGTCTTTCTCTTAGTTCTTTCATCTATCATACCGAGAAATAGACCGTGCGACCGTCATGCGCGTAGAGTCTGTTGTTGTGCACTTGTTAGAGATACACAACGACCTCGAAGGTGCAAAGTTGAGTAGTTCAACGCATGCTTTACCCTAGATTATTTCTTCACATTTCTTATACTTTATATTCAACAATTGAATCCCATCTGGATCACAATTGGCTGGCCAGCTTTGAATCATTAAAGTCCAAATGCGAATATGAAATCAATCTTCCTCTTCTTGCGAACCTTCTGATCTTGACTTGATTCGCTTTTCTAATGTGCCCCGCCGAGCCGAATTATCATAGCCCATTAGCAACACGCTAAGATAGCGATCATCTCGTCAAATCTAAAGGAACCAATTGGAGTCCTTGAGGGTAAGAGTTAAGACCCATATGGCCTTTGAGTCTCACATAATAGCAAACACTATTGCTACTAACTCAGTGGTCGAAATGCATACGTGGTATGAACACGTATTACAACATCACTCCTTTCACAGGGAGAGTATGTCTTAATGATGTTGTACAGATGAAAGATCAGACACCACAGTGCCTATCTTTTGAGTCCCCTTACTACCCATGAAATATTCCCGGATTCTCATCCTGCATAAGACAGATAGGATTTAAAAAATCCTATGAGATCTCTTTTAAATATCCTTGTGATACAGATCTCAGATCTTTTGTAAGCATCCATATGATGCAGATCTTTCATTCGACTATCTTGTTTAAGTCACGACTCTAAATCATTTGTCTAATGATTTTGACTTTAAACTAGTCTCATCTCTATCTTATCCATCTGATAAGATAAGGCGGTTGCTCATGTGAGAGAGCCAACCTTAATCTGTCCGACATACACACAATAAAATAGCTGAGACTTAAACACAAATGTATATAAAATCATTTGTAAGAAACCTGTATGCAATATATATAAAAAAACTTCTTCTTTTTATTAAACTTTGATCTTCTATAGACATGGGAAATATTACATGATACAGCTCAGCACCTACGTATTCCCATAGATGAAAAGTGTTTGAAGAACACATCTTTGGGGATCGCCTTAGTAAGGGGATCCGCTATCATCTTATGCATGGATATGTATCCTATGTCTACTTCCTTCCGTTTGTCATAGTCCTTCGCAAACTTGAATCGAATATCAATGTGTTTGGTCTTACAATGAAATTTAGGATCTTTGACATAGGCAATCGAAGCTTGACTATCACTGTATATAGGAACAGTGCTTGAGTCAGTGGCATCCGTCAGCCTGTCTAAGAATTTCCTAGGCCAAACAGCTTCTTGGACCGACATGCTGAATGCTACAAATTCGGCTTCCATGGTTGATAGGGCGATGCAGGTTTGCTTCTTGCTGCTCCAGGATATTGCACCATTCCCGAGCAAGAAAACAAAGCCTGAGGTAGATCTTCGCTCGTCGAGATCACCTGCCCAATCAGCATCGGTATAGCCTTCGAGTCTCAAGGTATTGCCTTGATAGCACAACGCATAGTCCGCAGTCCCTTTGAGGTACCTTAATATCCTCTTCACCGCTTTCCAGTGTGCCTGTCCTGGGTTGGATTGGTAACGGCTTACCGTACCAACAGCATAGCAAATGTCCGGTCTGGTACACATCATGGCGTACATCAGACTCCCGACATCACTGGAGTATGGAACCTTTTCCATAGCTTTCTTTTCTTTTGGATCTTTGGGACACATTTCCAAACATAGACCCTCGCCTTTGTTTATTGGAGTATCAATTGGCTTGCAGTCCTGCATATTAAACCGTTCTAAAACTTTCTTTATATATGTTTTTTGAGAGAGAGAAAGAAGTTTCTTGGAACGATTCCTTGAGATCTTAACCCCAAGGATATATGCAGCTTCACCCATGTCTTTCATCTCAAAGACGGATGAAATCCAAGCTTTGATATCCATGATAAGATGCTTATCATTTCCGGCTATAAGTATGTCATCTACATAAAGAGACATAATTACATACTTGTTCTTAATCCTCTTAATGTATACGCAGTTGTCTTCGTCGAGCATGGAGAAACCATACGACAAAACGACTTCTTGAAAGCGCATATACCACTGCCTTGAGGATTGTTTAAGACCATATATGGATTTACGAAGTTTACAAACCTTATGTTTGTTTTCTTCTTGTACGAACCCATTTGGTTGTTCCATGTAGATCTCCTCATCTAGTTCTCCGTTAAGAAAAGCAGTCTTTACATCCATCTGATGTAACTCGAGGTCCAAACAAGCCACCATTGCCAGAATTAAGCGAATGTAGGTAAAACGCACGACAGGAGAGAAAGTCTCTTCGTAGTCTATTCCTTCCTGTTGCGTGAAACCTTTCGCAACAAGGCGAGCTTTATATTTCTCGATGGAGCCATCGGCCTTATGCTTGATTTTGAGAACCCACTTGTTCCCAATGGCTCTACGTCCCTTAGGTAAATCAACCAAGTCCCAGACTTGGTTTGTTTTCATGGATTGAAGTTCTTCTTCCATCGCCGTTATCCATTTATCTTTAGCAGGGCATGTGACGGCCTGTTTGAAATTTGCAGGTTCATCATCATCTTGTAGTAATGTCATGAATGTTTGAGGAAATTCATCCTCAAATCTCAGAGGTGTTAGCCTCGTTCGATTACTACGTCTTGCTTGAGTTTGATCACTCCCACTTGGAATCACATCACTCCCACTTGGAATAACATCACTCCCACTCGGAATAGGATTGGTATCGTTCGTATCATCCATAGGTGAAGTATGAGGGTCATTTTCCTCTTCACCAAGAATTCTCCCACTCGAACGTTCCGATCCTTCTTGATCCTAAGTCTCAAACAAGGATAAGTCTTGACTTATCTCACCCTGTCTTGGAAACTCGTTTTCCAAGAAGACAACATTCCTCGATTCGAATTCTATTAGACCCACATTGTCCTCTTGACCGACGAAAACATATCCTTTGGAGTTTTCAGCGTATCGGATGAAGATACACTTCCTCCCACGTGGCCCAAGTTTGCAATATTTGTGAGAGGATAAATGTGCGTAAGAGGCACAACCCCAAGGTTTTAGAATGCTTAAGTCTGGAGTTCTATTGTTCCACAACTCATAAGGAGTAGAACTTACCGACTTCGAGGGTACACGGTTTAAGATGAATGCTGCCGTCAATATGCATCACCCCAAAAGGTGATGGGCAAATTTGCCTGAGACATCATTGATCGGACCATTTCCATCAATGTCCTATTTCTTCTTTCCGCAACACCGTTTTGTTGCGGAGTATAAGGCATAGTTATTTGATGAACTATGCCTTTTTCATCACAGAGTTCCTTAAAACTCGTTGATTGATATTCTCCACACTGATCGGTTCGCAAGACCTTTATCTTGCGATCTAGTTGATTTTCCACTAAACTCATATAGTTTTTGAAGCAATATAAAGCTTCATGTTTGTGGGAAATCAAATAAATGTGACCGAAACGGGTGAAGTCATCAATGAAGGTGATGAAATAGGACTTCCCGCGTCTTGTCTTAACATTCATTGGACCGCAAATGTCCAAATGGATAAGCTGTAATGGAACTTCGGCCCTTGTGCCAGTTCCAAACGGCTTGCGACAAGTTTTCCCTACAAGACAATGTTCGCATGTTGACATTTCAACTTTTGAAACATTAGATAGCAAGCCACTTTTAGCACGTCTATCCATTCTAGTTGGTCCAATGTGACCAATTCTTGCATGCCAACAAATGATCTCAGATTCAGAATTAGAAGCATTTGTCAAATGGAAACTTTTATTAATAGAAGAAGAATCATCATACATAGTGTTTAAAACAATCAATCCATTACAAACATTACCCGACCCAACTAAAGAACTATTACAAACAAGGTCAACATTTTGTTCATAGAACCTCCATTCATAACCTAAAGACATTAACATGACCACGGATACGATATTCCTTCGAATATCTGGAGCAAAGAGGACGTCGTGCAATAATAGAGTCCGGCCGTTGTCGAGAACTAGCTTGCATGTTCCGATGCCCTTGACTTCAACACGAGTGTTGTTGCCGATGTATATCCACTTTGTTCCTTGAGTTATCCTTCGATACTCTACGAAGAACCTTCTGTCCTTCGCTACGTGGTCTGTGGCCCCTGAATCAATCAACCAAAAATAGTTAGATTCAGCAAGAAACATGGAACTAGAAACACATATGTAACTAGCCCTACAAGTTACCTTATCACTTCCATCCGTACACGTACGGGCGAAGTGACCGTACTTGTTGCACTTAAAGCACTTGATCTTCTTCAAGTTTTTTTTCTTTGAGTGCACATTCTTTTGCCACTTTTTGTTCTTAGTCTTCTTTGAGGTTTCCGGTTCTTGATTTCGTTCGTTCATAAACCTTAAGCATTTATCCTTCCGCTTCTTTCCTCCATGTGAGGAACTAGCGGCCATGTGCACTTCGGCACTAGGTTTTGCGGCTTGAATCCGCTCTTCCCCGAGTTCGAGGTGTTTGGATACATCGCTTAAAGTCTTAATGCACTCAGTATGAGTGAGGTGCATTTTCATGTTATCCCAGCTATCTGGGAGTGAACGAATGACTGCTTGGATCTGATGTTCATCAGACAGCGTAAGACCCGCATCCTTCAATTCAGCTATGAGATTCGCCATGTGGCGGAGATGCTTTTTCATAGATTGATCTCGTCGCATTTTGTACGAATCAAATTGAATATTTAAGGAGAGGAGTTTGGTGACCGAAGTTCCACCAAACTTTATTTCTAGCCCAGACCATATGTCTTTGGCTAGGTCGAATTCCCGAAATAGATGCATTATGTCATTGTCCATTGCGGACAATAACGTAATACGTGCTATTTTGTTCTTTCGAGTCCAAGTCTCATAAGCTTCTCAGTCCCTCTTGTGTTGGGCCGTATTGCCCAACTCAGGTTCTTGTAATGCCCTACAAGCTACTGCACAAGTACTAGAGGGGGGGTGAATAGTACTTTAAAAATAACAAGGAGTATAATTCCTAATTATAATGCAAACAACTACCAAATCAATTTGCGGAAGCTTAAATTGAAGACAACAACAAAATTAACAATGCTAACAAGAGATGTACTGGGTTCGGATCCACCCAAGTCTCCCCGACTTGTTCCTGGTGATCCTACGTCCCAACCACCCGGATCCCCTCCGGATACTTGAGTTAGAAACCCTAACTCAAGATTTCCATTATGAAATACTTATGAAAATCCTCCACAAGTCAAATCATACAAAATGTAATTTGTGACTCCCACAACCCGGGATCACAACCACACTCTCACAACCGAGAGTGAAACTTACAAATCAAATATGAAATGAAATAAGAAAACTTCTTACCGAACAAAATACCTATGCCTTGAGTATTGCTTACGAATTAGGACAAGGATGATTTTGAGGAAGAAGTGGCACCAAACCCTAGCTCCAAGATGTAGATCAGCGATGGAGAGCTTTGGGGATGTTGGTGACCTAGAATCAAGCACTTGGCTTGTAAGGCTTCACACTCAATGAATCTCTCTTTGGAAGTAAGAGTTAGGAGAGATTATTGAATGGAAAGAATGAGCTTTGAATGAGCTTGGAATGAATTCTCTTGATCTCTAAACTTGCAATAATATCAGCCTTGGCAGCAATGAATGCAGCCCATCAAATATATATAGGATAGAGGAGAGAGAGAAAGAAATTCGAGTCATTAAATGCTCCAACGGCTCTTTTCTGAACCCAACTAGTCGGTCAAAGAACAACCACCGACCGACTAGTTCATCAACTAGTCGGTCGGTCAATTAACGTAAACCGACTAATGAGTGAACTGAGAAAAGATCAAAGTACATACATAAGGAACTAGTCGGTCAAAGAAGAATAGCTGACCGACTAGTTTCACAACTAGTCGGTCGGTTACTCAACGTAGACCGATTAACAGATAAAACTGAAGTCTGAGCTAAAATAGACTTAGTCGGTCCAAGAACAAATGTTGACCGACTAATTCACCAACTAGTCGGTCACCAAATGAACATAGACCGACTAACAATAAACAGTAAGTATGGTGAAAAATTTGTCATGTACAATAAACTAAACTAGTCGGTCCAAGAAGGAAAGTTGACCGACTAGTTCATCAACTAGTCGGTCGATCAATGAACACAGACCGACTAATGATAAACAGTAGCTTAGGTTCAAATGTGCATGTACAGGGAAAGCTCAACTAGTCGGTCACAGAAGCATCACTGACCGACTAGTTCACAAACTAGTCGGTCGGTGAGTCAACTTAGACCGACTAACTATAAACAGTAAAGAGCTATGAATTAACTGAGAAGAACTAGTCGGTCCAAGAAGCTTTGCCGACCGACTAGATCACCATCTAGTCGGTCAGTTCTTCTTCTTGAACCAACTAACATGCATAAGAAGTCGCGAATCGAAGCGCGATGCTTCGGGAAGGATTGTATGGACTTCTACTAAGATCCTAGAGCTAAGATATGAGCATTATGAAGAATTAAAACGTAAGACCTACTCAAGGCTTAACATTCTACGAAAGAAGCTAAAGACTATAAATAAAACTTGACGATACCGTCTTCAATAGCTTCAATCGAATCTTCATGACTTCTAAATTGGTCCATAAGCTTCAACGAAGCTTTAGGCATACGATCACGTGCTTTGAGAAGTCTTGAGACGTCGTAATTGATATTCAAATGAATTTGTCGACGATCTCCATAACTGTGCTCACAAAGTGTTAGTTCACGATATATTTATGTTTGTTCATCATCCAAAACCAAATCCGGGGAGTCCAATATCCAACATTCTCCCCCTTTTTGGTGATGACAAACCAACATAAATAATAATCAAAAATAATAATTCAAATGAAATTTACTTACTCCCCCTGCATTGATGACACGTTAATTCCAATTTAAACAAAAATAATACTCATCAAGCAGACGAGTGAAGTATATTAAATGAGAATCGATTATTGAATTATTGAAATACCAAACGCAGGTTATTGAAATATCGGATTTGAAAATCCATTTATATATCTTAACTCCCCCTGAATCTAACACATCAAGTTAGATTCTTGGAAAAAAATGCTTTAAATTTTCATTTAGCACATCGTTATTATTATATCTCTCCCCCTTTGGCATAAGCAAAAAGAGCGGGAGGATAACAACGACAACAACAATGGCCTCAAATTAAAAGCACGGGAGTCGTAGAATACGACGAAGGTTCAAGTGACACCAAAGAGAAAAATACGAATAGAATCAAGGCGTGTCAATGATACCATAGTCGAAAATCGTAAAGCGAAACCATCAAAACTCAAATCAATATTACGGATTGAGGTATGGAATATACTCTCCAATATCAACATTCTTGGTTAATTTAGTGCATGGAAAACAATTTTATGTTTCCATAGAAGAAATTTCTATTAAACCAAGTTAATATCGTCGAGCGACGAATTCAAACATTAGAGACATAAAAATTATAATTTGCACAATAGAATGAAATGTCAACTGCGATGTATATATATATATATATATATAAATGAACCAGAGTACATCACCGACATACAAAACATCGATCGACTGATCGGGGCACAAAAATACATCATCATATCACAGTTATCGGAGTGTCAACAAAAAAATACACCATCATCAAAAGACATCCAAATACATCATCAAAAATATCAAAAAGACATCAAAATGACCCAAAAATACATATCCACCCACACTATCCTACCCAACATCTCTCACAACTAGATATGTCATCCAATGAGTATTGGGAGAGGCCTCGAAGAAACTCAAGAGGCAGCGGGAGGATCAGAAGCAACTGCAGGCTCAGCATGAGCAGCGGAGGTGACTGGATCAGCAGGAACGTCCGGAAAATCAGCAGGAGCGATGGCAGAAGTGGCAACCTCTGGAGCAGCAACCGTAGTGGCCTTGGAAGCACCAGTCGGAGTATCCACCACAGGAGTGGCGGCAACAGGTGTGCTCTCGGGGGCACCAGCAGACGAAGCAGCAACAGCATCACCGGAAGTGGTAGCACCAGCAGCAGCAGTACCAGCAGAAGTGCCCTCGGGGGCACGAGTCGAAGCACGACAAAGCTCCTCAACGTCCTCCTCAGCCAACTCATCCAACTCCTCATCCTCAGACACAGAAGGAGGAAGCTCAACACCCATCAGACGAGCCATACGGTAAACTACCTCCTCGGTACGAGCCAAACGAGACTCGTGACGACGAAGTAACCGTACGACATCATCAAGGTGGACAGAGGGAGCACCAGAGGCAGAGGCAGGGGCAGAGGAAGATGCTGAAGGTGTCGTCCTCTGAACGTGACAAAGCCCCGCAAGAGATTTCTTGACGGCAGTCACGTTCAGGGGAGGACCAAGGGGACGCTCATCGTCACGAGGCAACGTGACACGGAAGTGACGAAACACGAGGGTCAACAAGCAAGGAAATGGGATATAAGCCGATTTAGAGGACTTGCGAATACACTCGAAAGAATCAATCTTATCGAGTATAATGCGAGCCCAAGTAATCGAGCTCCCCATGAATATAGCATAGATCAGCTTCAGAAAGGGCTGGGACGGGAGAGATGAGGAGCCGTACTTGGGAAGCAAGCACGACTTCAGAATCAGATTTAGGACCCAAGCATTCAGCTTGAAAGATTTTGAAGGCACGCCAATCATTGCAGGAGGGATCTGATGGAAAATCTCTGAAAGGATGGTCTGATCAAGGGAAGAAATATCGTCAACAGAGATATCAGAGGGGAGGAGGCCAGATGAAGAGATACCCAAAATCTCTCCTAAGATTTCTGTCGTGAGGACTATAGGAGTCCCCAAAACAGTCGTCTCAATAGAGTGGGTCTGATCGTACTGACCCTGGATCCTATTCGCATAGAAAAGCTTCACTAATCGAGGGTACGGGTGAGGGTTCGCCTTCGGATCATATCGAAGATAATCGAGAAGACCCGACGACGAAAGAAGATCAGCTAACCCAATGAAGTCACTGAACTGGACGAAATGCTCCAGAAGCAGTGGACAATGTTCGATACGGTTGTACGTCGCGAGACACAACGGGTCGTCGCGACACAACGAGATATCGACACCGCCCACCGGCATCGGAGCCTTTCCCTTAGGCTTACGGGTAGACGTACGAGGGTGGGTGCTAGACTCAGGATGGGTAGGAGGAGTGGGTTCCCTATGAGTCTCTGTCTCGGGGTTATACTCCGTCTCGGAATCGGTAGGAGTATGGAAAGAAGAACGAGAGGCAAGATCTTTGGTCTTGGGCTTAGGCTTGGGCTTGGGTTGACCTCTAGGCTTGGCGGTCGTCGTCCTCTTCTTCTTGAGAGGAGGCGAAGACAACGAAGGTTGGGTGGTCTTAGCTCGACGTTTCAGAGGGGTTGGATGCTCGGGATCCGTAGGGTTTGGTTCTATGTTCATCGGTGAGGGACTAGAGGGAGTGATCGGGATTCGTGTTCGGGCCATAATATCGGCACAACATGACACAAGAGATCGAATAAAAGAACCCTAGCCGAAAATGAGTTAAACCCTAGAAGCCCTAGATACCCTAGAAACCGAACTAACCCTAGAAGCCCTAGGAATGGAAAACTAACCCTAGATAGGAGAGGGAGGAGAGAGGGTTACCCTAGGAGGAAGAACGACGACCGGCGACGGCGGAGGAGGTCGGAAAGGTGGTCGGAAGACAATCGGAATTCGAAGGGTCGGGCATTTTGTTGAGGGAGAGAAGAGGTTTCGATCGATTAGAATGAAAACAAACCGACTAAACTTGGTTTAAGTCGGTCGAGAGCTCAAAAGACCAAACAGTCCCTGGCACAACTAGTCGGTCACAGTTCAAGCACTGACCGACTAGATCACGATCTAGTCGGTCGGTCAATGAGCTTGAACCGACTAGTTGCAAACAGTGGCTGAATCCAAGATTTACTGACAAGATTTAGTCGGTCTGCGTTCATTTACTGACCGACTAGATCTCAATCTAGTCGGTCGGTCACTGAACATGAACCGACTAAAGAGTTAAAATGGAGAGGAAACTCAAAAAGCTTGACTTAGTCGGTCTAAGTTCTTCTACTAACCGACTAGATGAGAATCTAGTCGGTTGGTGGTTGAACTGAAACAGACTAAAAGAGTCCAAAAGTTGATAATCAAGTTCTCTCCTTAATACACTTGGACGAAATATCGCATTACTCTCAATAATCATCTAAACTACCCCATTAAACATTGAAATCTTAAATACGACATTCAAAACATGAATTCGAGCAAAAATTCAAAATATCACATAAATTCCTGAAAAATCCAATAAGTCTAGCATGAACGAAATATTTCGAAATATAATAGCATGCAAGATTATTGAATGAAACATGAATCCTATATCTTGGATTCACCCATAATCCCCAATTCTCGATGCAACTGCACAAAGGAGTCCTCCTTTAGGGGTTTCGTGAAAATATCGACGATTTGCTTTTGGGTTTCAACGTACACTAAAATGATGTCCTTTTTAGCAACATGATCATCTAAAAAGTGGTGTCGGACATCTATGTGTTTCGAACGGGAATGGTGTACCGGGTTCTTGGAAAGACATATTGCACTTTGGTTGTCAACCATGATAGAGCAAGTATCACAATTTATACCAAAGTCTTTAAGTGTGTGTCTCATCCAAAGAACTTGAGCACACGCGGCACCGGCGGCAATATATTCCGCCTCGGTGGTTGAAAGTGATACGGAATTTTGCTTCTTGGAAAACCAAGAGACAAGGGAATTTCCTATAAAATGGCAAGTGCCACTAGTACTTTTCCTGTCGGATTTGCATCCCGCATAATCGGCATCACTATATGAGATTAACTCATACGTGCTAGATTTTGGATAAAATAATCCAAAATCAAGTGTATAACTTAGATAACGGAAAATACGTTTTACCGCTACTAAGTGAGACTCCTTAGGTTGAGACTGATAACGAGCACATACGCATACGGCAAACATAATATCGGGCCTACTTGCGGTAAGATAAAGCAAACTACCTATCATACCTCGATATAGACGAATGTCTACATCCTTACCGCCCGTATCCTTATCAAGATGCGTAGTCGTGCTCATTGGAGTCTTTTTCCCAGAGGCACTCTCCATTCCAAATCGCTTAAGCAACTCCACCATATACTTCGTTTGGTGGATGAAGATTACATCGTCCAGTTGGCGAATTTGGAGACCTAAGAAATATTTGAGCTCACCCATGTGGCTCATCTCAAATTGTTCCTTCATAACATTAGAAAACTCTTCGCAAAGAGCGAAGTTAGTAGCACCGAAAATGATATCATCAACATATATTTGAACTAAAATTATATCATTATTCGTATGCTTAACAAAAAGTGTAGAATCGGCTTCTCCCATTTTAAAATTCAAATCCAAAAGAAAATTCTTTAGGCGATCATACCAAGCTCGAGGAGCTTGTCTCAAGCCGTAAAGCGCTTTCTTTAGTTTAAAAACATGATTTGGAAATTTTTCATTTATGAAACCCGGAGGTTGAGAAACGTAAACTTCCTCAACGACATCTCTGTTTAAAATGTACTTTTAACATCCATTTGAAATAATTTAAAATCCTTATGGCATGCAAAAGACAATAACAATCTAATTGATTCTAATCTAGCTACCGGAGCGAAGGATTCTTCGAAATCAATACCTTCCTCTTGACGGTAGCCTTGAGCAACTAACCGAGCTTTGTTCCGGACGACGACTTGGTTTTCGTCGGTTTTGTTCTTGAAGATCCACTTTGTCCCTATGACGGTGTGGTTCTTCGATGGAAATGGAACAAGCTCCCAAACTTCATTCCTCTCGAATTGAATGAGTTCCTCCTCCACGGCTAAGATCCAAGCTCTATCTTCGCATGCTTCATTAACATTCTTTGGCTCTATCGAGGAGGCAAAGGCACAATGAGCGAAGTAGTTCACTTGCGATCTCGTCTTGACACTATCATGGATATTGCCAATGACTTGCTCATGAGGATGGTCACGAACGGTATGAAGCCGTTTGGGAATACCTTGATCACTAGGAACATTCTCAACAACTTCATTAGATGGGTTAGTCTCAATAGAATCAATAGAATCATTAGACTTAGAATTATCAAACGAATCACATAAAACATCTATAGAATCATTATCATTTGAAATTCTAGTTGGAACAAATCCTTCATTAAATGAGACATGAAGCGACTCCTCGATCGTTGAGGTTCGTTTGTTGAATATACGGTAGGCTTTGCTACGCGAAGAATATCCAACAAAAATCCCCTCATCTGATCTTGGGTCGAATTTGTCCAAACTACCATATGTGTTCTTAATAAAACATTTCGAACCAAAAACACGAAAATGTTTAACTTGAGGCAACCTACCAAACAACAATTCATAACAAGTTTGTTTAGTGCCTGGCCTCAAAAGTATTCTATTAAACACATAGCAAGCGGTGTGTACCGCTTCCGCCCAAAATTGATGGCCAAGTTGGCTATCATCAAGCATAGTGCGAGCACACTCCACTAGCGTCCTATTCTTTCTCTCAACTACACCATTTTGAGGAGGTGCACGAGGGAAAGAGAAGGTGTGTGTAATACCAACTTCATCACAAAATGTCTCAAAAGACTCATTCTCAAATTCACCTCCATGATCACTACGAATAGTGACAATGGTGGTTCCTAAGAGATTTTGTACTTTCTTAACAAAAATTGTGAAGTTTTCAAAAGCTTCATTTTTATTACACAATGAAAATACCCATGTAAATCTCGAATAATCATCTACGATGACAAGTCCATATCTTGCATTTCCTAATGAAGCAACTCTAGTTGGCCCAAATAAGTTTAGATGTAATAGCTCTAGTGGCCGTTTAGTAGAAATGCTTTTCTGAGGTTTAAATGAAGATTTAGGAAGCTTGCCATGTTGACAACAATCACAAAAACTTTTCTTTTCAAAAACGAGCTTCGGAAAACCTTTAATGGAATTTAATTTTGAAAGCTTATAAAGTGTTCCAAAGTTCACATGTCCAAAGCGTCGATGCCATAAGTGTTGTTCACTTGTGTTGGCAACGAGACATTGTTCATAAGACTTAGGAAGACCCAAAATATAAATATCTTTATGACGAGTGCCGGAAAATAATAATTTATCATTATCTTTTCTTAAAATATGACACAATCCTTTCGCAAAGCTAACTTTGTAACCTTTGTCACAAAGTTGGCTTATTGAAATAAGATTATGATTTAAGCCATTAACAAGATAAACATCACTAATTAAGGGTTTAGATGGGTTACCCACTTTACCAACACCTATGATGGTTCCGCTCTCGTTGCCTCCAAATACGACGCGGTTTCCATTTGCGATGGGAACCACTCTGGAGAGCAAACTAGCGTCACCCGTCATGTGTTTTGAACACCCGCTATCGAGTATCCAATTTCCCTTGGAGCTAAATTTAAATTTGTTGCTCCTTTTCTTTTTCTTTTCCTTGAGTACCTAAAGATAGAGAATTTCATATCATGGTACCCAAGGTCATTGGGTCCAAAAGATTAGACCTTTGGAAGCCAAGTCCAATTGGACTTAGACTTCCCCACATAATTTCTACTATGCACAACATCCGAAAAATAAGCATTCATATACACTTGTTTTCCATCCATGCTTGTGTCCTTTGGGCTCCAAATAGTGAAAATCTTGGGAGCCCTCATCCTATTGGGTGCATGCATGCGACGTTGATTTCTACGTGATGCATGTTGTGGATAGGCATAAGGAACATGATGGAATGGTGCACGACGAGAATTATTCATATGATGTTGTGGGTGAACATATGCTTGTGAGGAAACACGTGCGTGAGGGTGTCTCACATGGTGTGCACGTGCCCGAGAATGTGTTGCATAAAAATCATCATATGTGTGAGCCGGTGGAGTAGGACGTGTGTTCCTACGTGGCATGGTATTTGTGTACATATAAGCATGCCCCTTCTTTGGAGGTCCACCCAAAGTGGGTTTCTTTCCGAAAGATGGTGTGGACGAGGTGAAAGCACCATTGGTAGATGAACTACCAATAGAGTGTTTGCTACCACTCGTAGAGTCACCGGAAGTTGGCCTAACAAAAGTAGTGGCCGATTTGGATGGACATCCCATCGTATACCCCAAGCCAATGTGGTGATTGGCCGGAAGTAAGTCACTTAGGATTTTATCCAAATGGTCCTTACCCTTATTGAATTTATTAATTCGGCCTAATGTGTTCTCATATTTCTCTTTGAGAGAACGCATAGAAGTATCCAAGTTGGATACTTGCGATGTGAGCACATAAACACGAGATTTAAGATTCTCATTCTCAATACTCAAAGTCGAGTTTTGAGAAGTTAAATCCGCTATCTTATGTTCCTCCGGATCTTCAATGCAAACATGTTCAAGTTTAGATTTGAGATCAACAATCTCATTTCTTAACTCTTCAACAACGGTGTCGTTGTTGGTGATGATAGTCTTAGGCGAGGTTTGAATGCTAGCTATGTCATCTTTTACTTTAGTATATCTATTTACTAATTTAGTGTATTTAGACCATAGTTGAGAGTTAGCATTCCTAAGATCATCCATAGTTACCTCATTATCGCCTTCGTCGTCACTATCATAGGAAGAGGAGGATCCTTGATCATGCTCCTCTCTTGCCATGAAGCACATGTGCGCTTGCTCCACTTGCTCATCGTCCGACTCTCCGCTTGAGGAATCCTCGGAGTCGGTGAATGTTGCTCCGACAAGTCCCTTCTTGTTTCCTTTCTTGTACTTCTTGGACTTATAGAATTTTGGTGCCTTCCACTTCTCCTTTTGCTTGTTGAGAGGGCACTCCGCTTTCATGTGCCTGGCTTATTGCACTTGAAACACAAAGGAGAGGAAGAGGCGTTAGAAGAACCAAATTTAGCTTTGTTCTTATAGTTACCTTTTCGGAAGAAACGGTTGAACTTCTTGGCCATGAGAGCCATGGACTCCAAGTCCAACTCGTTTTCCGAGTCTTCATCATCGGTTGATGTGGATATGGATGGAGCGGCCTTGAAAGCAATAGCCTTCTTCTTTGGCTCGTCTTGCTTTAGGTAGGACTTCATCTTTTCCTGCAATTTGAGCTTGCTATCCTTGCGTACCTCGTATGACATTAAAGTACCCATTAGTTGAACTACGGTGTACTTATTCATGTCATTACCTTCCTCGATGGCGAAGGTACGCTTTTCCCAAGAAGAAGAAAGTCCTTCGATAAGCTTCGAACACTTCTCCTTTTGGGTGTAGGATTTGCCGAGAGCCTCTAACTCGTTTATGATGTCGACGAAGCGAGCGTAATACTCCTACATCTTCTCGCCATGTTGCATATGAAACATTTCGTAATCTTTGTTTACAACTACGAGTTTGGAGTCTTTTACCCTACTCGTCCCTTCATGTAGAATGAGGAGGGAGTTCCAAATTTAATATGCACTCTTACATGTGTATATCTTATTGAAGTCCTCGGGCTCCAATGCGCATTGCAAGGCGTTCATTGCCTTGGCATTGCTTACCTCCGCGACGACCTCCGCGGTTGTCCATTTCTCAAAGTCTTCTTCTTCGGGCTCGACGTATTCCTTCATCGTGGTCCTCCATAGAGATGCACTCTGGAGGAAGGTTTCCATCCGGCATTTCCAGTACCCGTAGTTGGTACCGTTGAAGAATGGAGGCCTCGTTGAGGAATGTCCTTCCATTACCGAAGACGCTCCTTCACGGTTCCTGAAGGTGCCATAGTCGGAAGGTGGACGCACGGTCTTGTTGTCGTTGGCAGACATAGCTAAGTATCGGGCTCTGATACCAAATGTAATGTCCTACAAGCTACTGCACAAGTACTAGAGGGGGGGTGAATAGTACTTTAAAAATAACAAGGAGTATAATTCCTAAGTATAATGCAAACAACTACCAAATCAATTCGCGGAAGCTTAAATTGAGGACAACAAAAAAATTAACAATGCTAACAAGAGATGTACTGGGTTCGGATCCACCCAAGTCTCCCCGACTTGTTCCCGGTGATCCTACGTCCCAACCACCCGGATCCCCTCCGGATACTTGAGTTAGAAACCCTAACTCAAGATTTCCACTATGAAATACTTGTGAAAATCCTCCACAAGTCAAATCATACAAAATGTAATTTGTGACTCCCACAACCCGGGATCACAACCACACTCTCACAACCGAGAGTGAAACTTACAAATCAAATATGAAATGAAATAAGAAAACTTCTTACCGAGCAAAATACTTATGCCTTGAGTATTGCTTACGAATTAGGGCAAGGATGATTTTTAGGAAGAAGTGGCACCAAACCCTAGCTCCAAGATGTAGATCAGCGATTGAGAGCTTTGGGGATGTTGGTGACCTAGAATCAAGCACTTGGCTTGTAAGGCTTTACACTCAATGAATCTCTCTTTGGAAGTAAGAGTTAGGAGAGATTATTGAATGGAAAGAATGAGCTTTGAATGAGCTTGGAATGAATTCTCTTGATCTCTAAACTTGCAATAATATCAGCCTTGGCAGCAATGAATGCAGCCCATCAAGTATATATAGGATAGAGGAGAGAGAGAGAAAGAAATTCGAGTCATTAAATGCTCCAACGGCTCTTTTCTGAACCCAACTAGTCGGTCAAAGAACAACCACCGACCGACTAGTTCATCAACTAGTCGGTCGGTCAATTAACGTAAACCGACTAATGAGTGAACTGAGAAAAGATCAAAGTACTGTTGGGGAATTGGCGGTCCCTTAGGGCACAAAAACTCTAGTCCAGTCCTAAGTCGGACGGAACATAGACAGAAAATCATAGCAGCGGAAGAAAAACTTAGTTAATCTAAATTAAATGCAGTTAAAACCTTTTTAACTTAGCCCTAAGGTCCAAGACCCTATGCCAAGATCTATGCCGACTTGGGATGGATCTGACCATCCCAAGAAGGATCTAGCCTACTGCGATTAAACTAAACTAATGCTAAAAATACTTTAACCACATACCCGGAATCTCAGCCCTGGAGAAGGCGAGATGTTCCGCGCCGTCTTCCGAGCTGCTCCCATCCCACGCCGAGCCGCTCCTTGATCCGCTCCCCGAACCGCTCCTCGATCCGCTCCGCATCCCGAGGCGATCAATCCCCGTGCCGCCGAGCCAACCAACCGCTGAAGAAAGTTTCACGCGAGTGAAACCTCCGCCAAGATTTCGGATCCAGAATCCGAACTCCTTTGAGGCTTTGCTAGAGCCCGCAGGAGTAAGGCAGAAATTTAGGGAGGAGAGAAATATTTATTTAAGCTTAGATCCGAGCGTGCTCCAACATTTACGGGAGCCGCTCAGATCTAGAGCTTGGGACGAGTTTTGAGAAAGGGGGGAGACCCCTATTTATATAGGCGGCGGACTCTCCCCTTTTCTCAAAATCCGATGTGGGACTAAACAATGAGTTAATTTAAAATCAAGTTAGTTTGCACTTCACAAAGTGCAAACTTCCGTGAATTTTAACTCACTCACCGTTGAGCTTCATGATTGATACAACCTATCAATACGACAAGCGTTCAACGGTGAACGCATAGGAAAAAACCGTTCGTCAATCGGAGTTCGTTTGACCCTCCAATTGAGTGTCAAAGTATGCTAAAAAACCCACCCAAAAACACAAACCCAGCCGCCGCTCGAAGCACGCAGCCCTAGGGCTGCGTGCGGGGCCCACTGTGCCAGGCGCGTGCAGGCGGCGTGCCCGTGCATTTGCACGGGCACGCACGTGGCCGGGCCCGGGCAAAGCCCAGGCCCGTGAATGCTGCCTGGCGCCCATTATGGGCGCCAGTATGGCCAACCGGGGGGCGCCACGTGGCGCCCCCCTTTCCCTCTTGCGGCTGAGAGAAGCCCGGCCTTTGGGCCGGGCCCACACACAAATAAATACTGTTTATTTAAAGGTGTGGGCTTTATTGTTTGGGTCTGTTTTGGGTTCTCTATTTAAACACTTTAAATAGACTTATTGGTCTCGTTTGGACTCCGTTTTCGACGCGGTTCGAACCTGTGTTTAGAGCGGGATGAACCCGTCTTACCGGTAACCATTTCCTTACGTTTATATTATCAAATATTGTATTAATTAATTTAATACACATTTAATCGCTTTTGCATCAAATGCAAAATAGTCCCTATCTAAGCTTAAATTACCATATTGCATCAAATGCAATTATCTCTTCTTTTGCATCAAATGCAAATATTCTCCCTAACTAATTTCTACCTATTACTAGACGAAGCGTTACACTCTGTGTGAGACCCTACAGCCTGACCCTTACAACAGGTTGGGCTCGAAGCCCTATACGGCAGTGACCACGAGCAGTGGTTGCCGTCCCTGCTTCAGGAATCATCATTATGTGGTTGACTCATTGACATAAGTATTGTCAGGACCACCTGACTGTTTCCGTGATGAATTCCGTAGTTATAGTCTTTTCGTCTTAACTGTGTCGTGTAGATCAAGTCTGGGGTACGGTCAAACTGTCAACCCCAATAACTTGACTCCGGTTAGTTTCTATCGATCTTTAGTCAACTAATGTTGGACTTCTTCCAACATACTCTGCACAGAGTTTTTACTAAAGACCGAACTAACTCTACGACACTAACTCCCATTGACCGGGAGAGACGAATCCTTTCTTGGTCATTACTCGCCTCGTACGTTTCAAGTGACACCCAATCAAAAGACCTTTCGACAGGCCTTGCCTCGAAGCTAGGTCAGTTGATCTAAGTGGCACCGTTCACGCACAGGTCCGTCAAAATGACCTCAAGTCAAAAGACCAACTATCCTATCATCACTCAGAGTTATCACAGACAGATTGGTCAATATAACCATATGATAACTCTAGTGGATCGTTCAGTGAACTCATTCTAATGAGCACATGTGTCTCGTCTTCGACTTCGCCAAGTCAAGCGATCATGAGATCATCGTCACCGCTAAACGGTGAAGACTAAGACACAATGGTATGTCCGATGTTTCGATATCCTTGTCTCGAAACATCTATGACCACGAACCATTTTAGACTTATGCTACAGACGGTCAAACGTTTCTCCATGATCGAGATACTCATCTCGATATCCGTTTGACCTTGCATAAAGTCTCAGGACTTTACCTAAGTCGACATCTAATTAC
This sequence comes from Scilla litardierei, assembly GCA_030789695.1. NCBI lineage: Eukaryota > Viridiplantae > Streptophyta > Magnoliopsida > Asparagales > Asparagaceae > Scilla > Scilla litardierei. Next base: position 118,583,965 of record CM061137.1, read on the forward strand.
AATATAACTTAGATAAATTATTACCAAACAGCTTACTGTTATTTCGAACAAGATGTTTGTGCTATTCACACAGGAATAAATGGCCTCGAGGGCATCATATTCCTACAAGTACATACATAAGGAACTAGTCGGTCAAAGAAGAATAGTTGACCGACTAGTTTCACAACTAGTCGGTCGGTTACTCAACGTAGACCGACTAACAGATAAAACTGAAGTCTGAGCTAAAATAGACTTAGTCGGTCCAAGAACAAATGTTGACCGACTAATTCACCAACTAGTCGGTGACCAAATGAACATAGACCGACTAACAATAAACAGTAAGTATGGTGAAAAATTTGGCATGTACAGTAAACTAAACTAGTCGGTCCAAGAAGGAAAGTTGACCGACTAGTTCATCAACTAGTCGGTCGATCAATGAACACAGACCGACTAATGATAAACAGTAGCTTAGGTTCAAATGTGCATGTACAGGGAAAGCTCAACTAGTCGGTCACAGAAGCATCACTGACCGACTAGTTCACAAACTAGTCGGTCGGTGAGTCAACTTAGACCGACTAACTGTAAACAGTAAAGAGCTATGAATTAACTGAGAAGAACTAGTCGGTCCAAGAAGCTTTGCCGACCGACTAGATCACCATCTAGTCAGTCAGTTCTTCTTCTTGAACCAACTAACATGCACAAGTGATCGGTCCTGAGTATACACCCAAAGAACGGTTGTAGTTTTACCGCAAGCGCACGGTATAGCGGCGAGCGGGTATCGAACACAGGGAGGACGAATGACCGTGCTTGCTCCTAATCCACCTGGCTATTTAAGAATAGAGAGAATTGCCTTGGGCGATCCTGTCACAATCGTCAGACAAATGTGCGAAATATCAAATCAAATAAAGAACGTCTAGCGAATGGGGAATTCCCGCTACTCACCGTATTTCATAAATGTGATTCGTCGGTATCAAAATCGCTAGAATGAGAATTTGGATGAACTAGTTGCAACTAAATGTGAAACCAAGCTCACGCTCTCGCGCTGTTGCCGGTCTATAGCTATCCTAGGGTCGGGTCCAATCTCTTGCAAACCCTAGCCTAGGAAAGCTAGCATTAGGATCAACATCATCGTCCAATCATGCACCGAGTCCAATCTCTTGCAAACTCGGTCCACAATCTAAATTAGGATAGTTCCTACCCGTCCAATCTCTTGCAAACGGGTATCGGCACGGAATTGCAACCGGAGATCCTAGTATCGGTCCAATCTCTTGCAAACCGATACTTCGAAAGTCCGACTCCAACCCAATTCGGATTTCTAGGGCTTCCTATCAAATTGGGATCCAATCTCTTGCAAATCCCAATTGATATGAATACCTAGCTATCCGTAGTAATTCGATCCCAATCTAATCTCTAATTATTGATTCTAGCACAATTTCTACCAATTTATCACAAATACGAAATTGGGCTTGTAGGGTTCATCCCCACGCCCCAAGACGTGGAGACTACTCACAAATCATAGCAATAGCACAAAAATAATCAATGAAATAGGCAATGGAATTCATCACAACAATGATATAAACAATAAAAATAGAGTTTTTGGGGAAGAGAGATGCAAACCAATGTAGTTCTTCAATTAATCCAACAAAAATCCAAGTTTTTCCTCTTCTCCAATCACAAATAATAAAGCAAAAAGTAGTCTCAAAAAGCTGCAAAAAAATCTAAGAGATGGCCCTCTAAACTAGGGTAAAAACAGGGCTTAAATAGCCCCAAAAATCGTCCAAAAATCCTGACCAAAACGCCCCTGCACAGCCTGTTTTCCGCAAATTTCGCTACAGGCAGCGCATCGCACTCGGCCGAGTGACAAAAGTCGCTCGGCCGAGTGAAAACCCTGTCATTTTCCAGTAAGTCGGGGGCTTCAAGGGTCTTCAGTTCGGAGGCGGCTCGGCCGAGTGAGTTGTCGTCACTCGGCCGATGGCTTCACTGTACTCGGGCGGACGTGGTTTACCACTCGGCCGAGTGGGTCTTTTGAAGCTCAGATGGCCGAAAAACAGTAACTTCGATATTTAGGAGGGGCTTCGTCTGGGCGCCACTCGGGCGGATGCGGTATCGTCACTCGGCCGATGTGGACTCCGACGCTCGGCCGAGTACACATGGAAATCGTGTCTGAACGGGTCGGCCGAGCAGTGTCTCGCTGGTCGGCCGAGTGGCTCCTCCACTCGGCCGAGTGGGACACAAAAAATGCCCATTCTGCTTATTTTGGCCTCCTCGTCGCTCCTGCGACGTCCATTCTTCTTCCGCTCCTCTCCAACAGCAAAATACTCCTCGGGGAGGTCGTCGGTGGCCGTCTAGAGTGAGCGCATCTCATGATCACTCCAAATCGCGCCAAATCACCTGAAATGCGACAAAAACAACAAATCGTGAAAAGCATCGCAATATCGTCGATATATCGTGAAAAACATGATTTGGGCGATCTAAATGGCATGCAAACATGCGGAAAAAAGGTGTAAAATAAGGAGTGATCAAAATCCCCCAAGCTTGCCTCTTACTCGTCCTCGAGGAAGATAAGTAAAAGGCGAACCCGGTGGATTCGGAAAACGAAAACGGCGAAAAACGAAAAAAAATGAAAAACGAAGAAGAATGAAAACCAAATGAAAATAAAGAAAGAAAGAAAGAAGGTAGGTAGGAAAGAGGTAGGATGCTAGATCATTTTCTCAGGATGTGGGTTTCACTTACTCTTATAGCATGCACCGAGTGAGAAATACATGTCAAAGAATCTCATTTTGATATCATAGTATAATAGTGCAAGTAGAAAATAGAAAACCCACGAACAACGGTATAATCATGAAAAACGGAATACTTTTAAAATTAACATCGCCTGAATCATCTAAAGCGGTATACAAATCTCAGATCACACACTTTTCAATTGAACGCTTTCTATCTGGAGTATAAGAGTATCACACCATAGAATAGAGAGAATAGAAAAGTATGGATTTCATGAAATGAACGCAAGGCTTAGATTTCTGGATTTCGTAAAGCTAGAAACAATCTCACCGAGTATAGAATATTACTTAGCCTAGGTTGTCGTGCAATGTCAAGTAGTCGCTCTCTCACACATCAATGGATCCCCTCCCCCAAGCTTATCTATAAGCGTGGTGGCACAAAAATATTTACATCCCCATTTTTATATAGCTCCAAAGGCTAAGAAGAGAAGGAAGAAAGAAAGAAAGTGAGATGGGATCTTTTATTGAGGATTTTTCCTCTTTTCTTTTTCTTTTTCTCTTTTTTTTTCTTGTCTTTTTTTTTCTCTTTTTTTTTCTTAATCATATATACAATGATCCCAACTCAGAGAGAGATAATGATATACAAGAATGTTCTTCTCTCTTTTATTATATATTTTTTTTAGAATAAGAGATTTGGAGCTAGGAATTAATAGCGGGGGAAATGCCATAAAATAGAGTCACTAAGGGGAGATTCACCAATGATTTTTAAAAGTAGAGAAATGATGTTCAAGGTTTGTGGAGAAAGAAATATATATAACTCTCGGCTCACTCTATAAGACATGCACGACAACTTCAGCAGGGTAATCTAATTTACTTAGTTTCGATCACAAAAAGCTAACTAATCCAGATATATCATAGCTAATCATCATTCAATCATCCTGAAGTGAAGTGTACAATTCATGCATATAGAAGTGATAAAGGAAAAGAAATCAGTACTCCAGACATAGGCATTCAATGCGTGAATCTTGGTGTGTTTTCTGTGATAGCATACATATGAATATTCAGGCTTAGCTAATAATAAAATTTCATCCATTTTCATGAGGAAAAAGTGTGGGTTACTACTCCTAAATGCAAAGCAAGTCATAGCATATGATATCAGAAATGAAATCTAAGACATGACAAATATAGCATGCATATAGAATAAGCTAACTCCACGTAGACATCATCACAGAAAATTCATCTCTAGCATGAGATGAAAAAGAAAGAAGTAAAGATAAAAGGAAAATAGAACTATGCAATGCGGCACACAGGAAAGTAAGAAAAACGTGATGCATGGCAAAATAAAAGAAAAATAATGAAAAATGAGTGCAAAAGTGAAAACCGGTGTGAAAAACTGAAAATAAAGGTGGCAAATCGAAAAAGAACGTGAGAACTCACTCCCCCAAGCTAAACGGCACAGTGTCCTCAATGTGCAAAGTGTGGCACCCAGAGAGACAAGTAATGTGAGGGGCAAGTGAGGATGCATGCATGATGGGAAGAAAAAAGATAATGAAAGGAAAAATAAAGAAATGAGAATATGATGCGGAAATGATGCATGCACAGATAGGAGTGATATGAAAATAAATGCGGCACCAAAAACGCTCCCTCTCTCCCAAAAAGATATATATATATGTGATCAAAATGAGAATCCCAAGTAGATATGATATGATATGCACAAATAGATATGATCAAAAATATAATACCAAAATAAGTGAGGGGATGGGTGGTGGACAAAAGTGCATCAGGACCCAGCAGAGACGGGCAGCACAACGGCAGGAATGGATCAAGGCATCAAGAGTGCCTAAGAAGGCGGTGCCGCGCCGTCTCCGTCCTGAGGCGGAGGTCGTGAGGGTGGTGCTGGCTGGGCGGGCTGCTGAGCTGGGGTGGGCGTGGAAGTGGAAGCAGGTCTAGTGTGTGTGGAAGTGTGTGTGGGAACCTGCTGGGTGGGTGGTGGTACGCGCGGAAGACGCTCTAAGATCTGTGTCAGGCAGTAGTGGATCTGAGGGATCAGGTCAAAGCGTCCAGCCATCGCAGAGACGGTGGAGGACAGGGTCCTAAGGTCTCCTCTAAGACCACTCACCGCCAACTCAAGAGCACGTATGCTCTGCAGTACAGTGTCGGGCGGGGGTGGTGCAGAGAGACGCACCTGTCGGGGCTGCGCAGGGCGAGGCTAGCGTACGCGAGTGGAGTATGTAACGGGCTCAGCAGGGAAGGGGACGAAAGGTGCCGCGCCTGGAAATATGGGCCGGGCCTCAGTGTGAGGCCGGGGCGGGCGGTGAGAAGTGGAGGCAGCGGCAGCGAAAGAAGAGTACAAAAGCGGCTGCGAGGCGGCTAGAGAGGTCAGTGGCACAGAAGTGTGGACAGACGCCACGACGCTCTCGGAGAATACGGCAGCTGTGGAGACAGAGGACTCTACCGCTGGGGTGGAAGTGTGTGGACCAAAAGGCGCAATCCCAGCGGAGATCATGCTAGCCATGGTCTCCACGACCACGGCGAACGAGGGCTCTCCACTCTCAACAAAGGTCTGCGGGCGCTCGGGGAGAGCGGAGCAAAGAGGCTCGACGGACAGAGGGTCGGAGGTGGCAGCGGGAGTGGTGGGGACAGCCTCGGAAGTGGTGACAGTGGTGGAAGTGGGCTCAGCAAGAGTACTCTCGACACTGGCAGAGGTGGGGACAGAAGTGTCAAGAGCGACGGAAACGTCAGGAACAGGCTGAGGGACCACAGGGTCGACGGGGTCGGCAGCAGGCTCGGCAGGGTGTGCAGCAGGGTCTGCGGGAGCAGCCTGGGCAGCGTGGGCAGCGTGGGCCTGCTCGGCCTCCTCGGCCTCGAGCACGTACGCAGCGGGGATGAGGACATCCATCGCAGGGAGCCAGTCAACGTGGGCCGGTGCAATCTGGGTCCGAGCTGGGCTCGGGAGAATCATGTAGTCGGCACCAAAAGGGCCGTGCAACCAGACCCAGTGACGCTCACCATGCGGACGCAGCATCTTCATCCGGGCCATGACATCTATCGACAAAGAGGTGGGGCCCGGGACGCGTCGCAAGTCGTCGGGGAAGTCCTCGCCGGTCATAAGAGCCAGCAAGGTAATCAGGCCGCCGCAGCATATCGGTGAGCGAGCGCCCACCGATACAATGATGCGGTCTAAGTACCATGCCGCGATATCGATCACGACGGCGGGGACAAGCTCATCTCCATCCCTAGATAGAGCTCTGGGACGTGTCATCGCGTAGAGCATGTAAAGCTCTGGCGTAGACATCGTGCCCGGCTCATATCTGGCCAAAAATGTCGTCGCCATAAGGCGCTGAGCAATGCGAAGGCAGGGATGTACGATGGCCGAGGCCTTGGCCCTACTAGGGTCAAAGGCGGCGTGGAGACCCGTGATACGTGCCCAGAAGGCACCGGCGTCGAAAGAGGGTGGAGGGATATGTGTGGGGCCGTAACCGCGATCGGCTCCGGGGACGGCGGGCCAAGAGAAAAACGCTCTCATCATATCGAGAGTGACCTGGCACTCTCGATCCATGAACCGGAATGAGCATCCCTCATCGGTCCGGGCGATCGAACTCAAAACCTCAAGTGTCGGGCGGGTAAAAGTATCCGCCGACACCTGCAAAAAATCTCGCCAGCCCACGTTGTCGTACAACGTGAGCATCCCCTCAAGTACCCCCAGGCGTCCTAGGTCAGCGAGGTGTGCGAACCTGGAGGGTACGATCGAGCGCTGGGAGATACGCTCGAAGACGGCGCGGTGTGCGTCGTCTCGGAACGTAATCCCGAGCGGCCCGACCAGTGGAGCCGGTGGTGGTGGCTGTGGATCGGCAGGGAGAGGCTGTGCGGGCTGTGGGTGCACTGCAGGCTGTGCGGGGTGTGCGGGGCCTGCAGGCTGTGCTGGGTGGACGGCGTGTGTGGGGGAAGGAGGAGGAGACTCTTCCGCCTCGTGGGCGGGGCCGGCGTCATCCGACCTCTTCCGCTTAGCGGAAGGTCTCCTCGTCCGAGGCCGTGTCCGGGGCGGTATATCGGCCCCGAGCGCGCCGAAAAGTGAAAAAGTGTGGCGTGTGCAAAAAGAATGGAAAGAGTGTACCAAAACACGCCGCGAGTGCTAAGCGGTGGAAGCGTACGAAGTCCGCGCCTCCACGAAGTCCGAAACAGCCCGTAGGAGCTCCCCTAGGCTCCCCTAAGCTCCAAAAAGCAACCTGCGCATGAAAAAGCGATATCAGCGAGTAATAATCAAAATGTATGGAGCAATAGGGGTATAATGGATAGATATAGAAATTGATTTGGGTTAGGGGGGCGTTTAGCACATGGATCCTCAAAAAATACACGAAAAAAGGAGAAAACGGTGAAAACAAGCGAACCGGAGGTGACCGGGCGGTGGGCCACCGGCGGCGACTCGGGCGAGGCGTCGGCGGGCTCGGCCGGCGGTGGCGGCCGAGCGGCGGCGGGGCAGCGGCGGTCGGGCGAGTGAGGGTCGAGCGAGGGGGAATCGGGCGTGGGAGCTGAAGGGGCGCGGGCGAGAATTGGGGATTTGCGTTTTCGAATTCCGCGCCCCCCCCCCTCGCCGCTTATATATAAAAATGTTACGACTCGGCCGAGGGACGTTCTCACTCGGCCGAGCGAGGCAAATAAAAATTTCTTCCCGATATCGCTTCGGCCGAGTGGCTTTGCCAGCCTCGGCCGAGTGACGTAAGTCCATTCGGCCGAGTGACTCAAGCTACTCGGCATGACTCGCCCTAGGAGGGTATCCGTTTTACTCGGCCGAGTGAATATATATACTCGGCCGAGTAGCAGTTATATCGAAATCAAGAAAATAAACAGAGAGTTGGGTTCAGCAGACTTCCCTCGTTCGTAAGCGGCTCGGCCGGACGAACTTGTGTACTCGGCCGAGCGACTAGTATACTCGGCCGAGTGAGCCTTGTGTTCTGCTGTTTGTCGTCGTTTGGGCTCTAAACTCCATCTTTCTTCCTCCAGTCGATTTCATCCTCCTCCTAAGCATCGAGCGCCTTCTTGGGGCGCTCCTCGTCGTCTCGTTCATCCTCCTCATGATGGATCTACCTATCTCCTCTCCTGTCAAGAAAAATAGGACCCGTTATCACAAAATTTTTGGTCGAATGATTCAAAACACTAAAAATCTCTAAAACGAAAATAAAGAAAAAGTAAAAATAAAGCAAAAACCGTCGGGTTGCCTCCCGACAAGCGCTCGTTTTAGGTCGTGAGCTCGACCCCCTATAATTTTCAATCAATGCGGGATGTTTGGTGCATATGAGATGCACCCATCAAACTTCCCGGGGAGCGCGCTTGGATTTGGACGTGGCGGCGTAGCGGTCTCCCTCGGAGGTCTCCTGTCTCGAATGGTGTTGGGGGGAGGCTCCCCCAAGCTAGCATTTGCCCCGGTCAACGGCTTAACCGGCGATGCCGATTTCCGTACCGGCGAAGCTTTCTTTGGAGACTTTAATTTCGAGAGCTTGCAGAGCTCCCGAATCCTTGCGACATCAGCGTCGCCTTCATCTTCATCAGCGGAGAAGTCGGGGGAATCATCTTTATTCTCTTCATCTTGGCCTAGACCCGGGCCTTCTTCAAATTCTTCATCAAAAAGAGCGCCGATTGAGTGAGGAATTGCCTCCTCTATCACCTCATCAAGGAGGTCCATGTAATCAAGCTCCTCGTGGTAAGGCATGTGCTTCATTGCCTTAGGAATGTGGAGCTCCACCTCGATGTTGCCGACGTTTAAAGTAAGTGTACCTTCACGCACGTCGACGATGACTCCGGCGGTGGCGAGGAAGGGGCGTCCAAGTATCAATGAGGTGTCTCCCTCCTCCTTAACGTCCATGATGACGAAGTCACATGGCAAGCATATTCCACCCGGGACTTGAAGTGGGATGTCTTCGGCAATCCCCACCGGCCTTGTTATCCGTCCATCGGCTAATTGAATGCGCATGTCGGTGGGTTTCAACTTTGTCCCGGTGTTAAGCTTTAAGAACATGGAGAGGGGCATGAGACTCACACTAGCCCCAAGATCGACCAACGCCTTTTGAAGAGGCACGCCGCCCAAGGTGCAAGGAATCCGAAAACTCCCCGGATCTTTGAATTTTGCCGGCTCCTTCTCTCTCTTGGTGAACCAAGAGCCCTCCTCGGCTAGCATTATCTTCTCCTTCCTTTTCCTCCCCGAAATCAAGTCCTTCAAAAATTTAGCATACGTGGGGATCTCGACGATGGCGTCGAGGAAGGGAATATTGAGGCTAACTCCTCTTAGATACTCGAGGAATTTCGCTAGCCTTTTCTCCATTTTCGCTTTCGCTAGTCTTTGGGGGAATGGGACCGGTGGCATGAAGCGCCTCTCCTCAATTAATCGCTCCGCCCTAGATTTCTCCTTGTCTTGTGGCTCCTTCTCCTTATCATCCTCAACTACCGGCTCAACCGGCTCCAAGCTTTCCTCCACGGCCTCCTCGGTAGGTATCATAGCGGGGGTGGTGTCCTTCCCGCCTCTAGTAGTGACGGCAACTACGGCGTTGATGTGGCCCGTGTTGCCCCGTGGGTTTTGCTCCGGTTGCGCCGGCAATCGTTGAGTGTTCCGGTTGAGCAACGCTAATTGCTCCGATATTTGAGCCACTACGGTATTAAGAGATTCTTGTCCCGCCTTCAAAGTAGCATTCACCTTATTTTGCTCGACCATGAACGCCTCCACTCTAGATTCGAAGTCGGATCGTTGTGGAGCTTGTGGAGGGTTTTGATTCTGATTCCTCCACCCTTGGTTGTATCCGGGAGGCCTATATGGTGGAACTTGTTGCTTCGGTTGAAAGTTTTGTTGCGGAGGCCCCCTCGGTGGATAGTTTTGTTGTTGGGGTGGTGGCGGTCGAGCTTGTTGAGGCGGTGGTTGTGGCGGGTTCAAGGCTCCTTCATTGTTGGCGTAGGAGAATCCCGGATGATTTCTTGCGGCCGGATTGGACCAATACCCTTGGTTCCCCGCAACATATTGTATTTGCTCCAAGGATCCTTCTCCTTGCTCTCCTCCCGAGTACATGACTTGAGATTGGTCTTGCCAATCACACATTTGGTTGGTCGGTGCGGGGGTGGATGGGCTTCCTTGGGGCTCCGTGATAAATTTCTCCAATCTCTCCACCACCTTGTGGAGAGAATCAAATTTGCTCGTGAGCTCCGCTACGGCCTTCGCCTCGTAGATGCTAGTTGGCTTTAAGGAGGATGTGGAGTGTCCTCGCTCATCGCCCCATTGTTGGTTATTTGAGGCCATCTCCTCAATTAGGGCCGTAACTTCCTCGGGAGTCTTTGACAAGATTGCACCATTCGCCGCGGCATCAATAATTTGCTTGGTCCCCGGTTGGAGACCGTTGTAGAAGCTATGAACTAGCTCCCAATCCTCTATACTGTGGTGCGGGCATTGATGCTGCAAATCCTTAAAACGCTCCCATGCTTCATAGAGCGTCTCCTGTGGTCCTTGCTTGAAGGACATGAGAGCGCTCCGGATCTTCACTGTCTTGGATGGCGGATAAAATTTGTCAATAAATGCACTCGCCAACTCGTCCCAAGTGGTGAAGACACCCTCAGCTTGCGTCCTCAACCAATAGAGTGCCTTGTCCTTAAGCGTGAAGGGGAAGAGACGCAGTCTGATAGCATCGTTGGAGACCCCCGGCATCTGGAATGTGGCGCACTTCGACAAGAATAGTTGGATGTGGTAGTGGGGGTTCTCATGTGCGTTCCCATGAAATGGGTCTTGTTGCATCAAAACCACCAATCCAGTCTTTAGCTCGAAGTTCTTGTCAGCCGCCAACCCCGGCATGGCAATGGACGAAGTGGTAGAAGAAGTCTTAGGCCGAAGCCTATCTCGAATAGAGATTATCATTGCCATCCTTGCCGCCAATTCTTCAGGAGTTTCCGGGTTGGTCATATACCTCCCTTCCGGATCTTGTCTCTTTTCCGCTCTAAGTCTCCGCGCGGTACGTTCGATCTCGGGATCAAATAATAAGTCTTCTGGGTCCGTCGTAGATCTCGTGTTCATGCACAGGGGAAACAGAGTTTCAAAGAAATGATTAATACCGTGGAAGAGTTAGGCAAGAAATAAGAAATAAAAATAATGATAATAATAAAAATAAAAAGAATAGCTAGGGTGAAAAAGAATCAAACGCAATCGCCTCCCCGGCAACGGCGCCAAAAACTTGATCGGTCCTGAGTATACACCCAAAGAACGGTTGTAGTTTTACCGCAAGCGCACGGTATAGCGGCGAGCGGGTATCGAACACAGGGAGGACGAATGACCGTGCTTGCTCCTAATCCACCTGGCTATTTAAGAATAGAGAGAATTGCCTTGGGCGATCCTGTCACAATCGTCAGACAAATGTGCGAAATATCAAATCAAATAAAGAACGTCTAGGGAATGGGGAATTCCCGCTACTCACCGTATTTCATAAATGTGATTCGTCGGTATCAAAATCGCTAGAATGAGAATTTGGATGAACTAGTTGCAACTAAATGTGGAACCAAGCTCACGCTCTCGCGCTGTTGCCGGTCTATAGCTATCCTAGGGTCGGGTCCAATCTCTTGTAAACCCTAGCCTAGGAAAGCTAGCATTAGGATCAACATCATCGTTCAATCATGCACCGAGTCCAATCTCTTGCAAACTCGGTCCACAATCTAAATTAGGATAGTTCCTACCCGTCCAATCTCTTGCAAACGGGTATCGGCACGAAATTGCAACCGGAGATCCTAGTATCGGTCCAATCTCTTGCAAACCGATACTTCGAAAGTCCGACTCCAACCCAATTCGGATTTCTAGGGCTTCCTATCCAATTGGGATCCAATCTCTTACAAATCCCAATTGATATGAATACCTAGCTATCCGTAGTAATTCGATCCCAATCTAATCTCTAATTATTGATTCTAGCACAATTTCTACCAATTTATCACAAATACGAAATTGGGCTTGTAGGGTTCATCCCCACGCCCCAAGACGTGGAGACTACTCACAAATCATAGTAATAGCACAAAAATAATCAATGAAATAGGCAATGGAATTCATCACAACAATGATATAAACAATAAAAATAGAGTTTTTGGGGAAGAGAGATGCAAACCAATGTAGTTCTTCAATTAATCCAACAAAAATCCAAGTTTTTCCTCTTCTCCAATCACAAATAATAAAGCAAAAAGTAGTCTCAAAAAGCTGCAAAAAAATCTAAGAGATGGCCCTCTAAACTAGGGTAAAAACAGGGCTTAAATAGCCCCAAAAATCGTCCAAAAATCCTGACCAAAACGCCCCTGCACAGCCTGTTTTCCGCAAATTTCGCTACAGGCAGCGCATCGCACTCGGCCGAGTGACAAAAGTCGCTCGGCCGAGTGAAAACCCTGTCATTTTCCAGTAAGTCGGGGGCTTCAAGGGTCTTCAGTTCGGAGGCGGCTCGACCGAGTGAGTTGTCGTCACTCGGCCGATGGCTTCACTGTACTCGGGCGGACGTGGTTTACCACTCGGCCGAGTGGGTCTTCTGAAGCTCAGATGGCCGAAAAACAGTAACTTCGATATTTAGGAGGGGCTTCGTCTGGGCGCCACTCGGGCGGACGCGGTATCGTCACTCGGCCGATGTGGACTCCGACGCTCGGCCGAGTACACATGGAAATCGTGTCTGAACGGGTCGGCCGAGCAGTGTCTCGCTGGTCGGCCGAGTGGCTCCTCCACTCGGCCGAGTGGGACACAAAAAATGCCCATTCTGCTTATTTTGGCCTCCTCGTCGCTCCTGCGACGTCCATTCTTCTTCCGCTCCTCTCCAACAGCAAAATACTCCTCGGGGAGGTCGTCGGTGGCCGTCTAGAGTGAGCGCATCTCATGATCACTCCAAATCGCGCCAAATCACCTGAAATGCGACAAAAACAACAAATCGTGAAAAGCATCGCAATATCGTCGATATATCGTGAAAAACATGATTTGGGCGATCTAAATGGCATGCAAACATGCGGGAAAAAGGTGTAAAATAAGGAGTGATCAACAAGAAGTCGCGAATCGAAGCGCGATGCTTCGGGAATGATTGTATGGACTTCTACTAAGATCCTAGAGCTAAGATATGAGCGTTATGAAGAATTAAAACGTAAGACCTACTCAAGGCTTAACATTCTACGAAAGAAGCTAAAGACTATAAATAAAACTTGACGATACCGTCTTCAATAGCTTCAATCGAATCTTCATGACTTCTAAATTGGTCCATAAGCTTCAACGAAGCTTTAGGCATACGATCACATGCTTTGAGAAGTCTTGAGACGTCGTAATTGATATTCAAATGAATTTGTCGACGATCTCCATAACTGCGCTCACAAAGTGTTAGTTCACGATATATTTATGTTTGTTCATCATCCAAAACCAAATCCGGGGAGTCCAATATCCAACAGTTCTTCCATTACGTTTTGGAGTGTTTCAAGCACATCTTGCTCCTCCAAAACATATTGGATTTTTATTGACCAAAGTTTATAATTGTCGCCGTTGAGCTTCTCACCTTTGTTAAGCTTGGCGACAATGTTCTTAGAAGCGGTAGACATATTCGAATCAAAAAACTGCAAAGAAAATGAAAAATACTATCAAAATTCTATGCATAAAGTTTCGATTCTTTAAACACTTGATAAGTTCCTTGGATAAGCTGAAATGTTACTCTAGAATCGAGAAGTTCACTACGTTCCCAACTACCATCTAGAAGTAACTTTCAAAGTATCCCTCTTACTTATCTCATGTAAAAAAGAAATCAGAAATGATACCCATATGGTACCAACAGCAGAAAAATACTTTTGAAAAACATATCTTTCAAAATGGAATAGGTGAGAGTTTGCGCAAAGAATTTTAGCGCAACAATTGCCAAGCCACGAGACCTGTTCTACACACCCATGGGTTAGATAACCATGGCCGGATCGTGGTAGGACTTGGAATTCTAAATTGCGCTATCCCGATTAAGGACGGGACATAACCTATTTGAAACATCTTTTGCAAAAAATTTGAAATACATTGGCTAATCTCCGTAGAGTAGAGCACAATGTCATAAGTACATTGGCTAATCTCCGTAGAGTAGAGCACAATGACATGGATAATCTCGCATGAAGTAGAGCACTACGGCTAATCTTCAAGGAGTAGAGCCCAAGGAAAAAAAACTTTATAAAATAAGAGCAGACGACTGTCGTTAGCCCCGTATGGGCTAGTCGGCACATTCGTGTTTGACCAAGGCCTTTTGACACCCCGTATGGGCCAGTCGGTAAGTTCGTGATCGACCAAGACCTTTTGCCGGATTGGTCGACCAAAACACCCAAATTGGTCGACCAAAAATTGGTCTACATCACTCCCGGCCAGGGCCCCTGTCCTGGCTGAGGCTGGCCAAGGGCCGGCCAAGAGCCTCTGCCCTGGTCGAGGCCGGCCAGAGCCGGCCAGAGGCCACTGGCCGCTCGGCCAGGGCCTCTGCCCTGGTCAAGACTGGCCAGGGCCAGCCCTGGCTCCTGCCAGGGTCGGCCAGGCCGGCCCCTGGCCTTGGCCGAGGCCGGCCAGGGCCCCCTGGCCTTGGCCGAGGCCGGCCAGGGCCCCCTGGCCGAGGCCGAGGCCGGCCACTGCCGGCCTGGCCTTGGTCGGCCACTACCGGCCTGGCCATGGCCGGCCATGGCTTGGCCATGGCCGGTCATGGCCAAGGCCATTTTTGGCATTGGCCGGCCATGGCCCATATGGCCATGGCCGGCCACCCCCTTTGAATGGGGTTACCGCACACCCCACTGGAGGGGTGGCCGTGGTGGTTATTGGCCGTAGCCAACCCCCTCCGTATGGGGAGGGGGGTGCATTGCCTTCATAGCCCATTTGGCCATGGTGCACATGCACCAAAATTCATCTTCTCCGATGGAGATAACTACCATCATCTTCCTCGATGAAGCACCCGTTCGTCGATGAAGCACCCGTTCGTCGAGAAAGTAGTTATTTTCTAATGGCCGTGTGCCAAAAATGAAAAATAACATACTTTAAAGTTCGTAAACTACACGCTCCACATGAAGAGAGTTCACATTCCCTATGAATGGAGACTCGGCATCCATGAAGAGTGCGAGCTTGACGACGTGAACGGTCGGTTCTTCCCGTCACGGAGAGTTCCTGCCATATCCGTAATGACAGAAGACCCTAACGTGAAAAGAACAACCGCTGCGTTCTCTCCGTCACGAAGCGTTCCTACCATATCCATAATGGTAGGATACCTATTCGTGAAAAAGACAATGCCTCATTCATCGGTTCGACGGGGCGGCGGTTTGACCAGGGCGAACCCGTATGGCTCTGATACCAATGAAGCAACCTGTCAAAACAGCGTTAGGATCGATAAATGAAGTTGAGACTTACGCTTGCGTATGCGGCACGGTAGTCTCGGAACTTCGCCTTCGGATTCGCCACGACGGATCGAGTCTTCTCACGAACGGGGTAAGGCTACTAAATCCACAATCTAAATCTCTACTTTTAGATTAAGAACTTGGATAAAGAGAGAGGAAGGATTTCGGTAGAGCTTCGCTAGAATGAAATACAAGACAAGAATACCATGCAAAAGTGTAAGAAAATGGCTAAGCCTTGGGTCTTATTTATAGCCCCCAAGGTAGTTATTTTAGGAGTAATTGTTCCTTTGGAACAATTTAACTAAAGTGTACCATCATACATGGCACATTATAAGCTTAAGTTGTACCATATGCATGGTACAACATAAGCTTAAGATATTCCCCCTTTATTAGCCATATGTCGCATGCACTTATGCACATATAATGCGAATTTCCCACTAATCTAGAGATCCTCTCCATAAGGGAACAGATTCCCTTTACACACGACTTCGTGTACGCGACGTTCGAGGTCCGTATTCCCTCGTACATCCCCTACAAGGGTGTACAAACGTCATACATATCCAACAAAAAGGGTTAAACGTGTCTTAAATTGTTTAAGACCATATTTAATAAGATAAACGCATGGAAAAGGTTACCTATAAGACGGGAATGTCCCGCTCTAAACACGGGTTCAAACAGCATCCAAATCTGACTCCTTACATGCAAGATATAGCCAAAACAACAAAGACACCAAGCCTTTTTAATATCAGCCTCTTGGGCTGATTAATTAAAAAAGGGGGGTGAGATTAAGCCCGGCCCAATGGGGTGAGATTAAGCCCGGCCCATTGGGCTGGGCTGTCTCTAGGCAACAGACAGCGGGCGCTTAAAGCGCACGCATTGATTTTGCTGGGCCCGCCCGCAATCATGCGGACGGGGCCCCGCCCGTCTGTGCACGCGACGCGTGCACAACTCGCGCCCGTGAGGCGCGTGCTGTGCACGCACCACGTTCGCTTGGATGTATGTGCCAGAGCGTGGGCCCCACTTGGTGGGTCCCACTTCAGGGTTTCTGTACCTTAAGGTCGCATGTAGCTTAGGCGGCTGTCTATTGCGGAAATTTGTGGTTTTGGGCCATCTTTGATCATACGTTTGAGGGGTCAAACGGACTCCGATTGACTCGCTGTTTTTTCCTATGCGTTCACCATTGAATGCCCTTTGATTTGATAGGTGTATCAATCATGAAGCTCAACGGGGAGGGAGTTAAAATTCACGGAGGTTTTGCCTTTGTGAAAGGCAAACTAAATTGAATTTATTAACTCCAAACTTTAGTCCCACATCGGAATTTAAGTAAAAGAGAGGGGTTAGCCGCCTATATAAATATAGGTCTGCTCCCCTCCTCAAAACTCGTCCCAAGCTTTAGATCTGAGCGGCTCCCAAAAATGTTGGAGTACGCTCGGATCTAGGCATAAATTAAATATTCTCTTCTCCCTATAATTTCTGCCTTACTCCTGAAGGGCTCTAGCAAAGCCACGAAGGAGTTCGGATTCGATCTGAAATCTTGGCAAAGGTTCACACTCGGGTGAAACTTTCTTCGGCGCGGGTTGGCTCGACGACAAGAGGATTGCTCACCTCGGGATGCGGAGCGATTCGAGGAGCGGTTCGGTTGGGACGGGGAGCGGCTCGGAAGACGGGCGGTGCACCTTGACTGAACCAGGGCAAGGTTCCAGGTATGTGAATTTAATTAGCTTTCCTTTAATTTAATCACAGTAGCTTAGCTCCTTCTTGAGGTGGTCAGATCCAGTCCAAGTCGGTAAAGATTCTGGCTAAGGGTCTTAAACCTTAGGGCTTCGTTAAAATAGTTTACCGAGTTAAATTTTTCCGTCGCATTCTTTTCCCTCTATGGTCCGTCCGACTTAGGACGGCTATAGATTTGTGCCCTGCGGTCTATAAAACCCAAGATTGGTATCAGAGCCAGGTTTGCATGATGTTCTAGGACTGCGTTTAAATTAATTGAAATGTTTTTAAATTCCTTTTAAAATGTTTTAAAATTTATGTGATATTTTTAAAAATGATTTTAAAAGCTTTAAAATTTTATGCGATAAATATTTTAGTTGCATGCAAAGTTTATGATTTTTTAAAACAAGTTTTTTGAAACTGATATTTTTATGAGATAAAAATAAAATGTTTTTAAAATAATAATATTAAATTTAAATGTTAAATTTAAGGATGCATGCTAAATAGTTTATTTGATAAACCGTATTCTATTTAATTGTTAAATAGTAGAACACTCTTTTTATGCGTTAAAATTAGTGTTGTTCATGTTTAATGGCTACATTATTCTTGTCCCTTATTTGATAACACAAGACACCCCTTTTAGGTTAGCCATTAAGAACTCGTTAAAATTTATGAAATGAATTTTAATGACATGCTATGTTTTAATAAAACATTAACAACCCTTTAAGACATAATTCCTGAATAGGGTAGTCCCTTTAACGACGATTATTATTATAATCGTTATTATAATAATTCTCTTTAAAAGACTACGCTTAAAGCATTGTAAATGAATTTATTAAAATCCTAATAACGATTAGGATAGCACGTGAACCTTATAGTTGATAAGGATTTAATAAAAGTTATTAAACAAATCCTAAAAAAATTTGAATTTAAGGATTCAACTAGTTGATAGGATTAATTAGTTGTTAATAAAAGCCTTTTAGTCTATGATCCGCATATAAAAATGACAAGCTTCATTCAATGGACCATGATCCAGTCAATGTGCTTGGCTAAGTTTGTTGGATCACCCTAGCTAGTCTAAGGGATAAGTGATCCTGGCTTAGTCAATTTCCTGGCTATGTTCCGCTGGATCACAATGACGCGAATCATGACTATATGACACCCTGGACTATATCTAAGTCAAATACGTTAATAATCTTCTTCAAGATTAGCCGTAGCCCTCCTTGTTTTAGGGGCTGGCAACTATAGGACCCGTGTTCCAGTTGTTGAGCTACACTCAAGCTGTGACATGGCAACCTTGTAGAAACCAACTTCTCTATACATAAGATGAAATCTTGACTTGACCCAAACCGTCATGTCGTAAATACACCGAGCACCGACGTAAGTTAAGCCAATGATGTAGTCTGGCTAGAATTGACCCGACCCAACCCGTCGTGTCGTGAATACACTGAGCTTCGGGGTAAGTTGAGTCTATGATGTAGTCTAGTCCTGACCTAAACCGCGTTGTCGTGCATACACCGAGCGCCGGCGTAAGTTAGGCTAGAAACGAAAACAAGGGTCCGACTAGACTAGACATTGTGATTTGGATGAGCACACTCATGATCGCAAATGGCTAGGGGTAAAAACCGATAAGAGAGTTATATCTGATACGATTGATGAAGAGTCATCTACCGATTGCAGAGTCAAGCAATTTGTTGAGCTACACTCAAGGTTGTTAGGCTCAGAGTGATTGGATCTCTTACCTATTAATTTAATCTGATTAAATCGTTCATTATTAAGGCTTAAAATGATCGCAAAAATAGTGGGAGGATATAGTTAGATAAAAGCCATTCTACCTGTATTTAATATTGAACATATGCTAAACTAGGGTGGTTAGTTCTAAAGTTTACCGATTGAATCAAAATGTAATATTTTAACGGAATAAGTCAACTGGTCAAAAAGGTTGGTCAATGGAATATCAAGTTAAATTCTAATTGATTGAATAAATTATATTCTCATTGACATTAAAATGACATTCTTAAGGACAGACTTAAGAAATATGATTTCATTAAGTTCTGAGTTCAACAAAATAAATGCACGCTACATGTCACTCGCCTATATATGGGGCAGCTCGAACATATCGATGTTCAATAGCAAGTTTCTCCATACAATTTGTTGAGCTACACTCAAGATTGTATGGAAATCAGGTTCGATCCGTAGGGTTCGAAAATTCGATCAAACTTGTTTGAATCGAATGTGCGTGCATGAGCGGTGTAAGACCATGTATCCCAACTGGATCTTGAGACGAGCAACTTGTTGTGCTACACTCAAGGTTGCAAAGCTCAAGCGTTTGGATACATGAGATGCTTGCATAGCTATTTATTTTTGTTGAGACGTTTTATATCTAAATGAGATTTAGAAAAGGAAGAAGGCACTAAGGAAAAGTTAAATTGAGAAAGATAGTTTTATTTATCTTTAGTAAAGGCATAAGTATGGGGAACTAAAAATGTGTCATATTTGATGTCACAATTTCAGAATAATTGTTATACAAAAGACGACTAACACATTTATGACGAATGTCGTCACCTTGCTTCTGAAGCAATGTTTTGTGCTAGTAATTTGTAATAACTATAATGCATTAAATGTTAATATATGAATATGCAAGATAGTAATAAAATTATATGGCAAAATAGACCAGGCCATACAAAATAGACTAAGCTTCACAAGTCAAATAAAGAGGGGTCTGACCTCTCGTATTATGAAGTCTACGGACACTTGTGAATCTTATTCTCAAATGTATGATGGCCGAAACTCATCTGTAAGACAATGGAAGAATGAGTGGTTCAACTCACAGTCTCGTACATACTGATGTACCCGGACACAAGTCTAAGTTAACCAGAATAAGTCTTTCTTATTATTAGTAAACACGTGTTCTTGATGAAACACAAGTTGATATAATAGAGAACAAAACACAGAAGTATTTGAACTGATTCGATTAGATCAAAAAGTCAAATACTTAGCTATATGAATCTTGCGTAAATAAAAGAAAATGTGATTTTCTTTCAGGACAAGTATCTTAACTATTGGATGTGTTAGAGAGCATGAATCACACTTTGTTAGACATAGTGCGACTCATGGCTAAGTTGTCTAAGTTACGATCCTCCCTCTGGGTTAAGTCCCAGATTATAATGCCTATGTTTTGATTAGGTTCTATGAGGACCTTATCCGTAAGGTATTCATTAAATCAATCGTTACGAAGTTATAGGTTTACTCGAGTCTCGTGAGACGAAGAGTCGAGTTAAGATATCATAGTCAATGATGGCTTAGTCAACTTCCGGGATAAAATTCAGAGTATAGACTCTGATTAACAACTTGATGCAATAGGTCTGTACACGTATATTAAGTATGGACTTTAGTTTACGTGCCCAAAGAAATTGTTTCTTAATGTCTGCAAGTAAATCTTCGAGTTTGGAAGATTGGTGCAGAAAGAAATAGTGAAGTACGCTTACGTTGGTTGAGAACATTTTCATTCTAATTCCTATAAACGGATTATGATGAAACCGTCTCGCCAGCAGATGCGTACAGATCTACTCGGACCGAACTCGATGTAAATGCTCATGATAAACATGAAAACTGGAGCATTCATTTATAGTTCGTTTTATAAATATGATTTAGAAGAACGAACTTATATGAATTAGCCAGAGAGTTTTTAAGGTCAGTGGGAGCGAATAAAACACATGTGAGGCATCAATGAGATGGAACATATTTTGATAAAGTGGTCAAAAGAGTTTGACACTTTTAAATATGTACCATTTTAAATGACCAATAACTTATTAATAATTATAGTTGTAAGGTACGATGAGCTGGATAAAATCCAGGAAAACTTAATATTATGGATTCTAAGGGACCAAATGTATTATTTGAATGAGATTCAAAAGGTTGGTCTAACATGAATATAGAAAACCCTTAAGTCTAATCAGTAGACGTTTTAGCAGATCCACTCACGAAGGCTCTACCACATGAAGTCTGGAAATACTTATGTGTAAATACGGTATGAGATACTGGGATAAATGGGCCTAAGTGCAAGTGGGAGATGTTGCGAGATGTATGATCTCGAGGCAATTTATCTCTGTAAATCTATACAAACATCTTGTTCAAAATAACAGTAAGCTGTTGGTAATAATTTATCTAAGTTAAATTATACTGTAATTATCATTAGAAATAACTTAGGTAAAGTCCTGAGACTTAATGCAAGGTCAAACATATATCAAGATGAGTATCTCGATCATGGAGAAATATTTGACCGTCTGTAGCATAAGTCTAAAAGGGTTCGTGGTCGTAGATGTTTCGAGAAAAGGATATTGAAATATTGGATAGACCATTGTGTCTTAGTCTTCACCGTATAGCGGTGACGATGATCTTATGTTCGTTTGACTTGGTGATTTCAACATAATATTACATTATTTCCCCCTTATTGGACCCCAATTTGTGCATACATAAATGTTAAAATAGCTCTAGTATAGTCATATTCAGACTATCATATAATATTAGAGCTTAATATCATAGTTTGTACAACTATTAATTTTTGTGAACTAATTGTGCTTCTTCATATTTTTCAGAGTAGAGCTCGAGCACACGATTCCAATGGCTATTTATTCGTATTTTTCGGAGCTCAGTGGAATTTTCTACAAATTTTAGAAGCAAAACAGTTCATGTTTATTAAAGAAAAATAAGAAAAATAAGAAAAATAATTCAGCACAAATTCCACTAATTTGTGACTCTTCAACTTATTTACATGATTAGAAGCCAAAGGGGTAGAAGATGAAGAGCCATGGGAATTTATTCTCAAATAAAGAGTGGGGAAATGAAGAGCCATTGGAATTTATTCTCTAATGAAGAGCCATTTGAATTTATTCTCAAATAAAGAGTGGGGAAATGAAGAGCCAATCACCATAAAACCTTTAGTATTCTAAGCCTATATAAAGAGGGGAGAGCTTCATTCTTTTCATGTACTATTCCATATAGAATTCCATAGCCAAAATTGAGAGTTTCTTGAGTTTTAAAGAGCATTGTGAGTGAATTTCATAAGATTTTTAGAAGAAGAAAAGGGTGTTTCATTTGCAAAGGAATAAGGGTGAAAATTGGTGATATCTTCCCCGACTCTTTTGTTTTCTTTTAAGTTTCTTTTCCTATGAATAAAACTATGTTTTCTGTATTTATAATCTCTTTTATTCTCAACATGTATGGCTAGATTTTGATTGTGCATGATATGTCGTAGTTAGGGAACACGTTTTGCGTTACTTTGGTTGAATTTTAATGTTATCGCTTTCACGTTTTTAAAGTTATAATCTTTATTTAAAATCGTCTCATTCATCTTCCAAAAGATTATGAATGAGTTCATGATCACCCATCAAGGGTGAGTTTTGATCTTCCCAAAAGGAAGTTTCATCTCTTATTTAAAAGATTATTACTTTAACAACTATCTTTTTCATTATCGCGCTTAATCACCACACAAGGGTATTTTCCGATGACTTTCTCTCAAAAAGAGGTGTCATTGAGTTATCTCTAATCAACCAAATTAATAAAAATCATGTATCCTAATGAACCCATATCATGTGCATACTTATTAATATTTTCAATAACAAAAAAATGTTCTTCGCTCATTTTTCCATAAACTTAAAAACCACATCCAAAACCATAAAATCGTCATCATTCAAAGTAGTTAGCTTCTCTAAGATCATTCTCTAATTGATTTGAACTTGTGGTTGCAACATGTTTTCTCCCGAGGATACGATATCCGGACTCCCGAAACATTACTACTTGCACGCTTGAGAGTAACACAATTTTGAGTGAGGCAAGTTTTTGGTGCCGTTGCCAGGGAGAACGGCTTGTTACCAAAGTTTATTTCATTTAGAGGACAATCGGTGAGATCTTTCCACTTTGTTGTTTATAGATCTTTCCACTTTTATTTGCTTTAATTTTTTTCCATTTCTTTAAAAATTCAAAAAAAAACCAATGGACTTTAATGGCATAAATTTTCGATATGATGCACATTCATCTTCTTTGCACAAGGACATGTTATTGAAGCACAAAATTGCCATCTTTGAACAGCTCGATGGTGAATCCTTCTTTCTGGCCTGGAGGAGGTTCACAGATGCAGTTAGTGGATGTCCACATCATGGATACACGGTTGATGTTCTCTTCCAGTTCTTCTACGAGGGGCTGCAGGAAGATGCACAAATTTTCATGGAGATGTTGGACAATTGAGCTTTCATGGAGTACACACCTGACGATGCTTGGGAGCGTCTAGAGTCCCTGAGTGAGGATGCTCAGACATTGGTGGGGACCAGAGGATTTGATGATGGACTCGTCAGAGCTTCCTAGTGGTGATATGTGCAAAGATGGAGTGGACGAGCATACAATTTTGGATGGAGTAAAGGAGGAGACTAGTAGGGCCACGTGCTCATCGATCATTTTGGTGGAGGCCGAAACATGCTCTCCCCCAATCTTATCCCAAAATCCATTATTCCTTTTCCTCGTGGTCGTGCATCATACCAAGATGAATACAATCGTTTTAGGAACTTTTTGCCACCACTCTTTACGTTCATTAATTTATTTTGATGATTATATTTGGCGAAATTTTTTCGAAAGGCAACAGTGCCCATTTTGGATTAACACAACTCATCTCTTGCAGGACTGTAACGGCTGGTTTTTGTATGATGATATTTATTTATATATATATGATTGTTTGTCTTCTCTCTTCTTCTTTTCCGTATCTTTTTCCCCTATCTGGAGCTGAGCGTGCTTCATGACGCTCTTGTCTTGGAGCCAGACTCATTTTAGAAGTCCCTAGAACCCATCCCGAAGCTTCGCACTTCATTTGGAGACTTGGTGTGCATTTTAGTCGGTTCAAGGAGAAGAACCGACCGACTAGATGTCAATCTAGTCGGTCAGAAACTCTTCATGGACCGACTAGTTTCCGTCAGATTTTTCCACTGAGTATCTGTTTACTCTTAGTCGGTCTAAGTTCATCCACTGACCGACTAGTTGTTGAACTAGTCAGTCAACACTTCTTCACAAACCGACTAAGTAAGAAATCATTTCATGCAGTCGAGTTACTGTTTACCTTTAGTCGGTTTAAGAACGAATACCGACCGACTAGTTGACGAACTAGTCGGTTAAGTTTCCTTCTCAGACTGACTAACTTTCAAAGACTTCCTGTCGACCACTTTTATCCTTTAGTCGGTCAATGAACACTGGCCGACCGACTAGGTTGCAAACTAGTCGGTCGACGAGCCTTCACAGACCGACTAAATCTGTCAACACTGTACCGACACTGTTCTCTGTTTGCTTTTAAGTCGGTCTCAGTTGGACGACCGACCGACTAGTTCTCAAACTAGTCGGTCGACCGCCCTTCACTGACCGACTAGTTGACCCCGAAACCCTAATTTCTGACCTAGCCGCCGCTTGTTTTCTTATTTAAGCGTGCGGATGTGTTTCCTTTCTCCTCATTATTTTCGACCATCTTCTTCTCCAACCCATCTCTTTCTCTTCCCCTACTTCTCCTTTCCTTCTCCCTTGCGCCCCCATCTTCTCCAAGGTCCATTCTCCCCTCTTTCCCTTCTCTTTTCTCCTTTCTCACTTCCTTCTCCTGTTTCTTTTATTCCGATTTTTCCCACAAAACCACCCTCATCTCCCAGATCTGAACCTTGCGGCCAAGCTCTGGCCGCCTTCTCGTTTCCCTTTTCGAGATCCATTTTGGCGATCCAATCTCAGATCTAGCGACGACGACCCCAGGAAACGTCGAGATCTTCGTCACCACCTTCGGAGGACGACGACACCACCAACGATCAACGTTCCTCGCTGCGCTACCCGTGGCCTAGGAGCTTCCAGACGACGCAAAGCTTCCACCTTTTCCAGATCTGACACAGGATCTCCGCTCGATCGTCAAATCAGGTTGGTTCCCTAAACTCGTAGAAACCCCCACCGTAAATGATCAAAACCTAATTAAAATCAGCAACTTTAATCAATTAAATTTACTTTCTGTTGATCCTTAAAACGTTGTACAACCGTAGATAAATTGACGAATGGACTTTATGCATGTGCACATAGGATAGATCATCGATTAGGTTAAATGCATTAAAAATGTGATTTTTTGATGAATAGGATAGTCCCGATAACCTAGACACAATCCTAATAGGAGTTATCGAATCGCGATCTGACACCGTCGCCGTGTCACGATTTTCAGACGTTCCTCCGTCGATTAGACGTTTGGACGAGACGTACCAGGGAGACGACGCACTCGCCACCACAGGCAAGTGTACCACTTGCGTTCTTGGCCATCTTTAGGCCTTAGTTTTACTAGAAATGTTATCTTTGAAACCACGAGAACCGGACGTGAAATGATAGCGTCCGGGACGCCCTTAATGGCTCAGACTTGACAACGAAGTCTGAGTTCAACAACAACAATTTTTGACATCATAGGATTGACATGTGTGTGTGTGTGTGTGAGTTATGGACACCCTAGTACAACCCCTCCTGTTTTGTCGTGTCATGTCCCCTCCGTCTTGACATGTTCCGTTCCGTTTTGCACAGCCCGCTGGGCAATAGGGCACTCGCCAAGCCAGAGCGGGTGATCCCTTGTACCGATTCACAGCCCGATGGGCAATAGGGCACCTGTCAAGCTAGAGCAGGTGATCCCTTGTACTGATACACAGCTTAGAGAGCAATATGGAACTTGTCAAGCTAGAGCAAGTGATCCCTTGTCTTGTCACGATTCTTGGGGTTTTGGGGTAGGGTTGAGCATGCACACGGCAAGAGGGTCTGATCCCCCTCGAACCGTAAAGGCGTGAACCCTTTTCGTGTCTTGTCTTATCCTGTCTGGCTCTCCATGTTCCGTCTTATCTTGACACCTGTAGGCTAGTTCCGTAGTCGGTAGCACTCGCTACGACTACTACTTGTCGTGTTTACTTTCTGCTGCGTGTACTTTTGTTTGTTCGTCTGTTATAACCTCAGCATGTTAATCAACCAATAAAACGTTGTTAAATAATTGGTGCACTTGCAGTTTGGTCTAATCTCTTCTTGTAGACCTTACCTGACGTACAGTCCCTTCTTTTGGTGCTGTACGTCAGGGATTGAGCCAGAGTACGTTGAGGAGACTGACTTGCCAGCTGACGTGGAGCCAGATAAAGTCGATCCTGAGTATGATCCTGAGGAGGACCAGAGCTAGAGACTTCCCGTTGCAGTTTCCAGAGTTATCCATTTACTTTAGTTGGGTGCGTAGCACTTTTTGTTACTTATTTAGGTTGGGTGCTTGCACCGTTAGATTTCCTTTTCTGCTGTTGTAGCCCTTCGGACGTTGAGACTTGGTACTTTTGATATATTGGAATAAAATGATTTGTCTTTCCTTTCTTGTACCCTTATTGTTCTGTACTAACATGCAGGGACATGTACCTTTGTCTTGGTACCACACAGACGCTTATTGGGTCAGGGCTCCTTAGCCCTGGCCTAAGCGGTCCTAGTCACGCTTCGCCTCCGCTGTTTTGGGAAGCGAGGCGTGACAGGTTTTAGTGGTGGCCCATGCAGGTCCACGTCCCAATCTTTCTGCAAGTACAGAACAGTAAGAGTAAGGACAATCATTTTGATATTCAATCATTGTATGAGTCTAACCTGTGTTTTCGTTTCTGAACACAGGATGGCTGGGTGACGCATTACTCGATCCTCGAATTCGAGTGATGACGGTCCGGAGGACCAGGGTGCTGAGTTCCGCCAGTTCCTTGGCGTGATGTGAGAGATGCTTGAGGTGCAGCATCAGTTGGTGCAGCAGTCCAACCGTGCTGCCCAGGCCCCACCTGTTGCACCACCTCCACCTCCGCCTGCTCCACGAGCTGCTCCAGGAGTGAAGCAGTTCAACGAGCTTCAGCCGAAGACCTTCTCAGGGGAGGAGGGACCTCTGGGTGCCGATGAGTGGATCCAGAGCACTGAGGAGAAGTTGGTAGCTGCCAAGATTCCAGATGATACTCGGGTGGAGATCACGAAGATGCAGCTGACTGAGATTGCCTGAAACTGGTGGCGTATTGAGGAGAGGTGCCTGCAGAAGCCTGTGGAGTGGAAGAATTTTCGCCACATGTTAAAGGAGAAGTACTTCACCAAGGCATCTAGGAGAGAGCTGATGGGCAAATTTGTGGATCTGAAGCAGGGGGACATGACGATCGATGAGTATGAGGCTGAGTTCGAGATGTTGAGCCGTTTTGCCCCGCACATGGTGAAGAAGGAGGAGAACCAAGCTGAGCGGTTCCGATAGGGACTTCGTCCGAAGGTCCAGGCTTCCATGTCCTCTGCTAGTTTCTCAACTATGAGGGAAGTGTTAGATGCCGCGAAGAATCATGAGACGATTTCGCACCTGCCTGACACTCCAGCGGACAGAGGAAAGCGCCCTATGGAGCAGTACTGACCACCTGCCAGGCCGGCGATGAGGCCAGTCCAGACTGTGCCATTCAAGAGACCTGGAGCACCAGTGCAGCAACAGAGCAAGGGTCCGTGCCATTTCTGCGGCAAGCCCGGACATGTTCAGACCAACTGTTGGAGGAAGCTGGGTTTGTGCCTACTTTGTGGAGATGCTTCGCATGCTACGAAGGATTGCCCGAGAGCCCTCAGTGCTGTTGTTGGAGCACCAGCCCCGTTGCAGATGAGGGCGCCTGCCCCAGCCTAGGGAGGACCTGCTGTTCGTGAACCACCCTTGGTGCCACAGTGGCAGATGTACCAGCGAGCAATGCAGCCTCAGAGGCCGGCCTATACCATGACTGCTGTTGAGACCGAGGATCTGGATGGAGTTATTGCAGGTAACTCCTTGACCTAGTCTTTTTATTTCATAGTTAGACCTTATTGCTAGTTATGTTAGTGTTGCTTGGTTGTTTGATTGCTAGAGTAGTGTTGTGACCTTAGACCCTTTGTTTTCCTAGGCACCGTTCTAGTGTTCTCTCACCCTGCTTTGGCTTTGTTTGACTCCGGTGCATCCATGTGCATCTTATCCCGGAGGTTTATAACAAAGCACTCCATTCCTACCCACACACTTCCTAAGTGTTGGGACATCACCACAGGGAACGGAGTGGTGACTGTGAGAATGGGATGTCGATCGATTCCTCTAGTGGTCAGTGGACATGAGTTATATGCAGATTTCATCGTCCATGATCTGCCGCATTTCGATGTCGTCCTTGGCATCGATTGGCTGGGAGATTTTCATGCTTCGATCGACTGTCACAGCAAGAGAGTGGTTTTCCGGATTCCAGGCCATCCGGAGTTCGAGTTCCGCAGCAGAGATGAATCGCTTGGGCCCATCAGATTTCGGGCCAAGCCGAAGGTGCCGATTGTTGCATCTATACAGATGGAGATGGAGATCGACCGACCAGTGGTTGTCAGAGACTTCGACAACGTCTTTCCGGAAGATATCTCGGGTCTGCCACCCGACAGGGCTTTGGAGTTCGGTATTGAACTGATGCCGGGTGCGCAGCCGATATCGAAGGTGCCGTATAGGATGGCTCCCGTAGAGCTAGAGGAGCTGCGGAAGCAACTAGATGAGCTGTTGCAGAAGGGTTTCATCCACCCTAGTGTGTCACCGTGGGGTGCACCAGTGTTGCTTGTGAAGAAGAAGGATGGGTCCCGCAGGATGTGCGTGGACTATCGTGGATTGAATGCTGTCACCGTGAAGAACAAGTATCCGCTGCCGTGCATCGATGAAATTTTTGATCAGCTGGGAGGTTCGAGATTTTTCTCGAAGTTGGATTTGAGGAGCGGATACCATCAGTTGAAGGTGAAGAAGGATGACATTCCGAAGACAGCTTTCCGGACGATGTACGGGCACTATGAGTTCGTGGTTATGCCATTTGGCGTGACCAATGCTCCAGCTGTGTTCATGAATTTGATGAACTTGATTTTCTACGATTTTTTGGATAAGTTTGTGGTGATTTTTATCGACGACATTCTCATTTATTCGAAGTCTGAGAAGGAGCACAGCTGTCATCTGAGGACAGTGCTGGAGACGCTGAGGCGACATAAGTTGTATGCCAAGTATAGCAAGTGCATTCTGGCTGGACAGAGTCGCATTCCTGGGACATGTGGTGTCCGGTGATGGTATATCAGTAGATCCGGAGAAGGTCAAAGCAGTTCGAGATTGGCCGACTCCGCAGTCAGCGTCCGACATCCGGAGCTTCCTTGGTTTAGCAGGCTATTATTGGTGGTTCATCAAGGATTTCTCGAAGATTGCTGAGCCGATGACGAAGCTGACAAGGAAGGACGTGGAGCTTCAGTGGTCTGATGCTTGTGAGGAGGCTTTCAGTATCTTGAAGGTGAGGTTGACCACGGCACCAGTTTTGGCAGTGACGGATCGGATCGGAGGCTTTGAAGTATATTGTGATGCATCAGGGAAGGGCCTAGGATGCGTTCTGCATCAGCATGGCTATGTGGTCGCGTATGCTTCTCGTCAGCTGAGGACGCACGAGAAGAATTACCCGACGCATGATCTGGAGTTGGCAGCGGTGATCTTTGCACTGAAGATTTGGAGGCACTTCTTACTGAGTGAGAGCGTGAAGATTTTCACCGATCACAAAAGTTTGAAGTACATATTCACACAGAAGGAGCTCAACATGCGTCAGAGACGATGGTTGGAGCTCATGGCTGACTATGAGATAGATTTGCAGTATCATCCGGGGAAGGTGAATGTAGTGCCGGATGCTTTGAGTAGACTTCCTACTGCTATGATGCATACTGCTGACTGGAGGATTCAGCAGGAGCTGAAGGAGATGGATTTGGAGGTCGTCCTACCTAGTGTGGTCCTTTCGTTCATGAATTTGCAGATTCAGTCCACGATCGTGGATCGGATCAAGGCGGCACAGGCAGGAGATCCGAAGTTGCAGAGGATCAGGAGGCAGGTTGAAGCTGGACTGCGTGCGGAGTTCATGATTCATGAGGATGGTTCGCTGTGGTACGGCAGCAGACTCTGCGTACCTGCAGATGATGTTCGGGAGGAGCTTTTGAGTGAGGCTCATAGCTCGCCATATTCTATACATCCTGGTGGTACCAAGATGTATAACGACCTTCGACTGAATTACTGGTGGATTGGCATGAAGAGGAGTATGGCACGGAGCGTTGCCAAGTGTTTGATATGCCAACAGGTGAAGGCCGAGCACCATCGTACGGCTGGATTGCTACAACCGCTTTCTATTCCGGAGTGGAAGTGGCAATATATTACGATGGATTTCGTGACTGGTTTACCTCGGACCCCGAAACAGAACGACACAGTCTGGGTGATCGTTGATCGGTTGACTAAGTCTGCGCATTTCATTCCCTTCCGAGTGGGCCAGTCTACGGAAGCTATGGCGAGAAAATATCTAGAGGTAAAATTTCATTTCTACTTCTCTTTATTTTTCCTCCTGGGTTAGTTGTGACGTAGACCGTGTACGTGCAGGAGATTATACGCTTACACGGAGTCCCCGTGAGCATCGTGTCTGACAGAGACTCGAGGTTCACATCTCAGTTCTGGAAAAGTCTGCAGGAGCATTTGGGTACGAGTCTGAGTTTCAGCATGGCGTACCACCCGCAGACCGATGGCCAGTCCGAGCGGACTATTCAGATTCTAGAGGATATGCTGCGAGCTTGTACGCTCGATTTGAAGGGATCTTGGGAGGACCATCTCCATTTGGTGGAGTTTTCTTATAACAACAGCTACCAGGCGAGCATTGGCATGGCACCGTTTGCTGCCTTATATGGGAGGAAATGTCGATCGCCACTGAGCTGAGATGACGTTGGAGATCGGGAGCTGTTGGGTCCGGAGATGATAGTTGAAGCTGTGGATGTCGTGAGAGACATCGGGGAGAAGCTCAGAGTTGCACAGGATCGCTTCAAGCATTGGGCGGATGCCAAGAGGAGACCTTTAGAGTTTCAGCCTGGAGACCACGTCTTCTTGAAGATTTCTCCGAACCGCGGAGTTATCCGATTCGGGAAGAAGGGGAAGCTGAGTCCGAGGTACATCAGACCTTTCGATGTGCTGGAGCGTGTGGGAGCAGTGGCCTACCGCCTTGCTCTGCCACCATCTTTGGTGGGGGGTTCACGACGTTTTCCACGTATCTCAATTGCGTCGGTACGTCAGTGATCCGTCGCACACGGTGGATTTCTCGGAGATCACGGTCCGTCCGGACCTGACCTATGACCAACAGCCCGTGCAGATTTTGCACCGTCGACAGAAGCAGTTCAGGAACAAGGTAGTCGACCTGGTGAGAGTGATGTGGCGTCACGGATCACCTGGAGAGTCCACTTGGGAGAGAGAGGATGAGATGAGAGAGCGTCACCCTCACCTTTTCTGATAGAAATTCCGAGGGCGGAATTTTCTTTAGGTGTGTAGGATGTAACGGCTGGTTTGTGTATGATGATATTTATTTATATATATATATGATTGTTCGTCTTCTCTCTTCTTCTTTTCCGTATCTTTTTCCCCTATCTGGAGCTGAGCGTGCTTCATGACGCTCTTGTCTTGGAGCCAGACTCATTTTAGAAGTCCATAGAACCCATCCCGAAGCTTCGCACTTCATTTGGAGACTTGGTGTGCATTTTAGTCGGTTCAAGGAGAAGAACCGATCGACTAGATGTCAATCTAGTCGGTCAGAAACTCTTCATGGACCGACTAGTTTCCGTCAGATTTTTCCACTGAGTTACTGTTTACTCTTAGTCGGTCTAAGTTCATCCACCGACCGACTAGTTGTCGAACTAGTCGGTCAACACTTCTTCACAGACCGACTAAGTCAGAAATCATTTCATGCAGTCGAGTTACTGTTTACCTTTAGTCGGTTTAAGAACGAATACCGACCGACTAGTTGACGAACTAGTCGGTTAAGTTTCCTTCTCAGACCGACTAACTTTCAAAAACTTCCTGTCGACCACTTTTATCCTTTAGTCGGTCAATGAACACTGGCCGACCGACTAGGTTGCAAACTAGTCGGTCGACGAGCTTTCACAGACCGACTAAATCTGTCAACCCTGTACCGACACTGTTCTCTATTTGCTTTTAAGTCGGTCTCAGTTGGACGACAGACCGACTAGTTCTCAAACTAGTCGGTCGACCGCCCTTCACTGACCGACTAGTTGACCCCGAAACCCTAATTTCTGACCTAGCCGCCGCTTGTTTTCTTATTTAAGCGCGCGGCTGTGTTTCTTTTCTCCTCATTATTTTCGACCATCTTCTTCTCCAACCCATCTCTTTCTCTTCCCCTACTTCTCCTTTCCTTCTCCCTTGCGCCCCCATCTTCTCCAAGGTCCATTCTCCCCTCTTTCCCTTCTCTTTTCTCCTTTCTCACTTCCTTCTCCTGTTTTTTTATTCCGATTTTTCCCACAAAACCACCCGCATCTCCCAGATCTGAACCTTGCGGCCAAGCTCCGGCCGCCTTCTTGTTTCCCTTTTCGAGATCCATTTTGGCGATCCAATCTCAGATCTAGCGAAGACGACCCCAGGAAACGTCGAGATCTTCGTCACCACCTTCGGAGGAGGACGACACCACCAACGATCAACGTTCCTCGCTGCGCTACCCGTGGCCTAGGAGCTTCTGGACGACGCAAAGCTTCCACCTTTTCCAGATCTGACGCCGGATCTCCGCTCGATCGTCAAATCAGGTTGGTTCCCTAAACTCATAGAAACCCCCACCGTAAATGATCAAAACCTAATTAAAATCAGCAACTTTAATCAATTAAATTTACTTTCTGTTGATCCTTAAAACGTTGTACAACCGTAGATAAATCGACGAATGGACTTTATGCATGTGCACATAGGATAGATCATCGATTAGGTTAAATGCATTAAAAATGTGATTTTTTGATGAATAGGATAGTCCCGATAACCTAGACACAACCCTAATAGGAGTTATCGAATCGCGATCTGACACCGTTGCCGTGTCACGATTTTCAGACGTTCCTCCGCCGATTAGACGTTTGGACGAGACGTACCAGGGAGACGACGCACTCGCCACCACAGGCAAGTGTACCACTTGTGTTCTTGGCCATGTTTAGGCCTTAGTTTTGCTAGAAATGTTATCTTTGAAACCACAAGAACCGGACGTGAAATGATAGCGTCCGGGACGCCTTTAATGGCTCAGACTTGACAACAAAGTCTGAGTTCAACAACAACAATTTTTGACATCATAGGATTGACATGCGTGTGTGTGAGTTGTGGACACCTTAGTACAACCCCTCCTGTTTTGTCATGTCATGTCCCCTCCGTCTTGACATGTTCCGTTCCGTCTTGCACAGCCCGCTGGGCAATAGGGCACTCGCCAAGCCAGAGCGGGTGATCCCTTGTACCGATTCACAGCCTGATGGGCAATAGGGCACCTGTCAAGCTAGAGCAGTTGATCCCTTGTACTAATACACAGCTCAGAGAGCAATATGGCACTTGTCAAGCTAGAGCAAGTGATCCCTTGTCTTGTCACGATTCTTGGGGTTTTGGGGTAGGGTTGAGCATGCACACAGCAAGAGGGTCTGATCCCCCTCGAACCGTAAAGGCGTGAATCCTTTTCGTGTCTTGTCTTGTCATGTCTGGCTCTCCATGTTCCGTCTTGTCTTGACACTTGTAGGCTAGTTCCGTAGTCGGTAGCACTCGCTACGACTACTACTTGTCGTGTTTACTTTCCGCTGCGTGTACTTTTGTTTGTTCGTCTGTTATAACCTCAGCATGTTAATCAACCAATAAAACGTTGTTAAATAATTGGTGCACTTGCAGTTTGGTCTAATCTCTTCTTGTAGACCTTACCTGACGTACAGTCCCTTCTTTTGGTGCTGTACGTCAGGGATTGAGCCAGAGTACGTTGAGGAGACTGACTTGCCAGCTAACGTGGAGCCAGAGAGAGTCGACCCTGAGTATGACCCTGAGGAGGACCAGAGCTAGAGACTTCCCGTTGCAGTTTCCAGAGTTATCCATTTACTTTAGTTGGGTGCGTAGCACTTTTTGTTACTTGTTTAGGTTGGGTGCTTGCACCGTTAGATTTCCTTTTCTGCTGCCCTTCGGGCGTTGAGACTTGGTACTTTTGATATGTTGAAATAAAATGATTTGTTTTTCCTTTCTTGTACCCTTATTGTTCTGTACTAACATGCAGGGACATGTACCTTCGTCTTGGTACCACACAGACGCTTATTGGGTCAGGGCTCCTTAGCCCTAGCCTAAGCGGGCCTAATCACGCTTCGCCTCCGCTGTTTTGGGAAGCGGGGCGTGACAAGGACATGGTCATACATTTTGGAGAGATGCTTGGAGTTGTGTTGCTAGGCTCCAAAGTGATTTGTGGAGTGAAGACGCTCGCGGAGGAGCGTAAGGATCTAATTGATCTACTTCCTCCACCGTTATACGTCCGAGATCCACCTTTTGACTTCGGTGACTTCTATCCAGCAGTGTGGAAAAATAAAATAAATGTGTTTGCTTTTGTATAATTTTCTTTTCTTTTCTAGGATCTTTTGCCAAGATCTAATACTCATCCCATATTGAGGACAATGCTTATTTTAAGTTGGGATGAGAGTATAGATTATTTTTCGACTTTATAAAAATAAAAATAAATAAATAAATAAATTGGAGAAGCTTCTTCATTTTCATCACATTCCTTTTGCTTAGTCCCTAAATGCTTAATTCCATGTGATTTTCTCGGATTATTATTTGGTATCAAATTCATATATGTTTGATTGGCATGTGTTAATTTCTTTTCCACCTTGAAGTCAAATGTTAATATGCCATGTATGATACTAGTTTATATGGCATGATACTCTCCTTGAAATAATTTGGGAATAGTTTGGTGCAAGCTATTGTTATGTGTGAGTGGATAAAGAAATTGAGTTGATTGGTTCTAAATTGGATAGGATTTTGACCATTTGCATATGTTTGGTGACTTCTAATGAGTGGGTGGTTGAGTTGATAGCTCAAGTTAAGAGTGCGAAAGAAATTTAATAAGTGAATAAGCGAATGATTCTCCTAGTCAAGTTGAGTAGCCGGGGCCCCACGGAACATTGGGGATGATGCTAAAGACGAGATTTAGCGGGGTCATTCTAGCCCTATGTTTATATAGCATCATCGCGTGTACACAAAGGTAGCCGTGTTTACATTTCATAGCGATATCGCTTGTATGCAAAACAAAAAAACAAATAAAATAAAATAAAATAAAAAATAAAAATAAAAATCAGTATGAGTGATGCAATCTCAACCCCCGCAAGTTAGAAGAAGCTTTACATTGTTTTGACCAAATAATTGAAGATTTAAAACTATGATATGATTTATGATATATCCTTACAAATGCAAACAATACTCACTACTTTACTATTCTCTGAAGAGTGTCATATGTTATTCTCTTTCATACATTGTGCATATTGGCTTTGAAATCAATTGGAAATAACTTTTGGAGTAGGCCATGATAATATCATGAG
Organism: Scilla litardierei; assembly: GCA_030789695.1. Classification (NCBI taxonomy): domain Eukaryota; kingdom Viridiplantae; phylum Streptophyta; class Magnoliopsida; order Asparagales; family Asparagaceae; genus Scilla; species Scilla litardierei. The sequence continues at coordinate 118,619,160 of CM061137.1, forward strand.
TTTAGAACATGTTTTTAATTAAATCCGAATTTATCGTATAATTTGCTAGAGACTATCAAGTAGCTAGTTGGTGGGGTATGATTTCAACATAATATTACATTATTTCCCCTTATTGGACCCCAATTTGTGCATACATAAATGTTAAAATAGCTCTAGTATAGTCATATTCAGAATATCATATAATATTAGAGCTTAATCTCATAGTTTGCACAACTATTAGTTTTTGTGAACTAATTTGTGTTTCTTCTTATTTTTCAGGAGTAGAGCTCGAGCCCACGATTCCAACGGCTATTTATTCGTATTTTTCAGAGGTCGGTGGAATTTTCTACAAATTTTGGAAGCAAAACAGTTCATGTTTATTAAAGAAAAATAAGAAAAATAATTCAGCACAAATTCCACTAATTTGTGACTCTTCAACTTATTTACATGATTAGAAGCCAAAGGGATAGAAGATGAAGAGCCATGGGAATTTATTCTCAAATAAAGAGTTGGGAAATGAAGAGCCATTGGAATTTATTCTATAATGAAGAGCCATGGGAATTTATTCTCAAATAAAGAGTGGGGAAATGAAGAGCCAATCACCATAAAACCTTTAGTATTCTAAGCCTATATAAAGAGGGGAGAGCTTCATTCTTTTCATGTACTATTCCATATAGAATTCCATAGCCAAAATTGAGAGTTTCTTGAGTTTTAAAGAGCATTGTGAGTGAGTTTCATAAGATTTTTAGAAGAAGAAAAAGGTGTTTCATTTGCAAAGGAATAAGGGTGAAAATTGGTGATATCTTCTCCAACTCTTTTGTTTTCTTTTAAGTTTCTTTTCCTATGAATAAAACTATGTTTTCTCTATTTATAATCTCTTTTATTCTTAACATGTATGTCTAGATTTTGATTGTGCATGATATGTCGTAGTTAGGGAACACGTTTTGCGTTACTTTGGTTGAGTTTTAATGTTATCGCTTTCACGTTTTTAAAGTTATAATCTTTATTTAAAATCGTCTCATTCATCTTCCAAAAGATTATGAATGAGTTGATGATCACCCAACAAGGATGAGTTTTGATCTTCCCAAAAGGAAGTTTCATCTCTTATTTAAAAGATTATTACTTTAACAACTATCTTTTTCATTATCGCGCTTAATCCCCACAAGGGTATTTTCCGACGACTTTCTCTCAAAAAGAGGTGTCATTGAGTTATCTCTAATAAACCAAATTAATACAAATCATGTATCTTAATGATCCCATATCATGTGCGTACTTATAAATATTTTCAATAACAAAAAAATGTTCTTCGCTCATTTTTCCATAAACTTAAAAACCACATCCAAAACCCTAAAATCGTCATCATTCAAAGTAGTTAGCTTCTCTAAGATCATTCTCTAATTGATTTGAACTTGTGGTTGCAACAGGTTTTCTCCCGAGGATACGATATCCGGACTCCCGAAACTTTACTACTTGCACGAACTCTTACGCTTGAGAGTAACACAATTTTGAGTGAGGCACTTAGCAAAGTCGAAGACGAGACACAGGTGCTCTTTGGAGAATGAGTTCATTGAACGACCCACAAGAGTTATTATATGGTTATATTGACCAACCTGTCAATGATAACTCTTACTGATGATAGGCAAGTTGGTCTTTGACTTGAGGTCATTGTACGAACTTGTACATGAACATTGTTACTTAAATCTCTGACCTAGCTTCGAGGCTAGGCCTGTCGAAAGGTCTTTGGACGGGTGACATTTGAAGCGTGCGAGGAGAGTAATGACCAAGATAGGATGCGTCTCTCCCGGTCAATGAGAGTTAGTGTCGTAGTGTTAGTTCGATCTTTAGCGAAAACTCTGGCCAGAGTATGTTGGAAGTTGTCCAACATTATTTGACTAAAGATCGATGGAAACTAACCAGATTCGGGTTATTGGGGTTGACAGTTTGACCGTACCCTAGACTTGAATTAAATGATATAGTTTAGACGAAGAGACTAAAACTACGGAATTCATCACGGACACAGTCAGGGTGGTCCCGACAATACCCATGTCGATCAGTCAACCACATAATTATGATACTGAAACAGGGACGACAACTGGTGCTCGTGGTCACTGCCGTATAAGGCTTCGAGCCCAACCTGTAGTAGGGTCAGGCTGTTGGGTCTCACACAGCGTGCGACCTTCGTCTAGTAATAGGTAGAACCATTAGGGAGAATATGCATTTGATGCAAGGGATAGAAAATTGCATTTGATGCAAAAGATAATTTTAAGCTTATATATGGATTAATTTGTGTATGATGCAAAAGGGGTTAAACGTGTCTTAAATTTTTTAAGACCATATTTGATAAGATAAACGCATGGAAAAGGTTACCAGTAAGACGAAAATGTCCCGCTCTAAACACGGGTTCAAACGGCATCCAAATCCGACTCCTTACATGCAAGATATAGCAAAAACAACAAAGACCCCAAGCCTTTTTAATATCAGCCTCTTGGGCTGATTAATTAAAAGGGGGGGTGAGATTAAGCCTGGCCCATTGGGTCGGGCTGTCTCTAGGCAACAGACAGCGGGCGCTTAGAGTGACCACATTGATTTTGTGGGGCCTGCCCGCAATCATGCAGACGGGGCCCCGCCCGCCCCTTCTGTGCACGCGACGCGTGCACAGCACTCGCCCGTGAGGCCCGTGCTGTGCACGCGCCAGAGCGTGGGGCCCACATGGTGGGTCCCACTTCAGGGGTTCTGTACCCTAGGGTCGCGTGTACCTTAGGCGGCTGTCTATTGCAGAAATTTGTGGTTTTGGGCCATCTTTGAGCATGCGTTTGAGGGGTCAAACGGACACCGATTGACTTGTCGTTTTTTCCTATGCATTCACCGTTGAACGCCCTTCGATTTGATAGGTTGTATCAATCATGAAGATCAACGGGGAAGGAGTTAAAATTCACGGAAGTTTGGCCTTTGTGAAAGGCAAACTAAATATAATTTATTAACTCCAAACTTTAGTCCCACATCGGAATTTGAGTAAAGGAGAGGGGTCAGCTACTTATATAAATAGGGGTCTGCTCCCCTCCTCAAAACTCATCCTAAAATCTAGATCTGAGCGGCTCCCAAAAATGTTGGAGCACGCTCAGATCTAGGCTTAAATTAAATATTCTCTTCTCCCCATAATTTCTGCCTTACTCCTGAAGGGCTCTAGGAAAGCAACGAAGGGGTTCGGATCCGATCCGAAATCTTGGCGAAGGTTCACACTCGGGTGAAACTTTCTTCGGAGTGGGGTTGGCTCGGCGACAAGAGGATTGCTCGCCTCGGGATGCGGAGCGGTTTGAGGAGCGGTTCGGTGGGGACGGGGAGCGGCTCGAAAGACGGTACAGTACACCTTGACTGAACCAGGGAAAGGTTCCGGGTATATGAATTTAATTAGCTTTCCTTTAATTTAATCGCAGTAGCTTAGCTCCTTCTTGGGGTGGTCAGATCCAGCCCAAGTCGGCAAAGATCCTGGTTAAGGGTCTTGAACCTTAGGGCTTCGTTAAAATAGTTTAACGAGTTAAATTTTTCCGTAGCATTCTTTTCTCTCTATGGTCCATTCGACTTAGGACGAGCATAGATTTGTGCCCTGAGGGTCTATAAACCCCAGGAGACTCCTCCTTGCCAATGGCAAAAGGAGGCAGGTGAAGCTCACCTTGGACCGGCCCCGAAGATCGGACGAAAGCCGATTGAGCAGCAATGCTCGATCGAACTCCCTAGGGATCGAGCCGACCAACGGGATGTGTCACGCCCCGCTTCCCTGAAACGGAGGCGAGACGTGAGAAGGTCCGCTCAAACGTGGAGCTGTGAAGCTGCACGCCTGATAAGCGTCAATTTAGTATAAGCAGGTCCCTGTAATCGCAAACGGAACAACAATAATAATAATAATGATATGAGACGGATATGAAAATAACTCATCCCAAAGTTTGTCCACAAAATATTCAACATCACATAAAAAGCCACCAGGCTAAAAATAGAAAGAGTCTAAAGGCCCAGAACAAGGCCAAACAAAGCACAAACATAACAGAGTATCAAACTAGGTGCCACGCACCGACAACCTAAGCAATCTAACAAAAGTAGCCAAACGAAGACACTAAGACTGATCTCCTGTGTCTACGAAGTCCTCGATCAACGCAGGTTCTGACTCAGCGTCAGCGAACACCGCGTCCTCAGCAAGTATCTCAGGCTCGGGCTCTAACATGTGTCACCCAAAAGAGAAAAGGGGCACATGTCAGCAAGTCGAAAGACTTGTGCAAGGAAACTGAAAGAAAGGTAAACTAACAACCTAGCAGTTAAAGTATGGTGCATGGCAAGTAAAGTAAGGTGGTAACAAGTAAAGTAAAGTACAAGTAGCAAGTGGTAGTTGTGACACGTAATGTCAAGTAACAAGTACAAGTACAAGGGATCACCCACACATGGATGCCCTATTGCCCGCAGGCTGTATTCATGTCCAAGGGATCACTCAGAGAGTGCCCTATTGCCCGCAGGCTGTGTTGAGCTCGTTTTCTGGAACATGAGCCAGAATTGTGATTGGCCTAGGGTTGTGCCCGCAGAACGGGTGCCTAGCCGGAACAAATAGTACAAGTATGTAGCAAAGCTATGCAATCATGATGAGTGTTCAAGCATGCAATGACATGAGCAGATATTCGCGTACCGTTAATTTAAATTAAACATGGCAGTTAAAATGCAATAGCAGTTAAGGATGCATGGATGACATGAACAGTTAATACACGTACCGTTAAGGGAAAGTAAACGTGACATACAAGCATGATGAGGGTGACGGACCAAGCTTCGTTGTCAAGCTAGGTCAATGGCGTCTAGACGGCTATCCTTTCACCGTCTAGTCTCTTTTATGCTAAAGCAAGGGAAATGGCCTAAGACATGGCCCAATTCAAGAGATGCAAGTTTCACTTGCCTGATACCGGGATTGACGAGCAATGAAGATCGTCACACAAGCTAACTACGGAATAGATCACTGTTATAGCAAAACAATTATTAGAACAATGATTCTAAATCGATTTCTTAATAGAATCCTAATTGTCTAATGATCCATTTTATTAGGGTTTCACAAATGTCAATGTGGGTTATGCTAAAACTAAAGAATCGAGTATTACCGTGAAGAAGCGGAGGAACGATGCCGAGCAACCACGGCAACGGAAGAACGATCCGGCTCAGATCTGGAAATGAGGGAAAAATCTGGAGAAATAGGTTTGGATGTGGATTTTGGGAGTTTGATGAAAGCTTGAGGAAGATGAGAGGTAGAATGTGTTAAGTGAGGGTTTGGATGATGGATTTTGGGCTTGGGATGAAGGAATAAGGGTTTGAGGAAGATGGGGGCTCAATGGGGGAGAAATTAGGTTTAGAGATGATGAAGGAGAATAAGAAAACGTTTGGAGGGGTATTTATAGAGTTTGGTGGCGGCTAGGGCAAAACTAGGGTTTCATGTACTGTTTAGTCGGTCAAAGAGCAACCACTGACCGACTAGTTTGGGAACTAGTCGGTCGGTTGACCAACGCAGACCGACTAAGTGTAAACAGTAACCCCAGATGATAACCTGAACTAAGAGTTAGTCGGTCAAAGAACAACTATTGACTGACTAGTTTGGAAACTAGTCGGTCGACGAACGTTCTTAGACTGACTAAGAGTAAACAGTAACTGGTATCAAAAATAGTTAATGAGTTAGTCGGTTAAATAAGCATTGCTGACCGACTAGTTTGCAACCTAGTCGGTCAACCAACGTTCTTAGACCGACTAACGATAAACAGTAACTCCTGAGAAATTAACAAAGCCAACTAGTCGGTTCAAGAAGGTTTTCCGACCGACTGGATCGTCATCTAATCAGTCGGTGCCCCTTCTTATACCGGCTAACGTGCACCAAAAATTTCGAAATGGAGCGTGAAGCTCCGGGATCGATTCCTAAGACTCCTAGGCTTGATCTAACAATATGATATGACCGATATGAAGCCCGTCACGAATGACTTACTTCAAACACGCCGACCGACGGAAGAATCTAATGAATCACGACGAAATGAACGAAAATGAAAACTACGGAGACGGAAATGGAAATCGCAACCAAGGAGAAGCAACCAAATATATATATATATATATAATAAAATCCATACATGAAAAACCAGTCGTTACATCCTCCCCAACTTAAGAAAATTCTGTCCTCGGAATTCCCAACACTCACGTGTCCGGGAACAAAAGTGGGCAGCGCTCTCGCATCTCATCTTCTCTCTCCCAAGTAGACTCTCCCGGCAAACCGTGCCGCCACATCACTCTAACAAGATCGACGACTTTGTTCCGAAGTGACTTCTGACGCCTGTCCAGAATCTGCACTGGATGCTGGTCATACGTCAAATCTGGGCGAACGGCGATCTCCGAGAAATCCACAGCATGAGATGGATCGCTGATGTATCGACGAAGCTGCGACACATGGAAAACATCGTGAACTCCTTCCAAATATGGCGGCAAGGCTAAGCGGTAAGCTACCTCGCCAACCCTCTACAGAATATCAAACGGTCCAATGTATCGCGGGCTCAACTTCCCTTGCTTCCCAAAACGAATCACTCCACGATTCGGGGAAATCCTCAGAAACACATGATCCCCAGGCTGAAACTCCAAAGGACGACGTTTAGCATCCGCCCAATGCTTAAAACGGTCCTGAGCAATCCTCAACCTCTCCCGAATGTTCCTGACAACCTACATAGCCTCCACAATCATCTCAGGCCCCAACAGCTCCCGATCGCCAACGTCATCCCAACTCAATGGCGATCGACACTTCCTCACATACAAAGCGGCGAAAGGCGCCATGCCAATAGACGCCTGGTAGCTGTTGTTGTAAGAGAACTCCACCAAGTGTAGATGGTCCTCCCACGAACCCTTGAAATCCAACATGCACGCTCTCAGCATGTCCTCCAAAATCTGAATCGTCCTCTCGGACTGGCCATCCGTCTGCGGATGGTACGCCGTGCTGAAACTCAGACGCGTACCCAAACTCTTCTGCAAACTCTGCCAGAACTGAGATGTGAATCTCGTGTCTCTGTCCGACACGATACTCACGGGGACCCCATGAAGTCGCACGATCTCTTGCACGATTCACGTTACATCACTATCTAAGCTAGGAAAAGGAAACAGAAACGGAGAGTAAAAGAATTTACCTCCATGTATCTCCTCGCTAGCACCTCAGTGGACTGTCCTACTCGGAATGGAATAAAGTGCGCGGATTTGGTCAATCGGTCTACGATCACCCAAATCACGTCGTTCTGCTTCGGACTCCGAGGTAGTCCAGTCACGAAGTCCATAGTGATGTGTTGCCATTTCCACTCCGGAATCGGAAGCGGTTGTAGCAACCCTGCTGTACGCTGATGCTCTGCCTTCACTTGTTGGCAAACCAAGCATTTGGCTACACTCCGAGCCACACTCCTCTTCATGCCGTGCCACCAAAAGTTCAGACGAAGATCCATGTACATCTTGGTCCCACCAGGATGTACAGAATACGGCAAACTGTGTGCCTCCACCATCAACTCCTCTCTAATATCCCCAGCTGGCACACACAACCTGGCTCCAAACCTCAACGAGCCATCTTCATGAACCAAAAAGTCAGTCCGCAGACCGGCTTCAACCTGTTCTCGAATCCTCACCAGCTTCGGATCTCCGGCCTGACTCGCCTTAATCCAATCCACGATCGTTGACTGCACCTGCATGTACATCAACGAAGAAGCCTCCCCGGGAAGAACAATCTCCACACCAGACTCGCAAAAATCCTGCTGTAATCTCCACTGCGAAGTCAACATCATCACCGCGGGAAGCCTACTCAAAGCATCTGGAACCACATTCACCTTGCCAGGGTGATACTGCAGATCAATCTCATAATCCGCCATGAGCTCCAACCATCGACGTTGTCGCATGTTGAGCTCCTTCTGGGTGAAAATATACTTCAAGCTTTTGTGATCGGTGAAGATCTTCACTTTCTCACTCAGCAGGAAGTGTCTCAAAATCTTAAGAGCAAACACAACAGCAGCCAACTCCAAATCATGCGTCGGGTAATTCTTCTCATGAACCTTGAGCTGACGAGACGCATAAGCCACTACATACCCGTGCTGATGCAACACACAACCGAGACCCTTGCCAGAAGCATCGCAAAAGATCTCAAATCCACCGCTGCGATCAGGCACAACAAGAATAGGGGCAGTCGTCAATCTCTCCCTCAGAACACCAAAGGCATCCTCACATTCACCCGACCAAACAAAAGCAACATCCTTCCGCGTCAACCTGGTCATCGGCTCCACAATACGGGAAAAGTCCTTAATGAAACGCCGATAATATCTCGCCAAACCAAGGAAACTCCGAATCTCAGACGTAGATGACGGAACAGGCCACTCCCTGATGGCCCTAATCTTTTCGGGATCCACTGAAATACCATCTCCAGTCACCACATGCCCGAGAAAAGCAACTCTATCCAGCCAAAACTCGCACTTCGAAAACTTAGCATACAACCGATGCTTCCTCAGAATCTCCAACACCGTCCTCAAGTGCGAGGCATACTCTTCCTCCGACTTTGAATAGATCAGAATGTCATCAATAAAGATAACGACAAACTTATCTAAAAAGTCGTAGAAAATCAGGTTCATCAGATTCATGAAAACTGCGGGTGCATTGGTTACACCGAAAGGCATAACCACAAACTCATAGTGTCCATACTTCATCCTGAAAGCTGTCTTTGGCACATCATCCTTCTTCACCTTCAACTGATGGTAACCACTCCTCAAATCCAACTTAGAAAACACCCTCGATCCTCCCAGCTGATCAAAGATATCATCGATGCGAGGCAACGGGTATTTATGCTTGATGGTCACCGCATTCAGCTCCCGATAGTCCACGCACATGCGACACGAACCATCCTTCTTCTTCACCAACAACACCGGTGCTCCCCATGGAGACACACTAGGGTTGACATAACCCTTCTGCAAAAGCTCATCCAGCTGCTTCCGCAATTCCTCCAACTCAGCGGGTGCCATACGATATGGTGCCTTCGAAATGGGCTGCGCTCCTGGAATAAGATCAATAGAAAATTCCAAAGCCCGATTAGGTGGAAATCCAGACATCTCCTCGGGGAAGACGTCATCAAAATCTCGCACCACAGCTGGCCTCTCCAACTCCATCTGCATAGCCACAACCTCCACCGGTCTGGTCCGAAATCTGACCGGACCCAGCGAACTGCTACCTCGACTGAACTCAAATACTAGATGTCCGGGAATCTCGAACACCGCCTTCTTCCTCCGACAGTCAATCGTAGCATATAAGCTCGCAAGCCAATCCATCCCAAGGATCGCATCGTAGTTGATGATGTCGTGGACAATGAAATCAGCACAAAGCTCACGTCCACAAACCACCAACGAGCAAGAATTGCACCCACGATGCACCGAAACCACACCGTTCCCTGTGACGATATTCCAACTCTTAGGAAGAGAGGACGTCGACAAGGAATGCTTCTCCACGAAGCTCCGGGCCAAAATGCTCATCGACGCACCTGAGTCAAAGAGGACTCGTGCAGGAAACGTGCAAACCAAAACCACACCTAGCAAATAGTCTAACAATCAAATCCTATTCGAGCAACAAACATGAGCAAGCAACCAACATAATCAACAATCAAACTAACTAAGGAAGAAAATAGCTAGAATGAGCGTTACCTGTAATAACCTCGTCCACGGCCATGCTCTCCTCCTCAGTCATCAGAAAGGCCTGCCCTCTCGGCGGAACAGCCTGTCGAAAGGCCTGTCTCTGTGGAACAAGGGGCGCTCCACGTCCAGCGGGCACAGGGGCTCTCTGCTGCAACGGCTGTGCTGCAATAGGAGCCCGCCAAGGCTGCTTCGACCTCGGGCACTCTCTGATGGTGTGGGCAGGATCTCCGCAGACAATGCACTGCCCCAGGAACCTCCTACACTGATCCCTGAGGTGCACGGTCTTGCCGCAGAAATGGCAAGTCTTCAGAATAGGCCCTCCTGGCCTCTTGAACTGCACCGAATGATTAGGCTTGAAACCAGGCCTAACCACCGCCCTGGCCTGCTCCATAGGCCTCTTCCCAGCACCCGAAACATGTCCTCTCCTCTGGCTCAAATTCAACTCCTGCCGTCTCACGGCAACCAGGACCTTCTGATACGTCTCCAGGTCAGAAGAGGCCACAAAGCTCTGAAGCTCCAAGGCAAGTCCCTGAAGAAATCGCTAAGCTTTCTCATCGGCATCTTGCACCATCTTTGGTGCAAACCGACTGAGCCTCGTGAACTCCTTGTGGTACTGATCCATCGACAAGCTCCCCTGCTTCAGATCTATGAAGCGCTGCAGCATCACCTGCCTAGCAGCCTTCGGGAAGAATTCTCCATCAAATCTGGACTTAAAGGTAGCCCAAACTATCGGCTCCACCAGCATCTTCTCTTCAGCATCCCACCAGTTTCTGGCATTGTCCTTCAACTGTCTCTTGGCCAAATCAACCCATCCAGCCGGGTTAATCTTCGCCATCGTCAGGTTATCCTCAATGTTCCTCATCCACTCGTTCGCAGCCAAAGGACCTTCAGAACCATCGAAATATGCGGGACCCAGCTCCCGAAATTGCTTCGCTCCCAGCTCGGAGCGAGGGGCATCCGGAAGTGCCCGGGCAGCTCGAGCAAGTGGAGCATTCTGGACTTGCAGGAGCACACCCTGCTGCACTTGCATCATCTGAAGCATCATCTGCATCATCTCTCCATTGGTGGGTTCCCGCTCAGGCTCCTCGTCATGAGGGGGCGCACCACTACCTCCACCACGGGTGAATCGCCTTCCTGCCATCTAATGACACAGAAAACGAAGCAGATTAGACTCATAGATTAGGGCTCGGATGTCGAATTTATTTGTTGGACAATCTTATATTATTATCGTTATCCCGATAATTGCAGTTACAGAGAGACCTGCATGGGCCACCACTAAAACCTGTCACGCCCCGCTTCCCAGAAATGGAGGAGAGACGTGAAAAGGTCCGCTCAAACATGGAGCTGTGAAGATGCACGCCTGATAAGCGTCAATTTAGTATAAGCAGGTCCCTGTAATCGCAAACAGAACAACAACAATAATTATAATGATATGAGACGGATATGAAAATAACTCATCCCAAAGTTTGTCCACAAAATATTCAACATAACAGAAAAAGCCACCAGGCTAAAAATAGAAAGAGTCTAAAGGCCCAGAACAAGGCCAAACAAAGCACAAACATAACAGAGTATCAAACTAGGTGCCACGCACTGACAACCTAAGCAATCTAACAAAAGTAGCCAAACGAAGACACTAAGACTGATCTCCTGTGTCTACGAAGTCCTCGATCAATGCGGGTTCTGACTCGGCATCAGCGAACACCGCGTCCTCAGCAAGTATCTCAGGCTCGGCCTCTAACATGTGTCACCCAAAAGAGAAAAGGGGCACATGTCAGCAAGTCGAAAGACTTGTGCAAGGAAACTGAAAGAAAGATAAACTAACAACCTAGCAGTTAAAGTATGGTGCATGGCAAGTAAAGTAAGGTGGTAACAAGTAAAGTAAAGTACAAGTAGCAAGTGGTAGTTGTGACACGTAATGTCAAGTAACAAGTACAAGTACAAGGGATCACCCACACATGGATGCCCTATTGCCTGCAGGCTGTATTCATGTCCAAGGGATCACTCAGAGAGTGCCCTATTGCCCACAGGCTGTGTTGAGCTCGTTTTCTGGAACACGAGCCAGAATTGTGATTGACCTAGGGTTGTGCCCGCAGAACGGGTGCCTAGCCGGAACAAATAGTACAAGTATGTAGCGAAGCTACACAATCACGATGAGTGTTCAAGCATGCAACGACATGAGCAGATATTCGCGTACCGTTAATTTAAATTAAACATGGCAGTTAAAATGCAATAGCAGTTAAGGATGCATGGATGACATGAACAGTTAATACGCGTACCGTTAAGGGAAAGTAAACGTGACATACAAGCATGATGAGGGTGACGGACCAAGCTTCGTTGTCAAGCTAGGTCAATGGCGTCTAGACGGCTATCCTTTCACCGTCTAGTCTCTTTTACGCTAAAGCAAGGGAAATGGCCTAAGACATGGCCCAATTCAAGAGATGCAAGTTTCACTTGCCTGATACCGGGATTGACGAGCAATGAAGATCGTCACACAAGCTAACTACGGAATAGATCACTGTTATAGCAAAACAACTATTAGAACAATTATTTTAAATCGATTTCTTAATAGAATCCTAACTGTCTAATAATCCATTTTATTAGGGTTTCACAAATGTCAATGTGGGTTATGCTAAAACTAAAGAATCGAGTATTACCGTGAAGAAGCGGAGGAACGATGCCGAGCAACCACGGCAACGGAAGAACGATCCGGCTCAGATCTGGAAATGAGGGAAAAATCTGGAGAAATAGGTTTGGATGTGGATTTTGGGAGTTTGATGAAAGCTTGAGGAAGATGAGAGGTAGAATGTGTTAAGTGAGGGTTTGGATGATGGATTTTGGGCTTGGGATGAAGGAATAAAGGTTTGAGGAAGATGGGGGCTCAATGGGGGAGAAATTAGGTTTAGAGATGATGAAGGAGAAGAAGAAAACGTTTGGAGGGGTATTTATAGAGTTTGGTGGCGGCTAGGGCAAAACTAGGGTTTCATGTACTGTTTAGTCGGTCAAAGAGCAACCACTGACCGACTAGTTTGGGAACTAGTCGGTTGGTTGACCAACGCAGACCGACTAAGTGTAAACAGTAACCCCAGACGAAACCTGAACTAAGAGTTAGTCGGTCAAAGAACAACTACTGACCGACTAGTTTGGAAACTAGTCGGTCGACTAACGTTCTTAAACCGACTAAGAGTAAACAGTAACTGGTATCAAAAATAGTTAATGAGTTAGTCGGTTAAATAAGCATTGCTGACCGACTAGTTTGCAACCTAGTCGATCAACCAACGTTCTTAGACCGACTAACGATAAACAGTAACTCCTAAGAAATTAACAAAGCCAACTAGTCGGTTCAAGAAGGTTTTCCGACCGACTGGATCGTCATCTAGTCGGTCGGTGCCCCTTCTTATACCGGCTAACGTGCATCAAAAGTTCCGAAATGGAGCGCGAAGCTCCGGGATCGATTCCTAAGACTCCTAGGCTTGATCTAACAATAAGATATGACCGATATGAAGCCCGTCACGAATGACTTACTTCAAACACGCCGACCGACTGAAGAATCTAGGGAATCACGACGAAACGAACGAAAATGAAAACTACGGAGACGGAAATGGAAATCGCAACCAAGGAGAAGCAACCAAATATATATATATATATAATAAAATCCATACATGAAAAACCAGTTGTTACAGGATGATTGACCCGATGTCACCCCACGGCCACTGATCCATGAGGGCCATCGTGGGGCCTTGGGGCATCGAAGGTGTCATGCCCCTCTTTCCAAGTACAGAAGGCGAGACGTGAGAAGGTCCGCTCAGATTTGGAGCTGTGAAGCTGCTGTCTGATAAGCGTCTGTGAATGATACCAATGGCAGATTCTTGCAATGCGACGAAACAACAACAATAATAAATAAAACGCAGACATAGAAATATCCACCAACAACATCCAGCAAGTATTCCAACATCACAGAGAAAAGTCAACAGAGTACATAGTCTGAACAAAAGGCCTAAGACATGGCCAAAACATAAACAGAGAGAGATAGGTGATATGCACCAAAACCTAACAACAACTACTGAAACAGCTACAACTAAAAGAAGTCTCCAAGTGAGACTAGGACTGGTCACCAGTGTCCTCGAACTCAGCCTCTGCAGGAACCTCGAACTCTACGTCCGCGTACTGCTCGTCCCCTGTAATTGACTCTGTCTCTAAACCTGACATGTGACACCCAAGGAGAAGAGGGCACATGTCAGCAAAAGTCTCCCAAGGAAAACGGAGGACTTTTATGCAAGAATTAAATAAAAGTAATGCTACTAGCAGTTCTAACATGATGATATGATATGGCATTTAAAGAGTGCAACAATTAAACGAACATGATGATAACAATCAAGCACGTCGTAGCAGAAAGCTACGAATCACTATTTCACGAATTCACGAACACTAATTTATCATTTCGTGCAGAGAGTTTCCGTCTTTTGGCTGAAGTGGCTGTACGGGCTCACTTCTACGCTCAAGCAACCGTTTAACCCTACCCCTCCATGTTATATGGACTGTCGTCCATCTTCTGGATCACGAGCCAGTAAGTGTTATTGGTATAAGGTTGTGCCCGCAAAGCAGGTGCCTAGCCTCAATAGTTAACAATTTTATTGTAGCGTGTGCTACACAATCATGATGACATTTCGATGCATGAATGACATGGCAAGATGCAGATAAGAGTGCGTATAGTTAATTTAAAGTAAACGTGATAGGCAACATGAGATGATAGCCTAAATATGGTGTCGGATCTAACTTCGTTGTCAAGCTAGATCTAGTAAAGGCGTCTAGGCGACTATCATTTCATCGCCTAGTCTCTTTTACGCTAGTACACAAAATTGGCCTAAACGTGGCCTAAACAAACACTGACAAGTATCACTCACCTGTTTCCCGTGATATTAGTTGTCGTGGGTTCGTCTTGACAAGCGTTACGATATGGAACGATTGGTTCTCTGTTTTGATTAAACACATGTTTGAATCAGATTCATCCCAAAATAATTAAACAATGATTCATTCTCTTTATTAGGTTCTCTACCCTAGGGGTGTTCAAATCATATTATTAACTAAAGTTACTGTTTATGCACCAACATTCTAGGACAATCTACTAACATATGGTACTGCTCATGCATTATTAGTAACTGTTATTCACCTTGCACACAGTTTACTAACAAATTATATTAAGGTAATCTATTTCATGTTTTATAACCAAAAACTAAATGTGGTATTGTTTATATATGTTAATTAGACCAGGTTAACACATTAGGCAGCACTATCAATGCCCAATATATATCAATATTTAAACTAACCTTCAATCAGTTTTATTAATGTAGCCCCTCTTAATGACTACTCACATTATTTTAATAGGTTACCCTACTGTTAATAATTTAACATACTATATGCATTAAAACGACTTACGTGTGCTGCTGCTCTCGTCACTTGCAGGGAAGGGTCGGACAGCGAGCTTGCAGGGATACGACGGCGGCGTCCGGTGGCGATGGATGCAGGCAGAGGCGCATCGACTCTGTGCGTGGGGCAACGGCAAGGGGAGGTTCGGGAGAGCTAGCGGTTGTGGCGGCCTGTCGTGTGCATCGAGCGAGACGAAGAGGGGGTGACCTGTGGGTGATTGCCAAAGGGAAAACGAAGAGCCTAGGCATGGGTAGCTCAGAGCTTTCACACGTGGGGGACGCTTGCTGGTCGGTGGAGGGCTGGAAGGAGAAGAGGTGGCCGGATTGGGGGTCTGCGGTTCGAGAAAGAGGCACGCGTGGCTGGGGATGGCCGGTAGTCAGAGGGGAGTTGAACGCGGCCTGGAATTTCAGGGGGGGTGTGCTCTTGGGGTTCGACGTCGGCGTCGGGATGGGCACTGGACTGGGTCGCTCGAGTGGTTGGGGGGTGGTGCACGCGAGGAAGGATGTGGACGGCCAGAGTAACAAGGGTGTTGCCCGTTGGTTTCGGGGAGAGAGAGAGAGGAGAACGTGAGGGCTAGGTTTTCTTAATATTTAGAGTAGGGCGGCTGGCACTTGTCTCTCTCTCTCTTTTTTCATTTGTTAGCCCTAGACCCAGGTTAGGCTATATATTAGAAATTTAGAATGGGGAGAGGCATCACGTGGGGAGATGTGATGTTACGTGGGATAGAAATGGTGGGTGACGTGTGGGAGTGTTTGAGAGATTTTAGGGGGGTACTGTTTATAAAAACAAGAGGCTCGTGCTATCTGCACCGCAGTGGGTTCTGCGATGCAGACACTGATTTTTATGAATGGTGCTTTTAAAGCGACCAGTGATGCAAAAGGAAGAGACCTGTGACTTCTCATCTCTCTCTCTCTCTCTCTCTCTCTCTCTCTCTCTCTCTCTCTCTCTATCTCTCTCTGAATAATTGACATTCATAAAAATCAGTCACGGGTCATATATAAAATCAACGGAGATACAAAGGGCGATGAGACAAGTGAGAGGCTACAGTTACGTGGGCCCCACTTAATCAACTTTTGGTCAAAAACGTATTGTTTGCTGTCGATGCATGGGCTAAAGTGTTGTTTGTTGTCGATGCATGGGCTAAAGTGCACAGCATGCCACGGTCCGGAGGAGGAGCGGAATATAACGCCATGTCGCTATCTCTTTCTCACCTCAACTTCGTTCTATTTCTCACACACCTCAACCCACGGTCCTCGGCTCCCAGCTCCAACTTGTGCCACCCCCACAACACCAGTTCATCGGTTCCCAGCTCCATCGTGGGTCTCTTCAAGCTTGGTGGTAAATGCGCAGACTTAAGAAGTTGGCTTCTTAGGTTCGATCCCTAGTTTTATAATTTTTTTTAGTTCGTTTTCCTTGCTGTTGGATATTATTTTGGCTTGGTTGTCCTTAAGTCCTGCCAACATTAAATCCCACATAAACAAATCGTATTTAGGAAGGAAAATTTTTAAATTCGCACTCTAATTCAAGTTAAATCCATGTGATTCAAATAACATGTAGTTTTTTTGTTCATTGATATTTGTTGGTTATTATTAATATTTTACTTGTTATGTATTATTTAGACATCATCTTTTTTGTGGTCCAATAGATAAGATGTTGGTCTATGGAACCAGAGCGTATGTGGTCGATCCCCATGGCTATCATTTTTTATTTGTTGCTTATTATTATTATTTTTGCATGGTAGGTATTATTTGACGTTTGATCGCATCTGAGTGTACACCTGAAAAACGACTTGTAGTTTTACCGCAAGCGCACGGTGTAGCGGCGAGCGGGTATCGAACTCAAGGAGGAACAAATGATCGTGTCTCTTTCCAATCACCTAGCTAGAGAATCGAGAATATTTCTGGGTATAACAGTCATAATCGTTCAAATATAAAGAGAAATATCAATTTAATAAAAATTCTAGGGATAGGGAATCCCCACTACGGACCGTCTCTCATCCTTGTGATTCATAAGTTTCGTTGTTGCTAAGCTTGAATATAGGTGAACTAGTCACAACTTAATGTAGAACCAAGCTCACGCTCTAGCGCTATTGCCGGTCTATAGCAAACCTAGGATAGAGCCCACTCTCGTGCAAACCCTAGCCTAAGTCGCTAGCGTGAAGAACGACATCATTGTTCAATCGTATTTCGAGCCCACTCTCGTGCAAACTCGAGCTACAACCTAGGTTATGATAGTTCCTATCTGTCTAATCTCTTGCAAACGGATATGGGTATAGAATCGCAATTAAAAATCCTAACTTTGGTCCAATCTCTTGCAACCCAAACATAGAGAAATCCAATTATCAATCTAAATCGAATATCTAGGACTTCCTATTAATTGGGATCCAATCTCTTGCAAATCCCAATCGATATGAATTCCTAGCTATCCGTAATGAATCAATCATAACCTAACCCTAATCAATTCTAGCAACAATTCTAAAAATTTATCACAATTTAGAAATAGGGTCCATAGGGTTCATCCCTACGCCCTAGGACGACGGCACTACTCACTAGACATCATGCAAATCTCAGAAAAATCAACAATAATCACGGCACAATTCATTGCAAAAGAGAAATAATGCATAAAATTGAGTTTTCAATAGGAATAGACAAACCAATGTAGATGCCAATGATTTCCAGCCGAGAATTCACCAAAGAGTAGCCGTCAAATCCTAAAAGAAAGCCTAAAAATTAATTGTTCAAAAGCTCTCTAAACTAGGGCCATAACTGGGTTTAAATACCCTCTAAAATCGTCCAAACAATCGTGACCAAACTGCCCCTGCGTAGCCCAGAAATCGCAACCCTAGCAGCAGGTGGAGCGGTTCACTCAGCCGAGTGACCTTGTCACTCGGCTGAGTGACCTTGTCACTCGGCCGAGTGACAAACCCTGTACAGAAACAGTAACTTCGGATGTTTCAGGGTCTGTCATCTGGGGATGGCTCGGTCGAGTAGACTTTTCCATTCGGCCGAGTGGCTATATCGTTCGGCCGAGTGGGGCTTCGTCAGGATCTCTGAAAATTACAGTGTCTCTGGCCTTTCTCTGGACAATTTCCCTGTACCACTCGGGCGAGTGAGATTTCTCACTCGTCCGAGTAGGCTTTCTTTGTTTGGCCGAGTATACGCTGAAAAACTCTGTGTGTGTATCCGTTCTGGTCGGCCGAGTGGGACTCCTTGTTCGGCCGAGTGGCTGTTCTGCTCGGCCGAGTGATGTGCTGAAATGCATGTTTCTTCTTCTTTTTGCCTCCTCATCGCTCCTATTGATTTCCTTCTTTTTTCGCTCTTCCTCTATCGCTGATAAGCCCTCAAATGAGCCGTGGGTAACACTCCTAAGCGCTAGCAAATCCCTTGATCTCAAATTCGCTCCAAATCGCTCCATATTTCCTGAAATACGACAAAACTAAGAAATAGTGAAAAGCATCGCAATATTGTCGAATAATCGTGAAAAACGCGATATGGGCGATCAAACGGCATGCAAACATGCAGAAAAAAGGTGTAAAATATGGAGTGATCAAAATCCCCCAAGCTTACCTCTTACTCATCCTCGAGGAAGATAAGTAAAAGGCGAACCCGACGGGAAAAATAATAATAAGAAAAAACGGAAGAGATAGAAAATAAAGAAAGAAAGAAAAGAGAGAGATGCTAGATCATTTTCTTAGGATGTGGGCCTTGCTTACTCATATAGCATACGGTGAATATAAAACACATGCCAAAGATTTTCATTTCGATATCACAATCATATGGATGCATTCAAAATAGAAAACCTGAGAATATCAAAATAGTATGAAATATGGAATCGTTCTAGAATTAACATCGTCTGAAGCATCTAAAGAGGTATACATAATCATAGACCACACACTTTTCAATTGAATGCTTTCTATTTGGAGTATAAGAGATATCACACATCAAGGATCAATAAGAATAGAAAGGTATGGTCTTCATGAAGTGCATGCTAAGTATCAATTCCTGGATTTCGTAAAACTTTTAGTAATCTCACTGAGTATAGAAAATTACCTAGCTTAGGTTGTCATGCACAGTCAAGTAGTCACTCTCTCACACATCATTGGATCCCCTCCCCCAAGCTTATCTATAAGTGTGGTGGCATAAATAAATCAATAAGTACATTCCCCATTTTTGAGGCTCCAATAAAAATAAAAACAAAAGAGGGAAGAAAGAGAGAAAGAGTATGATATGGGATCATGTATAAGCATCTTTTCTCTTTTCTTTTTTTTTCTTTTTATTTTTTTTATTTTTTTTGCAAATATAGCACATATACATCTGAGATCCAAATCAAAAGACAGAAAGATATTCATATTTTTTTTCTTTTTGATTTTGGGGAATTGGAGCATGGAATTTAATAGCGGGGGAAATGCCAATGATAGAATCTCTAAAGGGAGATTCACCAATGAATATAAGTGTAGAAATAATACTCAAGATATGTGGAGAAAGAAATAAATGTAACACTCGGTTCACTCTATAGGACGTGCACGACAACTTTCAGCAGAGTAATGTAATCTACTCAGTTTAATCTCAGAAAGCAAACTAGTCCGGTTATATCAACCTAACATACTTTCATTCAACCCGAAAGTGAGGCGTACAATTTTCATGCAATAAGAAGTGATATAAGAAAGGAAAGCAGTACTCCAAATATAAGCAATCAATGCGTGAAGCTTGGTGTGTTTTCTACGAAGAGTATACATATAAATTATCAAACTCAGCTAAATAAGAGAATTTCATCCATATTCATACATGAAAGTGTGGGTTACTATCTCAAATACATAGCAAGACATGGCATATGATATCTGAAATGAAAATTATGGCATGACAAAATAATATGCAAAATAGAGATAAGCTAGCACCACGTCATCATCATCACAGAAAATTCATCTCTAGCAAAAAGATGAAAGAAATAAGGATAAAAAAGGAAATGAGAACTACTACTGTACAATGCAGCACACTCAAGAAATAGAAAAAACGCGATGCATGATAATAATGGAAAAAGTGGGTGAAAATAGGTGTAAAAACAAGGAAAAGGTGGAAAAATAAAAATAAAAGGCGACAAAAAAATGAAAAGTGTGAGAACTCACTCCCCCAAGCTAAAGTGCACAGTGTCCTCAATGTGCAAAGTGTGGCACACCGAGAGACAAAAAGTGGGTGGGGAGGGTGAGGATGCATGCATGATGGGAAAAAAAGAAAGAAAATGATATGAGAATGCAGGTGATGCATACAGAGATCAAAATAATGCAGATATGAGTGTCCCCAAAAAGTACTCCCTCTCTACTAAACAGTGTGTGGAGGAGGGGTGCAAAAGCAGCAGGCTCACAAAAAGTACCCAGTGTATCGACAGCAAAATTGTGGAAGGCATCCAGTATGTGCCTAAGGGTGTGGGGGTGCACCAGCACCGTCCTGTGGCGAAGGTGGTGGCGGGCGTGGTGGCTGCTGGGTGGGTGTAGGTGGCAAGGGCAGACGCGCAAGGATCTGATTCAGGCAAGCCTGAATACTAGGAAGTATGGCGACGCGGGTCTGGACTGCACTGACAGTGGCGGAGAGAGCCCTAAAGTCTCCTCTGAGTCCACTAACTGCCCCCTCAAGAGCACGAATGCTCTGAACTAGAGTGTCGGGGGGAGGTGGAGCAGAGGGTCGAACAGGTCGGACAGGTGAAGAACGGGGCTGTCTCACACGGCCGCCGTAAAGGATGGGTGCAGTTGTGGGGTGGTGCTCAGATGCTGTGCTCGCTAAGTGTCGCTCGGCCTCTGTGTGAGGCTGAGACGCAAACAAGGTAGACGAGGAAGGAGCAGCAGTAGAAGCTGAGGTGGAAACAGGCGACGAGGCGGGCAGAGATGTCAGTGACACAGAAGTGGGGACAGATGTCACGACGCTCTCAGAGAAAACAACAGCAGTGGGGACAGACGGGTCAACGGCTGGGGTGGCCGTGAACAAAAGTGAGGACAGGGCCGCCACTGCGGCGGTAAAGGATGTCTCGTTGCTCTCTAAAATGGTAGTGGGACGCTCAAGGCTAGCAGCAGAAATGGGATCGACAGAAATGGGCATAGAGGTGGAGGCGGTGGTGGACGAGGACTCGGCAAAAGTGCTCCCGACACTAACAGAAGTGTGGACAGAGGTGTCGGGAGGTGCAGACAGGTCAGGTGCAGGCTGAGAGATCACGGGGTCCTGGGGTGGAATGAGGGGCTCCTGTTGAGCACCCTCGGGCTCTAGTACGTAAGGGGAGGGGATAAGGAGATCCATCGCTGGAATCCAATCTCTACCCGCGGGTTCTATACGAGTCCGAGCAGTGCTCGGGAGAATCATGTAATCAATAGCGAAAGGACCGTGGAGCCACACCCAGTGCTGACGACCATGAGGATGCAGCATCCTCATCCAAGCCATAACGTCTATCGATAGTGAAGTGGATCCCGGTGGTCAAAGCAAGTCAGTAGGTAGGTCAACTCCGCATAATAGAGCCAAGAGGGTAATCAGACCGCCGCAGCAAATAGGCGTACGAGCGCCGACAGAAATAATGATGCGGTCGATGTACCAACTGGCTATATCAATCTCTACAGTGGGGACCATGACGTCAGCTCCATCAAAAACCCTGGGACGTGTCATCGCATGGAGCATGTAGAGCTCTGGCGTCGACAACGTCCCGGGCTCGTACCTCGCAAGAAAAGTGGTCGCCATAAGGCACTGTGCAATGCGGAGGCACGGGTGGAGGACGGCAGAGGACTTGGCCCGACTAGGGTCAAAGGCAAGGGGTGATCCTGTAATCCGGGTCCAGAAAGCGTGGGTGTCGAACAACGGGGGTGGGATGTGCGTGGGAGCGTAAGCGCGGTCTGGGTCAGGGACAGCGGGCCACTGGAAGAAAGCTCGGAGCATGTCAAGAGTGACCTGGCACTCCTGATCCATAAGGTGAAATGAGCATCCTCCAGCGGTCTGCTCAATAGAGCTAAGGACCTCTAGTGTCGGGCGGATATAAGTGTCCGCCGACACCGACAAGAAATCACGCCAACCCACGTTGTCGTACAACGTGAGTAGCCCCTCTAGAACCCCTAGGCGCTCAAAGTCGACAAGGTGCGCGAACCTAGTGGGTATGATTAAGCGATGGGAGATACGCTCGAATCTGGCGCGCTGAGCGTCATCTCGAAATGTAATCTCCATCGCATCGAACGCGGGGACAGGCTGTGCAGGTGGTGGAATGGGACCGGCAGGAGGCGGCTGTGTAGGTGGTGGTGGACTAGGTGGAGGGGAGTCTTCCCAAGCAGAAGAGGAGTCATGATCACCTGACTTCTTCCGCTTGGAAGCAGGCTCCTGCGTGCGTGGCCTAAGGCGAGGTGGCATATGTGCCGCGAGACGTGCCCACTACCCAAGTAAAAATGCGATGTGCTAGATGATGGAACGAGTATACCTGAGCACGACACGAGAGCAAAATCTGATGTGTGCGAAGAACGCCTCCTCCACAAAGCTCCGAATGCGTCCAAAAGCTCCCCCAAGCTCCCCCAAGCTCCTTAAGCTAACTAGAAATGCAAACAATAAAATCAGCGAATAATAATCAATATACATGGGGGAGGTAGGGGATAACAGATATATATAGGAGTTGATTTGAGTTTGGGGCGCAATGGGCATACAAAATGGGAGAAACGAGGATAAAATCGAAATTCGGGCGAAATGAGGGTGACCGGCGGCGGGGGAGGGCGGCACCGGCGACGAGCGACGGCGGTGCCGGTCGACGGTGGGGCGATGGCCGGCGTGCGGTGGCGGGGCGAGGGGAGGCTACGATTCGGGCAAAGGGAGAAGAAACGGCAGCGGGCTCGGGTGAAATTGGGGGTTTTTTTGCGTTTCGAAATTCGCGCAGCCGCAGCGCATATATATAGGAATGTTACGTCTCGGCCGAGTGAAGAGTTCACTCGGCCGAGTGGGACATGCAATAGAATTTCGAATTTATTTCCCACAAGTTACGACTCGGCTGAATGGATTTTCCCACTCGACCGAATGGATAAGTTCCATTCGGCCGAGTGACATAGCCACTCAGCAAGTTTTTAGAGCGTGCATGGTATCTGATTCACTCGGCCGAGTGACAAGTCACTCACCCGAGTGGAAAATTATACTGTAAATCGTAAAAATAACAGAGAGTTGGTCAGAACGATCTTCCCTGATTTGTACTCCACTCGGCCGAATGGCGTCTTTGCTCGGCCGAGTGACATATGTTACTCGTCCGAGTGGCATCCTGTTTTCTGCAACGGCTCTCTGTTTTCGCTCCATTCTTTGTTTTTTCCTCCAGTCAGTCCATGCCTTCTTCTGAGGCCTGAGCGCGTTCCTGAAGCGATCTCCCTTGCCTTAGTCATCCTTCATATGAATGATCTCTCTTTCTCCATCTCCTGTCATTAAAAACAAAGCCCGTTGTCACGATTTTTATAGACACTAGACTCTAAACACTAAGAAAAATCTAGAATAAAAAAATAAAAATCAACTAAAAATGATATGAAACCGTCGGGTTGCCTCCCGACAAGCGCTCGTTTAAGGTCATGAGCTCGACCCCTTATGATTTTCGTTTAGTGCGTGATGTTGAGCGCATGCGAGATACGCCCGTCAAACTTACCGGGAAGGCCACTTGGATTTGGTTGTTGATGTTCGTGGGCTTTCTTCGACGTCCCCTCATCATGGGTAGAGTTGGGGGATAAGTCCCCCAAGCTTGAGCTAGTACCAATCTTCTTTCTCACCGGTGACACCGATATTCTATTCGGTGGAGCTTTCTTCGAATTGTTGGCCGTTGAGAGCTTGCAAAGCTCCCTTATCCTTGCGACATCAGCGTCATCTTTATCATCGGCCGTAGAGCTATCCGGAGGGTCCTCCAACTTTTTCTCAATGCTAGAAGTTTGGCCTTCTTCAAGGCCATCATCATGGAGAGCGCCAATAGAATACGGGATAGCTTCGTCAATTACCTCATCAAGGAGGTCCACATAATCCAACTCCTCTTGGTAGGGCATATGCTTCATGGCCTTTGGTATGTGGAGCTCAACCTCGACGTTGCCGACATTCAAGGATAATGTACCTTCTCTCGCGTCGACTATAACGCCCGCGGTGGCTAAGAACGGGCGTCCAAGTATAAGTGAAGTGTCGCCCTCCTCCTTAATGTCCATAACGACAAATTCGCAAGGTAAGCATATCCCTCCCGGAACTTGAAGCGGAATGTCATCCGCGATCCCCACCGGCCTAGTAACCCGACCATCCGCTAGTTGTATTCTCATGTCGGTTGGCTTCAAGTCGGTCACTATATTCAATTTTTGGAACATGCTAAGGGGTATTAGGCTCACACTTGCTCCCAAGTCAACTAAGGCCTTTTGCAATGGGACTCCTCCAAGTGTGCATGGGATGCGAAAGCTTCCGGGATCCTTGAACTTCGCGGGCTCCTTTTCCCTCTGAGTGAACCAAGTTCCTTGTTCGGCAAGCATTATTTTCTCCTTTCTCTTCTTTCCCGATATCAAGTCCTTCAAGAACTTTGCATACGACGGGATCTCCACTATAGCATCCAAGAAAGGTATGTTGAGGCTTACTCCCCTCAAATATTCAAGGAACTTGGCGAGCCTCTTCTCTATTTTGGCTCTTGCCAACCGTTGTGGAAAGGGCATCGGTGGCATGTAGCTGCGCTCCTCATTAAGCTTCTTCGTTTCAGAATTTCCAACTTCTCGCGGCTCTTTTGTGCTCTCCTCTTCAATAGCCGGCTCTTTGTCGTTCAAAATCTCTTCCACGGGCTCCTTGGTTTGGACCTTGGCGGGAGTGGTATCCTTCTCGCCCCTAGTTGTGACCGCCACTACCGCATTTATGTGACCGGTATTGCTCCGTGGATTGGGCTCCGGTTGAGCCGGCAATTGTTGAGTGTTTTTGTTTAGCAACGCAAGTTGCTCTACAAGTTGCGCAACGACGGTATTTAGCGAATCCTGTTGCGCCGTCAACCTAGCATTGATTTTTCTTTGCTCCACCATGAATTCCTCCACCCTAGATTCATGATCCAATCGTGGTTGAGCTTGTGGTGGGTTTGGAGCTCTCCAACCTTGGTTATAACCGGGCGGCCTATACGGTCCCGCTTGTTGCCTAGGTGGGTAATTTTGTTACGGTGGCCCCCTTGGTTGGTATTGAGGTTGTGGAGGTGGAGGCCTAGCTTGAGTTTGTTGCGACGGTGGTGGGTTTAGAGCCCCTTCATTATTTGCATACGAAAATCCCAGATGGTTCCTTGCGGCCGGGTTGGCCCAATAACTGGAGTTCCCCGCAACATATTGCACTTGTTCCCAGGCTCCCTCTCCATGCTCTCCTCCTACGAACATGACTTGAGATTGGTCTTACCAATCACTCATATTGCTCCCCGTCGTAGGTGTGGAGGGAGCTCCATGTGGCTCGGTGATATACTTCTCCAATCTCTCCACTACCTTGTGGAGAGAGTTGAACTTATTGGAAAGCTCTGCTATAGCCTTGGCCTCATATATGCTCGTTGGCTTCAAGGAGGTAGAAGATTGCCCTCGCTCGTCGCCCCATTGTTGATTATTAGAGGCCATCTCCTCTAATAGGGCCATAGCTTCATCCGGTGTTTTGGAAAGAATGGCTCCGTTGGCGGTTGCATCTATGATTTGCTTAGTGCCCGGTTGGAGTCCATTATAAAAACTGTGAACTAGCTCCCATGCTGTAACGGCCGCTTTTCGACCGTTCGTTTTTCTGTGCGTACAACTCTTTTCGTGTGCATTTTTGACCTCTCCTTGGATCCGGACTATACGATGTGATATGTCGTTGTGACCGTAAGGAAGAGTAGTTATTTGTGGGATTTTTAGTGAACGTCATCTCACGGGTCGTTCTTCCACAAATCAGGTTTGATTGCAGGATCGTCGTAGCTTTAGACATAGTCGTCGGATCTTTTGTTTTTTCTGTTCGTTTTTCGTGGACCAAACACGCGATTGACCACTGTATCCCTGAGCCTCTCTTCATCACGGTCGTCCCCATATTTTTTTCGTATTTTTCTGACACTCCTAGCTCACCCAAATCGCTAATCAAAACCCAAGCCCATTAAGCCCAATTAAATTCGAAATTCTGTTGCTAATCAAATCTCATGGGATTAGTACGTATCATGAGATTTGATTCTGCCACTACCCTCACCAATACTTCCCCACTTTTTACACCCTCTCACTCACCCTCTCTCCTAGTCACCCCTAAACTATTCCCCACTTAAAAATACATATAGCACATCATCTCTTCAAATGAAACCAACCAGGCCAAAAATCAAAACCCTAGCGCCGACCAGCTCCTCCTCCATCCACCCACGGCCGCCCCTAGCCCCCATAGGTCGTCCACCAGGTCCTACACCTCCTTCTCATCCATCTCCACCTCTCCAAGAGCCCCAAAACCCATTAGAATCACCCCTTTGGCCGAAAAATTCTGTGCACAGCCCATCGTCTGAGAAATGGACGCCCGCCGGACGTCCGCCGTTGTTGGCGACCGTCGCCGCCACCACTTGACTCCTCTTTGACCCCCCGATCATCTCCAACTCCCCTTACCCTCTTCCTTCATCTCTATCTCCCTCAAAACACTTTCAAACACAACCCAAACCATAGTTTTGACAGCCTGCGCCATCGCTAGGAAAACACCACGCCCGGCCACCTCCGGCCACCTACGATGACCACCCTACTGCCGTTGGACTCCTATTGAACCCCCTACCAACTGCAACTTCCCTCACGCTCATATCCCACATGTAGCTCCCAGAATCCTCGTCGGAACACGCTGTATCGGCTGTTTTTCACATATCTGGAAGCTGAACTTCGCCGCCGGCTCACGGCCACCTCCGACCACCCCCAACAACAACTCCACTACCTTTGGCTTCGTCTTGAAGTCCTTTACCTTCTGCAACTTCCTGTCTTTGCTGTTCTTCACTGAAATTCCGCTGAGTCGTGCAACAACGGACGTTGCACGAATCTGTCCTCTCCGGCTTCTCACGGCCACCCACCGCCGTACATTCACGCCGTCGGCCACCCACCGGGCCGGGCATCTTCCACTGGTCTTACTTCATTTATCGACATCCCCCTTGGACTCTCGGAGTTTAAGTGCATTTCCGCACGCACGTGTTTTTACCCGACGTCGCCGCCGTCATGAAGATCAGTTGCGCTACCCGCAACGTGAAGGAGATCGCCGCTAGCTTGCTATTTTTGTGCCATTGCCTCGCTGTACAGAGGTACCTCGCTACGCTACCTGTGGCCGAGGAGTTCCAGACGACGTCGATGCTTCGCCGTTCAGACCCGACTTCCGCTTTTGAACGACGTCAAGAGGTTGGTTCCCCTAACGAGTAGTGAAACCCACACCGTAGCTCATCAAAACCTAATCTAAAATTGGTCAACACGAACTAAAGTTATTTTCAGCATCTGTAAAATTTTGCCCACCGTAGGAAAGATCGACGAACGGACAAATTTTCTGTGCACAGAGGGTAGGCGTCGATCTAGACTGAACAAATCATCAAAAAGACGTGACTTTTGACTGTTAGGGTAGTCCCGCCAAATTTAGAAACAAAACGTAATAGGATTGAAAAAAGGCGCGATCTGACATCGCCGTGATCCTATTTCAGATAGACCATCACCGACGCGACGCTCCGACGGGACGCTCCGGATAGACGACGCACTTACCACCGTAGGCAAGTGTACTCACTTGTACTTTCGGCCGTGTTTAGGCCGTAGACTCTTAGAACTGTTAAAACATAAGCAAAGAGAACCGGACTTGAAATGATAGCATCCAGAACCTCCCTTGACAGCTTAGACTTGACGACGAAGTCTAAGCACAACAACAACAACTGACACCTTAGGGTTATTCTGTGTGTGCGTGCGTGTGGACACTCTAGAATGAACCTTCCCTCAACTCTGTCATGTCATGTCACGAAAGCTTACAGGCGTTTCTGGTGCCCTCCATGCGAGGGTGATCTCTGGTTATCTTGTCTTGAGCACTTTGGGTCGAGGAAGGTTGAGCGTTCCCTCGGCTTGGCGGGTTTGGCTACCCACAAACCGAAAGGCATGAATCTCTCTTGTCACCCTCAGTCTTGTCTTGTCCCTTACACAAGGTTGAGCACTCCCTCGGTTGAGAAGGTGCTGGCCGCCTTCTAACCGAAAGGCGTGAAACTTAGTGACACATCCTCAGTCTTGTCTTGTCCCGTGCACAAGGTTGAGCGTTCCCTCGGTTAAGAAGGTGCTGGCCGCCTTCTAACCAAAAGGCATGAACCTTAGTGACACATCCTCAGTCTTGTCTTGTCATGTGCACAGGGTTGAGCATTCCCTCGGTTGAGAAGGTGTTGGCAGCCTTCTAACCGAAAGGCGTGAACCTTAGTGACACACTTCTTATCTTGTCTTGTCCCGTGCACAAGGTTGAGCATTCCCTCGTTACAGACCGAAAGGCGTGAACCTTAGTGACACACTTCTTGTCTTGTCTTGTCTTGTCTTGTCCCGTTTAGGTTAGTCCCGCAGTCGGTAGCATACACTACGGCTTCAGCATGTCGTGTTTACTTTTTCCTACACCGTTTTACTTTCTTTAACTGCCATGTTATAACCCCAGGATGTTAATCAACCAGTAAATCGTTGTTTTAAATTACAGTACACTTGCAGTAGAGTCTAACCCTCTTTTGTAGACTTTACCTGACGTACAGTTCCTTTTCTCTTGGGTGTTGTACGTCAGGTGTTGAGCTGGAGCACGTAGACGAGTCAGACATTCCTGAGTTCGTGGAGCCAGAGGACGTCGACCCGGAGTACGTACCTGATGAGGACCAGTCCTAGAGGTCTCTCACAGTTGCAGTTCAGAGTTTTTCCTGCTTTTTAGTTTGGGTGCGTAGCACCGTTTATTCTGCTGCCTAGGTTGGGTGCTTGCACCAGTAGTTTACTTTCTGCGTGTTGCCATGCTGGGCATTACTTCCTTTGTTAGACTCTTGTACTTCTGGATATCTTGATGGAATAAAATGAATGCATTTCCTTTCAGTACTTTCTGTTGTTATGAATTTTTATATATGCAAGAACCTGTTTGTTTCTATCTTTGGTACCCCTACAGACGCTTATTGGGTCCGAGCTTCACAGCTCTGGCCCAAGCGGGCCTTGTCACGCTTCGCCTCCGTAGTTTTGGGAAGCGGGGCGTGACATGTTTTAGTGGTGGCCCATGCAGGTCTTGTAATTATAAAAGTTCGTAGCAATAGTATTACTGCATTCATTTTTATTTATCCAGTTATCGTGTACGAGTCTAATTTGGATCTTCCTTGTCAATAGGATGGCAGGGAGACGCAATACCCGAGCCGGGAGCTCAGCTAATGGAGTTCCGGGAGACCAGGGCGGTGAATTCCGTCAGTTTCTGGGCCTCATGAGGGAGATGCTGGACGTTCAGCATCAATTGGTTCAGCAGTCCCATCAGGCTGCCCGAGCCGTCCAGGCTCCACTGCCGCTACCTGCCCCGAGAGCTGCTCCTGGAGTGAAGCAGTTCAATGAGCTTCAGCCGAAGACTTTTTCTGGGAAGGAAGGACCGTTAGGTGCTGATGAGTGGATCCAGAGCACTGAGGAGAAGCTGGTAGCTGCGAAGATCCCTGAGGATATCTGAGTTGAGATAGCGAAGATGCAGCTGATCGAGAATGCTAGGAACTGGTGGCACATTGAGGAGAGTCACCTGCAGAAGCTAGTGGAGTGGAAGACCTTCAGATCGATGTTCAAGGAGAAGTATTTCCCCTAGGCTGCTAAGAGGGAGCTGTTGAGCAAGTTCGTGGATCTGAAGCAGGGAGACATGACTGTCGACGAGTATGAGGCGGAGTTCGAGATGCTGAGTCGATTTTCCCCTCATATGGTGAAGAAGGAGGAGAACCGAGTTGATCGGTTTCGTCAGGGACTGCGTCCGAAGATTCAGGCTTCTATGTCTTCGGCAGATTTTTCAACCATGGGAGCTGTGCTGAATGCCGCCAGGAATCATGAGATCGTGGCACGTCTACCTGATCCTTCTGATGATGGAGGAAACCGACCGATGGAGTAGCATAGGCCTTCTGCTAGGTCTATAGTGGGACCAGTTCAGTCTGTACCTTTCAAGAGGCCAGGAGCACTTACTCAGAGCCAGGCCAGAAAGCGATGTCTTTTCTGTGGCAAGCTGGGACATCATCAGAACGATTGCAAAAAGAGGCTGGGTTTGTGTTTGGCGTGTGGAGCCGCCACACACGTCACTAGAGATTGTCCGAGGTATCGCCATGTAGATGGCAGAGCACCAGCCCCACTACAGAGTAGAGCACCTGCCCCTACCTAGAGAGGAGCTGTTGTCCGTGAAGCATATGTCATGACAGCAGTGGATGGCGTCATTGCAGGTAACTCCATAGTTTTAGTCTTTCATATTATAGTTTAGCTTATTTTTGGCTGCTTATGTATGTTTCAAAACTTTTTGTTTCCTTTTAAATCAAACCTTTAACGTTTTGGGATTAGCCCACAAAGATCACAACCTACCTATCCTCCCTCAACCAATACCACGACTCCACACGTTTTTCCCAATGTTTTAAAATATGTCTCTGGCCTTAAAATTTCTTTCTCTTCTTCCCTCTTTGAAGTGTTATTTTCATTGTTGTTATAGTATTAGAACTGGTTATTATTGCTATAGGATTATGTTTACGGGTAGGCTTAGAGTGAGGTGAGATATGTCGTAGCGATGATTAATTGATTTTGGAACACAAGGATATTAGATTAGATTTCTTTGGATGAAAAGAATGAGGTGTCCAAGACTTATTTATAATACCGATGGGTGACGGACTCGATGGAGAATTCTGGTCGAATGAAATTATATGCAGGGAGATGAGAACTTATCAGACTTGAAACTTGGACGAGTGGTAGATAGGAGTAGCTACGGAGTATAGTATGATTTAGAGTGGTCATGAGAATGAGTAGAACATTTAAAGCATCAAGCTTGATTATTGAGTTGACGTGAGAAGACAATAGAAATGATGCGACATGTTGAGCCAGATGAGATGTTAGGAAGATGGATTTTAATAAGATTAGGAGATTTGATAATAGGGGTAAGGATAGCGGTGGTTCGATGGTTCATTGATTAAGGAGAATAGGTTTATGAGCCGATATGATGGAGAATATATATTGAGGACGAGATGATTGATAGTTTGTAGACGGTAATGTGGATCTATAGTCAGGTGCTAAGATGTGGTTCTAGTTGTAGCGTTACACAGTGGAGGACGAGTTATGATGAATTATCAGAGGAACGACGTTTGAAGTTATAGGATTAACAATCTTTACGTGGAATATGGGAGTTGTAGGCATAAGTATTTATAGATATTATGATTATTAGTATAAGTGATTTCGAGGACAGAATCATTTCTAAGATGGGTAGAATGTAACGGCCGCTTTTCGACCGTTCGTTTTTCTGTGCGTACGACTCTTTTTGTGTGCATTTTTTTGACCTCTCCTTGGATCCGGACTATATGATGTGATATGTCGTTGTGACCGTAAGGAAGAGTAGTTATTTCTGGGATTTTTAGTGAACGTCAACTCATGGGTCGTTCTTCCACAAATCAGGTTTGATTGCAGGATCGTCGTAGCTTTAGACATAGTCGTCGGATCTTTTGTTTTTTCTGTTCGTTTTCCGTGGACCAAACATGCGATTGACCACCGTATCCCTGAGCCTCTCTTCGCACGGTCGTCCCCATATTTTTTCGTATTTTTCTGACTCTCCTAGCACACCCAAATCGCTAATCAAAACCCAAGCCCATTAAGCCCAATTAAATTCGAAATTCTGTTGCTAATCAAATCTCACGGGATTAGTATGTATCATGAGATTTGATTCTGCCACTACCCTCACCAATACTTCCCCACTTTGTACACCCTCTCACTCACCCTCTCTCCTAGTCACCCCTAAACTACTCCCCACTTAAAAATACATATAGCACATCATCTCTTCAAATGAAACCAACCAGGCCAAAAATCAAAACCCTAGCACCGACCAGCTCCTCCTCTGGCTACCCACGGCCGCCCCTAGCCCCCCTAGGTCATCCACCAGGTCCTCCACCTCCTTCTCATCCATCTCCACCTCTCCAAGAGCCCCAAAACCCATTAGAATCACCCCTTTGGCCGAAAAATTCTGTGCACAGCCCATCGTCGGAGAAATGGACGCCCACCGGCCGTCCGTCGCCGTCGGCGACCGTCGCTGATGCCACTTGACTCCTCTTTGACCCCACGATCATCTCCAACTCCCCTTACCCTCTTCCCTCATCTCTATCTCCCTCAAAACGGTTTTAAACACAACCCAAACCACAGTTTTGACAGCCTGCGCCATCACCGGGAAAACGCCACGCCCGGCCACCTTCGGCCACCTTCGACGACCACCCTACTGCCGTTGGACTCCTATCAAACCCCCCTACCAACTGCAACTTCCCTCACGCTCATATCCCACCTGTAGCTCCCGAAATCCTCGTCGGAACATGCCGTATCGGTTGTTTTTCACAGATCTGGAAGCTGAACTTCGCCGCTGGTTCACGGCCACCTCCGACCACCCCTGGCAACAACTCCACTGCCGTTGGCTTCGTCTTGAAGTCATTTACCTTCTGCAACTTCCTGTTTTGGTTGTTCTTCACTGAAATTCCGCTGAGACGTGCAACAAAGGACGTTGCGCGAATCTGTCCTCTCCGGTTTCTCACGGCCACCCATCACCGTACACTCACGTCGTCGGCCACCCACCGGGCCGGGCATCTTCCACTGGTCCTACTTCATCTATCGACAGCCCCCTTGGACTCTCGGAGTTCACGTGCATTTCCGCACGCACGTGTTTTTACCTGACGTCGCCACCGTCGTGAAGATCCGTTGCGCTACCCGCAACGGGAAGGAGATTGCCACTAGCTCGCTATTTTTGTGCCATTGCCTCGCTGTCCAGAGGTACCTCGCTATGCTACCTGCGGCCGAGGAGTTTCAAATGACGTCGATGCTTCGCCGTTCAGACCCGACTTCCGCTTTTAAACGACGTCAAGAGGTTGGTTCCCCTAACGAGTAGTGAAACCCACATCGTAGCTCATCAAAACCTAATCTAAAATTGGTCAACACGAACTAAAGTTATTTTCAGCATCTGTAAAATGTTGCCCACCGTAGGAAAGTTCGACGAACGGACAAATGTTCGGTGCACATAGGGTAGACGTCGATCTAGACAACAAATCATCAAAAAGACGTGACTTTTGACTGTTAGGGTAGTCCCGCCAAATTTAGAAACAAACTGTAATAGGATTAACAAAAAGCGCGATCTGACATCGCCGTGATCCTGTTTCAGACGGACCATCGCCGACGGGACGCTCCGGACAGACGACGCACTCACTAGGGGTGTGCATGGGTACAGGGTACCCAGATACCCGATTGGAACCTACCCGAACGGGTAGGTTCTGGGTAGATAGTTATCGGTTCTGGGTAGGTTTCGGGTAGGAAAATTAGGAACCGACGGGTATCGGGTCCGGTTCCGGTTCCCATTTATAGAGAACGGGTACCCAGAACCGGAACCGATATTTTATATATTTAATTTTTTTTATATATTATAATATTAATGATCAACATATATAAGAGTGATCCACCCTGGATGTATCTAATTTGAACTTATAATATTAGGAGTACAACTTGCATCTTGAAGTTCT
This sequence comes from Scilla litardierei, assembly GCA_030789695.1. Lineage (NCBI taxonomy): Eukaryota > Viridiplantae > Streptophyta > Magnoliopsida > Asparagales > Asparagaceae > Scilla > Scilla litardierei. Next base: position 118,652,933 of record CM061137.1, read on the forward strand.
GAGCAATGCGTAAGTTCATCAAACAATGGATTTGAATCAAAGATCACATTGTTCTCTTATGCGTTCAAAAGAGCAGTAGAGGTAAACGTGAATCATTCTTCCACATGTCTAGTTTTATCTAGTAGAAATGACTGATCAGTATACCTTTATCACTGAAGAAAGAGACTAGAGACAATATTTTACTTCCAGATTGGTCTTTAGTCATGTGTATTTGAGGTAATTGTCATGCACAGATCATTTGAAAATCATTGTTCGTAATGCATCACAAACTAGTTTTTTTTACAGGGTACCCGGAACCTACCCAGAACCATAGGGTCCGGGTAGGGTCCGGGTATAGGGTCCAACCGGGTAGGTTCCGGGTCCAAATTTTAGGAACCGGTCCCTTACCGGGTAGGGTCCGGGTAACATCCAAAAAACAGGATACCCGGACCCGCACACCCCTAGCACTCACCACCGTAGGCAAGTGTACTCACTTGTACTTTCGGCCGTGTTTAGGCCATAGACTCGTAGAACTGTTAAAATATAAGCAAAGAGAACCGGATGTGAAATGATAGCGTCCGGGACCCCCCTTGACAGCTTAGACTTGACGACGAAGTCTAAGCACAACAACAACAACTGACACCTTAGGGTTATTCTGTGTGTGCGTGCGTGTGGACAGCCTAGAATGAACCTTCCATTAACTCTGTCATGTCATGTCATGAAAGCTTACAGGCGTTTTCGGTGCCCTCCATGCGAGGGTGATCTCTGGTTGTCTTGTCTTGAGCACTTTGGGTGGAGGAAGGTTGAGCGTTTCCTCGGCTTGGCGGGTTTGGCCACCCACAAACCGAAAGGCGTGAATCTCTCTTGTCACCCTAAGTCTTGTCTTGTCCCTTACACAAGGTTGAGCATTCCCTCGGTTGAGAAGGTGCTGGCCGCCTTCTAACCGAAAGGCGTGAAACTTAGTGACACATCCTCAGTCTTGTCTTATCCCGTGCATTAGGGTGAGCGTTCCCTCGGTTGAGAAGGTGTTGGCCGCCTTCTAACCAAAAGGCGTGAACCTTAGTGACACATCCTCTGTCTTGTCTTGTCCCGTGCAAAGGGTTGAGCGTTCCCTCGGTTGAGAAGGTGCTGGCCGCCTTCTAACCGAAAGGCGTGAACCTTAGTGACACACTTCTTGTTTTGTCTTGTCCCGTGCACAAGGTTGGGCGTTCACTCGGTACAGACCGAAAGGCGTGAACCTTAGTGACACACTTCTTGTCTTGTCTTGTCTTGTCTTGTCCCGTTTAGGTTAGTCCCGCAGTCGGTAGCATACACTACGGATTCAGCGTGTCGTGTTTACTTTTTCATGCACCGTTTTACTTTCTTTAACTGCCATGTTATAACCCCAGGATGTTAATCAACCAGTAAATCGTTGTTTTAAATTACAGTACACTTGCAATAGAGTCTAACCCTCTTTTGTAGACTTTACCTGACGTACAGTTCCTTTTCTCTTGGGTGATGTACGTCAGGTGTTGAGCCGGAGCACATGGACGAGTCAGACATTCCTGAGTACGTGGAGCCGGAGGACGTCGACCCGGAGTACGTACCTGACGAGGACCAGTCCTAGAGGTCCCTTACAATTACAGTTCAGAGTTTTTCCTACTTTTTAGTTTGGGTGCGTAGCACCGTTTACTCTTCTGCCTAGGTTGGGTACTTGCACCAGTAGTTTACTTTCTGCGTGTTGCCATGCTGGGCATTACTTCCTTTGTTAGACCCTTGTACTTCTGGATATTTTGATGGAATAAAATGAATGCATTCCTTTCAGTATTTTCTGTTGTTACGAATTTTTATATATGCAAGAACCTGTTTGTTTCTATCTTTGGTACCCCTACAGACGCTTATTGGGTCCAAGCTTCACAGCTCCGGCCCAAGCGGGCCTTAGTCACGCTTCGACTCCGTAGTTTTGGGAAGCGGGGCGTGACACATGCTTCTATGCTGTGATGGGGGCACTGATGCTGCAGATCCTTAAAGCGCTCATATGCCTCGTATAGGGTCTCTTGCGGTCCTTGCTTAAAGGACATGAGTGCACTCCTAATCTTCACTGTCTTAGATGGCGGGTAGAATTTATCAACAAAAGCACTAGCCAACTCATCCCAAGTAGTGAATATCCCTTTCGCCTGCGTCCTCAACCAATATAGAGCCTTGTCTCTAAGGGTGAAGGGGAAGAGTCTCAAATGGATCGCATCGGTAGAAACACCCGGCATTTGAAAGGTGGCGCACTTGGACAAGAATAGCTGGATGTGATAATGTGGGTTCTCATGGGAGTTCCCATGGAATGTGTCTTGTTGCATTAAGACCACTAATCCCGTCTTGAGCTCAAAATTCTTATCTGCCACCAACTCCGGCATAGCGATGGAAGAAGTAGTGGAGGAAGTCTTAGGCCGAAGCCTATCTCCGATGGATATAATCCTCGCCATACGTGCCACTAGTTCCTCTGGTGTCTCCGGTCGGTTCATACAATTATCCTCTATATTGAGCCTTTTCTCAGCTCTGATCCTCCTCTCAGTACATTCGATCTCCGGATCAAATATAATATCCTCTGGATCCGCCGTCGATCTCGTGTACATGCAAAGAAAAACAGAGTTTCGATGGAATTGTTAGCACGATAGAGGAGTAAAATAAAAAAATAAAACAAAAAGAAATAGCAAAATAAGGAAAATAAAACACTGTCGCCTCCCCGACAACGGCGCCAAAAACTTGATCGCGTCCGAGTGTACACCCGAAAAACGACTTGTAGTTTTACCGCAAGCGCACGGTGTAGCGGCGAGCGGGTATCGAACTCAGGGAGGAACAAATGACCGTGTCTCTTTCTAATCACCTAGCTATCAAGAGAATCGAGAATATTTCTGGGTATAACCGTCACAATCGTTCAAATATCAAGAGAAATATCAATTTAATAAAACTTCTAGGGATAGGGAATCCCCACTACGGACCGTCTCTCATCCTTGTGATTTATAAGTTTTGTTGTTGCTAAGCTTGAATATAGGTGAACTAGTCGCAACTTAATGTAGAACCAAGCTCAAGCTCTCGCGCTATTATCGGGCTATAGCAAACCTAGGATAGAGCCCACTCTCGTGCAAACCCTAGCCTAAGTCACTAGCGTGAAGAACGACATCATTGTTCAATCGTATCTCGAGCCCACTCTCGTGCAAACTCAAGCTACAACCTATGTTATGATAGTTCCTATCCGTCCAATCTCTTGCAAACGGATATGGGTATAGAATCGCAATTAAAAATCCTAGCTTTGGTCCAATCTCTTGCAAACCAAACCTAGAGAAATCCAATTGTCAATCTAAATCGCATATCTAGGACTTCCTATTAATTGGGATCCAATCTCTTGCAAATCCCAATCGATATGAATTCCTAGCTATCCGTAATGAATCAATCACAACCTAACCCTAATCAATTCTAGCAACAATTCTACAAAGTCATCACAATTTAGAAATAGGGTCCATAGGGTTCATCCCTACGCCCTAGGACGATGGCACTACTCACTAGACATCATGCAAATCTCAGAAAAATCAACAATAATCATGGCACAATTCATTGCAAAGGAGAAATAATGCATAAAAATTGAATTTTCAATAGGAATAGACAAACCAATGTAGATGCCAATGATTTCCAGCTGAGAATTCACCAAAGAGTAGCCTTCAAAATCCTAAAAGAAAGTCTAAAAATTAATTGTTCAAAAGCTCTCTAAACTAGGGCAAAAACTGGGTTTAAATACCCTCTAAAATCGTCCAAAAAATCGTGACCAAACTGCCCATGCGCAGTCCAGAAATCGCAACCCTAGCAGCAAGCGGAGCGGTTCACTCGGCCGAGTGACCTTGTCACTCGACCGAGTGACAAACCCTGTACAGAAACAGTAACTTCGGATGTTTCAGGGTCTGTCTTCGGGGGATGGCTCGGCCGAGTAGACTTATCCATTCGGCTGAGTGGCTATATCATTCGGCCGAGTGGGGCTTCGTTAGGATCTCTGAAAATTCCTGTGTCTCTGGCCTTTCTCTGGACAATTTCCCTGTACCACTCGGGCGAGTGAGATTTCTCACTCGGCCGAGTAGGCTTTCTTCGTTTGGCCGAGTATACGCTGAAAAACTCTATGTATGTATCTGTTCTGGTCGGCCGAGTGGGACTCCTTGTTCGGCCGAGTGGCTGTTCTGCTCGGCCGAGTGATGTGCTAAAATGCATGTTTCTTCTTCTTGTTGCCTCCTCATCGCTCCTATTGATTTCCTTCTTCTTCCGCTCTTCCTCTATCGCTGATAAGCCCTCAAATGAGCTGTGGGTAACACTCCTAAGCGCTTGCAAATCTCTTGATCTCAAATTCGCTACAAATCGCTCCATATTTCCTGAAATACGACAAAAACAAGAAATAGTGAAAAGCATCGCAATATTGTCGAATAATCGTGAAAAACGCGATATGGGCGATCAAAACGGCATACAAACATGCAGAAAAAAGGTGTAAAATATGGAGTGATCAACGTTTAATTTTTTGTTAGGAAATATCATTTTTTGCATGTTGGTTATTATTTAATGTTTAATTTTTTTATTATGATTTTTTTGTAAACTTATGCTGGATTTGTCACTAGAGGGTAAGAGGGAAACAAGAGAAGAAGCATTTTTTTGTATATTGAGTATTATTTAACGCTTGATTTTTTGTTGCATATTACTTATTAACATTAATTTTTTTGATAGAATGTTTTTATAAAAAATATTCTATCATTGTTACTTTTGCCCAGGAAAAAGAATTCCTGGTTACTAGCCATTGATGAGGGTGTAGCTATCTCGGTGGCTGAAGAGACGAACGTGCAGAGGGAAGGAAGTTCCGCGTATCTGTGGCGAGATCGGGCTAAAGTTAGGAGATTTCGGATCACCATGATTTTTTTAACTTCTTCTTTTTCCTAGGATTAGGGTTAGTGTTTGAGGGCCAGGTGAGTGGAGGCGAGATGATGGGAAGCAGTGGAATATGAATTTGGTTGTTCCATTTGGTTGATGCATTCTATATGTTGATATTTATCCAATCCTTTGCAGTAATTAAAATATGAATTTTTAATATTGTTACCCAAAATATCAATTTGGCTTGATTTTTTCCTCAGTTATTCTTTACCTTCACTGTTTCCAGGTCAGGTTGATATCATCTGTTCATGGTCAGGTTGATATCATATGTTCCAGCCAACTATATCTGTATACAGTACAAAACAAATGGATTTGGGTTTTGGTTTTTGGATTGATTTATAAATTAATTTATATTAAAGAAAATATAAATTAATGAAATAAATATAAATGTTTGTATTTTATATTCACATGAACCGATTCCCAAACTCGAGCACGACTGATATCCCTACTTCAGCCCTGCTTTCCTGCAACGATCTCCATTCAAGTAAGTGGTTACATTTATAGCTCTTTAAATTATGCAATGTCTATGTTTAAGGATTAATATGACCTTTGGTTGTGGTTGGAAACAGTTTATGGTCATTTGTGAACATTGGTGGACGTGTATGGAACCCAACGTTGGGGTTTTTAGAATATTTGTGATTCTTGAGGTTTTGTTGCATGGTTTGTGGACGAATATGGAATACAATAATTGGTTTGACGGAAATTACTATGAACATTATAATGAAATTAATTTGAACGAGCCTCCTAATTGGCCCATTTCGGTAAGTATAATTTTGCATTTACTATATTTATAATTGTTAATGAAACTTATAGATATTTAACGAATATCGTAGGATGATATACCTGAAACAAACTACGAGGCTGAATCATGTGATCAAACAATAGACTGTATAGATGATTTCAATACTGACGAGGTTATTATTGCGCCTCATTTTAATTACCAAAACCTTAAGAAGCTTCATTCACAATATAATACATTTGATTTAACACAATCCCAGGTGTTTGTTACCCGTGATGATCTCATAAATTGGGTGAGAGATAATGGAAAACGGATGGATATGTCATTGTTATAAAGCGGTCAGATACGCCACAACCGGGGAGGAAAGGTTCTGTAATATTGGTGTGTGTGAAGAGTGGGAAGTTTAGAAAGGACACTTAATACAAGAATATTCCAGACGAATTAAAAAGGAAAGGGACTGGAACAAAAAAAATGTGATTGCCCATTTAAATTGAAAGGGATGCAATTGACAAATGGGGGTGAATGGGTAGTTGTTGTAAACAGTGGAATTCATAATCACCCACTGGCTGAGCGGTTAGAGGGCCACTCTCTTATTGGTAAGTTAAGTACTGAGGAGAAAAACATGATGATTGATATGACAAGGAATGCAGTCCCCCCCCTGAAACATATTTGACTGACAATGAAGAGAAATGACAGTGAAAATGTGACACATTTAAAGCAAATATACAATGCTCGGCAAAAATATCGTCGCGAAATAAGAGAAGGCAGATCTGAAATGCAATACTTGTTGAAACTTATAAATGATGGCATAGAAAGGATGCCGAAACTGAGGTTGTAAAAGACATTTTTTGGGCACATCTGGAGGCTATTCATCTGCTAAACACATTTCCTTATGTATTGATTATGGACAGTACATACAAAACAAACCAATATAACTTCCCACTCTTTGAGATTGTTGGAGTTACATCAACAGAGTACACATTCTTTGTGGCACATGCATACATGCAGGCAGAGAGGACTGACAACTTTGTTTGGGCACTAGAGATGTTAAAATCTTTGATTAAAAATGCCGATCGATTTCTGCTTGTGATCGTCACCGATAGATACATAGCTCTGTTGACTGCTGTTCAACGCGTGTTTCCCTCAGCAACACACTTACTATGCCGATGGCATATTTGCAGCAACGTCCAAGCAAGAATCAAGAAATTTGTGAAACCCAAAGATTTGTGGGAGTCAGTGACTAAATCATGTGAAGCAGTTTTGAACTCGTCAAATGAGGATGAATTTGAAAGCAGTTGGTGCATATTTGTACAAGAATATGCCGAGTTCCCAAAGTTGCTAAGTTACATATGCGAAACATGGCTGCAATATAAGGAGAGATTTGTGGGCGCCTGGACCAACAGAGTGATGGACCTGGGCAACATAACAACTAACAGGTATGTTTAATGTTTTTCACATAGTAACCCCAAATTTAAATTGAATAGTGTAACAAGTTCATTTTACATGCACATGAAGGGCCGAGGGTGCTCACAACACATTGAAGAGGATGCTTCTAGCACGCACGGGTGATTTCTGCCATTCTTGGGAAACAAATAACAACTTAATCACACTTCAACACACTGAAATCTCGCGATCATTTCAAAGAAGCATTATTCATGTGGAGCACCAGTTTAACACTGTGCAATACCAAAATTTGACTGGTTTTGTGTCAAAAGAAGCCCTACATCACATCAGTAAAGAGTACCAAAGAGTCGGCAATGTTGGTGTTGACCCATCTATTTGTGGTTGCGTAAAAAGTTATGCATATGGGCTGCCATGCGCACATATGCGTGTCGAGTTTTGTAGGTTCGGTTGGGCGATTCCTTTATCGTCTGTGCACCCACACTGGGAAAAATTGGTCATTAATAGAGGCATGGATGATGAGTATGAACATTGGTCATTCGCTCAAGACCTAGAGGCCGTGCAGAGGTGATTTAATAGCTGTGATATATCAGGAAAAAGGGTCATTCATGGCAAAGTACGTGAATTAGCTTATCCTGATACTACCTCAATGCGACCTCCACCGGAAAAGGTTAAAATGAAATGTAGTCCACATTCTAAAGTTGACAGAGCAACCAAACGGAATCCTTCGTACTTCGAACACATCGATGCGGTGTATGATAGTGTTCCTGCTCCTTTAATCGACGTGTCGGTGAAATCGTCGAAACGCAAGAAAATACCATACTCCGAGTGATTTCCTGAACAATTTGTTCCTTACATTAAAAATATTGTTGATGTAGTGCCTGATGGAAATTACAGATTTCGAGTCATTGCAGAGTGGGTAAGCTTGGTTGGTGAGGGCAATTGGTTTCAAATAAGGCGGGATCTCCTCGATGAGTTGATCTATTGGCATACTGATTACATTGAATTGTTTAGGCTGACCGTGCTAACGAGATTCAAAATACACTTCCTATGGCCAAACCCATAGGAGCACCCTTCGATAAATGGATGACCATGCCCGATATGGGTCATTTGATTGCTTCAAGATATAATGTAGTCATCGTCCATTTATCGAACCATCTGTGCGTGACATTTCTTCCATTGAGAGATGCACTGCCACCGTCCGAAGAACAAAAAATTATTGGGATCGACTTCGTGCAAAATAATCATTTTGTAAAGGTATTTTTAAAATGTTATTAATCTTACGACTATTAAGGATTTCTTTTCAATTATAGATGATCTTTTCATCCTGTTTGTATGTCATCGTGCATGAAGGCTCACCAATACCACCTATTTATGTGCAATGGAAAAGATATCACTATGCATATGCTAGCGGATGGGAGACTCCTTACGTTAATGTAAAATATGTCCATTTCTTTACTATATTAAGCGAACGGTTTTATATAAAATTTAATACATGCCCGTAATCAGTTGTTTGGTTCAGCACTGTGTGGCGGAGAACATCATGACTGCAACTGGTTATGTTAGGGTTAGGGTTAGAGTATGGCTTTAGGGTTAGGCAAATTGGTTTTATTTATGATTGCAATGTGTTGGCTGGGGTTGTATGTAAAAATTCTTTAAAATTAATCTTTATCAATTGGTTTCTAATATACAGGTGCACCATTATCATACGATCTTAAGCTTCCTAATGTGGACACGCATTACTCTTTATTGCTATGTAAGTAATGTTTAACTGTAGTTAATATCAGTTTATGATTTCTTTTATTTATTCTAAAAAGACTAATTTGCTAAAATATGGCTTTGTATTTACAGATGGATGCTGCGAAGCATGCTAATTTGCATAAAACTATAATCATTCTTTTACAATATGTACTCTCATTTGTTTTCTAATCTTTCTTGTATATTTATTGGTTAACTTGCTTAAGAACCATAATATATATGTTAAGATACGTTCTTATAAGAGAATTTGGTGGAGGTATGATTTTCATTAGATATGTAATCTTTTCATATTAAAAATATTTTAATTAATAATTATTTCTAATTATTACTTTCAAAAAATTGAAAAAAGAACAATAAATTCTACTGAGGCAAGGAATGATGGGAAAAAAGAAACCTGTTTTTCAGAGATAATATAAAAATCTGAGTGATTTATTCAAAATATCATTTTCGTTGAATACCCTAATACACCGTTTGTGAAAATAGAATTGGAAGATGGTTTTAACAGCGCTTGAATGGGTTCGCAAAACACAACGGTAAACACTCCCACGGAATAAGATAAATAGAATTCTCACTTTAATTTTTTATTCACGAATATATATTTATTTCTCTAACAAATTTGTGTTTGTTAATTACCTAGGTTACTGTACATCCAAGTGGAACTTCGGCATGGATTGAGATTGACACTTCCTCTCTTTATAACGTGATGATGAACAAGTTTTCTAGCCAATGACCTACTTGTACTACTATTAGAACTCCATCGTCGTGATTGTAAACTAACATGATCATAATGGTTTGTTTTGGAAACTAATTCTGCCGCTTTTAACTCCATTGTTAGTTATGGGACTTTATCACAGCGACAAAATATTCACGCTTTTAGAAGCCCGTAAGGAGGGAAGTCACTATATTTAGCTTTAAACTTGGTATATGCATAATGACCTTATTTTTGTCTTTTGCACAAGTACAAAGAGTTGTGTTTTGTTAAATAAGGATTTTTGTAATCAGTTTGATCCAAGTATACATGGTATCTCACAGTAAGACACTATGGAAGTCTTATCTAAATGAAGTTCATAAGGACATGCTTCTTATCAAATATAAACACACTGCAATATATCAGATGATGAAACCTTTTGTGCTTAAAACCTGCCTCACTGACGTACGACCCTCAAAAGATGGGAGGAACCCACACAATACAGAATTAAAGTGCAAATCTCCAATATTAAGGATCATTTCAATGAACTTATCTTAGTGTTTCCTCTATTCATTTGTAACGAACTCCTCGCTGCAACCCCAACAGCAGGAACCGCCTCCATCATCCCCTTCGTCTTCACCGCTATGGCCGAGCTTCGAGTCCTCCATGAAGAGGAAGTTCACAAAGTTTGTAATCAAGAAATTGGACCCAAGTAAGACAACATTGTGTTAACCCCTAAAGTGTTGCTTATATCAGGTGCAAGAAAGAAAACTCTTAAAGACAAGAGAAAACAGAGAGGGCAAGTGATGATACCTTTGTAAACTGCATTGATGACAAGAGGCCCCCCAAACTGCAGTGATGATTGCTCTGAGGAGTTGGTAGAGCTCTAGCTTCTGTTTGTCGAGCGACTCTTGGAGTGAAGAATGCACAGACTTTGCTATCTCCGACTAAGGAATTGAAGGAATATGGTGGAGCTCTAGCCTCTGAGACCGGCCCTTGCCGAAAACAGGGTTCAGCCATTGGAAGGTGACCTTGCTCCATACACCGGCACTCGAAAACCTCTCCCTTAGACCACCACCATCCTTCTCCTCTTCGTCATTGGACAAGAGAGGCCGCTTCAACTCATGAAGATTTCTCGAAGAACTCATCAAAACCGAAGCGCAACAAAGGGGAAGAGAGAATGGAAAGCAGGCCAAATCAGGCAACGCAACAGGGCTGTAGTGATGAGAGACGAGGTACAAGGATATGGAGCAAGGCTGGAACAATCGAGAGAGCACCCACCAAGAGACAAGGGGGAGAGGTCACCTCACGTTCTCTCTCACAACTTTATCTTTGCAGTGGGAAGCAAAGACAGTCACCATGATCCATGACCCAGATTGAGAAAGAGGCCCCAGAGAGATTGTTTGCAAGCACCACGAGAGATAAACGCAAAAATACAGATATATTATGGAGACGAAGGTGAGGAGGCCAATGGCGGTGTTGGCGGGGGAGGTAAAGATCAATGTCCCCTTCCGGCCGAGGTAGGAGTCGGAGAGGTGACGGAAGATGCCGGCGCTTGCGTCCATTCGCTTCGCTTCACAGACGTTCCATCGCTTCGCGCAGAGAGAGAGAGAGAGAGAGAGAGAGAGAGAGAGCGCGCGCGCGCGCGCGCGCGCGACGGAGATGACAGGCTGTAGAGTTCACAGACGTCCCTTCCCTTTACAGTAGCTTTTTGCCATCGTGCTGTTATGCAGGGTCCACACATTCGAGATAGACTAGCTATATCAAACAGTTATCTCCAAATTTTCCGTGCCTGCACCGCACACTCTGCGGTGTAGATAGCACGCCTCAAACAAGATAGGGTTGCTATTTTTGTTAGCCCTAAGTCTAGGTTGCTTTTAGGTTAGGATATTATAATCATTTAGATACTTGCATCGGATGTTAAAAAAAATAAGTAAAGCTCCTCTTCACAGATTCTTAAAGATTTTCCTCTTTCGTTTTTTTGTAAAGAGTTTTAATAAAAACTGTTTTCAGGTTTCAAAATTTGAATAAGTTTGATTTCTGTTTCTTTTTTTTTGAAACGTAAACAACAAACTAATTTGAAATTTGAATTCTTTTTTAAAAGAGTTGTATGAATAAGTAATATTGTTATAGCAAATTGGTCCATTCGACGTCCAAACATTACAAAGAAGATACCGGTGCAATCGCGCCTCTGAAAGGAACATGAAAATGGGGTCCGGTCAGGCGTCTGAGCTACGGAAAATAATAAAACCAAATACGAAAAAGGCACATGAATCAATATACACACAAAAATACGTACGACCGGAAAGTGGCCGTTACAGAAGGGGTCTCCACCGCCTCTTCACGAGAGGAGCGACCCTCTTGTCTTTCCCCATGGGGTCCTCTTTATCCACACGCATCCTCTTCGGAGACCTCTCCTCCTTGTGGGAGGGCGTCTCCCTCTTCTGACCGACTCCTCCAATCGGCTCGATGACGTCAGCGGAATCAACGTCGACCACCTCTGGCGTCGCTGCAACCACGACGGAAGCCAGGGGACAGGGGACCGCACAGGAGCTTTACTAGACGCTCCCTCGAAGAAGCTCGGGAAGGAGGCCTGGATGCTTGTCGGGTCTCTCCCCCTTTGGAGGAGGAACTCTGGTGGACGTGGAGGGGAGACCGGGAGCCCGATCCCTCGACACGAGCGCGCGATCGATCGGTTCGAGCACCCCACCTTTCAGCCATTCTCTTCTTCTTCCGATGCTGCTTCCAGACTCGGTCCAAGCTGGACTCGCCACTGCGTCAGCTACCGTTAGTCATTTATGCAGACAACAAACATAATTACCGTGAGGAGCAGAGATAAAGATATAGCTTCGAGATACCTTACCCGGGATCCAGAGAAGGATCTTTATCGTATTATCACTCAACAAATACTGAATAGACCTATCTTGTCTCGGTCGACTCAAGAGGGACTTCATCGCCTCGACCTCGCCCGGTGACAACCTGGCTCTGACCTGCTCCAAAGACATCCGAGACTCTGCCACACGCTCGAGATTCGAAGAACTCCAACCATTGAGCAACGGCCCCAGGTCGGAAAGAGCGACGAACACGAAGGTATCCGTCCACCCAGTATCGGAAACTAGGAGGTCATATATGAGCCTCGTACCCGGGCGAGCCACGATATGATACCACACTCGGTGAGGGTCGGCTATTATCCTAAAGAAATACCTGAACAACCAGAATGTTGGACATACTCTACAAAGCTCGCACAACTCGATGAAGCCAACTAATGGAGGGAAAGCTTGAGGAGCGAGTCTACAGATAGAAAGCTTTAAGAAGCACAGAACCTCCGTAATGAAGGGGTGAATGGGGAATCGGAGTCCTAAGCGGAAAGATTTGAGCTACACCCCAACCTCTTTCTTTCGTGGGAAATGTAAGGATCGCCTTACCCCTGCAATACTAACAACACACACTAGGGGGGTGAATAGTGTAATGGCAATAAAATTGTCCAATTAAAATTTAACTTGCAAATGCGGAATTATAAATGCAAGAGGAATTAAAAGGCACAATCAATCCAAACGCAAACACAAAGTTTTACCCTGGTTCCCCAAACTTGGGTACATCCAGCCACACCAATATTCACTATATTCCCACACAGTGAAGTGAATACAAATCTCACAAGAAGATACCCCACAAAGAGGATTTATGTCCTACACAAGGACCCAACCAATCCTATACGAGGATCAAGACTCCCACACAGAGAATCACTAAATCCCACTCAGAGAATTAGGGTTAGCCCTACACTAGGACACTAAACTCCCACAAAGAGAGTTACTCCCACAAAGAGAGTTATTCCCACAAAGAGAATATCCTAAGTCCCACAAAGAGACAACCTCCCACAAAGAGAGAAAGATCTAATTCCCACAAAGAGAATTAGAGACACAAATTCACCAAGTAAAGTAAATACTCTTACCTATGCCTTGAGATGCTTACTCATGAATGGATGCAAGGCATGGAAGATGATCTCCAATTGTTGAGATATGCTTGAGAGCACTTGGATGAATTCCCTTGAGCTGGACTTCAATGTATGAAGAAGAATGAGAGCTCTTGAGAGGGAATTGAGGGAGTTTGTGAGTTGCTTAAGGATTTCTTGAGATATTCAATAGCATCAAGAAGTATAAGAGATGGCAGCACACTCATATATATGAGCCCTTTATCAAACCCCAAAACCTAAGAAAACAGCCAAAGAATCAATTCAGCAACGGCTAGAAACTGGACAAAAACGATAGGAACAGTCGACTGATGATCAAAAGACAGTCGACTGATCAACGTCTAGAAAATATCCAACGGCTATAATCGGAGCCAGGATAGTCGACTGATGAAGTCGATACAATCGACTGTAAACAGGACAGGCGCCTATTAATGTTGAGTATTGATTCCCCGGATTTGGTTTTGGATGATGAGCAAACATAAATAACGTGTACTAACTGTTTTGTGAGCGCAGTTATGGAGATCGTCGCCAAAATACTACGTACATCTAAAGCGACGTCTCAAGACTTCTCAATACGCATGATCGTGTGCCTAAAGCTTCGTTGAAGCTCAAGGAGCAATATTGAAGTCAAGAAGAATGAAGATTGAAGCTTTGAAGACGGTTCGTCATGTATTATTTATTGTCTTCTAGCTTCATTAATTAGAATGTTAAGCATTGAGTAGGACTTACATTATTATCTTCATTCCGCTTATATCTTAGAGCTAGGACTATCATAGAAGCCATTAGAATCTTTCCCGAAGCCTATCGCTTCTTCCATCGGCTTCTAGTGCATCTTAGTTGGTTCAAGTAGAGTCACCAACTGACTAGATGACAATCTAGTCGGTCGGCAACTCTTCATGAACCGAATAGATGTCCTAACTCATTTCAGCTCAGCCATATCGATCAATTAGTCGGTCAAAGAAGGTTCACCGACCGACTAGATGACGATCTAGTCGGTTAGGAATCCTTCTCAGACCGACTAGTTGAGCTTGCCTCTGAACATCCTGAGTTACTGTTTCGAGTTAGACGGTCAAAGAACGTTTGTCGACCGACTAGTTAAGAAACTAGTTGGTCAGCATTTGTTCTTAAACCGACTAAATCAACTTGAAGTCAGCCTTCTATATTTCGACTGTTAGTCGGTCAAAGATCATTCACCGACCGACTAGTTGTGAAACTAGTCGGTCGGCAAGTCTTCTTAGACCGACTAGTTTTCATCTCCTGTACTTCGACCTTTTGGCTGTTCAACCGTTAGTCGGTCTACGTTGTATCACCGACCGACTAGTTGATGAACTAGTCGGTCAGTGATCCTTCTTTGACCGACTAGTCTGGTTCAGAATAGAACCGTTGGAAATTTTCCAAAACGATTTTCCTTGCCTCTATAAATACAAACCTGATTCGTTTGAGGCAAGGTTAGAGGTCCTATTTCAAAGCATTTTCAGACCTAAGAGAAGAGCTCTCCCAAGCTAATTCTAAGCTCTCTCTTCTCACCAAGAATCTCCCCCTTCACTCTTTGAGTAAATTCCTCAAGAGAGATTCTCTCCATTGTGAGCCTTTCAAGCCAAGAGCTTGATTCTAGGTCATCAACTCCACCCTAGGCTTCCATTGCTGGTCATCTTCTTGAAGCTAGGGTTTGGTGACATCTTCTTCCCCAAAATCCATCTTTGCCCTAATTTGGTAAGTTATACTCAAGGCATAGGATTTTGTGGTAAGTGTTTCATATTTCATTTCAATTGTTATTTGAATTGTGTCTCTCGGTTGTGAGAGAGGGTGTGATCCTGGTTTGTGGGAGTCACATGTCATTTGTATGATTTGGTCTTGTGAAGGTTTTTCACAAGAATTTCATAGTGCTAAATATTGAGTTAGGGTTTCTAACTCAAGTATCCGGAGGGGATCCGGGTGGTTGGGACGTAGGATCACCGGGAACAAGTCGGTGAGACTTGGGTGGATCCGAACCCGTTACATGCTTTGTTTGCGTTTGTTAATTCTTGTTGATTGTTGTTTATTCCGCATTGTCGCTTGTTTCTTGCACAATAATTAGGAATAACTATCTTGATTATTTTAAAGTATTATTCACCCCCCCCCCCCCCCTCTAGTACATGTGCAGTAGCTTCACATGGCACTACAATTGGTATCAGAGCCAAGGTTAAAGCTACAAGTTCAAAGATATGACGAACAACGACTATAATGTCTTCAAGGATCGTCAAGGAGCTTCTTCAGTTTTGGAAGGGCTATCCTCAGTCAGGCCTCCTCACTTCAACGGTACCAACTATGTGTACTGGAAATGCCGGATGGAAACCTTCCTCCGGAGCGCTTCACTTTGGAGAGCCACGATGACGGAGTATGTCGAGCCCGCCGAACAAGACTTCGCGAAATGGACTCCCGCGGAGGTCGCCGCGGAGGTAAGCAATGCCAAGGCCATGAATGCCTTGCAATGCGCGTTGGAGCCCGAAGACTTCAACAAGATATGCACATGTAAGAGTGCATATCAAGTATGGAACCAACTCCTCATCTTGCACGAAGGAACGAGTACGGTAAAAGATTCTAAACTTGTTGTCACTAACAAAGAATTTGAGTTGTTTCACATGGAACAGGGTGAAACCATGAAGGACTACTACGCTCGCTTCGTGGACATATCCAACGAATTGGAAGCTCTCGGGAAGATGTACACCCAAAAGGAGAAAGTCGCGAAGATAATTGACGGACTTCCCTCTTGTTGGGAAAAGCGTACCTTTGCCATCGAAGAAGGTAACGATATGAACAAATACACGGTTGCACAACTAATGGGTACCTTGTTGTCTTACGAGGTACGCAAGGAGAGTAAGATAAAGATGAAGGAGAAGATGAAGGCGTACTTGAAGCAAGACGAGCCAAAGAAAAAGGCGATTGCGTACAAGGCCGCTCCATCTACCGATGATGAAGAATCGGAAGATGAGTTGGACATGGAAGCTTTGGCCGATTTGGCAAAGAAGTTCGACCGATGCTTCCGAAAAGGTAAGTTTAAGAATTTATCTAAGTTTGGTTCTACTAATGTTTCTACTCCCGTGTGTTATAAATGCAACAAGCCAGGACACATCAAGCCGGATTGTCCTCTCTACAAACACAAGGGGAAGTGGAAGGCATCCAAGCACGACAAGTCAAGAAAGCACAAGAAAGGACTTGTCGAGACATTCACCGACTCCGAGGATTCGTCAAGTGGAGAGTCGGATGATGAAAGCGTGGAGAAAGCACACATGTGCTTCATGGGAAAAGAGGAACGTGTTCAAGAGACTTCCTCCGATGAAAGCGATGAAAGCGAGGAAAGCGAGGATGAAGGCGGTGAGGTAACCATGGATGAACTTAAATTAGCCAACGAACAACTTTGGTATAAGTTTTCTAAATTGGCTAGTAGATTTATTAAGACTAAAAATGAGTTAGATAGTCTTAAAACCTCGCCTAAACCTATCATCATCAACAACGACACCGTTGTTGAAGATTTGAGAAATGAGATTGTAAGTCTCAAATCTCAACTTGAGTATGTTCATGTCGAGGATTCGGATGAACATGTGATAGCGGATTTGACGTCTCAAAACTCAACTTTGAGTATTGATAATAAAAATCTCAAATCACGTGTTTGCGTACTCACATCGCAAGTATCCACCTTGGATGCTTCGATGCTTTCTCTCACCGAGAAGTATGAGTGCACATTAGGCCGAATTCATGAATTCAATAAAGGTAAGGGTCATTTGGATAATATCCTAAATGACTTACATCCGGCCAATCACCACATTGGCTTGGGATGTAAGATGGGAGACTCATCCAAATCGGCCACGACCTTTGTTAGGCCATCTTCCGAAGCTTCTACTAGTGGGAGTAAACACTTCATTGGTAGTTCTCCTACCAATGGTGCTTCCGCTAGGTACACACCCCCATTTGGAAAGAAACCCACTTTGGGTGGACCTTCAAAGAGGGGTCATGCTTTCATGTATGCCATGCCACGTAGGAACACACATCCTACTCCACCTGTTAGCACATATGATGATTTTTATGCTCCGCATCCACGAGCACGTGCAGACCATGTGAGACACACTCAAGCACGTGTTTCTCCACATTCATATGCTCATCCTTATTCTCATATGGATAATTATCATCATGCATCATTGCATCATATGCCATATGACTATCCACGACATGCATCACGTAGAAATCAACAACGTATGCATGTTCCCAATAGGAATTGGGCTCCCAAAATATTCACCATTTGGAGCCCAAAGAATACAAGCATGAAAGAAAAACAAGAATATATGAATTCGTATTTTTCAAATGTCGTGTATAATGTTGAGTATGTTGGGAAGTCAAAGTCCAATTGGACTTGGCTTCCAAAAGTCTAATCTCTTAGGACCCAATGTCCTTGGGTACCATGGAATGATGTTTTATCTTTAGGTACTTAAGGATAAGAGAAGGAGCATCAAATCAAATTTAAGCTACATATTAAGTTTTTTCTAGGTTCAATCCACCGTGGGATACCAACCCTACCAACACATTGATTTGCAAAGAATTTTCATTCAAATGGAGTTGTTAGTGCTTAAGTGATGCACCAAAGTAGGGGGAGCTTAATGTTGTAAGTATCTTCTTACATTTAATATACATTTGGTATCCATGTAGGTTGAATGCATGCATTGTTAGAATATTTACATGGGTATCACTTTGTTTCTATGTGTATGCTAGAATTGTGTATGCCATAAGTTCAATAATGATTATATTGTTTTTGGCATAACACTTTTGCATGTTACTTTTGGTATCTTTTTGCCACCTTTGGTTCTGACATTGGATTTTTGTCTCTGATGTTGATTTCGTCGCTCGACGATTAACTTGGTTAAATAGAAATTCTTTCTATGGAAACATAGAATTGTTTTCCATGCACTATTTAACTAAGAATGTTGATATTGGAGAGCATGTTACATAACTCAATAAGTGAAATTAATTTGAGTTTTTGGAGATTTCGATTTTCGCCTATGGCTTGATGATTTCGTATTTCGATTTTCGCCTATGGCTTGATGATTTCGTTTTTTGATTTTCGCTTATGGTTTGATGATTTCGTATTTCGATTTTCGCCTATGGCTTGATGGTTTCGTTTTTAGATTTTCGACTATGGTCAAGTTGGAACCCTTTAATTTTCTTCTGTATTTTACATTTGGTATTTTACTTTGGACCGTGGTCGTATTCTTAGACTCTCTTGCTTTTATTTCTTAGCCATTGTAATCTTGTCGTTGATCTCCTCCCGCTCTTTTTGCTAATGCCAAAGGGGGAGAGAATTAATAATAATGACAATGTGCTAATTGATGCCAAAGCAATTTACCATGAATCTAAGTTGATATGTTAGATTCAGGGGGAGTTAAGATATAAAATGGATTTAGATCCTAAATTGCATTAATAGGATTCATATTTTATTTCTCCCTCGCCTGCTTGATGCATGTGGTTATTGTTTAATATGGAACTAACGTGTCATCAATGCAGGGGGAGTAAGTAAATTTCCTTTTGAATCATTATTATTGATTATTATTTATGTTGGTTTTGTTGGATCTGGATCGTAGCCTAGAGGGGGGGTGAATAGGCTAATAAAAATATTCGTGCAACCCACGAACAATCCCACGCAGTTATAGGCACAGACAGGGAAATAAAATAACAATCACAGAATACGCACAGATATACCCTGGTTCGGTCGTCCCCACGACCTACTCCAGCCCCCGAAAGCAACTACTAGATAGATATGTAATCAAGTACAGCTACAAAGAGTCAAGATCTCAAATCTACTCTCACCTAGCTCGTACGCACACCACGTGCTCTACACTATCAATCTAGTCAGATGCTCTCCCTCCGTGACGACTCCCAAGTCGTCAGGTCCCCAAAAGTAACACAAACAGGTAAAGTTTCCCCTACGAAGATCTATCACAATAGCTACACAAAATAATAAAGTATTGAGTTTAGAAAGCTCAGATTGTGTAGCGGCTATGTCTTCGTCAATAAGCACGGGCCAGAAGTC
Source organism: Scilla litardierei (assembly GCA_030789695.1). Classification (NCBI taxonomy): domain Eukaryota; kingdom Viridiplantae; phylum Streptophyta; class Magnoliopsida; order Asparagales; family Asparagaceae; genus Scilla; species Scilla litardierei. The sequence continues at coordinate 118,672,455 of CM061137.1, forward strand.
GTCTGGCAAGTAGTAGTAGTCTCTTGGCAACGGCAACTCAAGTTGCGGCTTGCCTTTGGATGATGCTCTGAACTGTGTAGCTAGGAAGTATGCAACTCCAAGGTGGTCTTATATGCAGAGCAATCCTTTGTTGGCTTTCGGAATCTGTCTTATATGCAGAGCAATCACTGTATCTTGGTCAACAAGGAGTTTGCGTCTCTGTGCACTATCAATTCCTCAGCGTGCCCCAATCATAGAAGTTAGCACGTCAATCTTGCTGGCACAATAATCTTCTTGCTGCAACAAAAAAATCAATGAAAGTTGAGAGAGAAAAAATTGCAACAAAATAAAGGAAACTCTTGATTTTCAGCTCTCTGATATCAAGGACACGAGATCAGTAGAATCCCTTAAAGAGATGAATGAAGAGAAGCACAAATAAATTCGGCTTCTTCCTAAAAAGAACAGACGACTCCACATCAACAAATTTCGTCTTCTCTCTTCTTCTTCTTTGCCCACGTCCTATTGAATTCCAAACAAAAAAAATTAAGGCATGTGCTCTTTTCAATCCAAGCAAGTGGGATTGTGATTTTTGGCTGCCCCTGCAAAAAAAAACAATACAACCTAAAAGCTTGTAAGCATATGCCTCTTGGAGTTTAAAAAAAACAATGGGATTTTTCAGGGTACAAAAAAAAATCGGAAACGCAAGAGGATCTTGGAGATTCAAGGAGATTTTTTTTCGGCTGCCCTCATCAAAAATTTCGGCCTACTTTCACTTTGATTCCTTTTTGATTTTGGCTTGCTGTTCTCTCTCTTATTTGATTGGGTGCCTTCGATTCTCTTTGCAGCCGGCCTGTGCTTTGAGATTCCCCAGGCCAAAAAATAATGAAGACCCTCCCTTTTCCTTTTGAGGTTGCGGCTGCTCCTTGATCTATTTTTTTTTGTGCGCACGGTCTCCTTTTTTTTTTAATGCGGCTGGCTCGGAGATGAAGACTAGGTCACGGCCTGATTGTTTCTCTTCAAAAATATTTCTCAGCCATGTGTATTGAAACCTAGGCTATAGGGCTTCTTTATATAGCTAATGCATAACCACCTTTTCCACTTAATTGCCATGTTGCCATCTTGATTTTCACTTGAAAAATAGTCCAGCATCACAAATCATTTGGGCCACACGTTTTTGGCACCACTTTGAATTTTGCTTGGCCTTTTCCACTTAATTGCCATGTTGCCATCTTGATTTTCACTTGAAAAATAGTCCAGCATCACAAATCATTTGGGCCACACGTTTTTGGCACCACTTTGAATTTTGCTTGGCCAAAAGAACAAGTGCTTTAATGTTGCATTTGGCCCCCATGTTTTTGGCTTCAATTTAGAATATTGTCATGCTCATTCTGTTGCGCATAAATTACAATCTTGCCATTGACCAAATTCACAAGTTTTCCATTCCTGAAAAACTTAGCACACACATTAGAACATTCACACATGTTTGTTATCATCAAACAGGAAGTCCTAGATCGTTACATCCAACAGGTTTGTCATCACCAAAAAGGGGGAGAATGTTGAGTATTGATTCCCCGGATTTGGTTTTGGATGATGAGCAAACATAAATAACGTGTACTAACTGTTTTGTGAGCGCAGTTATGGAGATCGTCGCCAAAATACTACGTACAACTAAAGCGACGTCTCAAGACTTCTCAATACGTATGATCGCGTGCCTGAAGCTTCGTTGAAGCTCAAGGAGCAATATTGAAGTCAAGAAAAATGAAGATTGAAGTTTTGAAGACGGTTCGTCATGTATTATTTATTGTCTTCTAGCTTCATTAATTAGAATGTTAAGTCTTGAGTAGGACTTACATTATTATCTTCATTCCGCTCATATCTTAGAGCTAGGACTATCATAGAAGCCATTAGAATCTTTCCCGAAGCCTATCGCTTCTTCCCTCGGCTTCTAGTGCATCTTAGTTGGTTCAAGTAGAGTCACCAACCGACTAGATGACGATCTAGTCGGTCGGCAACTCTTCATGAACTGAATAGATGTCCTAACTCATTTCAGCTCAACCATATCGATCAATTAGTCGGTCAAAGAAGGTTCACCGACCGACTAGATGACGACCTAGTCGGTTAGGAATCCTACTCAGACCGACTAGTTGAGCTTACCTCTGAACATCCTGAGTTACTGTTTCGAGTTAGTCGGTCAAAGAACGTTTGTCGACCAACTAGTTGAGAACTAGTCGGTCAGCATTTGTTCTTAAACCGACTAAATCAACTTGAAGTCAGCCTTCTATATTTCGACTGTTAGTCGGTCAAAGATCATTCACCGGCCGACTAGTTGTGAAACTAGTCGGTCGGCAAGTCTTCTTAGACCGACTAGTTGTCATCTCCTGTTCTTCGACATTTTGGCTGTTCAACCGTTAGTCGGTCTACGTTGTATCACCGACCGACTAGTTGATGAACTAGTCGGTCAGTGATCCTTCTTTGACCGACTAGTCTGGTTCAGAATAGAGCCGTTGGGAACTTTTCCAACACGATTTTCCTTGCCTCTATAAATACAAACCTGATTCGTTTGAGGCAATGTTAGAGGTCCTATTTCCAAGCATTTTCAGACCTAAGAGAAGAGCTCTCCCAAGCTAATTCTAAGCTTTCTCTTCTCACCAAGAATCTCTCCCTTCACTCTTTGAGCAAATTCCTCAAGAGAGATTCTCTCCATCGTGAGCCTTTCAAGCCAAGAGCTTGATTCTAGGTCATCAACTCCACCCTAGGCTTCCATTGCTGGTCATCTTCTTGAAGCTAGGGTTTAGTGACATCTTCTTCCCCAAAATCCATCTTTACCCTAATTTGGTAAGTTATACTCAAGACATAGGATTTTGTGGTAAGTGTTTCATATTTCATTTCAATTGTTCTTTGAATTGTGTCTCTCGGTTGTGAGAGAGGGTGTGATCCCGGTTTGTGGGAGTCACATGTCATTTGTATGATTTGGTCTTGTGAAGGTTTTTCACAAGAATTTCATAGTGCTAAATCTTGAGTTAGGGTCTCTAACTCAAGTATCCGGAGGGGATCCGGGTGGTTGAGACGTAGGATCACCGGGAACAAGTCGGTGAGACTTGGGCGGATCCGAACCCGTTACATGCTTTGTTTGCGTTTGTTAATTCTTGTTGATTGTTGTTTATTCCGCATTGTCGTTTGTTTCTTGCACAATAATTAGGAATAACTATCTTGATTATTTTAAAGTACTATTCACCCCCCTCTAGTACATGTGCAGTAGCTTCACAGGGCACTACAGTTAATCCTTCAGCAGGCGACTGCTGCAGGGGATGGAATAAAACAGAGAGCTGCACTCTTTCTCTAGTTAAGCACACAGGCGACTGATGTCAATAATACAGTCGACTGTCTATTAGTCAGGCGACTGTAAAACCTTAATCAGTCGTCTGCTGTATAAGATGGAGATACGACAGAGAGATGCAGATATTGCACTAACGCTACTCAGGCGACTGATGACCAATCTACAGGCGACTGTAAATATACAGGCAACTGTAAACTGACCAGTAGTCGACTGTGCGTAAAGCTCAGGTTTGAGTCAATTGAAATGTTGACTTGAGCTGTGCATATCAGGCGACTGTAGAAGGATCTACAGGCGACTGGAAATCACCCAGTCGGCTGTGTTTCCTTCAGTAGGCGACTGATTGAAAGCCAGAGACTCCAAATGAGTCTTTGGATAAAGTGAACCTATTGGGTTGGATTCTATGATAATCTTAAGGCTCACTAAGATGGTTAAATGCATATGCATGAATGAGTAAACCATCTAACAAGGCATTACATTAATCCTAGACTCAAAAGAGAGAGAAAGCAATAAAGTAAATTACATGGATTACAATGCTTTCCTTAGAATCTAAGTCTTCAATCTTGATGCCTTGATTGCTCACCATCATCTCCAAGCTTTGGCACTCCTTGAGTCCAAGCTTTGGCTCTTCTCCACTTGACTCCACTTGATTTCCATCATTGCACCAAGTGATTAGTCTCCAAGAAAGATATTCTTGAAATAAAACTGAGAGACTAAAACATGAGAGTCATTAGCAACAACATAATATTGTGATCATCATCAAAATAAGATTGGTATGAAACACCAATACTCAACAGGAAATACACTCTCTCATCCAAACTGGGCACATTAACTCTAAAGGGATCACAGAAACAACCTCGCCAAACCTCGCAGTCAGATCGAGGGAAAACCTAGGGGCCATGTCTAAGATGACTCCAGGGACCTTCGACTTCCGATCCCTTCGACGAATGGGAAGATTAGGCTCAACCCATATTCCTTTCTCCTTCCTAGGAACTTCCATGCATCGTGGGGGCCGAAGGTGCTCCGCAAGTTCATCAGGGGTCGGCACCTTGAACACGATCGGAGCAAACATCCTGACGAATCTACAAGAGAATCAGGATTGAAGAGAGGAGATACATTGAGAAGGAACATGCGATCTCCGAGAGAAGGACGCTGGAAGCAAGCAGGTGAAACAAGGAAGAGGATGAAGTGGAAAAATCTCAACCTTTTCTTCTATTTTTCTCTTATATGTGAAGAAACCCAACCGGCTGAAATCCGATGTGCGCCACGTGTCCAAAGCCAGCCACCAGAAACGTCGGAGATCTCTCCAAAGGTGAAATGGGTTTTGGCGACATATATCAAATCAAATGTTTCGAAAACCGTGCACATTTAAGGAGGTTACTCATCATTCGGTCCCAGTCAGTGCGACTCCTGAGGCGCAAATGATGGGGCCATTGTTAGCGCACGGGTACGAACCCAATTTGGGTATCAGCATACCGGGCCCGTTTAGCATCCACGACCCAATACCCCATGCGCTCTAAGCGGGTTACATCTGAGTCGGACGAACGGGTCATTAGACCGTTGGGCTAGCACCGACATTCAAAGGAGAGTTAATGGGGACATGTAAATGGGCAGCTGTTAACTGAAATCTTGGAGAAGGTCGTGTCCCAATCAATGAGGAACGGTTACACATCATCAAGAAGGAGCTACCTACAAATAGACCGACAAAGGAAGGTAAAGGGGTTCCATCTTCAAGGTACGAGGTATAAGACATAAAACTCTATTTTCTCACTCTTTCCATTCTTATATTCGAGCTTACGTCGTCAGTCTAGAGACGAACCTCCGTGGGTCGATCTCAGTTACGTCAAGCTTCCTCTCTTCCTTAAGTTCCACACTAACTTAAGTATCGGATGTGATTTGGGTCGGAACCCAGATCTGACCCCCTAACGACTCCCTGTGGTGCAGGTCGACGATCGCTATCCAACATCGAAGGTCGACGTTGTGCCCTTCAACCTCGAACGATCGACGCAACGGTCGCTCGTAGGTCGATCGAAGGTCGAATTACCCCCAACTACTATCATCCGACGCTGTTTCCTCCAACCAAGGGTCCCACTCCAGACGCTGACAAGGCTCCAACTCAGCGCTTCGAGTTTCTGTCAGCTTGACAACAGTTTTGGTCAATTTTGACCTTAACACTAGCTAATAAAAAACCTAAACCCTAGCTTGATTGAATAATAATTCGAATTACCAAATAATAAATTTATCGACGAAATAGTCACGAAGGAAAGATTTTCGGAAGATGATGGTTGCGGGTTATGGTTGTTGTCGACGCCGGGTGGAAATTTTTTGCTAAGGACAATATTTTTTTCGCTGCGGTGCTGACTGCGGTGCTGCTTCGCGTTTGATAATGAGCGAAGCAGCTGCGATCAGCTTGGGTATAAGGGCTTCAATTGGTCGGGGTTGCAACCCGGCCATTTTGGCGGCCCCCTGCAACTAATGGTTTGGACGGGGTTGGCAACTTCACCCTGTCAGTGCCCATTCATCCATCCTGGTCGCTGACATGGTCGAAGTTGATCTGAATAATTTTTAAATTTTTTTTGGCCATTTTAAAAAATTTGTCTTTTTCTTGAGGGAGCAAGGTTGAGAAGGGTTTCTTGGAATTTCCCCTTAAATTGAATTCAGGCTTCCCTGCTTGGGCATCAGATAAATGTCTGATGCACACTGTTGGGCTTATGGGTGGCAATCGGGTCGGGTTTGACCCGACCCGACTATGGGTAAACCCGAGCCCGACCCGGATAAAATCCGGGTCAATGTTCGGGAACCCGTACCCGACCCGGGTGCAACCTGGGTAACCCGTACCCGACCCGGTTTGTCTTACGGGTCGGGTACGAGGGTGAAAAGAGTGATTATTTTGCAAAAACCACTATCACAGGTCGGGTTCGGTGTGAAAAAAGTGAAATACGGGTCGAATTCGGGTCAACCGGGTCCAGTGGTCAAACCCGTACCCGACCCGGATTTTTATCCGGGTTGGCCGGATTGATCCGAATTCGACCCGATTCGGATTGGCCTCTAACCATACTCGACCCAGGAGGCCGGTTGGTCTATTTTGCCACCCCGGGCTTGAAATGCGCACTCAATAGCGCAAGGGTCGTTGATTCCTGTCATTATGCCCATCTGAGCCCAAATTATCCTTAAACCCAGGACATAAACTTTTCTCTTTTAATTTTGGATCCGGCCCGTTAACACATGAGCGAGAAAACCCTAATCCCCAAGATGCGGGCGGTATAAATGCTCTTATCGCCGCTTTCTTCCGTCGTTCTTCATTTTTAGGGTTGGGATTTCCATTCGAGAGAGAGGGGAGAAATGGTGGCCCTCAAGCTTCAGAAGCGGCTGGCCGCGAGCGTACTCAAGTGCGGCAAGGGCAAGGTCTGGCTCGACCCCAATGAGGTCAACGAGATCTCCATGGCGAATTCTCGTAAGCTTCGATTTTAGTTCTCTCATTTTTATCTCTTATTCCACGATATGAATTGTTTAGGTTCGAATCAGATCTTTCTGTAGTTTCATTGCTAAAAGTTAAGAGCTTTGGTTGGCGACATTTGATCTTGGATGTTGGATGCCCGTGTAATTTAGATCCACAAAACTTTCCCCTCAATGTCCGTCCTGATATTTTCATTGATAACCACATATGCATAGATTTTGAACTACTTTCTTGTATGCATACCTTTTTTCATAATTGACTAGTTTATTGACGTAGACCGATACAAAATAACAGACGCTTAAATGTAATCGTTGAAGTGTTGGAGGAATTTTTATTGGCTTGTGTGTTTATCCCGCTAGAAAATTTAGTGGCGTCAAATCGTAGAGGATTATATTGCTTCATTTAGTAGCTATTATGCGCAACTAGTTTTCATATTGTTATATTGGCTGAAAAATTGACATCTAATGGTAGAGCTTTTACTGAAATTTTTTGTCTGCAGTCTCATTTATGTGCTGTTCTTGGCTACATGATGTTTACATAAACAAACAACTTCCAATTACTTTACTGGTCCTTAAGTTTAGCTCATTTAAGTTCATGCAACTTTAATCACATCATCTTTTAATCTGAAAAGTATCCTACTAATATTTGTTGATGTTGACTACCACCTAAATACAGAGCGTTTTGTAATGTTAGAAGTTATGGTTGGATTCAGTGAGTTTGACCTGCGTCATTCTTGAGTCCTGTCTATCTATTTTCACACATGATTTTCTTTTTCTGGTGGTTGTGGTTATGTTTCTTAATTTGGTAAGAAGATTCGAGGAACCGAAGATAAAAATTAGTGTGCCCCCCAATGTACATTTTTAAGTGGCATTCCACTGTTTTACAATGCAGGCCAGAATATTAGGAAGCTTGTGAAGGATGGATTTATCATTAGGAAGCCCCAAAAGATTCACTCACGATCTCGTGCAAGGCGAGCAATGGAGGCAAAGAGGAAAGGGCGACACTCTGGTTATGGTATGTGGTACTTTACGTGATGAGATTCTAACGACTTCAATTATTTGGCTGCATGCTAATGTTGTGGAATGGGGTAGGTAAGCGCAAGGGTACCAGGGAAGCTAGGCTTCCAACTAAGATTCTTTGGATGAGGAGAATGCGAGTTCTCCGACGTTTGTTGAGGAAGTACCGAGAATCCAAGAAGATTGACAAGCACATGTACCATGATATGTACATGAAAGTGAAGGGTAATGTGTTTAAGAACAAGAGGGTGCTGATGGAGAGCATTCACAAATCCAAAGCTGAGAAGGCAAGAGAGAAGACTTTATCCGATCAGTTTGAAGCCAAACGTGCTAAGAGCAAGGCTAGCAGAGAGAGAAAGTTCGCCAGAAGAGAGGAACGCTTGGCCCAGGTGAGCTGAACTTCAGTTTATATTTTACTTGAACATGTAACATACACTATCATGTTGGTTCCTTTTTATACTGGAAACTATATGTCACTTGTCTTTCAACTGATCTGTTATTTGGAAATGGTGATTGTGATGTTTGATTTACCAACAATAGAGATCTGGAAACTCCAAAGGTCTAATTGAAAGGTGGTCAAAATACATGTAGTGTACCGAGCCTATTAATATTTTTGATGATACTAAACTATAAATCTACAATTTATCTTCCACTTGTATACAGATTAATCCCCAGTATAGATACATGTATATAGAATCCCATTGTCTCATTTATATTTATGCCTCCTCCATATATATATATATATATATATATATATATATATATATATATATATATATATATAGAGGGATTAATGGCTATCATACGCCATATGAGAGGGTGTCTCATATGCCCTCTCACATAAAGGGGGTCAAGTACAACAAGTACAAGCCTATGTGGGCTTGTACATGCCCTTTTTATGTGAGAGGGCATATGAGACACCCTCTCATATGTCGTATGATTCAATCTAAGGAGGCGCCCCCATTTTCCCCCATCTCACACAATTTTTTTTGAATTTCTTTTCATGGGTTTGTTGTTCACCTCATGGATGATCAACATACTAAATTTCAAGGTATTCCAATACTTTTGTTCATCTACCACTTGCAACTTCATGGGTTTTCAGCATGTTTTCAGACCATTGAAGTTGCAAGGGATAGATGTGTGCTTAAAAAATATTGGAATATCTTGAAATTTGGTATGTTGATCATCCATGATGTGAACAACATTCCCATTAAAAAAATTCTTAAAACATTGTGGGAAATGGTGGAAATGGGGGTGCCTCCTTAGATTGCATCTAAGGAGGCACCCTAGATCCACTTTACCCATATATATATAATACATTTGACAACCTTTTTTGAATTCTAGGGCTGACTAGGACAAGCTGATGTCATGCTGATGAATAAAGAGGTTGATAGAAGAATGACTAGGATTTAATCTTGATAAACGAAGGGCTAAGATGAGTGTTGGTTTCCAAACCTCCCACAATCACTATAGTTGCACAGAATTCCACCACTTTCCCCTTTTTGCTAAAACCCTCACATTTCACTTTTTATTCCACACCCCCACGCTTATGCACTTTCCCCTTCATTTTCATGTGTTTCTATTTTGGCCCGGGTTAAATTTTTTTCCCGCGCCTAAGCTAGATTTTTGTTTATTTAGATTTTGGAGAGGGACATAATTTTTGGTGAGAACAAAGATTTTGAGTGGATATCTTAAATGAACCGTGCCCGAGTGTACGGGTTATGACTTATATATATATATATATATATATATATATATATATATATATATATATATATATATATATATATATATATATATATATATATATATATATATATATATATATATATATATATATATATATATATAAGACATCTCCTCATATGATATGAGAGGCATCTCCTCATATATAAGACACAAAAAGTTGAGTGGTACAAGACTATGTACCCACATGGGCTTGTGCTTTTATAAGACCCCATTTTTTGTGTCTTTGTTACAAATTTTTGTTGTAACAAAAAGTTGGGTGGTACTTGCCTCACATGATACCCATTATTCTATATGTATATGTATATTGATTGAGACATGTAGGGAAAGAAATTGGATGATATTATCCATAATCTAACAAGTACAAGCCCACATACTTGTACTTGTTGTTTACCACCCTATTTTTTGTGTCTTTGTATATTCTAACTGGTTTGTTTCAAATTAACATGTGCTTTGGTGCTTTTATTATCTAAACGCCATCTGCTTGGTTTGCAGTCACTGTATGAGATGCTTTGACTAACATCATATTCATATCATTGATGTCTGCAATTTTTTTGCACTGATACTTTTACCATGACATGGTGTCGTGGCAGACATGTATCATGTCCATTTTTTTGCATCGGCCAAGTTTTGGTGTTTCATCCTATGTTGGCTTGTCCGTGCAACATTTGATCTCTGAACACTGCTGAATTTCTTTCCCCCAAATTTCAAAACAAAAACGGAAGGGAAAAAACAACTACGATATCTGCACACAAAAAAGAAGGGGGTTAAAAAAAATGAAGTAGTTGATTTTCCAAACGCCACAGTTTGGTTTCCTTGTATAAAGTCTAGAGGCTTGTCAGTTTGATTATCCTTTCCATAGAATTGTCCCCATGTCAGTTTATTAGGTTATCGTTCTTGTGGGTAATTAATGTATAATCTTTTGATTTTTTTGGCGGCGTTGAATTATTTGTCGAATTCAATTCTTCTATTGCATTGGCTCTAGTGAATTATTAGAGCCACTTGCAAGTATGACAGGTGATGTATAGGACCATTAGATGTCTGTATTTCCTGATTCTTACTATTTCTTGTATCCTTTCCCTAAATTCAGTGTGCTTCACGGCAATAAGTGATTTTTGTAAATTTTTTGGTTAGAAAATCAGTAATGCGTGCCAGGAGTCATTTAGGAGGAATGATTTTTTTGGATTGTAATTTTCTTTATTTTGATCTTTTAGATGATCTCGCTTTTGCTAGTCCTGCCAGCAGTTACTTGCAAATTAGATGTTAGATTCCAACTTATTGTGGTGACATGGTTTGGCAGGGAATGCAACTGATCTGTAGTAGAGATGATTAGTTGAGGAATGTAACAGTTTTGTAATAGAGATGATTGAATTTTATCTCTTCCCAAGAGACATGACATGCTTTTGTTTGGCTGCATAGTGGTATTGGCTCGAATACTTGCATAGTTTGGCTGTATAGTGCTATTTGTGCCGAATGATTTTTTGCGTTGTAATTTTCTTTAAATTATCTTTTGATCTTTTAGACTATCTCTTATTTGTTAGTCCTGCCAGCAGTTACTTGCAAGTTAGATGGTAAATTCCAATGTATCCTGGTGACATGGTTTGGCAGGGAATGCAACTGTTCTGTAGTTAGATGATTAAGTTTGAGAATGTAACTGTTCTTTATTAGAGATGATTGAGTAGGGGTGAGCAGGAAATACCGAAAACCGTACTGAAAACAGATCCGACCGAAAAACCGAACCAAACCACAAACGAAACCGCGAACCCATTGGAAACGGTCGGGTCGGGTCGGGTTTGAAGAGTAACTATAGTTTGGTTTTGGTTCGTTTTTCGGTTTCAGCCAACCAAACCGAATCGAACTGAAATATGCAAGGATTCGGAGTATTAGTCGACTAATGCTAACAGAAAGTGAAAATCAAAATTTTCATTGATTAGTGCACATCCAGTGAAAATTTTCGTTAATTAGTCGAAATTTTTTGTTAATTAGTCGAAATTTTTCGTTAATTAGTCGACTGTTGCTTAAGCATTAGTCGACTAATCTTTGCCAATTTTGGAAGACCGAAACCGAACCGAACTGTTCGTGTTGGCTCGGGTTCGGTCCGGCACAATAAATTGGCCGGTTTGGTTGTTTTTTCCTGTGCCCGGTTCGGTTTCGGTTTTGACAAATTTGTCAAAAACCGAACCGAACTGACCGATGCTCACCCCCATGATTTCTTCCCAATAGATGAGACATGCTTTTGTTTGGCTGCATATTGGTGTTGACCCAAATGCTTGCCTTGTTTGGGTGCATAGGGGTATTGACGCAAAGGCTTGCCACGCATCTGCGGCTCAACATTCCTTTTTTTGTTTAAGTTTGAATTACAATGTCTCATTTTTCAGATTGCTGTTTAGTTTAGTTTGTTTTTTATTTTGCATATCTGCTCCTTTGCTACCTTCTTTATTTCCTTCCTACTACTTCGAGTAAGTGAAATGTTTTCTTAGATTGTTGATATAATCCATTGCCGTGCTCTCTATCTTATATTCATTATGTTTATGCAACCAGGGGCCTGTTGAGAAAGCACCTGCACCTGCACCAGCACAAGCTGCCCAAACCGCTGAGTAAGAATTTCAGGCACTCTTTATTTTATGTTGCAAATATAAATGTCTCTTAATATTAAGCAAAATATATTTTTTGTTTTTCGTTTTTTGTAGGGCACCCGTTAAGAAATCTAAGAAGTGAGGAGTTCAATCTAGTGCCAGTTGCGTAATAGGTTTTTGGAGTCATTGTGTTGCTTTTTGTCCTCAGACATCTTATCAGAACATTGTTTGTTGTTTCAGATAATCGTATTACCTTCAAAAGGACTTATTTGTAGTTTTTTATTCTTGTGTTTGGTTCATCTCTTTTGCCTACTCTATTCATGCGACTATCATGGAATATAGCTAGCTATATTTTATGAACCAATCATGAGAAACTAACTGTGTTGCCCATCGAGGATGATTCTTGCTATGATATGGATTGAATGACAGGATTGCACATGGTCAATCTTAAAGTCTTAATATTTCAATTTAAATTTTGAGGTTGTGGATTTTTTGGAATCGAATTATTATATATTATGGATTTGTACTTGCGACTAATTTAATTCGTAGGCACAATGTGCACATTGGCTGTTAAAAACTCGAATGTTGTCATCAGCTATATTTTGTATTGATTGCTTGTGCCTTCCAGCGTCTGTTCTCAGAGTTGCCTGAAATTATTCTGCTGCGATTGTCTCAATATGCTAACTGCAAGTTTGTTTGTGCTTATATATTTATTGATGTAAATGTGGTGTTATAAGCAGTGGTGAACCACTCTAGGGGGTAAGCAGCCGGGTAAGTTGTTGGGTTTAATCTTTTTGTGTGTGTAAATTAAGATTTTAAGTTTAAAATTCTAGGCCCAAATCAAAACCAGTGTAATAAATTCCCAAATTGAGATGTGGTTTCATTCTTCGTTCTATTTGTCCCTTTGGCGATCGACCCTGATAGTTGAAAGCCTTGATCTGCTTGTGTAAGCTAAGAGCACTCCCATGGATGGCTGAATGGGAGGCATAATCTTAGGTGGAGGGGATCTTAGGTGGATGGGATTTTTGCGGAAAAAAGAAGAAGAGAGGGTTGAACAGGAGCTTAAGAATTTAAGCATTTAAGCTTTCGTTTAGCCCTCCATTCAACTAGCAGCTCAGCTGGCGCGTTATTTTTTTTCAAAATCTGTTAGGATTAGAGATTTGGTGGTTACACACCAGACGCCTGATTCTGGTGCACCAATACATCAGACGCTTGTTGTGTATCGTCCAATTGTCTGATCTACTTCGAAAAAAAATTTACGGATGAATTACTAGACGTCTGATGTGGTCTGATGTGGTGACACCAGACGTCTGGTAATTTAGTCGTTTGAGGCTGATGTTGCAACCATTCAACACGTGTTTAAGACCTCCATTGGAAGAGCACAGGGACCCGAAGCTGACGTGGCACAGCTTCGGCCCCGATTGGGCTATGTGGTTCAAACCTCCATTGAGAGTGCTCTAAGTAGGCACCGCACCATTGTGATTTGTGGGACTATTATTTCGACTGACTAGTGTGCAACATGCAACTTGATGACTAATTTATGCTGATGACATCACTGCTGTAGAACAGTTGCAGTAAACGGATCAGGTCGAGGCAAGGTAACCACGTCAGTACGGTGCCCACATCTTCCAAACACAAGGATGTCCCGAAGGAGACTTGTCGAAGTGCCCATGCGAAGCTGCAGAAAACTCAACGCATCAACATGCGTTGGGGTATGACTTGACCTGGTACGATGGAGATTCCCGAAAGATGGAGAAACACATGAACATGGGCCCCCATCAATGGAGGCCCCTTGTGGCAACGAGGGCCCACCTTGACGTTGACGTTTTGCCCCCAAGCATTGGGACCTCCGACTCCTCGAGCACCACGTCTCCATGCGAGCGTGTGGCAAGATGCCCAGCCTTCCCATGCAGGCACGAGACGGGTTGCCTTTGGTGCACACAGGGGTGTGAGTTAGGGTGCCCTGCATCCTTGTGTGCGGGAGAGGCAGGGTGCCGCCTTCCCGCACCGGCACTAGGAGGCGTGTCCCATGTGTCACGTGCAGATAGTTTGGTTATTTGACTTTTCCAACCCCGTGCGACACTTAACTCAGTCTCACTCTATTAGAATGGCTAAGTCAGCATTCTCTCGGATTTTCACACTCATACGATACTCACGAACGCAAGAGAACTTTGAAGTGAAAAACTATTGCATTTGCTTCTATTGGTAGATTTCTTGTTGGATACAAATCACCTCCCATTGCCCCCTTTTATAGGTGAGGCACCCTTACAATGAATGGTGGATCTTAGGCTTCTAGTGACTTACTTGATCCAATGGTTTAGGATGAGTCTTTACAACCTTTTCTAGTATCACACATAAAGTTTAATCATTAAAGAATACTCATGAATGTCCAAGAAAATTGTAGATACATTATTTACCAGAGCACACTTAGGAATTCTCTAGAGAATGCCAACTCACGTGCTAAGTGCTAACTAGGCGATGACATGATGACCATGACATTCTCCATACCTATCTCAGTGATGCACTCATCGCTTGGCTTCGAACTACCATATAGCTTTCACATGTTCCTAGCTGCTCTTGCTTTATGGTAATCATTTTCATTTAACGAAGTACTCTATCCGTGGATGGTTGTTGGCCTAATGTACCACCATGTCTGCTATGATCTCCTCGTCATCTTTGTTGATTCCATCTATATTTCTGTTGGGGCACGAGAAGACTTTCCTCGGCTTGAGTCATCCGAATCTCCATGGTATGACTTTAATATATTGATATGGAAGACTGGATGATACTTGATCGTTGGAGGAAGTTGTTGGATCCTGTGGATGGCAAACAACACTAGGGGGGGTTGAATAGTGTTGTATAGAGATAAATTTTTTTCAATCTTTTACAAATCAACACAAAACGATTCCTTCTAATGTTGCCTAAGAAACCAATTAGGGTGATCTACGCTTGGTTCTTAATCAACTCAATGCATCTTCAAATCAAATCAGAGATGAAATACTTCTGGTAGTCGACTCCCTATGAACAGTAGTCGACTCCTAGAGGGAATTTAAGCATAGTTCAGATAGTTAAGCACTTAATGGAGATATATGAAAATTTGCATAGAAATGTAAATACAAAGCTGATCTTTGGCAATATATTATAGAAGAGTTACAATGATATTAAAAAAGAGTAATTGCAAGTTAAATAAGAAATGCTCGCAAAGATAAACAAACACAGAAATAGCAATCACAGACACAAGGATTTTTATTCTGGTTCCCCACAACTTTTGGGTACGTCCAGTCCCCGACCAATCCGGTACGAGATTTCCACTATTGCCTTGGCAAATACAAGCACCTAATTTCATTTGTTAGGATTTTCAACAACCTAGTCTTGACCAGGATTTCCAACCGTAACGCCTAGACTTGTCTAGGGTTCCAACAACAACACCCTTACACCAAAGGGGTAATCTCAGAATAAAATCAATATCCAATTCACCACAATCAATTGGTGGAGATCGGATTTACACCCAGATTCTATAGCCAAATAGTAATAGACAAAATTACGTGTAGTGGCTTGATAGAATAAGATTCTAGATCACACAAAGATACGAATGAAGTTTTTGTGATCTAGATCTAATGTTTTTCAAAAAATCTTTTAAATAAAATTTCAAGAACAAATAATACGGATTTTGAAAAACAGTTAGCCAAATAAAAAGAGATTATGATCTTCAGAAAATAATAACAAAATTGCAAGATCAATAATAAAAATCGATTTGGCTAAAAGAGAATGAGAGCTGAGAATTTCGAGAGTTGCGCAATAGGATTTTTGAATTCAATAGTTGTTGTGTTTTTTCTCAATGAAAATGATCCTCTATTTATAGGAGAATTCTGAGAATTCAAAATTCAAATTTCGTTGACTTTTGTCCCGAAAATCATGGGAGAAAATCACTCAAACATATTTCAAAAATCATGTCAAAACGTCAAGCTTTGACAGCTAGTAGTCGACTCCCTAGGAGTGGTAGTCGACTCCCAGTGTGTTTCAGGAAATCTTCATTCTTAGCTGGTAGTCGACTCCATACTGTTGGTAGTCGACTCCCAGAGGAGTTTTTCCCGCGACACAGCTAGTCAACCAAGTAGCTGACTCCAGGGTGTATTGGAGTTTCACTACTGATTTATAAAACGACTAGAAAAAGCTCTCAATATCTTTTCGAAAATGATTTTAAAAGATATTTAAAACGTTTTTGAAATTATTTGTGTGTGAGATTGTCTATACGATTTGGCTTTAACAATACCCAAGAAAGACACAACACACTCACTATGGACTAGGACACGTCTTCGGAAGCTTGATCAAGTGATGGAGTGGATGTGAGCTTTACTTGAGTTTCTTGTTCTTTTTGAGCTTTGAGCTTCATCATTGATTTTAGCAACGTTCGTCCTTGTCTTTGAGCGTAGATTGTGTTTCTTGGAGTATACATAAAGCTTTTCATTAGTCGCACAACCTGCACACTTGATTGTAGTGTAGTTAGTACACTAAGCTTCATTTGGTGTGCTCATCATCAAAATCACTTGGGATGGAATTCAATTTTCATCACTCTCCCCCTTTTTGATGATGACACCCAAATGAAAAATGAAGTAAGTTAAAATATGAAAGTACATGAAAGTATACTTACTCCCCCTGCTTTGATGCGGTTCTCCCCCTGCATCGAAGCCGTTAACAAAACAATGCATTCATATGATATATTCATTTTTACATTTCATATTTTCTCCCCTTGTCATCAACAAAAAAAGAAAATGACAAAGTATCATAAAGAGATGATTTTTGGAGGGGAATTCAATTTTCTATTCCTGCAAGAGAGATGTTAGCATAAGAGCAACCAATATATTGCATAATAGATAAGTTCATAGTAGCAAGCATCACACGATATTTAAAGTTATTACAGACCGTAGGTTTGAAATCATTGTTTTAAAAACCATTATTTTGAAAACCATTGTTAAAAAAAAACTCAAGGATGACCGCTGTTCTTCTTCAACTCCTTGATCTCATTAAGGATCGTGACAAGCGTGTCCTCCGTCATTTTGTTGCTTTTCACAACGAGCTCTTTGAGGTCGTCCACCTTTTTGTTAAGGTCTTCAAAGCCTCTCTCTTGTGATATCTTCAACTTCCCAATTTTCTTCAGAAGCATCTTTTGAAGTTTAAAGATATATGCCGGTGGCTCCTCCTCTTCTTCTTTGATTCCTCTTTCTTCTTCTCCTTTTTCTTCCTCATCAGTATCTGAAACAACAATTTTCTTACCTCTCCTGGAGGATGACGATCCTCCTTCAGCAGCAAGTTTCTCTTCGGGAATGTTTTCATCAAGATCATGATGTAGATTCATTCTTCCAAGAGCCTGAACATCAAATATGCGTGCCGGGTCTAGAATTGTGGTTTCATGATCCAAAGGCACATTATAGCTAATAAATAAGATTGTGAGGTAATGTCCATGAGCTAAAGTGGATGAGGGTCTATCTGAAGAGGCTGAAGCAAGAATAGAATCCATAATGACTTTGGCCCAATTGACACGGATGTTACCTAACATAGCATAAATACACTTGGCCTCCTTCTCAGATAGGATAGAATGACTTCTAGATTTTTGAGTAATGTTGTAGGATAATATATTTGCCAGAATTCTTGCCGGATAGCGAAGATCGCTACATGGAAGTTTAGTTTGAAAGTGCCGTCCTAGTAAATACATTCTCTCTAAAATACTTCCTTCAGTCATTTCTATTTTATCAAGTAACATGCCAGTATATGGAATGCCTAGGGCTTCTCCAAGAGATTTAACGGTAATGTCAAGTTTACCAAGTGTTGGATCTTGTGGATATCAGATTTTGTATCAAGAACTTTGGTGATGAATCGGCTTTTGACAAGATCGTAATCCATATTAGCATAAAATAGGTGCACGAGCCTGGGATAGCAGAGATAAGTGTTTTCAGAGGAGAATAGGTTGGCCAAATTCTGAAATTCTAGTATGCTATCAATCCCATAATTTACTACATCATCAAGTTTGACAAATCTTTCATGGAGGACGAGTTTCTTAGAGATTTTGACGAAGTGTTCATATGTGGTGCTCCTAAACAGATAGGGTAGGATAGTTTCTTTCTCAGAAGCAGATTCAATGGAAACTTTTCTTTTCTTGGAAAATATTCCCTTGAGAGGCATCTAGTTAGAGTAAAAACAAGAATTTTACAAAACTAGACAAGCAAGGAAATCAGTAAGTAAAGATGATGAGAAAAGTTTTTACCTTGAGTAAACTTGAGAAAGAGATGAATTTGGAAGAGCTCCAAGCAACTCAAGCACCAAGAGAAATTTTCAAGAGAGGAGGGGAATGGGGTAGTCGGCTACCCTAGGGTTTCTCTTGGGGGGTTTTAACTTAGGATGAAAGATGGTGAAGAATAAGGGCCTTAGGATCAAGGAATTGATGGTTAGGATAGAGTTTTAGCTTATTGGGTATACGTTGCCTTTGAGGATATGAACCCATAAACTCCATAGAACCCAATAGGAGTTAGTCAAAAACCAAACCCAGAAATCCGCACACACGCTGGTAGTCGACTCCCTCATGTAGGTAGTGGACTCCCTACTGGGTTGAGTCGTTTTCTCATCCCGAGGGGGTTTTGATCCAGGTTTGAGTGCGTTTTCTGAACACGAAATGTTTTTAAAAGTATAACGCAAACATATAAGATCATATAAAGAAAAAAATATTTATTTAAATAAATTTAATCATTTATATTTAGCAAAGAAAAATTGAGTCGCACAAGAAAGCTTTTGATGTTGATCCTTTACAAAGTGTCGGATCTAGTTTTCTTCCTTTCATTTCTTTAGAGTACCTGAAAAAAAAATAAACGTTTATGGTACTCTTTAGCTTTTGAGTCCGAGGAGTTAGTCTTTAGGAAGCCAAACCCAGTATGGTTTAGTTCCTTCATGAACAATATATTTATAATTTTTGTTTAAATGAATTTGTTGAACAATGTCTGTAGCGTACCTTTTCTTTCGTTGATCAGGTAAATTCTTCGGTATCCAGATGCTCAAAAAATTATTGTTAGAATGATGCATCCTAGTATGCTTAACCCGTTTCTTGGTATGATGTGAATCATAACCGAGTCCGGTTTTGCTAGATGAAGCTTTTTGGTTATTTATTAAACTATCTAGCTTCCCTTTTCCTTTGTTGAAATTCTCAATAATTTTCATCATAGTGTCGTATTTATCTTTGACAGATACGAGAAGATTATTCAGATTTTCAACTTTTTCATTTACTAATAAAATATCTTTTTCAAAGAATCATTCTTTTCTTTAAGGAGACTATTTTCTTTAATGATTTCTTCTTTTTCTTTAGCATCACTTTTAATATTTCTAAGTGTTCTCCTATGTTCTTTTATGAGCTTTTCATGCATTTTGCATAGCTCCTTATATGCTCCCCTATAGTCCTTGTCTTCATCATTACTTGATGACGAATCATTGGCACTAGATGAATCATGATGCGAACTTACCTTAGAGGATGTAGACGCCATGAAACACATGTGTGCTGTTTCTCTTCTTTCATCATTATCTTCTGCTGAGGATTCATCAGACAAGGAGTCGTCGCTCTGGTCAAAGGCTGCGTAAGCTTCCTTCTTTGGTTGTCGGAATTTGTTTCTTCCATTGTTTCTCCTTTCATTAGCGTCTCTATTTTTCCCACGATCTCTGGAATCACGATTGTTTCTTTCTAATGGACAGTCTCTCTTGACGTGCCCTGGTTTATTGCAACCAAAACAAATGATACCGTTAGTGGGTCTAAAAGAGCGTTTACCATACTTACTTGTGATGAACTCTTTAAAGTTGTTTGAGATGAAGGCGATACGGTCTTCTTTGTCCGTATAGTCGGAATCTTCTTCTTGGGCTTTAAACGCGAGAGTCTTCTTCTTTGGTTTTTCTTCAATCTTCTTATCTTCTTCAAGCTCAATCTCATATGCCATGAGATTTCCCATTAGTTCTTCGATGGTAAGGTCCTTTGCGTTATGAGCTTCTCGAATGGCAGTTGTCTTTCCCTTCCACTCGGGTCGGAGGGATCTTAGTATCTTCATTACCTGTTCGTATTCAGAAAGTTTTTTTCCTAATCCTCAAGCTCATTTGTAATATTAGTAAAACGAGTATTCACATCGGTGATACTCTCTCCTTCCATTTTAAAGGATTCGAACTTTGAATGTAAAACGTTTATGCGGGATTCTTTTACCTTTTCAGTTCCTTCGTGACTTACCTGAAGAGTGTGCCATATTTGGTGTGCTGTCTCACATTGGGAGACTCGATTGAACTCATTTCCTGTTACGACACAAAATAGTGCATTCATTGCCTTTGCATTGAGATTTGCTCTCTTCTTGTCGTCGGTTGACCATTTCCCAAATTCAATGTCGGTAGGTGCGATGTACGGGACTTTGGTAACTGTCCAAACTTCAATGTCCAATGACTCTAGGTGAGTCTTCATTCGGATCTTCCAGCTAGCATAGTTGGTTCTGTTGAACAGTGGTGGTCGCATGGTATTCAGTCCTTCAGAATGGAAAGATGTTGACACCATCACTTTTGTAGCCTTGCTCTGATACCAAGTGTTGGATCCTGTGGATGGCAAACAACACTAGAAGGGGGGTTGAATAGTGTTGTATAGAGATAAAACTTTTTCAATCTTTTACAAATCAACACAAAACGAATCCTTCTAATGTTGCCTAAGAAACCAAGTAGAGTGATCTGTGCTTGGTTCTTAATCAACTTAATGAATCTTCAAATCAAATCAGAGATGAAATACTTCTGGTAGTCGACTCCCTATGAATAGTAGTCGACTCCCAGAGGGAATTTAAGCACAGTTCAGATAGTTAAGCACTTAATGAAGATATATGAAAATTTGCACAGAAATGTAAATACAAAGCTGATCTTTGGCAATATATTATAGAAGAGTTACAATGATATTAAACAAAGAGTAATTACAAGTTAAATAAGAAATGCTCGCAAAGATAAACAAACACAGAAATAGCAATCGCAGACACAAGGATTTTTATCCTGATTCCCCACAACTTTTGGGTACGTCCAGTCCCCGACCAATCCGGTACGAGATTTCCACTATTGCCTTGACAAATACAAGCACCTAATTTCATTTGTTAGGATTTTCAACAACCTAGTCTTGACCAGGATTTCCAACCGTAACGCCTAGACTTGTCTAGGGTTCCAACAACAACACCCTTACACCAAAGGGGTAATCTCAGAATAAAATCAATATCCAATTCACCACAATCAATTGGTGGAGATCGGATTTACACCCAGATTCTATAGCCAAATAGTAATAGACAAAATTACGTGTAGTGGCTTGATAGAATAAGATTCTAGATCACACAAAGATATGAATGAAGTCTTTGTGATCTAGATCTAATGTATTTCAAAAAATCCTTTAAATAAAATTTCAAGAACAAATAATACGGATTTTGAAAAATAGTTAGCCAAATAAAAAGAGATTATGATCTTCAGAAAATAATAACAAAATTGCAAGATCAAGAATAAAAATCGATTTGGCTAAAAGAGAATGAGAGCTGAGAATTTCGAGAGTTTGCGCAATAGGGTTTTTGAATTCAATAGTTGTTGTGTTTTTTCTCAATGAAAATGATCCTCTATTTATAGGAGAATTCTGAGAATTCAAAATTCAAATTTCGTTGACTTTTGTCCCGAAAATCATGGGAGAAAATCACTCAAAGATATTTCAAAAATCATATCAAAACGTCAAACTTTGACAGCTGGTAGTCGACTCCCTAGGAGTGGTAGTCGACTCCCGTGTGTTTCAGGAAATCTTGATTCTCAGCTGGTAGTCGACTCACTACTGTTGGTAGTCGACTCCCAGAGGAGTTTTTTCTGTGACACAGCTAGTCAATTAAGTAGCTGACTCCAGGGTGTATTGGAGTTTCACTACAGATTTATAAAACGACTAGAAAAAGCTCTCAATATCTTTTCGAAAATGATTTTGAAAGATATTTAAAACGTGTTTGAAATTATTTGTGTGTGTGTGTGTGTGATTGTCTATACGTTTTGGCTTTAACAATACCCTAAGAAAGACACAACACACTCACTATGGACTAGGACACGTCTTCGGAAGCTTGATCAACTAATGGAGTGGATGTGAGCTTTACTTGAGCTTCTTGTTCTTTTTGAGCTTTGAGCTTCATCATTGATTTTAGCAACGTTCGTCCTTGTCTTTGAGCGTAGATTGTGCTTCTTGGAGTATACATAAAGCTTTTCATTAGTCGCACAACCTGCACACTTGATTGTAATGTAGTTAGTACACTAAGCTTCATTTGGTGTGCTCATCATCAAAATCACTTGGGGGGTGGAATTCAATTTCCATCAGAAGTTTCACCTTATAAGCCATGTTCACCACTCTCTTAACGATTGGGAATGGGCCTTCGTACTGCCTTATCAGGCTTTTGTGCAATCCCTTATGTAGATCTAGCGTAGATAGCTTGACTAGTACCAAGTCTCCCAATTGTTATTCTGCGTGTCTTCTCTTTTTGTCGGCTCATTTCTTTATCCTTTCGCAGCCGTGCTAAGATAAGATTTTGCCAACTTGTTCTGTTGTTGCCATCCCTTAGCAAATTTGTAGGCTGCTAGACTACTCCCCTTGTAGCCCAGCAATAGAGTTTGGAGTGAGTGGCTGTTTCCACATCACGGTCTGTTAAGGCCAAAATTGACCGAGACAGTTGTCAAGCTGACGTAGACTCGAGATGCTGAGTCGAAGCCTCTCAGCAGTTGGAGTGGGACCCTTGGTTGGAAGAACCAGGGTCGAGTGATGATAGTTGGAGATAATGCGACGTTCGATTGACTTTTGAGTGGTAGTTGTATCGATCATTCGAGGCTGGAAAGCTCGACGTCGACCTTCGACGTTGGATGCTGATCGTTGATCAGCACCACAGGGACTCGTTAGGGGGTCGGATCTGGGTTCCGGCCCAAATCCCCTCCGATGCTTAAGTTAGTATGGAACTTAATGGGGAGAGGAAGCTTGGTGCAGCTAAGATCGACCCACGTAGGTTCGTCTCAAGACTGGCGACACAAGCTCGAATGTATAAGGAGTGTAAGCTGAGAAAGTAGAGTTCTATGTCCTAGATATCGTATATTGGAATTGGAACCTTTTTACCTTCGTTCTTCGGTTTATTTATAGGTAATTCACCCTTGATGATGTGTAACCGTCCCTCACTGATTTGGGCACGATCTTCTCTGGGATTCGAGTTAACGGCTGCCCATTTACTCGGTTCCATTAACTTTTCTCTGAATGTTATAGCAGCCTAACGGTCGAATGACCCATCGTCTGACTCAGCGGTATCCTGCTATGAGTGTGAGGGGTATCAGGTTGCGGATTCTAAATGGGTCGGGTATATGGATACTCCAGTTGGATTCGTACCTGTGCACTAACAATGGCCCCCATCATTTGTGCCTCAGAAGTCATGTTGACTGAGATCGAATGATGAGTAGTCTCCCTAAATGTGCACGGTTTTTGAAATATCTGATTTGATTTGTTCTGCCAAAAACCCTTTCGCCTTTGGAGCGATCTCTACTGTTTCTCGCGGCTGGCCTTGGACACGTGTTGTGCATCAGACGTCAGCCAGTTGGATTTCTTCATATAAAAGAGAAATGCGAGAAAAAGTAGAGATCTTTCTGCTTTATCCTCTTCCTTTCTTCGTGAGCTTGCTTCCAGCATCGCCTCCCCAGAGATCGACTGTTCAATTTCAAGGTATCCTCCTTCTTAGACTCTGATTCTCTTTAGGTTCATCAGGTATGTTTGCTTCGGTCGTATTCAAGGAGCCAACCTACGAGGAGCTTGCAGTGCGCCTCTAGCCCCCTCGATGCGTGGAAGTTCCTGGGAAGGGAAAATAAAACTGGATTGAGCCAAGCCTTCCCATTCGCCGATGGGATCGGAAGTCGAAGGTCCCTAGAGTCATCTTAGATATTTTCCCTAGGTTTTCTCTCGATCTGACTGCCGAGGTGTGGAGAGGTTGCTTCTGTGATCCTTTTAGGGTTAGAGTGCCTAATTCGGATGAGAAAGAGTGTTTCCCATGGAAGAGTGAGGTTGGGGTGTATCTTAAAGCTTTTCGCTTAGGACTCCGATTCCCTCTTCACCCCTTCATCGTGGAAGTTCTGTGCTCTTCGGAGCTTTTCATCTGTAGACTCGCTCCTCAGGCTTTCCCTCCCTTGGTTGGCTTCATTGAGTTGTGCGAGCTTTGTGGAGTCCGTCTGACCCTTGGGCTATTTAGCTATTTCTTTAGTATAATAGCCGACCCTTACCGAGTGTGGTACCATATCGCTGCTAGCCCAGGTACGAGGCTCATATACGACCTTCCAATTTTCGATCCTGGGTGGACGGATACCTTCATGTTTGTCGTCCTTCCTGATCTGGGACCGTTGCTCATTGGTTGGAATTCTCTGAATCCTGAGCTTGCGGTGTAGTCTCGGTTGTCATTGGAGGAGGTCAAGGCCTGGTTATCACCAGGCGATGCCGAGGGAATGAAGTCCCTTTTGAGTCGACTGAGGCAAGAAAGGTCGATTCAGTATTTGTTGGATGATCACACGCTAGAGATCCTTATATGGAGCCCGGGTAATGCATCTCGATTCTATGTCTTTATCTCTGCCACTCACGAAATTATATTCGTTATTTGCAGATATGACTAACGGAAACCGACAAAGTGGTGAGTCCAGTATGGACCGAGTTTGGAGGGAGCAGCGGAAGAAGAAGAGAACGGTCGAAAGGTCGGGTGCCCGTGCCGAGCAGTCGAGTGCACGAGTCGAGGGATCCAGCTCTAGGTCTCCTCTCCACATCCACCAGAGCTCTTCTTCCGAGGGGGGAGAGACTAGGCAGACCTCCAGGCCTTCTTCCTGAGCCTCTTCGAGGGAGGCCTCCAGCCAGGCTCCCGTGCGGCCCGTTGTGCCCCTGGTTTTCGTCGTGGTTGCAGAGCCGCAAGTGGTGGTCGACGTTGACGCAGCCGATGTTGTTGAGCCGATTGAAGCAGTCGGCCAGAAGAGGGAGAAGCCATCCCAAGGGGAGGAGGAGTCTGGAAAGAGGAGGCAAATGGAGGAGGAGGATCCCATGGGGAAAGGTATGGGGGTCGCTCTTCTCGAGCTTCCGAAGGTGGTGGAGACCCCTTCGGTGTCTCAGGCCCCCATAGCGCCCCTTCTGGATCAGTGGCCTTGGGGCGACATCGTGTCACCTGCTCCTCTGGTTGGCTCGATCCCTACGGAGTTCGATCGAGTGCTACTGCTCAATCGGCTTTCGTCTCGATCCTTGGGGCCGGTCCAAGGTGACTTTCATCTACCTCCCTTCGCCATTGGAAAGGAGGAGTCGGCCTTGAAGGACTTCGAGACGACTACCAGGGTGGAGAACTCGATTCTCCTTAAGGATCTGGAGCTCCTGCAGAGGTTGGACCTCGAAAGGGTGGCCAACTTTTTCGTGGGGAGTGTATACCAGGTTTGTTACCTGAGTCCTTGTTTGTCGTCATCCAAGTTAGTCGTTGTTTTGACTAACCCTCATTTTTTGCAGATGTCCATTCTCGGAGCTGTGCTATGCAGTCAAGCAACCAACTTGATCGAAGGAGGTCAGCAGGTGGCGGACGTGGAGTGCAAAGCGCTCTGCCTCGAGGCTCGGGCGAAGGAGGAGTAGGAGACCTT
Source organism: Scilla litardierei (assembly GCA_030789695.1). Lineage (NCBI taxonomy): Eukaryota > Viridiplantae > Streptophyta > Magnoliopsida > Asparagales > Asparagaceae > Scilla > Scilla litardierei. The sequence goes on from CM061137.1 coordinate 118,698,243, forward strand.
GGGGAAGCCCTCACAGACAAGGCGACGGTCGAGTGGGATGCTTCGAAGGCTAAGGATAGCCTGTCGTCACTATTGGACCTCTACAAATCTGTCGAGCTTCAGTGACGGTTGGAGAGGTCCAAGCTCGAGGAGAAGCTCGACGCCTTTTGAAAGGAGACGGTCGAGCTTCGTGCCAAAGCTTGCGACTCCGAGAGGTGGGCGGAAGCTTCCAAGGCGGAGATGGTCGGGCTTCAAGCCAAAGTCGTAGGGCTCGAGGAGGCCACTGTGAGGGAGAAGACGGAGCTTACGACAAAGCTCACGAAGACGATGGAGGCTTTTACCAGCGTCTTTGTGTTAGGAAGTGCTCCCCCTCCCTCTTAGACCGGTAGGCCTTCTGTAATTTTCTTTTATTCAAATAAATGAAAAAAAATCTTTTTGCGACATTTCTTCGTTACTTGAATACATGCGTGTGTATGCTCCCTCAACGACCTAACTTTAGATTTCATAGAAATCTTTAGGCAAGTTTTGTTGTTGATAGGTTAGGCGTATTCAATCGATGAATGTAACCTTTTAAACCATAAATTACGTTTCCTTGGGTAGAGAGGGGCAAACCCCTTGCGACATATGCACCAAGGTCATCCAGCAGTGAGGGGCAAGGACCCTTAGACTTATGACTGACGAATATCGGGGGTCGCTCAGTGGCGAGGAGGGATCACTCGGCTTAGCTGACGAGAAGGGTCGTTCGGTGGCAAGGGGGCATGACCCCTTCCACTTATAGCCAACGAGTACCGGGGGTCGCTTAGTGGTGAGGGTGGATCCCTCAGCTTACGGTTGAGGACATGGGTCATTTAGTGGCGAGGGACGATGCCCCTTCGACTTATGGCTGACGAGGGTCGTTCGGTGGCGAGGAGCGATGCCTCTTCGACTTACGACCGACGAGGGTCGTTTGGTGGCGAGGGACGAGGCCCCTTCGTCTTACGACCGATGAGGGTCGTTCAGTGGTGAGTGGCAAGGCCCATTCGACTTACAGCCGACGAGAACATTTCGACTGATGTCAAAGAATGATTTACTTTGTATTCATCATGAACATGCATATGATAAAAGACGAAGATGGATTTCGATCATTTTACCCAGTTTATACAATCATTGATAATATTTCCGCAGATGCTCAGCATTCCAAGGATGAGGAAGTTCTTTATCATCCAAAATAGCGAGTCGATAGGTGGCTAGACCGAGTATATCGATCACTGTGTAGGGTCCTTCCTAGTTCGCTGCGAGCTTCCCCTACTTAAGAATCTCAGGAGTGAAAGCGGCCTTATGCAGCACCAAGTCGCCTACACAGAAGTTACGTTCGCGGACCTTCAATTTGAAATAACGGGCCATGCATCCTTTTTGTTCGATGAGAGTCGCTAAAGCCCGTTCGCGGACCTCATCCACCAGTTGTAGGTTGAGCTCGAGGCCTTCTGAGTTTCTTTCTTCATCATAGTATTGGATATGAAGCGATCGCTCACTGACCTCGACTGAGACGATGGATTCACATCCTTAGGCCAACATGAACGGTGTTTTCCCCGTCGAGGTTTTGTGGGTCATTCTGTACGACCATAGTATACCGGGGATTTCATCCGGCCAAGTTTCTTCGAGCCCAGTTATTCTCTTCCGTAGGGGCCCGAGGATGCTTTTGTTGGCTGCTTCTGCCAATCCGTTCGACTGGGGATGTGCGACAGAGGCAAAGTGCAACTTGAGCTTCAGCTCTGAGCAGAAGTCTCTGAAGCCGGTGCTGTCGAACTATGTCCTATTGCCTGTCACTATGGATTGTGGGATGCCAAACCGACAGATAATAGACTTCCAGATGAAGCTTCGAGCTTCCTTCCAGGTGATCCGGGACAGAGGTTCCGTCTCGATCCACTTTGTGAAGTAGTCGATCGCCACTATTAGGTATTTCCGTTAGCCACTCATTGGCTTGAATGGGCCAAGGAGGTCTAGTCCCTACTTGGTGAAAGGAACTGGATTGAAGATGGAGATTAGACCAGTTGGTGGGCCGAGCTGATCTTTGAGAACTTTTAACAGGTCGAGCATCGTCGTACATATTCGACGGAATCTTTGAACACCGTTGGCCAAAAGTATCATTGTCTCACGGCCTTCAGGGCTATGGATTTTTCTCCGCAGTGGTTTCTGCAATCGCCCTCATGGATCTCTTGGATCACGTAGTGTGCTTCCTACGGGGCTAAGCATTTAAGGTAGGGGAAGATGTCATACCTGGTCCATAGTCTTTTGTACAATGAATGATCTAGCGGGACGAATTGGTAGGCCTTCCTTCTAGCTTTCATTCCTCCACTGGGTTGGTCAACTTCTCTCCCATGTTTAGGTAGCGGATTATCGGGTCCATCCAAGTGATCTCTTGGTCGAGGCTTATCAGTTCTTGCGTTAGCTTACTGGGATGGAGTAGACATTGTACATACACGGTCTGACCAAGTCCCACGGGGGAGGAGGATGCAAGCTTCGACAAATCGTCGGCTCGATGATTCTTCGACCTTGGCACGTGATGAATTTATACACCTGCGAACTTGGCAAGCGCTGCTTTAGCGACTTGCATGTAACTCTATATCGAGTCGTCATGGGCCTCGAAGGTCCCACTCAGTTGGTGGACGACGAGACTGGAGTCGCAGAGTAGTTGGACCACTCTCGCCCCTAGGGCTTGAGCCAATCGGAGTCCGTAGATGGCCGCTTCATATTTTGCACCATTGTTAGTGGTTTGGAAATCAAAGCGAATAGCGTATTCGAATATATTACCCGCTGATGTTTGGACGATTATTTCGGCCCTGCTTCCAGCTTGTGTGCGGAACCGTCGACTTGTACGATCCAGGTTCCCTCGTCTTTAATTGCATATTTCGCTCTATTTGGTGGACTAATACTTGTTGAGGATGAGGGGGTAGCCTCGGGTAGTATGTTAGTTACATATATCTCTTCCCAACGGGCCATCGTTGTAAGTGAGTTCGACGATGAAGTCGGCGAGAGCCTACCCTTTGATTGTGGTTCTTGATTTAAACTGGATGTCAAACTCGATTAGCTCGACCCCCCATTTCGTCATTCTCTCTGAATGATGGAGCCTCTTCAGGGTCTGCTCAAAGGGAGTGCCGGTGAGGACCAGGATGGTGTGTGCTTGGAAGTACGGTCGCAACCTCCTTGCAGATTAGACCAGTGCGAAAGCCATCTTTTTGATCCTCGAGTAGTTGACCTCTGCACCCCGAAGAACCTGACTGACGTTGTAGATGTGCCATTGTACCCCTACATCTTCTTTGATGAGCACCGAACTTACGGCCTCCTTGGTGGCGGCCAGGTAGATTATGAGCTAGTCATCTTTATTTGGCATGGTCAGGAGTGGTGGGGTGCAAAGTTACTCCTTTAACTCGGAGAAAGCTTTTTTTAGTCTGCATCACATTCAATGATTCTCCTGCCGCTTGACATGGAGGCTACCGCCTTTCTCAACACCTTGAAGAAACGCAATGACCTCTCGGCTGATTTAGACAAGAACCATCCCAAGGATACTATCCTTCCGTTCAGCCTCTGGAGCTCTTTGAGAGTCGAGGGCTCCTTCATCGTGATGATGGCAGCAATCTTGTTGGGGTTGGCCTCGATCCTATGATTCGTCAGTATGAAACAGTGGAACTTCCTCGACTGAACCCTTGGTAGGGTTTAGTCGAAGGTTGTATCGCCAGATCTGTGCAAATATCTCCATGAGGTCTGCGATGTGATCCGTTGGCTTCTTCGACTTGACCAATATGTCGTCGACATAGACTTCTAGGTTTCATCCTATTTGAGCCTCAAAGACATCGTTCATTATACGTTGGTACGTGGCCCCTGTATTTCTCAAACCAAATGGTATCTTGGTATAACAAAAAATATCTTGATCGGTGACGAAAGAAGTTTTCTCCTCATCCTCTGGTGCCATCAGAATCTGGTTATATCATGAGAATGCATCAATGAAGCTGAGGAGTTCATAGCCCGAAGCACTATTGACCAGATGGTCGATTCGTGGCAGGGGGTAGCTATCCTTCGGGCATGCTTTGTTGAGGTCCGTGAAGTCGACGCACATTCGCCATTTGCTATTCGCCTTCTTGACCATCATGACATTTGAGAGCCATTCAAGGTACTTGACTTTTTGAATGACGCTAGCTTCTAGAAGTCGATCCACTTCTTTGATCGTAGGTTTCATCTTTTTGCCTCATATGTTTCTCTTCTTTTGCTTCATGAGTCTAGAGGTCTGGTCGACCTCCAGCTTGTGGGATGCTACCTTGGGGTTGATACCGGGCATATCCTTTGGGGTCTAGGTAAAGATGTCGGCATGCTCTCTTAGGAGGGCGATTAACTGTTCCTTTAGGTTGAAAGGGAGTAGCGACCCAATAGAGACAGTTTTTCCTTCCTCTTCAGAGATTCTGATGTTCTCTGTTTCTTCCACTACGGCAGGATGTCGATCTTCGATCCATGGGTCGACTGGATCCAACTGCTTGATCCTCCTCAGGGTGGTGGATAGTCTACAGCACGACCGTGCTTATTTCTGATTCCCTTTTGCTTATCTGACCCCTTCAGGGGTCTGGAATTTGATCATCTGATGGAAGGTTGGGACCACTGCTTCTATGGCATTCAGTAGCGGTCTTCCGATGATCCCGTTATTCGTCGAGTTGATCTTCACCACCATGAAACTGGTTAAGTGAGTGATTTGTCGAGGATACGTGCCGAGAATCACCAGTAAGGTGATGATGCCTGCTATTGGGGCAGAATGCCCGGTGAATCCACCAGGGGTCCCGTACAAGGCGTCAACTCCACGGATGCCATTTTTGTTCTCTCCAACGTAGTGAAGAAGAGTATATCGCACGAGCTTCCGGTGTCGACAAGCAACCTTTTTACGGAGATCTCTTTGATGGTGGCCGTGATGATGACATCATCATTGTGCGGTAGTTCCACACCTTCTAGATCTTCATCCGAGAAGGAGATAGGTGGCGTAGAATCTCTGGGGTGCTTTCGCCCCACAGATACTGTCATCAATCTTTCGGCATAGGAGCTTTGGAGAGAGGTCGATAAATCCGAGTGCGGGGGACCTCCCATTATCATGCTAATGAGTCCGACACTGGAAGGTCTAGTGGCAACCTCGGAGGAGTGGATGGGTGAGTTGACATGGTCGAATGGTTCGTCGATCGGGATGTTGACTCGTGGTTCCCACAGATGGCACCAAACTGTTAATGCCAAAATTGATCGAGACAGTCGTGAAGCTGACGTAGACTCGAGATGCTGAGTCAGAGCCTCGTCAGCAGTTAGAGTAGGATTCTAGGTTGGAAGAACTAGGGTCGAGTGATGGTAGTTGGAGATAATGCGGCGTTCGATCGACTTTTAAGCGGTTGTTACATCAATCGTTCGAGGCTGAAAAGTTCGATGTCGAACTTCGATGTTGGATGATGACCGTTGATCTGCACCACAGGGCCTCGTTAGGGGGGTTGGATCTGGGTTCCGACCCAAATCCCCTCCGATACGTAAGTTAGTATGGAACTTAAGGGGGAGAGGAAGCTTGGTGCAGCTGAGATTGACCCACATAGGTTCGTCTCAAGACTGGCGACGCAAGCTCAAATGTATAAGGAGTGTAAGCTGAGAAAGTAGAGTTCTATGTCTTAGACCTCGTACCTTGGAATTGGAACATTTTTACCTTCGTTCTTTGGTCTATTTATAGGTAATTCCCCCTTGATGATGTGTAACCGTCCCTCATTGATTTGGGTACGATTTTCTCCAGGATTCGAGTTAATGGCTACCCATTTACTCAGCCCCATTACCTTTCCGCTGAATGTTAGCGCCAGCCTAATGATCGAATGACCCTTTCATCTGACTCCGCGGTACCCCGCTATGAGCATGTGGGGTATCGGGTTGCGGATGCTAAATGGGTCGGATATGCGGATACTCCAGTTGGATTCATACCCGTGCACTAACACGGTCTCAAATGGAATTTTCCATGTCGACTCACTCCTCTGGAGGCTGTATGAAAATTGAGCCACATCCAGCAATTTTACCCAATCTTACTGGTTGATACTCATAAAGTGACTCAAGTACACCTCCAATAGCATATTCATCCTTTCTGTCTGGCCATCCGTTTGAGGGTGGAAGTGATTCAGGGTAAAAATTTTATATTTATCCCCCCATTTCGGTGCTTTTTGTGCATGTATTAATCATATCTTAGCTTTGTTTCATACATATTTTTGATATCTCTTAAATTTGGAGCTTATCGTTTACATATGCATAAAACACAATTTTTACAACTTATTATCATCTTCATCTTAGTCTCCTATTATTTTTCAGTCAAATTTCATGAAGTCCCGATTCCAACACATATTTTTTCAGAAATTTTGGAGGTCGGAGCAATTTACTGCATTTTTTGGAAGACATGGTGATGGTGTTGAAAATTTCGGGTCTGGAAATTCAACTTTTCCCATCTTGTGCAGAATTCTGCTATCATTTTAGTATACATTCCGGCCTAATGATATTTGTTTGTGATTGTACACTTTTTTACGGTTCCATCGCCGCCTGGAACACGTCATTCCGAGGTCAGATGATTTTTGTAGAATTTCCTTAAGACAGGGTGACGGTGCTGAAAATTTCTGCAACTTTGCATCTCTTGTGAAGAATTCTGCTATTATTTCAGTGTATATCCTGACCTAATGATATTTTTCTGTGATTGTACACTTTGTTACGGTTCCATCGCCGCCTGGAACACGTCATTCTGAGGTCGGATAAATTTTCTAGAATTTTCGAAAGACAGGGTGACGGTGTTGAAATTTTCTGCAGATTTTGGCATTGCTTGCGGGTTTGGGCCAGAATCCGACCAGTTTGACTTAAAAACAGACCCGATAAGCTGTGCTTGGGTTATATTGCGAATTTGGAGGGTTTTTCAGCCCTAGTTCTTATTTTTGCTAAATTTTGGAGGGGGAAGAAGAGCTCGATTTTGGGGGGTTTTGGCTGCTGTTTTTTTTGGAGTTTTTAGGGTTTTCTTTGGGGTTCTTCTTCCCCATTAGGATTAGGGCTAGGGAAGGAGGCCATTGGAGCTTGGGGAGCTTGGAGGATGTGCCCAAGTGAGAGGGGAGCCTCATTTCTTGAGAAATTGGTGATCTCTTCCCACTTTTCTTGTGTATTTTTGATATCTCTTTATTGTAATGATTTTGGACGAATTTGTGAATGAAAATTCCATCGTTTGTTTCATGATGATAGAGTAGTATTGGATTGCTTGGGTTGTGACTCATTGAGATTGGTTGTCAATTTAGCCCTAATTTCCCTCTTTGCCCAATTTTGAATGTGAATGTTGGATGTTTATTAGGGCACAAATTTAATTGGCTAAGTCCCGAGAGGGCAAATTTGAGAAAAATCCATGTGCTTAATTTGATTAGTGCTATGATAATACGTTCATCCCTATTGCAAATTATTGTGTTTTTAAAGTTAAATATTCCGATTGGGCTTCCTTAGCCGGATGACCGAATGTGTTATTTGCGGTAATTAGAGCTTAGTTAACGCCAATTTTAATGAACCCACAACCCATGCTCTCTCTCCTATCGATCCTAGCTCCACATTTGGTTCTCTAACCCTACCCATTTAGGTTAGGATTTTCAGTTTCACCCCACTTTCACACACTCATCCACCGTTAGTTGAGGTGGTTGTAACACACTTTATTTTTCGTTATCGATCAATTTTGTGAACGTAGAATGACTTGAACCTGTGATCCGACCCGGTACTCACCGGTTATTTTTATATTGCATTGACACTCCTACGCTTGGGAGTGGAAGGCGTGCACTTGCGCGTTTTTCGGTTCAACCAATTGGCGCCGTTACCGGGGACAACGGTTTCTATCATTAGCAATTTTTGATTGATTTCGAAAGTTTTAATGTGATACTTCTATCTCTTAGTGTGTGTCTTTCCGTTTATTTATTTTCCACTTATTGAGTCTTTTGCTTGTTTATTTTCATTTTCTTGGAAATTTTTTTAAAGAATGTCATCATCTTCAGATTTTTCGAACGTTGATTTGGAGGATATCCCACTTCCGCCATACTTTCATGGCTCGGAGTGGGAGAACCCTCATTTACATATAAAAAAATTTGAAGAGTGGGTGTTTTTATGTCTTGGTGGGAATATTGATGATGATTGCATATATTTTAGATTTTTTCCCTCTTCTTTACTTGATGATGCTAGATTGTGGTTTGATTCTTTGTCTCTCGAATCACATTTTACTTGGTTGTCGTTTCAGGCTGAATTTCTCCGAGTGTTTTTGCCTATCTTTTTGGAGCAGGTACAGGGGCGACAGGCCATGGAGCAGTACATAGCAAGCTTTGCCCAAGCTGAATGGGAGGCCTACCATTAGGCTTGGCAGAGGTTCACTGATTTGGTGCTTGAGTGCCCACACCAGAGTTTCCACAAGGATCATCTCCTGCAGATATTTTATACTGGATTATCACCATCTGGGCGAGATTTCGTGCAGATGAGCTGCGGTGGGGAGTTCTTCGATTATTCGACCGAGGATTCATGGTGTTACCTGAGGGACCTTACAGAGTGGGAGCAGACTGCGTCATCTAGAGAGCTGTCACTTGGATATGAGGATGATAGCCAGTCCCAGTTTCCACTTCAGGATGCAGAGCAGCAGGTCCAGGACCAGCATGAGGAGCCAGCTGGGGGCTCTTTCCAATGCGACCCTATGGAATACCAAGAAAAACCCTGTGAAGAGGGTGCATTGGGGCCAAGCAGAGGAATTTGAGCATATATATTTTGAGGAGTCAGATGAGATAGATGATGGAGTGCGTATCGACCACGATGGTGACATGATGCATTTTCACTTTGAGGTTGAGGATGAAGCGGATGTGCATGATGGCCTAGAGCAGATTGAGGACATCATGGAGCCTGAGCCACAGTCCACTTCAGAGTTAGCTTCACAGGTCGAGGCGGTTAAGTACTTTGGGAGGACGACTGAGATGAACTATTTCTGGGATGGCGAGGATGATGCGTGCTTGGATTTGCCCAAGATGAGTCCACCTCCAGTCCTGTCACAGATGTCACTTCCCTCTCCTCAGGATGCACACTTGCCAGTCATCGAGGAGGGTTGTCGGGAGAAGTTACCAGTTGTGGGGAGTGCCGCAGAGATTGTGGATATTGATGTCGAGGACGAGGATAGTGACGGGAATTGCGAGATGGTATATATTGAGCCTGAGCTCCCTCCTACTCCAGTTTTCTCTCTGCAGCCACTTCCACCTCCTCCTGAGGCAGAGTATCATGCCACACCTAGCGCCATTATTCTGGAAAGTTTCCACCATATCATGCCTTGCATTTCTGAATCCCAATTTGCACTTCCGCATATTTTTGATTTCGATTGTCGTCGTTTACACTTAAATTCTTTTTCTGACGACCCATTTTGAAATGCTTTTATTGCAGGGCATGAGAACATGACTTGGATTGATGCAGCTCGTCTCCCACATGACATATATTATCCTAAGGGGACGCTGGGAGTTACATTGCTTGAATCCAAAGATGCCGGTGGCGGACTAGCTCCAAAGCAGCTGGCGGAGGAGCAAAAGGATATGATCGAGCAGTTGCCACCGCCGTTATACATCCGGGATCCGCCTTTTGCTAAGGTGTACTCTTTCCTTTAAGTAGTGTAAATAAATAAAAATTAGTTAGTTTGCTTTTGCATGTTTGCTTTCGTATTTTTTTCTCTTTTCTAGGATCTTTTGCCAAGATCTGATACTCTTCCATCATTGAGGACAATGCTTATTTTAAGTTGGGAGGAGAGTGTTATAATCTTTAGATTGTTAGGATTTTGGCCTAATTTTTTTTTTGAGATTCCTCCATGTTTCGCCTCATTCCATGAATTTCATTGCATATCATATTTTGGCCTCCTTGCCCATACGCCATTTGCTTTGTGCTTAGTCCCTACATGCTTTCATGTCATGCAATTTTTTCGGATTATCATTTTTGTATCAACTTTTTGATGTTGGATTGGCATGTGTTAATTTCTTTTCCATTTTGGAGTCGAATGCTAATATGCCATGTATGAAACTATTTCATATGTTGTGATACTCTCTTTAAGATAATTTGGGAAAAGTTTGGTGTAAGTAATTGCATGTGTTGGGATGAATGGTGTAGTTTTTAATTGGATTGGATTTGGCCAATTGTGCATGCTTTGTTTTCCTCTTAGGAGTGGGTGGAAGAGTTGCTAATTCATGTTGGAATAAAAAAAAGTTAGTATAAGTGAAATGTTTCTTTCTAATCGAATTGAGTAGCCGGTGCCCCACAAAACATTGGGCAGGACGCCAAAAATGCGATTTAGGAGATCACTCCATCCATTTGCATATATAGCGTCATCGCGTGTATGCAAATGTGCCGGTGTTTGCATTTATGGCGTTATCGCGTGAATGCAAAACATAAACATCAAAAACAAAAAAAAAGAAACAGAAAGAAAGAAAATAAAAATGAATGATAAATAAAAGAATAAGCAACATGAGTGACGCGGTCTCATCTCCCACCACTTAGAAGGAATTTCTTTTGGTTTTGGTCATTTTCATGAAGATTTGAAATTTTGACATTGTGATATTTCCCGATACGTGTGATACGGTGCTTATATCCTTACTTTTCTTTGAATTGGATTGAAGAGTGTGTCATTTGTTATTTACTTTCATACAATGGTTATATTGTCTTTGGAATCAAGTGGAAATACTATTTTGTATATGCCATGATGACATCGTGAAGTTGGTGCATGCTTTCAATTTTGTCCGAATATATCGCATATTTTGCTAGGGACTAGCAAAAAGCTAGTTGGGGGGTGTGATTCAGGGTAAAAATTGTATATTTATCCCCCCATTTTGGTGCTTTTGTGCATGTATTAATCATATCTTAGCTTTGTTTCATACATATTTTTGATATCTCTTAAATTTGGAGCTTATCGTTTACATATGCATAAAACACAATTTTTACAACTTATTATCATCTTCATCTTAGTCTCCTATTATTTTTCAGTCAAATTTCATGAAGTCCCGATTCCAACGCATATTTTTCCAGAAATTTTGGAGGTCGGAGCAATTTACTGCATATTTTGGAAGACATGGTGATGGTGTTGAAAATTTCGGGTCTGGAAATTCAGCTTTTCCCCTCTTGTGCAAAATTCTACTATCATTTTAGTATATATTCCGGCCTAATGATATTTTTTTGTGATTTTACACTTTGTTACGGTTCCATCGCCGCCTGTAACACGTCATTCCGAGTTCGGATGATTTTTGTAGAATTTTCTCAAGACAGGGTGACGGTGCTGAAAATTTCTGCAAATTTGCATCTCTTGTGAAGAATTTTACTATTATTGTAGTGTATATCCTGGCCTAATGATATTTTTTTGTGATTGTACACTTTGTTACGGTTCCATTGCCACCTGGAACACGTCATTCCGAGGTCGGATGATTTTTCTAGAATTTTCGGAAGACAGGGTGACGGTGCTGAAATTTTCTGCAGATTTTGGCATTGCTTGCCGGTTTGGGCCAGAATCCGACCCGTTTGACTTAAAAACAGACCCGATAAGCTGTGCTTGGGTTATATTACGAATTTGGGGGTTTTTTCAGACCTAGTTCTTATTTTTTCTAAATTTTGGAGGGGGAAGAAGAGCTCGGTTTTGGGGGGTTTTGGCTGCTGTTTTTTTTGGAGTTTTTAGGGTTTTCTTTGGGGTTCTTCTTCCCCATTAGGATTAGGGCTAGGGAAGGAGGCCATTGGAGCTTGGGGAGCTTGGAGGATGTGCCCAAGTGAGAGGGGAGCCTCATTTCTTGAGAAATTGGTGATCTCTTCCCACTTTTCTTGTGTATTTTTGATATCTCTTTATTGTAATGATTTTGGACGAATTTGTGAATGAAAATTCCATCGTTTGTTTCATGATGATAGAGTAGTATTGGATTGCTTGGGTTGTGACTCATTGAGATTGGTTGTCAATTTAGCCCTAATTTCCCTCTTTGCCCAATTTTGAATGTGAATGTTGGATGTTTATTAGGGCACAAATTTAATTGGCTAAGTCCCGAGAGGGCAAATTTGAGAAAAATCCAAGTGCTTAATTTGATTAGTGCTATGATAATACGTTCATCCCTATTGTAAATTGTTGTGTTTTTAAAGTTAAATATTCCGATTGGGCTTCCTTAGCCGGATGACCGAATGTGTTATTTGCGGTAATTAGAGCTTAGTTAACGCCAATTTTAATGAACCCACAACCCATGCTCTCTCTCCTGGCGATCCTAACTCCACATTTGGTTCTCTAACCCTACCCATTTAGGTTAGGATTTTCAGTTTCACCCCACTTTCACACACTCATCCACCGTTAGTTGAGGTGGTTGTAACACACTTTATTTTTCGTTATCGATCAATTTTGTGAACGTAAAACAACTTGTCCCTGTGATTCGACCCGGTACTCACCGGTTATTTTTATATTGCATTGACACTCCTACGCTTGGGAGTGGAAGGCGTGCACTTGTGCGTTTTCCGGTTCAACCAGGAAGCTGGTAGAAAAGCTCAAGTCAGATCCCAACAATATGAAGATCTTCGACCAAGATCGTCCAGTGAAGCGAGCATCCATATCGCTCACAATGGTCTTTGGTAGCTCCTAATACTTCACCACATGTTTTAGAAATAGTGGGACCGCTACCTCCATCAGATACTTTGCTGTTGCTGGAATGAATATTCTGTACTTGGAGAACTTTCGACCACCACCATGATGATGTTGCACCACTTAGACTTAGGTAATCACACGATGAAATCCATGAAAATGCTCTCCCATGGTCGTTCCGAAATCGACAATGGGTCGAGTAGTCCCGCTGATGTCTTTGCTCCACCTTGTCTTGTTGGAATACACAAAAATTCTTTGTGTTGACCTTAATATCGTCCTGTATATGAGGCCAATAGTAAGCATCCTCGAGTAGTGCGAATGTTCGTTGCACTCCCGGATGATCCGCCCATGGAGAGTTGTAGCATTCATTTAGAACTTCACGTAGTATGTACCACAACTGCGGAACCTACACCTTTCTTCTCCTGGCATAGAGTAAGCCGTCCTCAAGCCAAAACATAGAGTAAGCCGTCCTCAAGCCAAAATATCCGAGTCTTTCTTTCTTTGGCATATTCAACTAGTGACTTCAATGCTAGATTTTGCATTAGACCCTTTATTATTTGATCAAGCAATGAACTTTGTAGCCGGCTCACCATATCTATGAGTTATGCCTAGACTGTTTACCACTAAGTTTGCTCGGCCCGACTTGTAATCCAACACGTAATCGAACTCTATCAAGAAGTCTTACCACCTTTGTAACGCCCCGCTTCCCAAAAGACACCGGAAGCGAGAACGTTACGCGGTCCGCTTGAACTGGAGCGGTGAAGCTCGAGTTCAATAAGCGTCTGTGATAAAAGCACAGAAAAGGGTCCGTGCATTTGCGTATTAGAACAATCAGAACACAACAATGATATAAGGATAAAAGCCACATCCAGAGAGCTAAAGTTCGTACACGAAATTAAACAGCCACAGCTGGGCTTAAAGTTGCAACAAAAGAACGTACACAACTATAGCAAGTGACTAAAAGTAAACTAGAAAAACTAGAAGTGAGGGGTCCTCTAGTCCTCAGCTGGAAGAGGCACTGCGTCAGGTGCGAACTCCTGACTCTCCAAGTCTGGCGTCTCGTACGGGTCCTCCGGGTACTCAAGCGCTGGATCTGACATACATCCACAAACATTGAATGTATGTCAGCTAGGGTCTGTAAGAAAGTGTTAGCATCCCAAGGCAAGATATCTGATATATAAGAATTTTTGAAGCATTAATAATTTAAAGAAACGACTGCATCAATTTGACATTTAACAATTTTGTTGAAGCATGACAAACACTCCTAACAAGCAGTTCTAGACGTGTGCAAGTTTAAAGTTGGGATTTTCTCTGAGTTCATTAGCATTTCAATTATCAAGATGACCAAGTTAGCGTTGCAAGTTTTCATGTCAAGAGTTAGCTTTCTAATCTAGGGTTCTCGCCTTTAGGTCGTGATGAGAAGGTCGTTCCTCTCACGGGGGCTTACCGTGATTGACGCTAACCCACCGCGTGCGGGTGGTGCTCTTGAGGAGAGTACCTTTCATACGCCCAGTGGCCGCTTAACCCTAACCCCACCCAAAAGTTTGCCGGAACACGAGCCGGCCTAGTCGACTCACACGACATCACGATATCACGATACCGCCTTCGAGGCGCACGATAGTCACGATGTCAAAATTTGTTAAACATGTCCGAATTCACAGAAATTTGGTGTTATCAACATTATTACATCTTGGTGACAGTTCTACACCACAAAAGTGGGTTAAACGATTTTTACGGCAAATCTCAAAAATAATGACGAACACGGTTTCACTGCACTTGCTACAGAAAACATGTTTTTCTCATAATTGTTTTAAATTAATGTATATCACATGATATACCGTTGGGTCCCAAATTTTGTCCTAGTCATTATGATGTCAATTTTGTACGTCATTTCACGCCTAGTTTTTGAGTTACACAGCAATACATAAAGATGGCGCAAAAGTGTCAAAACTTCAGAAATTCATATAAAATCAAATACTCACCTGTTTTTGGCGCTCTTGGTGTCGTTGGAATCGTCTCGACGTGTACTACACTGCGAAGGGTTTGGTTCGCTGTTTTGGCAGAATATAAAATCAGAATAAGCGTTTCTTGTTCAGGACAGATTTACAAAAAGCCCCTACGACGTCAAGCGATTCGTTTTTATTAGGTTTTCTGTCCTATGATGGGGGTTAAGAGTTGTTAAAGGGTTAGATCTACTAACCGTAAGTGCAGAGGAGGATCGAAACGTCCCGATGGTAGCGACGACGCGTTGGGTCCCGAAACAGCGGCGTAAAAGCTTCGGGAGTCTGCCGTCGACACGCGAGGAGGCGGCAGCGGCTATCGGAGGCTCTGTAGGCGATTGTGGCACCTAGGGGAAGAAGGCAATGACCGCTCTATACAGCGAGGTGGCTGACTGGTTGTCCACGTGAGCTGGGCACGTTTGGAGCTCAGAGAGAGGAAGCCGCAGGGTTCAGGCGACCTGGGTTGTTGTCGGCTGTCGGTGGCGGAAGGAGGGAGGTTCGGCAGTCCTTGGGAGTAGCTGGGCGTGCGAGGCGAGGAGAGCTCGTGGAGAAGATGAAGTTGAAGGGCTCGCTGCGGCGTTAAACGGAAGGGGAAAAAGCCGTTTGGTGCTCGGAGAGGATGTACGGGAAGGTGCTGCGAAGGCGAGGGAGGAGGATGAGTATGGGTCGTGCGGTGTGCTGCCTGTGCGAAGGAGGAGGCGTCGGAGAATGCTAGGGCAACGACATCGACGGGTCTGTTCTTGGGTCGGAGGTGGGCTTCGGGGTGGTGTTCTACCGTCGGTTTGCACGTGGGGCGACCGGAGGAGGGCGTGGGGGAGATGAGGTCGAGGCGAGCGTGAATAAGGGAAGCTGCGGGCTGTTGGTTGCGTGGGGAGATAAGGAAAAGGGTAGGGGCGTTGCAAGGACCGGTTAAAAATATAAGTGATGTTGGTTTGATAGCCTTAGGTTGATGACAAAAGGAAAGACCGACATCACGTGAATAAAAAACTTAGGTCTCTCTCCTATAGCTTATGTAGGGGGGTAGGCCTTAACTGCTACTTTTGTGTGGAACGGGTCAAGGGAAAGAGGGGTTGAGGGCTGATCTCGTGGAAGAGAATGTGGGTGACGTGGGGTCGGTTAGAATCTTCAAGGATTTTATTTTGTTTACCTCAACAGTTTCAATCATTATGGTTAGCCTACAGATCGTTTTCAAAAGAGATGGCAAGAAAATCATTAACAGTTTATATATATAAGTCTAAATATCAAACTAATGATAATAACATGTTTGTTTATTATTATTATTAATTCTTTTTTTCTTATATTTTCCTTTTAAAAGCAACAGAACTGAGCCCTGTGAATTTGTCAATAGATAGTTGGGTGCTAATACTAATTAGTAGTAATAGTTTTAATATTAACCTACGTCACAATTTGAATTCGACAACTAATGAAAAATTAGCTTAATAATTATGAGTAGGATTAAGGCAAATTGGTCCCTCGGTGTCTGAAAATTTAGAAGAAAATACTGGGGTGATCGCGCCTCCGAGAGGGACTTAAACATGGGTTCCGGTCACGCGTCCGAGCTACGGAACAAAATAATACAAATAAATACGAAAATACGCACCACAAATAACATACGCGCTAAAATACGCACAACCGGACAGTGGTCATTACATTCTACCCACCTTACAGAAAATTCCGTCCTCGAAATTCCTAAAAATTTCGGGTCAGGGAACAGATGTGGGTAACGCTCTCTCATCTCATCTTCCCTCTCCCAGGTGGACTCTCCTGGCGAGCCGTGTTGCCACATCACTCTAACAAGATCGACAGTCTTGTTTCGGAGTGTCTTCTGACGTCTGTCAAGAATCTGCACTGGCTGCTGGTCATACGTCAGATCCGGACGGACGGTGATCTCAGAGTAGTCGACAGCGTGAGATGGATCGCTGATGTACCGACGGAGCTGAGACACATGGAAGACATCGTGAACACCCTTCAAAGATGGTGGCAAGGCTAAGCGGTAGGCTACCTCGCCAACTCTCTCCAGAACATCGAAGGGTCCAATGTATCTAGGGCTGAGCTTACCACGTTTCCCAAAGCGAATCACTCCGCGATTCGGGGAAATTTTCAGGAAGACGTGGTCTCCCGGCTGAAACTCCAGAGGGCGCCGTTTAGCATCAGCCCAATGCTTATAACGGTCCTGGGCAATCCGAAGCTTGTCTCTGATATCTCGAACAATGTACACTGCTTCGACAATCAACTCCGGTCCCAATAACTCTCTATCTCCAATGTCGTCCCAGCTCAGTGGCGAATGACACTTCCTCCCGTAGAGAGCAGCAAATGGCGCCATGCCAATGCTCGCCTGATAACTGTTATTGTAGGAGAATTCCACCAGGTGTAGATGATCCTCCCACGAACCCTTGAAATCTAGCATGCAAGCTCGCAGCCTGTCCTCCAGAATCTGAATGGTCCGCTCTGACAGGCCATCTGTCTGCGGGTGATACGCATTGCTGAACTTCAGACTGGTACCAAGATTGGTCTGTAGACTCTTCCAGAACTGAGATGTGAACCTCGTATCACGATTGGACACGATGCTCACAGGGACTCCATGCAAGCGCATGATCTCCTACACAACATATTTCACATCACTACTCGTACTAGAAAGAAATACGAAAGGATGAGTTGGATCATTACCTCCATATATTTCCTCGCCAGTATTTCCGTGGATTGTCCTACTCGGAACGGTATGAAGTGCGCAGACTTGGTCAGTCGATCGACGATGACCCAGATTGCGTCATTCTATTTGGTACACCGAGGTAAGCCAGTCATGAAGTCCATCGTAATGTGCTGCCATTTCCACTCCGGGATAGGCAGGGGCTGTAGTAGTCCGGCGGTGCGGTGATGCTCAGCCTTCACTTGCTGACACACCATGAATTTGGTAACACTTCGTGCCACACTTCTCTTCATCCCGTGACACCAGAAATTTCGACGAAGATCCTTGTACATCTTCGTGCCTCCAGGATGAATGGAATTAGGCGAACTGTGAGCCTCATTCATCAACTCTTCTCTGATATCTCCTGTAGGCACGCAGATCCTACTGCCATACCTCAAAGATCCATCCTCGTGAATCAGAAAATCTGTCCGGAGTCCAGCTTCGACTTGCTCTCTGATCTTCATCAACTTAGCATCACCAGCTTGAGCAGTTTTGATCCGATCAATAATCGTCGACTGAATCTCCATGTTCATCAACGACAAAGTGACTCCCGGAAGAACAGCTTCAACATCCATCTCTCGCAGATCCTGTTGTAATCTCCACTGAGCTGTGAGAATCATCACCTCTGGCAGTCGGCTCAAAGCGTCTGGTACGACATTCACCTTCCCTGAGTGATACTGAAGATCGATGTCGTAGTCCGCCATCAACTCCAACCATCTGCGCTGTCTCATATTCAGTTCCTTCTGAGTAAATATGTATTTCAAACTTTTGTGATCAGTGAATATCTTCACTTTCTCACTCAGTAAGAAATGACGCCAAATCTTCAGTGCGAATATGACAGCGGCGAGTTCCAAATCATGGGTCGGATAGTTTTTCTCATGGAACTTTAGCTGTCGCGAAGCATAATCGACTACATGGTTGTGCTGGTGCAGAACACAACCACGTCCCTTCCCCGATGCATCACAAAAAATCTCAAAGCCTCCGCTTTTGTCTGGAATAGCTAAGATCGGTCCGGTCGTCAGTCTCTCCTTCAAAGGGAAAAAATCCTGCACGCAAGATTCTGACCAACTGAACTTGACATCCTTCCGAGTCAATCTCGTCATCGGCTCAGCTATCCTCGAGAAATCCTTGATAAATCTGTGGTAGTAGCCAACCAATCCAAGGAAACTTCTGATGTCCGAAGCCGATCGCGGTGTAGGCCATTCACTGACTGCTCTGACCTTCTCCGGATCCACTGAGATGCCGGCTCCTGATACTACATGGCCAAGAAATGAAACTCTGTCCAGCCAGAATTCGCATTTGCTAGACTTGGCATATAGTCGATGATGGCGGAGCGTCTCCAAAACCAATCTCAAGTGTTCTGCTTGCTCTTACTCGCTCCTCGAGTACAACAAGATGTCATCTATAAAGATCTCCACGAACTTGTCGAGAAAGTCGTAAAAGATGAGGTTCATGAGATTCATGAACACGGTAGGAGCGTTGGTCACACCGAACGGCATGACAACGAACTCATAGTGCCCATACTTGGTCAAGAAAGCTGTCTTGGGCACGTCATCCTTCTTGACTCTGACTTGATGGTATCCACTCTGAAGATCCAACTTCGAGACCACCTTTGATCCACCAAGCTGATCGAAGATATCATCAATACGGGGCAGCGGGTACTTGTTCTTCACAGTGATCTGATTCAACTCCCGATAGTCGATACACATCCTCCTCGATCCGTCTTTCTTCTTCACCAGCAAGACGGGTGCACCCCAGGGAGATACGCTGGGATGAATAAAACCCTTCTGCAGTAGCTCATCCAACTGCTTCCTCAGCTCCTCTAGCTCAGCTGGAGCCATACGGTACGGTGCCTTAGAAATCGGTTGAGCTCCTGGCATTAGATCAATGCCAAACTCCAATGCTCGATCAGGCGGCAAACCGGAAATGTCCTCAGGGAAGACGTCTTCGAAGTCTCGCACTACTGCTGGCTTCTCCGGCTCTGCTATCATAGATGCAACTGTCAATCCGTACGGCTGGGCCTGTAACTTGACAGGTCCAAGCGAACGTCCTCTACTGACGAACTCAAACACTGGGTGGTCAGGAATTTCAAACACCACTTTCTTCCGGTGACAGTCGATCGTGGCATAAAAATCTCCTAACCAGTCAATGCCGAGAATTGCATCGAAATTGGATAGGTCGTGGACAATGAAATCAGCATACAATTCGTTTCCACTAACCACCAATGGGCAAGGTCAACAACCAAGTGCAACCTTCACTACACCATTCCTAGTCGTGATGCTCCAACACTTGGGAAGTGTGTAGGTGGGTATCGAGTGTTCGACTACGAACTTCCGTGACAGGATGCACATGGAAGCTCCAGAGTTAAACATGGTCAAGGCTGGGTGAGAAGAAACTAGGATAACACCTAAGGGTAACATGCAACTATATCAAACAATGAACTAACTAGTCAAACATAAATGCAGAAAAGGAAAGACTAGTTAAAGATTACCTGCAATCACATCGTCAACGGCCTCAGCCTCAACGACTGTCATGGTGTAAGCTCGACGCACGGGGGGGGGGTGGGGGGGGGGGGGGGGGGGGGGGGGGGGGGGGGGGGGGTTGGCCTGCTGAAAGGCTCGCTCCTGCGGTATCAGAGGTGGTCCTCGCTGTCCAGGTGCAGGCACTGGTCTCTGAGCAGGTCCAGGTGTAGACACTATCCGCTGAACAGGTCCAGGTGCTCCAGCAGGCATAGGTCGAGAACCTCGAGGGCAGTCTCTCGCAAAATGGGCAGGCGATCCACAAACAAACCCTGATTCAGCATCCTCCTGCAGTCCTTCTTCACATGGCCAAGCTTGCCATAGAAATGGCAAGTCAGCTCAGCTCGGTGGGAACAGGTGCAGCTGGCCTCTTGAACTGGGTGGTGTGGACTGGACGTACACCGGGCCTAGGTGCACTCCTCAGCATCTCCATCGGGCGCTTGCCCACCTGACGTGCCTTCTTCAGATTAGCGATGTGCTCCTGATTCTTCGCAGCTACCAGAACCTCCTCATGAGTGGAAAAAGTATTCCTAGACAGCACACTCTGGATGTCCAGATCCAAGCCCTGTAGGAAACTATGTGCACATCCCTCAGGTTCTTTCACCATGGCAGGAGCATATCGGCTCAGCATAGTGAACTCCGCCTCATACTTATCAACAGTCATAGTACACTGCCCCAGGTTGATGAAGCGACTCTCCATCATTCGCTTTGCAGACTTGGGAAAATACTGGGCGTCAAACCTCTTGCAGAAGGTATCCCATGAAATCGGCTTGGTCAGCCTGGCCTCCTCCGCAGTCCACCAGCTGCGGGCATTATCTGTCAATTGCTTCCTGGCAAGCTCCACCCATTCATCTTTATTGATTCGGGCAAGGCCCAAATCATCCTCAGTGCTCTAACGCCACTCTTCGGCCGCTAGCGGGCCCTCTCGTCCGGAAAAGCTCTTCGGACGCATCTCTCGGAACTGCTTGGCTCCCGGGGCTGGTGCAACTGGTGCGGCTGGCACAGCTGGTGCAGTTTGGTGTCCCTGCTGGATTAGATGATGCTGAACCTCCAGCATATCTCTCATAACGCCGAGCATCTGGTGGATGTCGTCCTCTCTGCCTCCAGTAGCTCCGGCTCTGGCTCCGGCTCCGTGTCGGGTGATGCGTCTTCCGGCCATCTTGCAAAAGAGAAAGAAAGCCCATGTTAATCTCGTGTATACGAATACTTCAGATGTTTGGCTTAAGAAAGTGTTCTCATTGTTCTGAATTTCGAAGTTGCAACGACCTGCATGGGCCACCAACAAAACCTGTAACGCCCCGCTTCCCAAAAGACACCGGAAGCGAGAACGTTACGCGGTCCGCTTGAACTGGAGCGGTGAAGCTCGAGTTCAATAAGCATCTGTGATAAAAGCACAGAAAAGGGTCCTTTCATTTGCGTATCAGAACAATTAGAACACAACAATGATATAAGGATAAAAGCCACATCCAGAGAGTTAAAGTTCGTACACGAAATTAAACAGCCACAGCTGGGCTTAAAGTAGCAACAAAAGAACGTACACAACTACAGCAAGTGACTGAAAGTAAACTAGGAAAACTAGAAGTGAGGGGTCCTCTAGTCCTCAGCTGGAAGAGGCACTGCGTCAGGTGCGAACTCCTGACTCTCCAAGTCTGGCGTCTCGTACGGGTCCTCCGGGTACTCAAGCGCTGGATCTGACATACATCCACAAACAATGAATGTATGTCAGCTAGGGTCTGCAAGAAAGTGTTAGCATCCTAAGGCAAGATATCTGATATATAAGAATTTTTGAAGCATTAATAATTTAAAGAAACGACTGCAGCAATTTGACATTTAACAATTTTGTTGAAGCATGACAAACACTCCTAACATGCAGTTCTAGACGTGTGCAAGTTTAAAGTTGGGATTTTCTCTGAGTTCATTAGCATTTCAATTATCAAGATGACCAAGTTAGCGTTGCAAGTTTTCATGTCAAGAGTTAGCTTTCTAATCTAGGGTTCTCGCCTTTAGGTCGTGATGAGAAGGTCGTTCCTCTCACGGGGGCTTACCGTGATTGACGCTAACCCACCGCGTGTGGGTGGTGCTCTTGAGGAGAGTACCTTTCATACGCCCAGTGGCCGCTCAACCTTAACCCCACCCAAAAGTTTGCCGGAACACGAGCCGGCCTAGTCGACTCACACGACATCACGATATCACGATACCGCCTTCAAGGCACACGATAGTCACGATGTCAAAATTTGTTAAACATGTCCGAATTCGCAGAAATTTGGTGTTATCAACATTATTACATCTTGGTGACAGTTCTACACCACAAAAGTGGGTTAAACGATTTTTATGGCAAATCTCAAAAATAATGACGAACACGGTTTCACTGGACTTGCTACAGAAAACATGTTTTTCTCATAATTGTTTTAAATTATGGTATATCACATGATATACCGTTGGGTCCCAAATTTTGTCCTAGTCATTATGATGTCAATTTTGTACGTCATTTCACGCCTAGTTTTTGAGTTACACAGCAATACATAAAGATGGCGCAAAAGTGTCTAAACTTCAGAAATTCATATAAAATCAAACACTCGCCTGTTTTTGGCGTTCTTGGTGTCGTTGGAATCATCTCGACGTGTACTATGCTGCGAAGTTTGGTTCGCTGTTTTGGCAGAACATAAAATCAGAATAAGCGTTTCTTGTTCAGGACAGATTTACAAAAAGCCCCTACGACGTCAAGCGATTCGTTTTTATTAGGTTTTCTGTCCTATGATGGGGGTTAAGAGTTGTTAAAGGGTTAGATCTACTAACCGTAAGTGCAGAGGAGGATCGGAACGTCCCGATGGTAGCGACGACGCGTCGGGTCCCAGAACAGCGGCGTAAAAGCTTCGGGAATCTGCGGTCGACACGTGAGGAGGCGGCTGCGGCTATCGGAGGCTCTGTAGGCGATTGTGGCACCTAGGGGAAGAAGACAATGGCCGCTCTATGCAGCGAGGTGGCTGACTGGCGGTCCACGTGAGCTGGGCACGTTTGGAGCTCAGAGAGAGGAAGCCACAGGGTTCAGGCGACCTGCGTTGTTGTCGGCTGTCGGTGGCAGAAGGAGGGAGGTTCGGCAGTCCTTGGGAGCAGCTGGGCACGCGAGGCGAGGAGAGCTCGTGGAGAAGATGAAGTCGAAGGGCTCACTGCGGCGTTGAACGGAAGGGGAAAAAGCCGCTTGGTGCTTGGAGAGGATGTACGGGAAGGTGCTGCGAAGGCGAGGGAGGAGGATGAGTATGGGTCGTGCGGTGTGCTGCCTGTGCGAAGGAGGAGGCGTCGGAGAACGCTAGGGTGACGACATCAACGGGTCTGTGCTTGGCTCGGAGGTGGGCTTCGAGGTGGTGTTCTACCGGCGGTTTGCACGTGGGGCGACCAGAGGAGGGCATTGGGGAGATGAGGTCGAGGCGAGCGTGAATGAGGGAAGCTGCGGGCTGTTGGTTGCTTGGGGAGATAAGGAAGAGGGTAGGGGCGTTGCAAGGACCGGTTAAAAATATAAGTGATGTTGGTTTGATAGCCTTAGGTTGATGACAAAAGGAAAGGCTGACAACACGTGAATAAAAAACTTAGGTCTCTCTCCTATAGCTTATGTAGGGGGGTAGGCCTTAACTGCTACTTTTGTGTGGAACGGGTCAAGGGAAAGAGGGGTAGAGGGCTGATCTCGTGGAAGAGAATGTGGGTGACGTGGGGTCGGTTAGAATCTTCAAGGATTTTATTTTGTTTATCTCAACTGTTTCAATCATTATGGTTAGCCTACAATCATTATGGTTAGCCTACAGATCGTTTTCAAAAGAGATTGCAAGAAAATCATTAACAGTTTATATATATAAGTCTAAATATCAAACTAATGATAATAACATGTTTGTTTATTATTATTATTAATTCTTTTTTTCTTATGTTTTCCTTTTAAAAGCAACATAACTGAGCCCTGTGAATTTGTTAATAGGTAGTTGGGTGCTAATAGTAATTAGTAGTAATAGTTTTAATATTAACCTATCTCACAATTTGAATTCGACAACTTATGAAAAATTAGCTTAATAATTATGAGTAGGATTAAGGCAAATTGGTCCCTCGGCGTCTGAAAATTTAGAAGAAAATACTGGGGTGATCGCGCCTCCGAGAGGGACTTAAACATGGGTTCCGGTCACGCGTCCGAGCTACGGAACAAAATAATACAAATAAATACGAAAATACGCACCACAAATAACATACACACTAAAATACGTACAACCGGACAGTGGTCGTTACATTCTACCCACCTTACAGAAAATTCCGTCCTCGGAATTCCTAAAAATTACGGGTCAGGGAACAGATGTGGGTAACGCTCTCTCATCTCATCTTCCCTCTCCCAGGTGGACTCTCCTGGCGAGCCGTGTCGCCACATCACTCTAACAAGATCGACAGTCTTGTTCCGGAGTGTCTTCTGACGTCTAGCAAGAATCTGCACTGGCTGCTGGTCATACGTCAGATCCGGACGGACGGTGATCTCAGAGTAGTCGATAGCGTGAGATGGATCGCTGATGTACCGACGGAGCTGAGACACATGGAAGACATCATGAACACCCTTCAAAGATGGTGGCAAGGCTAAGCGGTTGGCTACCTCGCCAACTCTCTCCAGAACATCGAAGGGTCCAATGTATTTCGGGCTGAGCTTACCACGTTTCCCAAAGCGAATCACTCCGCGATTCGGGGAAATTTTCAGGAAGACGTGGTCTCCCGGCTGAAACTCCAGAGGGCGCCATTTAGCATCAGCCCAATGCTTATAACGGTCCTGGGCAATCCGAAGCTTGTCTCTGATATCTCGAACAACGTCCACTGCTTCGACAATCAACTCCGGTCCCAATAACTCTCTATCTCTAATGTCGTCCCAGCTCAGTGGTGAACGACACTTCCTCCCATAGAGAGCAGCAAAAGGCGCCATGCCAATGCTCGCCTGATAACTGTTGTTGTAGGAGAATTCCTCCAGGTTTAGATGATCCTCCCACAAACCCTTGAAATCTAGCATGCAAGCTCTCAGCATGTTCTCCAGAATCTAAATGGTCCGCTCTGACTGGCCATCCGTCTGCGGGTGATACGCAGTGCTGAACTTCAGACTGGTACCAAGATTGGTCTGTAGACTCTTCCAGAACTGAGATGTGAACCTCGTATCCCGATCGGATACGATGCTCACAGGGATTCCATGCAAGCGCATGATCTCCTACACAACATATTTCACATCACTACTCGTACTAGAAAGAAATACGAAAGGATGAGTTGGATCATTACCTCCATATATTTCCTCGCCAGTATTTCCGTGGATTGTCCTACTCGGAACGGTATGAAGTGCGCAGACTTGGTCAGTCGATCGACGATGACCCAGATTGCGTCATTCTGTTTGGTGCTCCGAGGTAAGCCAGTCACAAAGTCCATCGTGATGTGTTGCCATTTCCACTCTGGGATAGGCAGGGGCTGTAGTAGTCCGGCGGTGCGGTGATGCTCAGCCTTCACTTGCTGACACACCAGGCATTTGGCAACACTCCGTGCCACACTTCTCTTCATCCTGTGCCACCAGAAATTCCGACGAAGATCCTTGTACATCTTCGTGCCTCCAGGATGAATGGAATAAGGCGAACTGTGAGCCTCATTCATCAACTCTTCTCTGATATCTCCTGTAGGCACGCAGATCCTACTGCCATACCTCAAAGATCCATCCTCGTGAATCAGAAAATCTGTCTGAAGTCCGGCTTCGACTTGCTCTCTGATCTTCATCAACTTAGCATCCCCAGCTTGAGCAGTTTTGATCCGATCAACAATCGTCGACTGAATCTGCATGTTCATCAACGACAAAGTGACTCCCGGAAGAACAGCTTCAACATCCATCTCTCGCAGATCCTGTTGTAATCTCCACTGAGCTGTGAGAATCATCACCTCTGGCAGTCTGCTCAAAGCGTCCGGTACGACATTCACCTTCCCTGGGTGATACTGAAGATCGATATCATAGTCCGCCATCAACTCCAACCATCTGTGATGTCTCATATTCAGTTCCTTCTGAGTAAATATGTATTTCAAACTTTTGTGATCAGTGAATATCTTCACTTTCTCACTCAGTAAGAAATGACGCCAAATCTTCAGTGCGAATATGACAGCGGCGAGTTCCAAATCATGGGTCGGATAGTTTTTCTCATGGACCTTCAGCTGTCGCGAAGCATAAGCGACTACATGTTGTTCTGATGTAGAACACAACCAAGTCCCTTCCCCGATGCATCGCAGAAAATCTCAAAGCCTCCGCTTCTGTCTGGAATAGCTAAGCTCGGTGCGGTCGTCAGTCTCTCCTTCAAAGTGGAAAAAGCCTGCTCGCAAGATTCTGACCAACTGAACTTGACATCCTTCCAAGTCAATCTCGTCATCGGCCCAGCTATCCTCGAGAAATCCTTGATAAATATGTGTTAGTAGCCAGCCAATCCAAGGAAACTTGTGATGTTCGAAGCCGATCGCGGTGTAGGCCATTCACCGACTGCTCTGACCTTCTCCGGATCCACTGAGATGCCGGCTCCTGATACTACATGTCCAAGAAATGCAACTCTGTCTAGCCAGAATTTGTATTTGCTATACTTGGCATATAGTCGATGATGGCAGAGAGTCTCCAAAACCAATCTCAAGTGTTCTGCATGCTCTTCCTCGCTCCTCGAGTACACCAAGATGTCATCTATAAAGATCACCACGAACTTGTCGAGAAAGTCGTAAAAGATGAGGTTCATGAGATTCATGAACACGGCAGGAGCGTTGGTTACACCGAACGGCATGACAACAAACTCATAGTGCCCTTACTTGGTCCGGAAAGCTGTCTTGGGCACGTCATCCTTCTTGACTCTGGCTTGATGGTATCCGCTCCAAAGATCCAACTTTGAGAACACCTTTGATCCACCAAGCTGATCGAAGATATCATCAATACGGGGCAACGGGTACTTGTTCTTCACAGTGATCTGATGCACCTCCCGATCGTCGATACACATCCTCCTCGATCCGTATTTCTTCTTCACCAGCAAGACGGGTGCACCCCAGGGAGATACGCTGGGATGAATAAAACCTTTCTGCAGTAGCTCATCCAACTGCTTCCTCAGCTCCTTTAGCTCAGCTGGAGCCATACGGTACGACGCCTTAGAAATCGGTTGAGCTCCTGGTATTAGATCAATGCCGAACTCCAATGCTCGATCAGGCGGCAAACCGGAAATGTCCTCAGGGAAGACTTCTTCGAAGTCTCGCACTACCGCTGGCTTCTCCGGCTCTGCTATCATAGATGCCACTGTCAATCCGTACAGATGGGCCCGAA
Source organism: Scilla litardierei (assembly GCA_030789695.1). Lineage (NCBI taxonomy): Eukaryota > Viridiplantae > Streptophyta > Magnoliopsida > Asparagales > Asparagaceae > Scilla > Scilla litardierei. The sequence continues at coordinate 118,725,400 of CM061137.1, forward strand.
ACTTGACAGGTCCAAGCAAACGTCCTCCGCTGACGAACTCAAACACTGGGTGGTCAGGCATTTCAAACACCACTTTCTTCCGGTGACAGTCGATCGTGGCATAAAAAGCTCCTAACCAGTCAATGTCGAGAATTGCATCGAAATTGGATAGGTCGTGGATGATGAAATCAGCATACAATTCGTGTCCACTAACCACCAATGGGCAAGGTCGACAACCAAGTGCAACCTTCACTACACCATTCCTAGTCGTGATGCTCCAACACTTGGGAAGTGTGTAGGTGGGTATCGAGTGTTCGACTACGAACTTCCGTGACAGGATGCACATGTAAGCTCCAGAGTCGAACAGGGTCAAGGTTGGGTGAGAAGAAACTAGGATAACACCTAAGGGTAACATGCAACTATATCAAACAATGAACTAACTAGTCAAACATAAATGCAGAAAAGGAAAGACTAGTTAAAGATTACCTGCAATCATGTCGTCAACGGCCTCAGCCTCAACGGCTGTCATGGTGTAAGCTCAATGCACGGGGGGGGGGGGGGGGGGGGGGGTTGGCCTGCTGAAAGGCTCGCTCCTGCGGTATCAGAGGTGGTCCTCGCTGTCCAGGTGCAGGCACTGGTCTCTGAGCAGGTCCAGGTGCAGACGCTGTCCACTGAACAGGTCCAGGTGCTCCAGCAGGCATAGGTCGAGAACCTCGAGGGCAGTCTCTCGCAACATGGGCAGGCGATCCAAAAACCAAACACTGATTCGGCATCCTCCTGCAGTCCTTCTTCACATGGCCAAGCTTGCCACAGAAATGGCAAGTCAGCTCAGCTCGGTTGGGAACAGGTGCAGCTGGCCTCTTGAACTGGGTGGTGTGGACTGGACGTACACTGGGTCCAGGTGTACTCCTCAGCATCTCCATCAGGCGCTTGCCCGCCTGACGTGCCTTCTTCAGATTATCGATGTGCTCCTGATTCTTCGCAGCTACCGAAACCTCCTCATGAGTGGAAAAAGTATTCCCGGACAGCACACTCTGGATGTCCAGATCCAAGCCCTGTAGGAAACGATGTGCACAGTCCTCAGGTTCTTTCACCATGGCAAGAGCATATCGGCTCAGCATAGTGAACTCCGCCTCGTAATCATCAACAGTCACAGTACCCTGCTCCAGGTTGATGAAGCGACTATCCATCATTCGCTTCACAGACATGGGAAAATACTGGGCGACAAACCTCTTACAGAAGGTATCGCATGAAATCGGCTTGGTCAGCCTGGCCTCCTCCGCAGTCCACCAGCTGCGGGCATTATCTGTCAATTACTTCCTGGCAAGCTCCACCCATTCATCTTTATTGATTCAGGCAAGGCCCAAATCATCCTCAGTGCTCTGACGCCACTCTTCGGCCGCTAGCGGGCCCTCTCGTCCGGAAAAGCTCTTCGGACGCATCTCGCAGAACTGCTTGGCTCCCGGGGCTGGTGCAACTGGTGTGGCTGGCACAGCCTGGCGTCCCTGCTGGGCTAGATGTTGCTGAACCTCCAGCATATCTCTCATAATGCCGAGCATCTGGCGGATGTCGTCCTCTCCGCCTCCAGTAGCTCCGGCTCCGGCTCCGGCTCCGTGTCGGGTGATGCGTCTTCCGGCCATCCTGCAAAAGAGAAAGAAAGCCTGAGTTAATCTCGTGTATACGATTACTCCGGATGTTTGGCTTAAGAAAGTGTTCTCATTGTTCTGAATTTCGCAGTTACAACGACCTACATAGGCCACCAACAAAACCTGTAACGCCCTGCTTCCCAAAAGACACCGGAAGCGAGAATGTTACGCGGTCCGCTTGAACTGGAGCGGTGAAGCTCGAGTTCAATAAGCGTCTGTGGTAAAAGCACAGAAAAGGGTCCTTGCATTTGCGTATCAGAACAATCAGAACACAATAATGATATAAGAATAAAAGCCACATCCAGAGAGTTAAAGTTCGTACACGAAATTAAACAGCCACAGCTGGGCTTAAAGTAGCAACAAAAGAACATACACAACTACAGCAAGTGACTGAAAGTAAACTAGGAAAACTGGAAGTGAGGGGTCCTCTAGTCCTCAGCTGGAAGAGGCACTGCATCAGGTGCGAACTCCTGACTCTCCAAGTCTGGCGTCTCGTACGGGTCCTCCGGGTACTCAAGCGCTGGATCTGACATACATACACAAACAATGAATGTATGTCAGCTAGGGTCTGCAAGAAAGTGTTAGCATCCCAAGGCAAGATATCTGATATATAAGAATCTTTGAAGCATTAATAATTTAAAGAAATGACTGCAACAATTTGACATTTAACAATTTTGTTGAAGCATGACAAACACTCCTAACATGCAGTTCTAGACATGTGCAAGTTTAAAGTTGGGATTTTCCCTGAGTTCATTAGCATTTCAATTATCAAGATGACCAAGTTAGCGTTGCAAGTTTTCATGTCAAGAGTTAGCTTTCTAATCTAGGGTTCTCGCCTTTAGGTCGTGATGAGAAGGTCGTTCCTCTCACGGGGGCTTACCGTGATTGACGCTAACCCACCGCGTGCGGATGGTGCTCTTGAGGAGAGTACTTTTCATACGGCCAGTGGCCGCTCAACCCTAACCCCACCCAAAAGTTTGCCGGAACATGAGCCGGCCTAGTCGACTCACACGACATCACGATATCACGATACCGCCTTCGAGGCGCACGATAGTCACGATGTCAAAATTTGTTAAACATGTCCGAATTCGCAGAAATTTGGTGTTATCAACATTATTACATCTTGGTGACAGTTCTACACGATTTTTATGGCAAATCTCAAAAATAATGACGAACACGGTTTCACTGGACTTGCTACAGAAAACATGTTTTTCTCATAATTGTTTTAAATTAAGGTATATCACATGATATACCGTTGGGTCCCAAATTTTGTCCTAGTCATTATGATGTCAATTTTGTATGTCATTTCACGCCTAGTTTTTGAGTTACACAGCAATACATAAAGATGGCGCAAAAGTGTCAAAACTTCAGAAATTCATATAAAATCAAATACTTGCCTGGTTTTGGCATTCTTGGTGTCGTTGAAATCGTCTTGACGTGTACTATGCTGCGAAGGGGTTGGTTCGCTGTTTTGGCAGAACATAAAATCAGAGTAAGAATTTCTTGTTCAGGACAGATTTACAAAAAGCCCCTACGACGTCTAGCAATTCGTTTTTATTAGGTTTTTTGTCCTATGATGGGGGTTAAGAGTTGTTAAAGGGTTAGATCTACTAACTGTAAGTGCAGAGGAGGATCGGAACGTCCCGATGGTAGCGACGACGCGTCGGGTCCCGGAACAGCGACGTAAAAGCTTTGGGAATCTGCCGTCGACACGCGAGGAGGCGGCAACGGCTATCGGAGGCTCTGTAGGCGATTGTGGCACCTAGGGGAAGAAGACAATGGCCGCTCTATGCAGAGAGGTGGCTGACTGGTGGTCCACGTGAGCTGGGTGCGTTTGGAGCTCAGAGAGAGGATGCCGCAGGGTTCAGGCGACCTGGGTTGTTGTCGGCTGTCGGTGGCGGAATGTGGGAGGTTCGGCAGTCCTTGGGAGCAGCTGGCCGCGCGAGGCGAGGAGAGCTCGTGGAGAAGATGAAGTCGAAGGGCTCGCTGCGGCGTTGAACGGAAGGGAAAAAAGCCGCTTGGTGCTCGGAGAGGATGTACGAGAAGGTGCTGTGAAGGCGAGGGAGGAGGATGAGTATGGGTCGTGCGGTGTGCTGCCTGTGCGAAGGAGGAGGCGTCTGAGAACGCTAGGGCGATGGCATCGACGGGTCTATGCTTGGCTCGGAGGTGGGCTTTAGGGTGGTGTTCTACCGGCGGTTTGCATGTGGGGCGACCGGAGGAGGGCGTGGGGGAGATGAGGTCAAGGCGAGCGTGAATGAGGGAAGCTGCGGGCTGTTGGTTGCATGGGGAGATAAGGAAGAGGGTAGGGGCATTGCAAGGACCGGTTAAAAATATAAGTGATGTTGGTTTGATAGCCTTAGGTTGATGACAAAAGGAAAGGCTGACAGCACGTGAATAAAAAACTTAGGTCTCTCTCCTATAGCTTATGTAGGGGGGTAGGCCTTAACTGCTACTTTTGTGTGGAACGGGGCAAGGGAAAGAGGGGTTGAGGGCTGATCTCGTGGAAGAGAATGTGGGTGACGTGGGGTCGGTTAGAATCTTCAAGGATTTTATTTTGTTTACCTCAACAGTTTCAATCATTATGGTTAGCCTACAGATCGTTTTCAAAAGAGATGGCAAGAAAATCATTAACAGTTTATATATATAAGTCTAAATATCAAACTAATGATAATAACATGTTTGTTTATTATTATTATTAATTCTTTTTTTTCTTATGTTTTCCTTTTAAAAGCAACAGAACTGAGCCCTGTGAATTTGTTAATAGGTAGTTGGGTGCTAATAGTAATTAGTAGTAATAGTTTTAATATTAACCTATCTCACAATTTGAATTCGACAACTAATGAAAAATTAGCTTAATAATTATGAGTAGGATTAAGGAAAATTGGTCCTTCAGCGTCTGAAAATTTAGAAGAAAATACTGGGATGATCGCGCCTCCGAGAGGGACTTAAACATGGGTTCCGGTCACGCGTCCGAGCTACGGAACAAAATAATAAAAATAAATACGAAAATACGCACCACAAATAACATACACGCTAAAATACGTACAACCGGACAGTGGTCGTTACAACCTTGCTTACTAATGAGAAAGCTTCTTTTGAGTTTGAAAGTAGCCGGTGGTCACATTGGTCATCTTCACTACGAATTTGAAGACAAGTAAGTATTGCCTCCATAGTTGTAAGCAATAGAATACCGTTGTCATTTCTTTATCTTGAATGGTGTACGGCCATTCGGTGTTATTCAGCTTCCAACTCTCGTTGGCGATGTGGTGTCCATCTTGCATCAACACCCCTCCAATTGAGAAGTTATTAGCATCGATATAGACTTAATATGGCTAGCTGAAGTCTGGAAAGGAGAGGGCTGGCTCCTCGGTCATCGCCCTCTTTAATCACTCGAATGATTCTTGACACTTTGGGCCCCATCACTAAGCCCACTTCTTCTTCAGCAAGTCTGTCAATGGAGCTATGGTGGCCGAGTAGACTTGGATGGACCTCCAATGGTAGTTTACCAACCCGATAAATGATCGCAACTCTGTCAACTTAGTGGGACGTTCCCACTCTTGAATGGCCCGAACTTTTTCTTGGCATATCTTGATTTGGTCCCTCCTAATTAACGTATCACAAGGAAATGACTTCCTCATGTATGAAAGAGCATTTTTCCTTCTTAACATACAACTCGTTCTGTCGAAGGGTATCAAACACTTGCATTAAGTGTCTCTGAAGCTCAAAGATGCCTCGGCTGTAGATCACTATGTTGTTGTATACAACGACAAAGCGATCTAAGAAGGGCTCCAATAATTTGTTCATCAATGTGTAAAAGGTTATAGGAGCATTTATGAGACTAAATGTCATGATCAGAAATTCATAAGATCCGTACCTCATCATGCATGCCGTCTTTGATTCATCTCCTTCGGTAATCCATATATGATAGTATCCCAATCTAAGGTCTAATTTGGTAAAGTACCTCGTTGCCCCAACCTATCGAACAAGTCCTTCACCAAAAGAATTGGATACTTATTTTTAACCATGACTTTGTTAAGTACCTAGTGCAACCGAACAGATCACCATCGTGCTTCTTCTAGAAAAGCGCTGGCACACTATAAGGAACCTTTGATGGTCGAATGTACAATGCATCCAGTAAGTCCTTCAGTTGCTTCTGAAGTTCCTTTAATTCCGGTGGAGCCATCCTGTAGGGTCTCATCATTAATGGTTACGCACTCGTCATCAACTCGATCTTGTGATCCACCTCTCTCTTTAGTGGTAGCTTACTAGGTAACTTATCGGACATAACTTCCTGGTACTCAACTAAGATATATTTGATCTCCTTAGAGAGCTGGATAGCCAGGAGGAGCTTGCTTGATAAGGCCTTCCCTCTTTAGATTCAAATGGTGTAAGCCTTGCCCTTGAGGAAGCACATCGTGTTGACGTATGAAGCCAACATAGCTTTCATCTGATCTGAAAAATCCAAGTCGATGACCACATCAAAGTCATCTATGCCCACCGTCTCCATGTTCACTGGTCCTGACCCTTCTCTCATTTTCACTTATATTTACTGAGCCATGCCAACAATGGGAGTATGTTCCCAGTTGACAGCCATGATAATCATCTTCTCTTTGGTCACCGCAGGGTCCAAATCTCCAGTCACCTTGCTAGAAATCAAGAAATGAGATGCACTGGTATCTAGTAGGTGGGCTTTGAAGGTCTTACTTGCAATTACTATCTCCACGAACATAAGCCCCCTTGGCCATTCATCCACCTTGATGTAAATTGCATTGTGTAGCCAGAGCGAGTTGACCCGCATATCTTCTTGCTGATTCTCCTCCTCTTTCTAGATTAGGGCCGTAAGATTGGCCCTCTTTGGATATTCCCGAGCTTTATGTGAACCTTCGCGTTAAGGCCAAAATTGACCAAAACAATTGAGTAGCTGATGTGGACCCTTCATGCTGAGTTGGTGCATCGTCAGCGAGTTGAATGGTACACGAGGTTGGTAGAACCTGGGTCGGTTGATGGATGTTGATTGAGATGCGATGCTCGATCGACCCTCGAACAGCTTATACATCGATAGATCGAGGCTGGAGAGATCTGAAGTGACACTCACTGGAGATTGAGATAATGAGACTCGACGATCTTCACCACAAAGAAACGTCAGTGGGGTCGGATCTGGGTCTCGACCCAAATCCCCTCCGATGCTTAAGTTAGTAAGAGAACTTAAGGAAGAGAGGGAGCACGAAGCAGCTGAGATCAAGCCTCAGAGGTTCGTCTCAGATCTGTCGTTGCAAGCTCTTTTAGTGGAAGAATTATAAGTTGAAAGAGTAGAGTCTATGTATTAGATCTCGAACCTTGGGAATTTTAACCTTTTGTTATTTACATGGGTCCTTTAAGTGACATTGGGGAGATAACGGTCACCCATTATGGTGCCACGATCTTCCCTTCTTAATAGGAGCGAACGTTGTCCACGTTCCCGCAATTTATGAGGCCGTATTCAATCCCATATCCGAGTGATGGGAGTGCAACAGTCGACTGGCTGGTGGGCTTTGACCGAGTTAATGTCGAGCTTCTCTTGTGGGCCTCAACCTCTGTCGGTCGATTCGACTCGAGTGCCGGCCCATGGTTCAATAATAGCCCCTGTCGCACGACCTCAAAGGGTCTGTTTGTTTAAGTCAAGTGACGTTACATCCAATTAATGGGGCACGTCAGTCGAGAAATTAGTACTTGAGTTCTAGGCTTCAAAACGTCCGCCTTGCCAATTCGGATGAGCCGCCGGTTCGAAACCCATGATACGTAGGTCCTTGGATCTTCATTGCGTGTCTCATCATGGGGCTGTCGTCTTGTTGATATAAGAAGGTTCCAGCGACAAAATTCGAAGATACCTTCTTCATCTTTCTTGATTTAGTTTTTCTCCTTTGAAAGAAATGGCTTTGTCTTCCATCCCTACCTCTAAGAGGAGCTTGGTTATCATCATTCAGAAGAACAAGGAGGGGCTATGGAGCCTAGTCTGATCGCGAATCTACGGTTCAAAGTTGGGGCTGATCAGATCCCCGAGTTTCAGAGGAATTATGTCTGCCACGATTATCAAATCCGGGTGCCGGGGAGGGACGAGAGGGTACATCTTCCCGGTGACCGGGAAGTCGGGGTATACGTCAAAGCCTTCCAACGAGGGCTTTGATTCCGCATGCACCCCCTTCAAGCGCTACTTCTTGTGCACCCTGAACATTTCTCTCTGCCAGTTGATGTCGAATGCCATAGGTGCACTGATGGGCTTCATAACTCTGTGTGTGATGAAAGGGATTGAACCCTTAGTAAGCCTGTTCAATCACTTTTTCTTGATTCCTCCTCTTAAGACTCCGGGTTGGTATACTATAACGGATCACCGAGGTAGGACACTATTTGATGACCTCCCGACTTCTAATCCCAAATGGAAAGCGGATTTCGTGTTTGTGGTCTTTCAAGGAGAGGCGAGTTTCTACACCGGATGGGATGCCCCTGACTTAGGCCCTGTCAAAGATAAGCCTTTGACTAGAGAGGAGAAAGAATCCACCGACCCATTGACGAGTCTGCCAGAGACTGTGAAGAAAATGAAGTGGATGTGGTCCGATGATGTGTTGCGTCAGACTGTATGGATGAAAGGTTGATTCGATCGTGCTTGTCAGCTGTTTGACCCTCGTTCTCTGACTTAATTTGTTTGTTTCTTTTCAAGGCATGGACGGTCTGGAATACCAGGTGGACCCTGCGTTGAGGGAGGCAATTGAGGCTTCCATTAGAGAGGCGGAGGTGAGCATGTTATCTCCTCGGGTGACATCTATGGGAGAAAGGATGGCTCAACCGTCGGAGGATTGACCTGTTGTCGTTGAGAGGGCTACTCAGGTGGCCCATCTCCAGCAGAAGAAAAAGGAGAGGTCCGCCTTCGAATTTGAGGTGGTTGCACTTGAGGGGAGTAAGAAGAGGCGACGACTTCTTCTTAGCAACTTGGAGCAGTCTGGGTCGATTGAAGCGGCGGAGTAGGTCCTCAGCATGATAGGGGAACTCCCCTAGAGGGAGACTCGGGGGAGACCCGGGTGCCTCTGGAGCTTCTTCTGCACGAGGATTCTTGACCTTTGGGAGGCCTGTTCCCTCCTGTACCATTGTCTGAAGACATCCCAGATGAATTCAGGCCGGTTCTGCTAGAGAGTCGATCTCCTCAAACCCCATTCGCTTGCTCCGCAAAGGAACTCATATAGATGGAATTTTCGATGCGGCGGGAAGATTCTGCGCTTTTGGATTGTGGGGCTGCCCCTCGGATCACTGAAAATACGACCCTTCCATTGGACATGGCTGTCGTGGAGAGGGTCGATTACGAGAGGCTTGCATCGATAGCCGTCCATGCTAACGTCCAGGTAACCACTGCACCGGCCTCCATTATGGGTGATGCAAGCACGGATGTTAACTATCATGTGTTGTTTACATGGTCTTGTGGCCACTGCTGTGTTGCATCGATGTGCTCCGGTGGTGGACAATCACGAAGTCACCCTGGAGGCCATTAGGTCAGTCGTGGAGAAGTCTCAAGTTGAGCTGACTAGGATCAACCTTCTTTGCGAATCGAGAATGGATTGCCTTCTGTGGCTCGATTGTAAGTTACATGAGTTTCATAAGAGGGAGGCGGAACAAGCCTCTTTAAGGAAGCGAGCAGAGAAGGCTCTGTTGGAAGAGAGAGCCAACGTCGAGGTCATAGCGGAGAGGGCGGTCCAGGAATGCAAGGATTCATTGCCCGATTTCGATGAGTTGTACACGGAAGGTTACAAGCGATGTCGATTGAAAGTGAAGGACCGATTCTCTGACCTCTCCACTGAGATCGACCGAATTCTAGTGCTGTTTTTAGACCTCGGTGATGACGAATTGAGTCAAGGCACGGAGGAGGCTGCTCCCATCGGTGAAGTTGTTACCATGACAGGTGACAATGCAGGAGCTGATGCTTCAGGAGACCAAGAGCCCACGGTCGTGCTGGAGGGAGATCAAGGGACTAGCCAGCCGTTGTATAATCTTAGCGCTCCTTTTACTCCTGTTTTAATTTTTAAATGTATAGGGAGTAATGTAAATGTAAACGAAAACAACTTTGTAGTAAAAGCGCTAGAAGAGTTGGCTTGTATATCTTTATTTGTTGTTGTATCTCTTTATTTTTCGTCGCTCACGCCATGTGGTCGTAGTGCCTGATGGCCCTTTTTGATGGATTAGACCATGCCTCAAGATGATCGAGGGTAAACCATCGAACCATATTATAAGTAGACCACTATGCTCAGTGGCGAGGGAGCAGTTCTCTTGACTCACGGATGCCGACACGGGAGTCGTTCAGTGGCGAAGAGGTGGCTCCATCGACTTATGGCTGACGACACGTTAAGGTCGATCAGTGACGAAGGGGTGGCCCATTGTTTTCGGTTGTCGACATGAGAGGGTCAGTCAGTAGTAAAGGGATAGCTCTTCGTCTTACAGCTAATGCCACAAGAGGGTTGTAAGTAGCGAAGGGGTGCCCCTTCGACTTATGGCTGACGACATGAGAGGTTCGTTCAGTATTGAAGGGGTGGTCCCTTCATCTTACGGATGACGATGCGTTAGGGTCGGTCAGTAGCGAAGGGGTGGCTCCTTCGTCTTACGGCTGACGACACGTTAAGGTCGGTCAGTAGCGAAGGGGTGGCCCTTCGAATTATGGCTGATGACATGAGAGGGTCGTTCAGTAGAGAAGGGGTGGCTCCTTCGTCTTACGGCTGACGACGTGTTAGGGTCGGTCAGTAGCGATGGAGTGGCCCCTTCGTCTTATGCCTGACAGTGTTCTAAAAATCGGCCTGGGCGGCCGCCTAGGCGGCGCCTAGGCGCTAGGCGGCCAGTAAACGCCCCGATTATGGCCTGGGCGGTCAATCTGGGCGTTTTTGGGATTAATCGGCCGCCTAAGCGTTCTGGGCGGTGTCTGGGCGCTCTGGGCGGTTCCTAGGCGGTTCCTGGGCGGTTTCTGGGCGGTTTCTGGGCGTTTTTGGTAAATGGCTTAATTGCACAAGAGTATCTTTTAAATTTTATTTTATTGCACACAAATACTCTAAAGTAGGTAAAGTGGATTTGATTTAGTATGTATTAAATATTTGATGTATTTTAAATAATATATATATATATATTTATATATAAACATAAATATATTATATAAAAATAAATAAAATAATTAAAAACTGCAAATCCGCCTAGGCCGATTAATCCCCGATTAATCCCCGATTAATGCTCTGGGCGCTAGGCGCTCGCAATCCGAACGCCTAGCGCCTAGCGTTTTTTACAACCTTGATGCCTGACGACGTGTTTGGGTCGTTCACTAGTGAAGGGGAGGCCCTTCGAATTACGGCTGACGACGCGTTAGGGTCAGTCAGTAGCGAAGGGGTGGCCCTTAGACTTACGGCTGACGACATGAGAGGGTCGTTCAGTAGCGAAGGGGTGGTCCTTTGACTTACGACTGACGACATGAGAGGATCGTTCAGTAGCAAAGGGGTGGTCCCTTCGTCTTATGGCTGATGACGTGTTAGGGTCGATCAGTAGCAAAGGGATGGCCCTTCGACTTACGGCTAACGAAACGTTAGGGTCGGTCAGTAGCGAATGGATGACCCTTTGACTTACGGCTGACGACAAGAGATGGTCGTTCAGTAGCAAAGGGCCACCCCTTCAACTTACGACTGACAACATGAGAGGGTCGTTCAGTAGCGAAGGGTGATTCTGGGAGAAGATTACGTTTATTACCCCTCATTTGACTGTATTTTGCGTATATATAATGTTTATTTGGTCTCTAATAAGTGTATTATTGTAAGATCATTTAATTTTAGAGCATATCTTTTTTTACGAAAAATAAATAAATATATATCTCTGACGTCAGCTCGAGTCAGCAGTCAGCTGACGCCAGCTGGCGTCAACGGCCCTCGTTGCGTCAGCAGCCCTCGTTGCGGGCGGAAGTTGTCGCCGGCAACTCGAGTAGCTTTGCAACTGGCGGGCGCCCGCCCGCCAGCGGGGCCCGCCCGCTTTCAAAAATGCGGGAGCCCGCCTGCATTTTCCATGCGGACGACACCTGTTTCCTTTGACCAGTCCATTACTACCGCTTTTGACTTGCGGGTTGCGCAACCTGCAAGCCCGATAATCTTATTTTCCTATAAAAAGCGGTATTTTGGGCATATCTTGGGCATCCAAGCTCCGAATTGAGTGAAATTTGTTTTGGGGGCTTCTCCCTCAAATTCCAGAGGAGTTGGAGCAACTATAGGAGAAATTTTGGGATGTTTTGACATTGTTTTGGGTGAAATCTCTCCACTTTTCCTATGCTTTTATTAGTTTTAAGTATGTTTTGCAATCAAATGATGTTTGTATTAATAATATTTGCTGTTTTTATTACCATGGTTAGCTGAAAATCTTGTGAGTGTGTTGTGTAGTAGTTAATATTGATGGGTTTCATGTTTCATGTCTTCATAGCACTTGTAATAATTTAAAACATTGAATAAGTCGTTTTTTCGCTTTGTTGATTAATTACGCGCTATCCGAGAGGACTCCGCTTAGGATAACATACCGCGAGGCATTGTCTACGTGCAAAAACCCGTAGAGGTGCCCAAGAAGGGTGATGAACTGCAAGGTTCATCTAGTTATACGTTATTGTTTAGAAAAACGAACAATTCAACATTAATGTAATTTGCTATAAAATCACTGTGCTTTTTAAGTTAGATCTTCCGATCCACATACCTTGGCATAGATGAGGGATTGAGTCATCCATGAAGAATGATTTCCATGATAGCCTACAACACTAACAAAAACACAACACACACACACACATTTATCGTATCACTTTTTCACGTTATTTTCGTAAAGTTTTGTACACTTTTTTTACTTCAAATCAAAAACCAATCCAAAAATTCACATTCAAAGGGTGGTTCATAATTCACTAAATTATTTCAAAGTAAATGTCAGATTGTAAAACTTGTAGATTAGTTTGTTCCTGAGGAATATGACACTAGACTCACCAGGTTTACTACTTGACCGACTTCCTATACTTGGAAATATAACTGCAACATTTTGGCCCAGTCAAGTTTTTGGCACTGTTGACGAGGACAACGGTCTATATTTTCTTACGATTTCTAATTAGCTTGGAAATTTTGGTGAGATTTGTCCACTTTTGTGTATATATTCTTTGTATATCCATATTTTCAATTTTTTTCTCTTTTTGGTTATTCATTTTCTTGTTGCGTTTTCTATAACTAGTTTTTTTATTGATTTTGGATGTTTGGTTAGAGTGTCCCATCTTTAGTGTGTGATTTAAAATTTCTTTCTTTTACATTTTTTTGTCATCTTGTTTTTTATATTTTCAATTTTCTTTATAAAATCCAAAAAAATTTAAAACTGTAAATTTTTTAATAAATGGATTATGATATTGATAATGATGCAATCATTTCAGACTTTATTTCGGGGTTGATTCAAATCCTACCAGTTTTCCATGGTACGGAGGAGGAGAACCCACATTTACATTTACAAAAGTTTGAAACGATATGCCGCACATTATTTGGTGGGAATACATGCATTGATGACTTATTTCTTAGATACTTCCCATATTCTTTGAGAGATTTTGATAAGCATTGGTTTGAAACATTGACTTTTGACTCAGATTCTACTTGGTTGTCGTTTCAGGCAGAATTTCTTTGAGTATTTTTTCCTATTTTCTTTTAGCAGGTATAGAGGCGGCAGATCACGAAGCACCATATAGTGAGCTTTGCTCAAGCTGATAAGGATGCATACTATCAAGCATGGCATAGGTTCAATGATTTGATGCTGGCATGTCCACACCATAGCTTCCACGATGATCATCTCCTACAAATCTCCTGCGCGGGATTACTGCCTTCTGTGCGGGATTTTGTGCAGACGAGCTACAATGGGGAATTCTTTACTTATTCGATCGAGGAAGCATGTTGGTACTTGAATGATCTTGCTGAGTATGAGGTTGCACTCCAACAGGTCCACGGTCGGCCTGAGATTTTGTCTGTGGGCTCATTCCAATGCGACCCTCTTGAAAAACTTGAAGACCATATTGATGGAGAACATTGGAGCCAAAAGAAAGAGGATGAACGACTATATCTTGAGGAGCAAAAGGAGATGGATGATGTGGTTCGTGTTGACCATGAGGGAATCTAATTTGATGACGACGATAAGGATATGTGCGAGGGAGCGAGCTTACAGACCAAGATAGAGCCCGAACCATACCTTCTTCCTACTTCAGTGCAGCAGTTCCCACTTTCTTCACCTCAGGAGGCGATTGATGGCGATTGCAAGATGTTCTACATTGAGCCAGTGCTGTTTTACCCTCCATATCCACTTCTGCAGACACTCCTCCTCCTGAGGCAGAGTATTAGATCGTGCATAGCGACACATACCAGGGGAGTTCACACAATTTCATGTCTTATATTATTGAATCACAAATTTCAATTCAATATACTTTCGATTCAAAATATTGTCAATTGAATTTAAACTCTTTAGTCAATTTAGACGACCCATTTTGGAACACTTTTGTTACAGGGCATGAGGATAACGCTTAGATTGATGCAGCTCGTCTGGTAGTTGCATTGCTAGAATCCAAGAAGGCCAGTTGAGGCCTAGCTTCGTAACAGCTGGCTGAGGAGCGCAAGGAGCTGATTGTGTAGATGCCACCTCTGCTAGAAATTCTGAATCCTTCTTTTGTGATGGAGATAGTACCTTCACCATACACGACGCCTAGCACTTATTGGATGTCAACTTTTACACAATTGCCTTTGGCATCACCATCTGGAGCATTGACAGGGGATATACCCAAGGAGCTTCTGGAACAAATTCCTCCACCAATAGATATATGTGATCCTCCATTTGGGAGGCTATAGTGATCTCTTCCCTTTTTACCCTTATGCATCGTTATCTATATTTGAAAGGGGAGATGTTTGTTTATGCCTTCACATATATTGATATCCATATTTTACTTTGCTACCCTTCAAACATTGATGACAATGTTCATTTTAAGTTGGGGGATGAAGTAGTAGAAAAAATCTGCATAAACAATATATGTAGTTTATTATTTGTTGGCACTTAATTTTTTTTGCATAGTTTGCATCTATAATTTTCTTATGTTTGCATTAAAAAAAGAGTGTTGTATTTTTCACCCAAACCATCTATATGTCCCTTTGAAGTGGAAATTCCATCGTCTTTAATTGAACACCTATATTGTAAAATAGATTAAGAATGTTTTACCCCTGCGTAAAATTTTAAATTTTCATGATTTTCATATAAATTAGTGCATGTAACCACAATTGTAATCTCATGAAACTATTGTTTGGTTTCGGCAATTTCATGTCACGTATGCGTTTATGAATTGAAAATTATGTGAAGAAGGTTATAAATTCTCAGGATAACAGGCCAACCATACACACAAGCTTGCTGATTAGTAGAGGATGGAGAATTTTACTCAAACATGTCTCATGTCAAAAAAGAAAAAGAAAAAGAAAACAAAGCAAAAAAATAGTGAATAAAATGCACACTGCTCTTCCAGCTTCTATTTAGTAGCCGGGTCCTCGTACCTCAGAACGCATGGGGACTCGCATCAAAAAATGAAGTATGGAGGAGTGCATAATAATCTTTAGACATTTCGAGTTATTAAGTTTGAGGGGGTTTTCAAGACCTAATGTCCTAAAACCGTCTGGTTTGGGAGTCATTGACCTAACGCTCGTTACATGGATTGCTCTAAAATATTTATAAAAAGAAAAAAAGAAAAAAAGAAAAGAAAAAAGGAGAAAAAAATAAAAACAGAGATGAGATATTTTGAGTGGATTCAAGATCATGATCTTATGATGTTGTGATGGCCTAATCCTAGGAAATTTACAACCTAGGACACGTGATTACCTAATTGATTAAACAATTGCATTTGTGCGATACTGAGTATGTGTGGATTGAGATAAAATTGTAGATTTTTGCATTTGTCCATGAAAACCTATGATAGTTATTTAACTTTGTTGGATAATATTATTCTTAATTCATTTTTGGGGTGTATGACATATTTTTGGAATATTCGCTTATTTTGCTAAGAGACTAGCAAAAAGCTAGTTAGAGTGTGATTCTGGGAGAAGATTACGTTTATTACCACTCATTTGACTGTATTTTGCGTATATATAATGTCTTTTTGGTCTCTAATAAGTGTATTATTGTAAGATCATTTAATTTTAGAGCATGTCGCTTTTTTACGAAATACCATTTTATGGCCTAATTTTGTCTCATTTATATATTTCAGATGAAGCTTGCAATTTTTCGAATCCAATGGCTATTTTTCCATATTTTTTCGGGAGTCGGAGCAATTTTTGGGGATTAAAAAGGCCCAGTAAAGCTGTGTAAAAGAGAAAAATAAAAATAAAAGTAAAAAAATATATATCGCTGACACCAGCTGGCGTCAGCGGCCCGCGTTGCGAGCGGAAGTTTCCACCCGCAACGCGGGCGCCCCTGCAACTAGCGGGCGCCCGCCCGCCAGCGGGGCCCGCCCGCCAGCGGGGCCCGCCCGCTTTCAATAATGCGGGTGCCTGCTCACGTTTTCCATGCAGGCGGTGCCCGTTTCCTTTGACCAGTCCATTACTACCTCTTTTGACTTGCGGATTGCGCAACCTGCAACACCGATAAGCTTATTTTCCTATAAAAAGCGGTATTTTGGGAATATCTTGGGCATCCAAGCTCCGAATTGAGTGAAATTTGTTTTGGGGGCTTCTCTAAAACGTTGAATATGTCATTTTTTTCTTTCTTGATTAATTACACGCTATCCGAGAGGAATCCACTTAGGATGACATGCCGCGAGGCATTGTCTACGTGCACAAACCCGTAGCGGGGCCCAATGAGGGTGATGAACCACGAGGTTTATCTAGTTATATGTTATTGTTTAGAAAAATGACCGATTCAATGTTAATGTAATTTGCTATAAAATCACCGTGCTTTTTAAGTTAAATCTTCCGATCTACATACCTTGGCGTGGATGATGGATCGAGTCATTTATGAAGAATGAATACCATGATACCCTACAACACTAACGAAAACACAACACACACACACTTTTACCATATTTCACGTTATTTTCGTAAAGTTTTGTACACTTTTTACCTCAAATCAAAAACCCAACAAAAAATTCACCTTCAAAGGGTGGTTCATAATTCACTAAATTATTCCAAAGCAAATTTCAGATTGTAAATCTTGTAGATTTATTTCTCCCTGAGGAATATGAGCCTGGACTCACCAGGTTTACTACTTGACCGACTTCCTATGCTTGGGAATATAACTGCAACATTTTGGTCCAGTCAAAGGGGTGGCCCTTCGACTTACGGTTGATGACATGAGTGGGTCGTTCAGTAGCGAAGGGGTGACCCCTTCGACTTACGATTAGCGACCCCTTCGTCTTACGGCTGACGACACATTAGGGTCTGTCAGTAGCGAAGGGGTGGTCCTTCGACTTATAGCTGATGACATGAGAGGGTCGTTCAGTAGAGAAGGGGTGGCCCTTCGACTTACGGCTGACGACATGAGAGTGTTGTTCAGTAACGAAGGGGTGGCCCCTTCGAATTATAGATGACGACACAATAGGGATGTTCAGTAGCGAAGGGGTGGTCCTTCGACTTATGGCTGACGACATAAGAGGGTCGTTCAGTAGCGAAGGGGTGGCCCCTTCGACTTACGGCTGACGACACAAGAGGGTCGTTCAGTAGCGAAGGGGTGGCCTTTCGACTTACGGCTGACGATATGAGAGGGTCGTTTAGTAGTGAAGGGGTGGCCCCTTCGGCTTACGGCTGACGACTGTTAGTGTCGTTTGCATGAGTCTCATCAATAGGGATTCAACTTATCCCAGCTTCCCTAGGGATCGGTCCTTTTAGTGGGGAGCGTGATGGGATAGCTCTTGTATCATTCATGAATGCTTAGTTTCAAAAAGGAGACAAAACTTTATTTGATGAGAAACCATGCTTTATTGAAAGGAATAAACAATAAAAAGGCGTATAGGTGTTTTCGAACTTAGTCGGAGTTGCTTTCGTCCCACGCCTTTTTTTACTCGATCCTGAGCTTGGAGGCTTGTTAGTCGAGCACCTTGGTGACAGGCGAACCTGTCATCTTGCCCTTCTGTTTCGAGGGTCCCTCCTTACTAATTTGATCGATGGTCGGGGTTTTGGGATGTCCACGCTTGACCAGTACATCGATCTCTTTTTTAGAGTCCAACAATCGTTGGTATTGTGTCCGTAGCCATTGTGATACTTGCAGAATTTAAGGTCGTCTCTCTTCTCATATTTTTCCTTATTGACTGATATTTGGACCAGCTCTTCTCGTGGGGCGTAAGCGAGGACCTCCATCTTGGGAGTGCTTGGCTTTGCATAAGTAGGGCACTCCTTGCTTCGAGTGCTTCTTTTCCTCGGCATCTTGTCCCGAGATTCTTTGGGAGGGTTTACTTGCGTTGGTTTTTTTCCATTTGGTGTCTCCATGATGGGCAGGTGTTCCTTTCCCATCAGTCGGTTCTTCCGTTTCCTCGGATATAGTAAACCGATCCGTTATATTGAACATCTCTGCGAGGTTGTTGGGCGGGAACTGGTGGAGCGCCCTTCACACATGCTTGTTTCGCACCGCTTGAGTGAGGGCCGCGATGACAGTTACATCTGACGTCTCCTCTACTTCGAGTCTTTCATCGTTGAATTATTGGATAAAAGCTCGGATTGACTCCTTCTCATTCTGCTTGAGCGTAAAGAGGTGGGCAGACTTCTTCTTGGGTCGTCAACTTGCGACGAATTGCTTGCAGAACAAATCAGCCAATTCGTCGAACGATCAGATACAGCCGTCGGGTAGTCCGTTGTACAGCCTTCCACCCTCTTGAAAAGGGTAGAATGGAAAGCTTGGCAGAGGTATGACTCGTCGGCCACAAGAAGCAGCATCGCATTTAGATATTTACGGATATGGAACCACGGGTCGCTTATGCCATCATAAACTGGTAAGGCAGGGAGTTTGAACTTCGAAAGAGAAGGAGCACTGGTGATGTTCTCCTTCAACGTGGTTTGCTGAAGTGCAGATTGGATGAGCATGGATCTTCCCTCTCCTCCTTGTCCGTACGTAACTCCTGAAGATCGGTTTGGGATCTCATCTCTCCCCCCATACCCACCTGCAAGACTGAGAGGGTCATAACCTGGGGTGCCCTGTATATTACCTGGTCCAGGATGTTGCGGGTTGCTTATTTGTAATTGAAGGACCGGGCTCTACCTGGAAACTGAAGGCCCGATTATCAATCCCCCTCTTTCCATATTGGTAAGACGTGGGGGTCGTATTGTACGGGCTGATATCTTGCCTATCCGCTCTCAGATCTCCTTGATCCCTGAGCAAGGCTGCGCCTCTAGTTGGTGTCAGAGTCGGGGTTGGAGGTGGCAGTTGCTCATTTGCGAGTGATGGATTTCCCATGCTTTGGCTTATTAGGGTTACCAAAACAACGAGACTCTTATCGACCCACTCCGCGAATTGGGTGAATTCCTTCTGGGTCACCTTAGGTTCCTTGGTGGCTTTTGCTAGGCGCTTCGACGGGGATGTAAAGTCCGAGGCATCCTCCACCAGGACGATGTTCGCTATTTGTTTCTCCTTCAGACCTTCGATCGGTCCAATATTACTGGGTCCAGCCGATATGGCTTTTTGATCGCTTCGGAATGTCAAGCTGGTTAACTTTTCCCACCGATGGCGCCAAACTGTTAAGGCCAAAATTGACCAAAACAATTAAGTAACTGACGTGGACCCTTCGTGCTGAGTTGGTGCCTCATCAACGAGTTGAATGGGACCCGATGTTGGTAGAACCTGGGTCGGTTGATGGATGTTGATTGAGATGCGATGCTCTATCGACCCTCGAACAGCTTGTACGTCGATAGATCGAGGTTGGGAAGCTCTGATGTGATCCTCACTGGAGATTGAGACTCGACGATCTACACCACAAAGAGACGCCAGGGGGGTCGGATCTGGGTCCCGACCCAAATCCCCTCCGATGCTTTAGTTAGTACGAGAACTTAAGGAAGAGAGGGAGCTTGGAGCAGCTGGGATCAAGCCTCGAAGGTTCGTCTCAGATCTGTCACTGCAAGCTCTTTTAGTGGAAGAATTATAAGCTGAAAGAGTAGAGTCTATGTATTAGATCTCGTACCTTGGGAATTGGAGCCTTTTGATATTTATAGACCTCATGGGTCCTTTCAGTGACGTTGGGGAGATAACGGTCACCCATTATGGTGCCATGATCTTCCCTCCTTAATAGGAGCGAACGTTGCCCACATTCCTGCTATTTATGAGGCCGTCTTCAATCTCATGTTCGAGTGATGGGAGTGCAACGGGTGACTGGCTGATGGGCTTTGACCGAGTCGATGTCGGGCTTCTCTTGTGGGCCTCAACCTCCGTCGGTCGATTCGAATCGAGTGCCGACCCATGGTTCAACATTTCGTAAAAATAGCATTGTAGCTTCTTTGTGTGATTCTCCTTGGCTCCCTCAATAGTCTTGCCCTTCCATTGGGTTGCTTTAGGTTATCAGTCTCTGGACATTTTCTCTTTCTCTCCCCACCATTGCCAAGCTTTACCTTCTTGTCATTTGGCTTGACGGAGTCCACCTTCTTGAGCTTAATCAAGGACTTCACAACTGCCATGGCTTGAGTGAGGATCTGGACTCCCCGCCTCTGCATCTCCAACTTGGCCCACCATGCGAGGAAATCTATGAAGGCAAATAGTGATTCCTTCTCGCTTATATTAGGGATCTCAAAAAGCATCTCATAAAATTCCTTCATATAATGTCGAATGGAACCTTTCCGAGAGAGGTGTCGAAGCTTACCTCATGCTTCATTCTCAACATTCTTTGGATAGAACTACTTCTTGATCTCCACCTTGAACTTCTTCTAAGTGTTGATGGTGCATGTTTCCCTTTTCACATCATCGTACCATCTACGTCATCACAACGTAGCAACATCTTAGAGATAGAGAGAGGTCGTGAGGAGCTTGTAACCATTGTCTCGGATCCCCACAGTATTGAATTATCTTTCTATATTCCAAAGGAAATTATTGAGTTCTCGAGCATTCTGCGTACCTCTGTAAGGCTTCGGGTTTGGAACGTCTGCATTTGGCAAGAAAGGATGGGTGACGACTGCTCCACTCGCCCACACCATCTTTTGTTGGTTGAACTTGCCCCTGAGTTCTTCCAACTACTTTATTAGAGCTTCCACTTGAGCCTCCAAGATAGCATTCCTATGTTCCAACAGATCATCCCTTTTCTGGAGCATACCGATGGTAGAGTTCAGGACCACTTGCATCTCCTCCCGAAGCTCGTCCCTTCCAGACTTTAGCTCCTCGATTCTTTTCTCAATGGTCTCGAGTTGGTCCTTTGCATCAGCCAAAGTGAGCTCCACGTTATCCAACCATGCCTCGAATGCCAACTTGATGTCCTCTCCCTGTGAGGCAACCTAGTGGTGCCATTTGCCATCTCCGAGTCGCTTAGAATTTGAATCTCGTTGGCTGACATTCTCTCTCACGAACCGCAAGCTCTGATACCAACCGTCACATGCGTATTGTTTAGCTACTTGCCTTTTTCAATACTGCACGACACTTACTCACTCTCCTTCTAGCTATTAGAGCTTTTCCTAGAATTCTTACACTCACAAGGCCCTCAAGAACACAATAGAACTTTGAAGTGGAGAACTATTGCCTTTGCTTATAGCTAGATTTCTTATTGGATATAAATGACATACTCTTGTCTCCTTTTATACGTGAGGTTCCCTTAAGATTGGTGAAGATTTGGCTTCTAGAGAATTCCTTGATCCAATGGCCTGATGAGTCTCTAGAACCTTCTCCATTGTTACACATAAAGTTTCATCAATAAAGAATCCTCATGAATGTTCAAGAACATTCTAGATACAATATTTACAAAAATATATATGCCTAGAAATTCTCTAGAGAGTGACAACCCACGTGTCAAATAAGTGCTAACTAGACGATGACGTGACGACAACACAAACTGGATATACGATGAGCTTGGTCCTTAACCTAGTAACAACTAAGGGTACGTGTGGATCGATACCATGAGCTGCTTGCTGTTTAGGCATGTTACCCGCTATGGTCAAAAGCAACAGAAATAGAAATATTCAAGATACATATCAAAGACCACATGAGGCATTTTTATGGGTGAGTAAATCCATTAGTAGGAGTCCTAGTACTAGATGGAAACATTCGGGAAAGTTTGCAAAAAAGCAAGAAATAAAAGCAATTCTATGTAAAATAGGAATTAGATTGGATGTGAAGACAATCCATCAAAGGCCCATATATCGGCCCAAATCGGTGAAAGGCCCATAAAGACTAATTTTAAGACATGCCCGAGCAAAGCTGGACCATACATGAAGTTATTAAAAAGCCACCCAGCCTCCTCTATTTATAGTCATCCACCTCTATTATAGTCATTCCCAATTGGGAGGATGTAATTCATTACATCGATGACTATTCATTATTTTAGCGCCAGAAGAGCCGAAGCTGGAACACTCATTCTGGATTCGACTCGTAGACGTTCTTGTCAGTTGTGACATGTAGATCATGTGACTACTTAAGCACATGCTCAGCTGCGTCCAGACAAGGGCGGAGCCAGGATTTGTTTCCATCATGGGCTATTGATCACATATAAAAGGGATGTGGGTTAGGTTGGGGGGGATGTGATTTTGACGGTTGTTGGGTTACAATGCCTAATGATAAGCGTTTTGAAGAGATTTTGATTGGAAATGCGTGATTTTTGTGATAATTGGGATCTTGCCTTTTCTTCTCTTTTTGTAAATATTCTTTTGTTATGAATCTTTTTGGCACAAGTTAATTTTGGCTTTTCGGGCATAGATACGGATGTAAACACAAATTTAATGTTCGGTTATTTTTGAATAGTGTCTTATTATGTATTGAAGGAGAAGTAGAGATAAGGTTATGTTTGATTGCAAGCAAATATGTCGAAATCTTGAACTCAATTCTATGAAAGCGACTTCTTTAGATCGCAATTCAGATATAGTTAATATTATTCACTATATCCATTCAACCAAAAACAATATTGTTAGTTGTCAATAAGTTAATATGTAATATTAATATCAATTAGTTAGAAAACATTGGACATTAATCTATATGAATTTAATAGTATATACACTAAATTAGTTAGGATTTTGACTAAAAAGATTACATTTTAATCATCTTTAATTTTGAATTATATTAAACAAAAATACATTGAATTAACAAAGAAAAATACAAACTTCCCCCATTTGGGAATGGAACCTAGGACCTAAGCTCAGGAAACAACTGCTCTACCAACCGAACTGCCGGATGATGTTGTACTAGAATGGAAAAGCATTTTATTAATCAAAATGTTTTATCAAGTTAGGGATTAATGGAATTAATGAATAGATGAAAAAGAACAGACAATAGCGCCCCTGGCGGGAGTCAAACCCATGACTTTGGACTTTAGAAACAAACCCACTGACAAGTGACAAGTAGACTAATTGCTTGATGTTATACAAATTTTAAGTAGCCTTTTATAAACTTATCAGGGCTATAGCCCACCTTAGCCCAAACATAGCTCCGCCCCTGCGTCCAGCATCATGCCACTGTGTCAGCATCTCCTATCTTGAGAAAAATATAGAAGAGAATGGGGTTTTGAATTTCGTGTGCTGCTAGCTCACATCACCATTACTGTATACCAATAACAACACTACCGATAAGAATAATAATAAGTTCGGGTGAAACTTTAGGATGTAGCTTCGCTTTCTACTTTATTGAGAGGTTGGCTTTGAATAAGAACTCGCACATATCATATTAGCGGTGACTTTGTTGACTGGCCTTCATTTTTGTATTATATATCAATACGGTGATTAAAAAATTTTGCAAGTGGGCTTAAAAAAACAAATTCAACGCTCTTATACGTGTACTATATTTGAGGAGCACAACAGGCTGAAAAATCTCAGAGCGTCTCTAGATGACTAACTACCATGTCCGAGCACCCCCAACGGCGACTGCCCATGGCCCAAACAACCACGTCTCCGTCAGCGAGAAGTTCTTCGTCGTCGGCTTCGTCTCCATGGCCCTCGCTTTCATCGTCCTCATCGCCTGCTGCGGCGGCCTCTATTTCGTTCGCCGACGCAGGGCTCGCGCCTCCGTCGCCGCCACCCCCGCCACCTCGCCCTGCAGTATCGGGCTCGAGCAGGAAGTGATTTCATCTCTTCGGGTCTTTCTCTACGAGTCGGAGGGTTCGGAGGAGAAGACCGAGTGCGCGGTCTGCCTGTCGGAGTTCAGAGACGGGGAGGAAGGGCGGATGCTGCCGGGATGCGGTCACAGGTTCCATGTTGAGTGTATCGACACGTGGTTTCGATCTCATCGTACCTGCCCTCTCTGTCGATTGGACGTGAAGGTTGCGGACGCAGGCTTGGCTGTCTGACGGTCTCCGTCTCGTCGCCGGTGAAATTGCAACTTGACATCAGAATAATGTACATGATCTCCTTGTCTTTAGGTGGCTAGCTAGAGTATGGCGCGATGTCAATGTGATTTGTTTATGCAATTGGGTGAAAATTCCTTCGTAATACGATACATTTGTGATTAAGACAATTACGATGGGTTGTTTGGCAATTGTAACAAGTATCCGCTTATAACATTTGTCTACATATTTTAACCCATGCTACCAAAACATGGCCTATTATTGCATGAGCGCATTCACCCATGACATCTTGTAAGGACTAATGTGGGGGGGCTGGCTGCAATTCTATGCGAGAAATGTGTTTGGATGAAACAACATTAATGCCTGCTGTTAGTAATCACCTTACAATCCTTATCAACGTGCTTCGCAAAGGTGTGAAAGATTACGGTCCTACGTTAGTCATCTCTCTCTTTGGATTGAGTTAGGGCACACAATACAATTCCAAGGACACGGTTCTCGAAGCAAGGATAAGAAAGCGCGATTTGAATGGGTATGCTTCGAATACATCCTAGTCGCATCGATTCCTCATCGGTCTCATCATAGTCTTCTCCTTGCTCATAGACCTCCTCCTCATACTCTCCTTGGTCGTCTCACTCGGGATCATTTACAAGTAAACTTCTAAATGGGCATTGACTAGTAAAGTGATTGTATTCCTCACACTTGTAACATTTTATTCCTAACCCAACTTTGGAAGACTCACCGATAACTTCTTTACCTTTATCAATTATATTGAGGCCTTGGAATCGACTTGAGCTGAAATTATCCATGTTATGGGTTGCTACCAATCTGTGCTGAGCAGCTAGACATTTTTCGTGAGTCAAAATGTTTTGTCACAGGTGATTTGTGGACACTGTCAACTCCTGCATGAGCTGATAAGCACGCACTCACATGTGGACCTCACAATTAATGAGCTCCTTTCGGATGTCAGGTCGAAGGCCGGCTCTAAACCTAGATAGGGTCACTCTTGTCGAATATTGGATCCCTCAAGGGGGTTTTGATGATAAACAAACATAATCAATTATGACTTTTCCACATGTTTTGAGTAAAGAAGAGTATCGTTAATATGGTTAAAGTCATATCAAATGAACAAGATGACTCAGACAATTGATGCAAGTACATCAATCAATGAAGCATGGAGATCTAGGAGTGAACACAAGGAATTCAAAACGTTGAACTCAACAAAGCTCTATGGTCATCAAAGAGTGATCTCAAGGAAGTCAAAGTGTTGGACTTCACAAGCTCAAAGGAAGTCTTCAAGGCATTCAATAGGAAGTGTAGGGGATAAATATGCAAACCTTCTTTCTTTACTTCTTAGTTGAACTAGCATGTTAAGCCTTGAATAGACTCATTAGAATATCATTCATAACACTCACAAAACACTTTAGATCATATATCATTGAGTGTCATAAGGTTATAACTTGCATAAACTCAAAGCAGAGTTTTTCAGCCTTCAACATGCGCTTAGTGATTGGCCTCCAGATGACTGGGGCTCATGTGCATGTAGTTATCCAAAACCCTATCATGAACAGATGCCTGAAGTTCTAATTCCAGACGTCTGAATAATTCGTCAGACGCCTGGCTGATGAACTCCAGACGTATGAATAATTCAAGCCGAAACTCTAGTAACTCGGCCTCTGATGACTGACAGAAAACAGACGTATGGATGATATACATCGGACATCTGTGAAATTCGTTCAAATATTTCTAGTAGCTCATTCTGTGGTCAGTCGTAACTAGGCGTCTGAAGTTGTATTACCAGACGACTGAACATTTGACCAGGCGTCTGGATGATGAACATCAGACGCCTGGACATTCGGACCAACTTTTCTAGTAACCAACTTGTTCGCTATCTGTATGATTAGATGCCTAATGCCTTTGGGCCAGTCGTCTGTACAATGGACCGTCTGGGAAGTCTTCTTCAGACGTCTGTTAAAGTGTCCGTTAGACTGCATTTATTACCCAGTCAGAACAGTACACTAGCCAACTGGTCGTTCTTCATCAGGCGACCGGTGACTACGATTTCTGCCTGTTAATATCCGTTTACAACATTAAATGATTGGGCTTTTCACATGTTTTGAGCAGATTTCCATGGCTTATAAATATGTCTTTAGTGTCTTGACTTGAGAGGTTAGCTAAACATCTAAGACTTCATTTAATACACTCTCAAGTGATCCCTCTCAAGTGATCCCAAGTCATAACTTCTCAACTAGAGCATTCAAGAGCATTCAAAGCAATTCTAGCTCAAGCTCTAAAGATCAACTTGTCTTCAAAGCTTTCAAGATCAGCATATACCATTCATTGCTACACATTTTGAGACAAGTTAGTAAGTGCTCCCACTCTCATCATTTGGAGCACATCTTTTTTGGTGACCCGGACTTCTGCACCGCCTCACAAGTGGGGCGGTCAGGCACCAAACCGGGAGTATGCAAGGCTGACCCACACCCGCATACCAGGTTAGTCGAGGGACTTAAGCGAGGTATCCATCAGTCCTCGATCCCTCGCCACTGGGGGGTGGAGGAACACACTTCGCACTCAGCCAACCCCCTTGGGGTCATTTAGAGCACATCACACACACCTTGATTGCCTTATTTTTAAGAGTATTATTCAAGACATATGTTGTGAAATTGTTTCATATTTCGATTCAATATTTTCTCTTGATATTTGAGAAGTCCTCTCGGGTGTGAGAGAAGTCCTTTCTCGGTTTGTGGGAAGTGGAAGAAATGTTCCTCTCAGTTGTGAGAGTAGTCCATTCCCGGTTTGTGGGAAGTGTAAGAAAGTTGTATTGGTTTGCACTTGTCAAGTTCGGTAAGTGGGTATTAGTGGAAATACTAATCACTAGCAGGTTGCTAGTGGGTTGCTGGAGTATGGTTCAAGGGAGTTGGGAAGACTTGGTGAATCCGAACCAAGGTATATCTCTTGTTTTCGTTTGGATTCTTGTGTTATTGCTCTCTTTCTCTATTCTGCACTAAGGTTGCATAAGGTTAATTTAATTTGGCGTAATTACCTTATTAAGTTTTATAAAGCACTATTCACCACCGTCTAGTGTTTTTTTCTGTAATTTCAGATCCTACAATTGGTATCTGAGCGAGGTTTTCAAACTCTGGCAACCACAAGCAACAACAACAATCATGATGGTGCATCCTCTTCCATAGAAGGCCAATCCACAATTCGACCTCCACACTTCAATGTGTACAATTATGGATATTGGAAAGCCAAGATGATCATCTTCCTTAAGCGTGCTTCACTTTGGCGTACGGTAGAGAAGGAATATGTTGATCCACTTGAGGAAGACTACTCAAAGTGGACACCAGTTTAAGTGCTTGCGGAAACAAACAATGCATCGACGATGAAGTCACTCATATGTGCATTGAATGCATCCGAATTCAACAAAGTGTCGAATTGCACAACCACATACCAAATTTGGAGACATCTTCAAGTTACTCATAAAGGAACAACCTAAGTTAAGTGTCAAAACTTCATGTTTTCGTTCAATGATTTGAAATGTTTCAAATGCAGGAAAAAGAAACAATATCTAGCATGTATGCAAGATTCAAGGATATCTTGAATAAGCTTAAGACCCTTGGGAAAGAATCACCCAAGTGAAAAAGGAGGGAATAAGAGAGAGAGGGGATATGGCACAAGCACCGTCACCCACTACAAACTAATACCCCTCCAAGTCATACCCATGTGATAAATATATGCAGATTTCCTCATTTACATGGATTCAAACATACAAAAAACCCCAATTTGCAAAGGGGATAGCCACCGAGGGATGATCTCCATCAATATCACGCAAAGCTATAAGGACATCCACCACAATTGCCTCAAATAGTGCAGTTTTCTCCACCCATTTTCCTTCAAAGATCCTACTGTTGCGCTGCTTCTAGATATGCCATATCATGGATGCCAGAGCCGTTTTTGCTAGTATGCCCACACTATCTTTTTTATTGTAAAGGGAGAGAATAAGATCCCCCACCCCCGCAAGAGAGAATGGTGCTGAATCAGCAATACCCAGCTTAAGAAGACCCATGCAAAGAATATATCTAGTG
This sequence comes from Scilla litardierei, assembly GCA_030789695.1. Classification (NCBI taxonomy): domain Eukaryota; kingdom Viridiplantae; phylum Streptophyta; class Magnoliopsida; order Asparagales; family Asparagaceae; genus Scilla; species Scilla litardierei. Next base: position 118,753,569 of record CM061137.1, read on the forward strand.
TAATTGCATTCGGAAAAATAGATGTTTAATACTCTCTATAGAATCATCCTCGCATAAGACGCATGTTTGGCTGGCGATGACTCCCCACTTGTGAAGGATGTCTCTAGTTAAGAGTTTACCATGGCATGCACGTAGGAGAGTAAGTGCCATCTTGGGGATATGTTTACTATACCAGACCACACTGTAATATGCAAACGGGCGCCCCTCATGCGGGAACCATCCCATGCATTGCGAAAAGTGAAAACAGGGCCGGATATCAATTCCCAAGTGTCACTTCCTTGAGTAATGGAGATCGTCTGTAGTATGGGGAGTAGTGACAGAATATCTGGATCATTATTCCACCCACTTGCAGACCAATAATAGTTAACCAACCTCTTTTCTGCTCCAACGGGGACCTCCTGCAGAAGAGCTATAGCCCCGCAAGACAGCCAATTATCATACCAGAAAGATGTAGTTGTGCCATCCCTAACAATACGCCTGATAAGTCTCTGAGATGCACTACGATTCCGGAGTAGAAATTTCCAAGTACCAGAATTTGTAGGCTTTGCTTTAGCACAGTAGAAGCCCTCAGTCACTGAAATGTAATGTCGTCTCATGTACCGTGCCCAAGGCCCATCAGAAGATAAGAGTCTCCAAGTCAGCCGAACTCCTGAAGCCACATTAAGATCAGTGAGTAATCTCAATCCGACCACTCCCTCTTCCTTCGGGGTGCATAAACTTTGGGGTGCATATATATATATATATATATATATATATATATATATATATATATATATATATATATATATATATATATATATATATATATATATTTAATGTAGAAAAGTTGCCACCTGATCCAATGGATCAGGTGGCAAGACACAAAAAAGGTGGGAAATACAAGCCCCCACATGGGCTTGTACTCGTGGGGCCCCACCTTTTTGTGTCTGGCACATGATCCATTGGATCAGGTGCCACCTGTTCTACATTAATCCATATATATATATATATATATGGATTTGGCTATATATATATATATATATATATATATATATATATATATATATATATATATATATATATATATATTGGAACAAAAGCTCGGCAATTTTCAGTAAAGGAGTGATGAACCCAATGGATCTGGCTGATTTGCTTGGCATTAAAAAGATCTCTAGTCTTACAACTTATCTGGGCCTTCCTCTGTCACGCCCCGCTTCCCAAAACAACGGAGGCGAAGCGTGACTAAGGCCCGCTTAGGCCAGAGCTGAGAAGCTCGGACCCAATAAGCGTCTGTAGGGGTACCATTTTAAAAGTTTCGGGTTCTTGCATTTATAAAGTTCGAAACAACAGAAGGTACAGAAAGGAGATTGCATTCATTAATTTAGAGATATAATATCCAACGAGTACAAAGTCTAAAAGGAAGCCTAAGCATGACAACAAACTATCTAAAAGCAAACTAAAAGCAGTAACCTCTGAAAGTGGCGACTAAAAGACCTCAAGGTTTGGTCCTTGTCAGGTACGTACTCTGGTGACGACGTCCTCGGCTCCACGTACTCCAGTAAGTCTGCCTCGTCGACGTACTCTGGGTCAACACCTGACGTACAACACCAAAAGAAGGAACTGTACGTCAGGTCAGGTCTACAAAAAGGGTTAGACCAAACTGCAAGTGTATCAACTTTTAGACAACGTTTTACTGGTTGATTAGCATGCTGGGGTTATAACTGAGTAACAAACAGAAGTAACGCAGCAGGAAAGTAAAGCGCAACAAGTAGTAGTCGTAGCGTGTGCTACCAACTACGGGACTAACCTACAGGTGTCAAGACAAGACGGGACGTGACAGAAACAAGGCAAGACAAGACAAGTGAGACACGAAAGGGTTCACGCCTTACGGTTCGAGGGGGATCAGACCCTCTTGCCGTGCGCACGCTCAACCCAACCCCAAACCCCAAGACAAGACAAGACAAGATATCTGTACAAGGGATCACTCGATCTAGCTTGACGAGTGCCCTATTGCCCGCATGCTGTGTATCCGTACAAGGGATCACTCTCTCTAGCTTGGAGAGTGCCCTATTGCCCGCAGGCTGTGAATCTATACAAGGGATCACTCGAAGAGTGCCCTATTGCCCAGCGGGCTGTGCAAGACGGGACGGGACGTGACAAGACAGGAAGGGTTATTCTAGGGTGTCCACACACATGCACACACATGATAGCCCTACAATATCAAAAGTTGTTGTTGTCAGGCTCAGACTTCGTCGTCAAGTCTGAGCTGTCAGGAGTCGTCCCGGACGCTATCATTTCACGTCCGGTTCTATTTGTTCACAGTTAACAATTCTAACCAACTAAGGCCTAAGCACGTCCAAAAGTGCAAGTGGATACACTTGCCTGCGATGGCGAGTGTGTCGTCCTCTCGAAGCGTCTCGTCCAAGCGTCTCGTCCAAGGAAGTCCGTCTGAAATATCGCCACGGTGACGGTGTCAGGTCTCAAATTCATCAAAACCTATTATGGTTTGTTTCTAAGTTATCGGGACTATCCTATTCGTCAAAAGTCACATTTTGGTGTTTTATCAACCTAAATCGACCACTACCATATGTGCACAGAAAAATCGTCCGATGGTCGATTTCTACAGTGAGCAGCGTTTTACTGGTGCAGAAAATAAATTTAGTTACAGTTGTCCGATTTTAGTTAGGTTTTCAGTTTCGCTACGGTGTGGGTTGGCTACGAGTTAGGGGACCAACCTTTTGATGATCGCGCACGGATCCGACGTCTGGTCTGGCAGTGGTAGCGGATCGTGTCACGACTCCAACTTTCCGGAACTTCTCGCCACTGATCTTTAGTGTTCCCGGGGTCAAACAGAAATGTGACTGTTGATCACTCCTTATTTTACACTTTTTTCCCGCATGTTTGCATGCCATTTAGATCGCCCAAATCATGTTTTTCACGATATATCGATGATATTGCGATGCTTTTCACGATTTGTTGTTTTTGTCGCATTTCAGGTGATTTGGCGTGATTCGGAGTGATCTCGAGATGCGCTTACTCCAGAGGGTCACCGACGACCTCCCCAAGGGGTATTTTGCAGTTGGAGAGGAGCGGAAGAAGAACGGACGTCGCAGGAGCGACGAGGAGGCCAAAACAAGCTGTTTGGGCATTTTTAGTGTCCCACTCGGCCGAGTGAAGGAGTCACTCAGCCGACCAGCGAGACACCGCTCGGCCGACCAGATCAGAAACGATTTATATGTGCACTCGGCCGAGCGACGGAGACCACATCGGCCGAGTGACGACATCCTGTCCGCCCGAGTGGCGCCCAGACGAGGCCATTCAGAAATCGCCAACTTACTGTTTTTCGGCTGCCTGAGCTTCAGAAGACCCACTCGGCCGAGTGGATAATCCCGACCGCCCGAGTACCAAGAAGCCATCGGCCGAGTGACGACAACTCACTCGGCCGAGCCGCCCCCGAAGTTGAGACCCCTGAAGATCAAGACTTACTGGAAAATTACAGGATTTCTCACTCGGCCGAGCGACTTTTATCACTCGGCCCAGTGCGACGCGCTGCCTGTAGCGAAAATTGCGGATTTCAGGCTGCGCAGGGGTATTTTGGTCACAGTTTTTGGATGATTTTGGGGGGTATTTAACCCCTGTTTTTACCCTAGTTTTAGAGAGATTTTCTCTTAGATTTTTGCAGCTTTTTAGGTTTACTTTTTAGCTTTATTCTTGTGATTTGAGAGAGGACAAAAGTTGGTTTTTGTTGGATTAATTGAAGAACTCCATTGGTTTGTCTCTCTCTTCTCCAAAAATTCTATTTTTATTGCATATCTCAATATTGTGATGAATTCTATTGCTTATTTCATTAATTATTCTTGTGTTTGTGCTATGAATTGTGAGTAGTCTCCACGTCTTGGGGCGTGGGGATGAACTCTACAAGCCCAATTTCATATTTGTGATGAATTGGTAGAAATTTTGCTAGAATTGTTGTTTAGGGATTAGTTTGGGATCGATTTACTACGGATAGCTAGGAGTTCATACCGATTGGGATTTGCAAGAGATTGGATCCCAATTCGATAGGAAACCCTAGAAATCCGAATTGGGTTGGAATCGAATTTCCGAAGTATCGGTTTGCAAGAGATTGGACCGATACTAGGGTTTCCGGTTGCAATTCCGTGCCGATACCCGTTTGCAAGAGATTGGACGGGTAGGAACTATCCCAACCTAGGTCGCGGGCCGAGTTTGCAAGAGATTGGGCTCGGTGCGCGATTGAACGATGATGTTGATCCTAATGCTAGCTTCCCTAGGCTAGGGTTTGCAAGAGATTGGACCCGAACCTAGGATAGCTATAGACCGGCAACAACGTGAGAGCGTGAGCTTGGTTCTACATTCAGTTGCAACTAGTTCATCCAAAATCTTATTCTAGCAATTTTGATACAGACGAACCACATTTACGAAATACGGTGAGTAGCGGGAATTCCCCATTCCCTAGACGTTCTTTATTTGATTTGATATTTCCGTACTTTGTCTGACGATTGTGACAGGATCGCCAAAGGCAAATTTCTCTCTTCTTAAATAGCCAGGTTGACTGGAACAAGCACGGTCATTCGTCCTCCCTGTGTTCGATAACCCGCTCGCTGCTATACCGTGCGCTTGCGGTAAAACTACAACCGTCGCTCCGGGACGTGTATCCGGGGCGCGATCAAGTTTTTGGCGCCGTTGCCGGGGAGTCGATTGCGTTTGATCTTACCACCCTAGCTATTTCTTTTTATTATTATTATTATTATTTCTTATTTTTACCTAACCCTTCCACGGTACTAATCATTTCTTTGAAACTCTGTTTTCCCTGTGCATGTACACGAGATCTACGGCGGACCCTGAAGCTATATTATTTGATCCCGAGATCGAACGTACCGCGCGGAGACTTAGAGCGGAAAGGAGACAAGATCAGGAAGGGAGGTTTATGACCAACCCGAAAACTGCTGACCAATTAGCGGCAAGGATGGCGAGGATAATTTCTATTCGCGATAGGCTCCGGCCTAAGACCTCTTCTACTATCTCATACATTGCCATGCCGGAGTTGGCAGCTGACAAGAACTTCGAGCTAAAGACTGGACTAGTGGTTCTGATGCAGCAGGATCCATTTCATGGGAATGCCCATGAAAATCCTCACTACCACATCCAATTATTCTTGTCAAAGTGCGCCACATTTCAGATGCCGGGGGTCTCCATCGATGCCATCAGACTGCGTCTCTTCCCCTTCACGCTAAAAGACAAGGCACTCTATTGGCTGAGGACGCAGGCTGAGGGGGTCTTCACCACTTGGGACGAGTTGGCGAGTGCATTCATTGACAAGTTCTATCCGCCCTCCAAGACGGTGAAGATCCGGAGCGCTCTCATGTCCTTCAAGCAAGGAACCCAAGAGACGCTCTATGAGGCTTGGGAGCGTTTTAAGGATCTGCAGCATCAATGCCCGCACTATAGCATTGAAGATTGGGAGCTAGTTCATAGCTTCTACAACGGTCTCCAACCGGGGACCAAACAAATTATTGATGCCGCGGTGAATGGTGCTATCTTATCTAAGACTCCCGAAGAAGCTACGGCCCTAATTGAGGAGATGGCCTCAAACAATCAACAGCGGGGCGATGATCGAGGACACTCTACGTCCTCCTTGAATCCAACTAGTATCTACGAAGCGAAGGCCGTAGCGGAGCTTACAAGCAAGTTTGATTCTCTCCACAAGGTGGTGGAGAGACTGGAGAAGTTTATCACGGAGCCCCAAGGAACCCCTTCCACCTCCGCTCCAACGAACCAAATGTGTGATTGGCAAGACCAATCTCAAGCCATGTATGTGGGAGGAGAGCCCAGAGAAGGATCCTTGGAGCAAGTACAATATGTCGCGGGGAACCAAGGGTATTGGGCCAATCCGGCCATAAGAAATCATCCCGGATTCTCTTACGCCAATAATGAAGGAGCTTTGAACCCGCCACAACCACCACCTCAACAAGCTCGACCACCACCACCACCCCAACAACAACACTATCCGCCAAGGGGGCCTCCACAACAAAATTTCCAACCGAAACAAAAAGTTCCACCTTATAGGCCTCCCGGATACAATCAAGGGTGGAGAAATCAAAATCAAAACCCTCCACAAGCTCAACAACAATCCGACTTCGAGGCTAGAGTGGAGGCGTTTATGGTCGAGCAAAAGAAGGTCAATGCTACCTTGAAGGCGGTGCAAGACTCCCTTGCAACCGTTGTGGCTCAAGTCTCGGAGCAATTGGCGTTGCTCAATCAGAATACTCAACAATTGCCGGCGCAACCCGAGCAAAACCCACGGGGCAACACCGGCCACATCAATGCCGTAGTTGCCGTTACTACTAGAGGCGGTAAGGATACCACCCCCGCCATGATTCCTACCGAGGAGCCCGTGGAGGAAAGCTTGGAGCCAATTGAGCCGATAGTTGAGGTTGAGAAGGAGAAAGAGCCACAAGAAAAGGAGAAATCAAGAGCGGAGCAATTGATTGAGGAAAGGCGCTTCATGCCACCGGTCCCATTCCCCCAAAGGCTCACTAGAGCGAAAATGGAGAAAAGGCTAGCAAAGTTTCTCGAGTATCTGAGAGGGGTTATCCTCAACATTCCCTTCCTCGACGCCATCGTGAAGATCCCCACATATGCTAAATTCTTAAAGGATTTGATTTCGGGGAGAAAGAGGAAGGAGAAGATTATGCTAGCCGAGGAGGGCCCTTGGTTCACCAAGAGAGAGAAGGATCCGGCCAAATTTAAAGACCCGGGGAGTTTTCGGATTCCTTGCACCTTGGGCGGCGTCCCTCTTCAAAAGGCGTTGGTAGATTTGGGGGCTAGTGTGAGCCTCATGCCTCTCTCCATGTTCTTAAGGCTAAACACCGGGACGAAGTTGAAACCTACCGACATGCGGATACAATTGGCCGATGGGCGGATAACGAGGCCGGTAGGGATCGCCGAAGACATCCCGCTACAAGTCCCGGGGGGAATATGCTTGCCATGTGATTTCGTGATCATGAACGTTAAGGAGGAGGGAGATACGTCATTGATACTTGGACGCCCGTTCCTCGCCACCGCCGGTGTGATAGTTGACGTGCGAGAAGGTACCCTAACTTTGAACGTCGGCAACATTGAGGTGGAGCTTCACATTCCTAAGGCTATGAAACACATGCCTTACCACGAGGAGCTTGACTACATGGATCTCCTTGATGAGGTAATTGAAGAAGCGATCCCCCACTCGATTGGAGCTCTTTTCGATGAGGATTTCGAGGAAGGCCCGGATTTAGGCCGAGATGAGAAGATAGATGATTCCCCCGACCTCTCTGCTGAAAATGATGAAGGCGACGCTGATGTCGCAAGGATTCGAGAGCTCTGCAAGCTCTCGAAATTGAAGTCTCCGAAGAAAGCTCCGCCGATACGGAAATCGGCGTCACCGGCGAAGCCGTTGACCGGAGCAAACGCTAGCTTGGGGGAGCCTCCCCCCAACACTATTCGAGACGGGAGACCACTGAGAGAGAACACGCCGCCGCAACTTCCGAACCCAAGCGTTCTCCCCGGAAAGTTTGATGGGTGCATCTCGTATGCACCAAACATCCCGCATTAATTGAAAATCATAGGGGGTTGAGCTCACGACCTTAAACGAGCGCTTGTCGGGAGGCAACCCGACGGTTATTGCTTTATTTTTACTTTTTCTTTATTTTTGTTTTTGAAAATTTTAGTGTTTTGAGTCGTTCGCCCAAAAATTTTGTGATAACAGGTCCTATTTTTCTTGACACGAGAGGAGATAGGTAAATCCATCATGAGGAGGATGAACGAGACGACGAGGAGCACCCCAGGAAGGCGCTCAATGATTAGGAGGAAGATAAAATCGACTGGAGGAAGAAAGACGGAGTTTAGAACCCAAACGAAGACAAACAGCAGAACACAAGGCTCACTCGGCCGAGTATACTAGTCACTCGGCCGAGTACACAAGTTCGTCCGGCCGAGCCGCTCACGAACGAGGGAAGTCTGTTGTACCCAACTCTCTGTTTATTTTCCTGATTTCAGTATAACTGCTACTCGGCCGAGTATATATATTCACTCGGCCGAGTAAAACGGATACGCTCCTAGGGCGAGTCTTGTCGAGTAGCTTGAGCTACTCGGCCGAATGGACTTACTCCACTCGGCCGAGGCTGGCAAGGCCACTCGGCCGAAGCGTAAGCGGGGAGGAATTTCCATTGATCTCGCTCGGCCGAGTGACCTCGTCACTCGGCCGAGTCGTAACTTTTCCTATAAAGGGGGGGGGGGTCGGGCTCGTTTTTCGAAACGACGCAAGCGATTTTTTTTCCCCGACCCTTCAGCTCCCTCGCTCGCTCGTGCTCCCACTCGCCCGACCACCGACCGACACGCTGCCGCTCGGCCAGCCACTGCCGGCCGAGCACCCGCCGCGCCTCGCCCGAGTCGCCGCCGGCGGCCACCGCTCCGATCACCTCCGGTATCGCCTATTTCGCCTTTTTCTCCTCTTTTTGTGTATTTTTCGAGGATCCATGCGATAAACGAACCCCAAACCCAAATTAATTTCTATATCTATCTATTATACCCCTAATGCTCCTTACGTTTTGAATATTACCCGCTGATATCTCCATTTCATGCGCAGGTTGTTTTTGGGAGCTTAGGGGAGCCCAGGGGAGCTTCTAGGGACTGATTCGGGCTTCGCGGAGGCGCTGTCTTCGCACGCTTCCATTGCTTAGCACTCGCGGCATGTCGAGGTATACTCTTTCCTTTATTTTGCACACGCCGCACTTTTCACGTTTTTCGGCGCGCGCTCGGGGCCGATATGCCGCCCCGGACACGGCCGCGGTCGAAGAGAGCTTCCGCCAAGCGGAAGCGGTCGGATGATGCCGGCCCCTCCCACGAGTTAGAGGACTCTCCTCCACCTTCTCCCACACACGCCGTCCACCCAGCACAGCCTGCAGGCCCCGCACACCCCGCACAGCCTGCAGAGCCCGCACAGCCCGCACACCCTGCACAGCCGCTCCCTGCCGCTCCACAGCCACTACCTCCGGCTCCACTTATCGGGCCGCTGGGGATCACGTTCCGGAACGACGCACACCGTGTCGCTTTCGAGCGTATTTCCCAGCGCTCGATCGTACCCTCCAGGTTTGCACACCTTGCCGACCTAGGACGCCTGGGGGTACTAGAGGGGATGCTCACGTTGTACGACAACGTGGGCTGGCGAGATTTCTTGCAGGTGTCGGCGGACACGTTTATCCGTCCGACACTTGAGGTACTTAGTTCGATCGTCCGGACCGACGAGGGATGCTCGTTTCGGTTCATGGACCAGGAGTGCCAGGTCACTCTCGGTATGATGAGAGCATTTTTCTCGTGGCCCGATGTCCCCGGGGCCAATCGAGGTTACGCCCCCACCCATATCCCCCCGCCTTCCTTCGACGCCGGTGCCTTCTGGGCCCGGATTACGGGTCTCCACGCTGCCTTTGACCCTAGTAGGGCCAAGGCCTCGGCCATTGTCCATCCCTGCCTACGTATAGCTCAGCGCCTTATGGCGACGACCTTTTTGGCCAGATATGAGCCGGGCACGATGTCCACGCCAGAGCTCTACATGCTCTACGCGATGACACGACCCAGAGCTCTATCTAGGGATGGCGATGAGCTTGTCCCCGCCGTCGTGATTGATGTCGTGGCTTGGTTTTTGGACCGCATCATTGTATCGGTGGGCGCTCGCTCACCGATATACTGCGGTGGCCTGATCACCTTGCTTGCCCTTATGACCGGCGAGGACTTCCCTGACGACCTGCGACGAGCACCGGGCCCCACTTCTCTGTCGATTGATGTTATGGCCCGGATGAAGATGCTTCGTCCGCACGGTGAGCGACACTGGGTCTGGTTGCACGGCCCTTACGGTGCCGATTACATGATTCTTCCAAGCCCAGCTCGGACTCAGATTGCACCAGCCCATGTGGACTGGCTCCCTGCGATGGATGTTGTCATCCCAGCTGCTTACGTGCTCGAGGCCGAGGAGGCCGAGCAGGCCCACGCTGCCCACGCTGCCCCCGCAGACCCTGTTGCCCCTGCCGAGCCTGCTGCCCCTGTTGACCCCGTGGCCCCTCAGCCTATCCCCGATGTTTCCGTTGCTCCTGACACCTCTGTCCACACCTCTGTCAGTGTCGGGAGTCCCTTAGCTGAGCCCACTTCCGCTGCTTCCACGCCTGTCACCACCACCACTGGCCCTCTGTCTGCCGAGCCCGTTTCTTCTGCCCCACCCGAGCGCCCGCCGACCGTAGTTGAGTGCGGAGAGCCCTCTGTTTCCACTGCTGCAGTATTTTCCGAGAGTGGCGTGGCGTCTGTCCACACTTCTGTGCCACCGACCTCTCCGGCCGCCTCGCTGCCTCTTTTGTATTCTTCTTTCGTTGCTGCTGCCTCTACTTCCCACCGTCCCGCACAGCCTCGCACTGAGGCCAGGCCCACTTTCGCGAGCACAGCACCTTTTGTTCCCCTACCCGCTGAGCCCGTCACCTACGCCACCAGAGTACGCCAGCCCCGACCTGCACAGCCCAGACCGGTGCGTCCCTCTGCACCACCTCCCCCTGACACTGTACTTCAGAGCATTCGTGCTCTAGAGGGGGCGGTGAGTGGCCTCAGAGGCGACCTTCGGACCCTGTCCGCCACCGTCACCGATATGGCTCACCGCTTCGACCTGCTCCCACAGATTCACTACTGCCTTACCCAGGTCCTAGAGCGTCTCCCACGCGTACCCCCGCCCACCCAGCAGGTTACCACCCACACTTCCACATGCACCCAGCCTGCTACCACTTCCACACCCACACCCGCTCAGCAGCCTGTCCAGCCACCACCACTCCCGCCTCAGGACGGCGACGGCGCAGCACCACCTTCTTAGGCACCCTTGATGCCGTCGATTATTTTTGCCGTTGTGCTGCCCGTTTCTGCTGGGTCCTGTTGCATTTTTGTCCACCCCCCTCCCCTCACTTATTTTGGGATTCTCATCCTGCTCGTATCTTTATATATCTTTTTTGGGAAAGAGGGAGAGTTTTTGGTGCCACATCTATTTATCTGTATCACTCCTATATTTGTATGCATCATGTCCGAATCAAATTTTTCATTTCTTTATTTTTATTTTCTTTTTTCCATCATGCATGCACCCTCACTTTCCCCTCACATTACTTGTCTCTTGGTGTGCCCCACTTTGCACATTGAGGACACTGTGCCATTTAGCTTGGGGGAGTGAGTTCTCACGTTCTTTTTTCGATTTGCCACCTTTATTTTTAGTTTTTCACGCCATTTTCCGCTTTTGCACTTATTTTCATCATTTTCCCTTTATTTTACCATGCATCACGTTTTCCTTATTTTTCTATGTGCCGCATTGTAATTAGTTCTATTTCCCTTTATCTTTATTTCTTTCTTTTTCATCTCATGCTAGAGATGACTTTTCTATGATGATGATGACGTGGAGTTAGCTTACTCTATATGCATGTTATATTTGTCATGTCTTAGACTTTATTTCTGATATCATATGCTATGACTTGCCTCGCACCTAGAGATAGTAACCCACACTTTTTCCACATGAAAATGGATGAAATTTTATTATTAGCTGAGTCTGAATATTCATATGTATGCTATCACAGAAAACACACCAAGATTCACGCATTGAATGCTTATATCTGGAGTACCGATTTCTTTTCCTATATCACTTCTATATGCATGAATTGTACATTTCACTTCAGGATGATTGAATGATGATTAGCTATGATAAATCTGGATTAGTTAGCTTTTTTTTGATCGAAACTGAGTAGATTAGATTACCCTGCTGAAGTTGTCGTGCATGTCTTATAGAGTGAACCGAGTGATATATCTATTTCTTTCTCCACAAATCTTGAACATCATTTCTCTACTTTTAAAATCATTGGTGAATCTCCCCTTAGCGATTCTATTATATGGCATTTCCCCCGCTATTAATTCCTAGCTCCAAATTTCTTATTCAAAAAAAAAGAGAGAAAATATTCTTGTATATCATTATCTCTCTTTGAGTTGGGATCGTTGTGTATATATGCTATGTCAAAAAAAAAACAACAAAAGAAAGAAAAAAGAACAAAAGAAAAAAGAAAAGGGAGGAAAAATCCTCAATAAAAGATCCCATCTCACTTTCTTTCTTTCTCCTCTCTTTTCATGTTTATTTTCATTGCTTTTGGAGCTTTATAAAAATGGGGATGTGAATATTTTTTATGCCACCATGCTTATAGATAAGCTTGGGGGAGAGAATCCATTGATGTGTGAGAGAGTGACTACTTGACGTTGCACGACAACCTAGGCTAAGTAATATTCTATACTCGGTGAGATTATTTCCAGCTTTACGAAATCCAGGAATCTAAGCCTAGCATTCATATCATGAAATCCATACTTTTCTATTCTCTCTATTCTATTGTGTGATACTCTTATACTCCTCCTAGAAAGCATTCAATTGAAAAGTGTGTGATCTGCGATTTGTATACCGCTTTAAATGATTCAGACGATGTTAATTCTAAAATTATTCCATTTTTCATGATTATATCGTTGTTCGTGGGTTTTCTATTTCTATTTGCGCTATTATACTGTGATATCAAAATAAAACTCTTTGACATGTATTTTTCATTCGAAGCATGCTATATGAGTAAGCGAAACCCACGTCCTGAGAAAATGATCTAGCAACTTACCTCTTCGCTTCTTTCTTTCTTCTTTATTTTTATTTCGTTTTTCATTCTTCTCCATTTTTTGTTTTTCATTTTTTCGCCGTTTTCGTTTTCCGAATCCACCGGGTTCGCCTTTTACTTATCTTCCTCGAGGACGAGTAAGAGGTAAGCTTGGGGGATTTTGATCACTCCTTATTTTACACTTTTTTCCCGCATGTTTGCATGCCATTTAGATCGCCCAAATCATGTTTTTCACGATATATCGATGATATTGCGATGCTTTTCACGATTTGTTGTTTTTGTCGCATTTCAGGTGATTTGGCGCGATTCGGAGTGATCTCGAGATGCGCTTACTCCAGAGGGTCACCGACGACCTCCCCAAGGGGTATTTTGCTATTGGAGAGGAGCGGAAGAAGAACGGACGTTGCAGGAGCGACGAGGAGGCCAAAACAAGCTGTTTGGGCATTTTTAGTGTCCCACTCGGCCGAGTGAAGGAGTCACTCGGCCGACCAGCGAGACACCGCTCGGCCGACCAGATCAGACACGATTTATATGTGCACTCAGCCGAGCGACGGAGACCACATCGGCCGAGTGACGACATCCCGTCCGCCCGAGTGGCGCCCAGACGAGGCCATTCAGAAATCGCCAACTTACTGTTTTTCAGCTGCCTGAGCTTCAGAAGACCCACTCGGCTGAGTGGATAATCCCGACCGCCCGAGTACCAAGAAGCCATCGGCCGAGTGACGACAACTCACTCGGCCGAGCCGCCCCCGAAGTTGAGACCCCTGAAGATCAAGACTTACTGGAAAATTACAGGGTTTCTCACTCGGCCGAGCGACTTTTGTCACTCGGCTGAGTGCGACGCGCTGCCTGTAGCGAAAATTGCGGATTTCAGGCTGCGCAGGGGTATTTTGGTCACAGTTTTTGGATGATTTTGGGGGGTATTTAACCCCTGTTTTTACCCTAGTTTTAGAGAGCTTTTCTCTTAGATTTTTGCAGCTTTTTAGGTTTACTTTTTAGCTTTATTCTTGTGATTTGAGAGAGGACAAAAGTTGGGTTTTGTTGGATTAATTGAAGAACTCCATTGGTTTGTCTCTCTCTTCTCCAAAAATTCTATTTTTATTGCATATCTCAATATTGTGATGAATTCTATTGCTTATTTCATTGATTATTCTTGTGTTTGTGCTATGAATTGTGAGTAGTCTCCACGTCTTAGGGCGTGGGGATGAACCCTACAAGCCCAATTTCATATTTGTGATGAATTGGTAGAAATTTTGCTAGAATTGTTGTTTAGGGATTAGTTTGGGATCGATTTACTACGGATAGCTAGGAGTTCATACCGATTGGGATTTGCAAGAGATTGGATCCCAATTCGATAGAAAACCCTAGAAATCCGAATTGGGTTGGAATCGAATTTCCGAAGTATCGGTTTGCAAGAGATTGGACCGATACTAGGGTTTCCGGTTGCAATTCCGTGCCGATACCCGTTTTCAAGAGATTGGACGGGTAGGAACTATCCCAACCTAGGTCGCGAGCCGAGTTTGCAAGAGATTGGGCTCGGTGCACGATTGAACGATGATGTTGATCCTAATGCTAGCTTCCCTAGGCTAGGGTTTGCAAGAGATTGGACCCGAACCTAGGATAGCTATAGACCGGCAACAGCGCGAGAGCGTGAGCTTGGTTCTACATTCAGTTGCAACTAGTTCATCCAAAATCTTATTCTAGCAATTTTGATACCGACGGACCACATTTACGAAATACGGTGAGTAGCGGGAATTCCCCATTCCCTAGAGTTCTTTATTTGATTTGATATTTCCGTACTTTGTCTAACGATTGTGACAGGATCGCCAAAGGCAAATTTCTCTCTTCTTAAATAGCCAGGTTGACTGGAACAAGCACGGTCATTCGTCCTCCCTGTGTTCGATAACCCGCTCGCTGCTATACCGTGCGCTTGCGGTAAAACTACAACCGTCGCTCCGGGACGTGTATCCGGGGCGCGATCAACTGTCTCTGCGTCATGAGGCGATTTAATCATCAAACTAATGAATTTTAACACATGCTTTCTTTTCTTAACAAAAACAACAACAACATTACGAACTAGTCTACTGATTTCTCTAATGGAATTCATATTATCACACTAATATTACTAACTAACCAACGAGCTGAGTTCTACTATAAAAAAAATCCCTAATATACTAATGGCACCACTAACAGGTTAATTCTCATTATTATCTAATTATTATCAATAACTAACTACTACTAACATGCGACATCAATAAAAGGGGCTCACGGGTTACAACTAGAGCTAACCACTAACATTTAAACCATGACTGCACCTATATATGACTAACAAATAACATTACTCATTAAAAAGTATGTGTGCTGATACAAGTATATATATATATATATAGGGGCAAATGTGCCTGAGAACGTGCGCAGGTAGAATTACCTGCGCACGCCCCCTCTGTTCGGGGTTTGTAAGTATTTTTTTTTGAAATTTTTTTTTGCAGTAGCTAGATATACTTGTTATGAAGCTCCCCACAAAATTTCAGGTCAATCCGACACCGTTTGAGCCTCCGTTCATCGATTTCAAAAACGTTGCGCAAAACTGTCCAGAATTTGGACAGTTTTGCGCAACGTTTTTGAAATCGATGAACGGAGGCTCAAACGGTGTCGGATTGACCTGAAATTTTGTGGGGAGCTTCATAACAAGTATATCTAGCTACTGCAAAAAAAATTTCAAACACCGAACAGAGGGGGCGTGCGCAGGTAATTCTACCTGCGCACGTTCTTAGGTACATTTTTTGCATATATATATATATATATATATATATATATATATATATATATATATATATATATATATATATATTATAAAAGAGGGATGTTATCAAGAGAAATTGGATAAGAGATATTGGAAAAGAGAAATTGGATAAGAGATATCTATATTATAAAATATGGATGTTATCAAGAGAAATTGGATAAGAGATATTGGACATGAGAAATTGGATGAGAGATATCTATATTATAAAAGATGGATGTTATCAAGAGAAATTGGATAAGAGATATTGGACAAGAGAAATTGGATAAGAGATATCTATATTATAAAAGAGGGATGTTATCAAGAGAAATTGGATAAGAGATATTGGAAAAGAGAAATTGGATAAGAGATATCTATATTATAAAAGAGGGATGTTATCAAGAGAAATTGCATAAGAGATATTGGAAAAGAGAAATTGGATAAGAGATATCTATATTATAAAAGAGGGAAGTTGTCAAGAGAAATTGGATAAGAGATATTGGACAAGAGAAATTGGATAAGAGATATCTATATTATAAGAGAGGGATGTTATAAAGAGAAATTGTATAAGAGATATCTATATTATAAAAGAGGGATGTTATCAAGAGAAATTGGATAAGAGATATTGGAAAAGAGAAATTGGATAAGAGATATTTATATTATAAAAGAGGGATGTTATCAAGAGAAATTGGATAGGAGATATTGGACATGAAAAATTGGATAAGAGATAGATATTGGACAAGAGAAATTGGATAAGAGATATCTATATTATAAGAGAGGGATGTTATAAAGAGAAATTGTATAAGAGATATCTATATTATAAAAGAGGGATGTTATCAAGAGAAATTGGATAAGAGATATTGGAAAAGAGAAATTGGATAAGAGATATCTATATTATAAAAGAGGGATGTTATCAAGAGAAATTGGATAGGAGATATTGGACATGAAAAATTGGATAAGAGATATCTATATTATAAAAGAGGGATGTTATCAAGAGAAATTGGATTAGAGATATTGGACAAGATAAATTGGATAAGAGATATCTATATTATAAAAGAGGGATGTTATCAAGAGAAATTGAATAAGAGATATTGGACAATAGAAATGGGATACGAGTGAAGTTATCAAGAGAAATTGGATAAGAGATATCTATATTACAAACGAGAGATGTTATCACGAGAAATTGGATAAGAGATATTGGACAAGAGAAATTGGATAAGAGATATCTATTATATAAAAGACGGATGTTATCAAGAGAAATTGATAAGAGAATTTGGACCTGAGAAATTGGATAAGAGAATTTGGATATCTATTATATAAAACAGGGAAATTGAATAAGAGAAAATATAATAGATGAGATTTTGAGGGATAAAAGAGGAGGTGTGGAATTTTGCACATACAACCCCGGTTTTTGTATTTTTGTCTATAGACCCACACACACCCACACTTTTTATTCTCACCCCTTCCGGCCATTTTATTCCAGTTCTATGAAGATTTTGAATCTTATCCTACTAGGACAAAGCTTTGTCCTACGTGGCAAGTTTGTCCTAGGTGGTAATGACAATTTTGGGGGGACTTAAATTTTGGGGGAAAACTTAAATTTGGGGGGAAACTTGAAATTTTGTGGGAAAACTTGAAATTTGGTGGAACTTGAAATTTGTGGGGGAGAAAAACTCAGCCATTAAATAAACCGTGCCCTATGGGCACGGGTAATGACTAGTATATATATATATTAACACATCTGCTAGGATTCCATGCATGCAAACTCCCAGCACCAAATAGCGCACACACACACACTAGTACCTATATAACTAGCACAACTGATTGGCTAAAAATCCGAAACTAGCGTACTGCCATTATACTTAGCATGTTATCATATATATATCGACTTATAAATAATTAACTCTAATAACAACTGCATACTAACCATGAACATGTGCTTCCTCTTAGTGTTTTCTGCAGGCGAAGCGACGCGGCAGTGGCGAGTGGTCGGGGCGGTTGCCGGCGGGGTCAGGGAGGAGTGGCAGGTGGTTGACAGGGCAGCGACGAGCGGTTTCCGATGACTGGCCGTCGGCTCTGCTGCCGGCTTGTGGGCATGCGAGATGGCTGTCGAGGCCTTGGCGGTGAGGACGGCACGGGGAGCGGTTGTAGCAACGACGGGAGTCTTGCAGACGGTCGGAGGGAGGCGGCGAGGAAGGGTTTGCCGACGATCGGGGCGGTCTGCGGCTTCACCAGCGATCTGCGATGATCGGTGTCGAGCGGAGCTGCTGCGGTGTCGCGGTGGCGCCTCGATCGGAGCCGGCGAGGTCGTTAGGGGGGGAACTGACGTTGGTGGTGTTGGTCGGAGGCGTCGCGAGAGAGAGGGAGGGGCGTCTCTGTTGGTTGCGGGAGGCAGATGAGGGAGAGAACAAAGTTTGAACTGGTTTTTTTAAAAAGAAAGTAGCCTGCTGTCGACTTGCCCTCTCGTGAAAACACTAGGGTAGGTTTTAGGATGATTAATGTACAGAGGAGAGAGAGAGCACGTGGGGGTTGTTGGGATAGAATAGGGTCAGTAGGATTTGATGGGATATGAAGCAATTACGTTTAGATTAATAAGGATTTGATTAAAAAAATATCTAACAGTGTTGAAAGAGAGAAAGGATTTTATGGGATATGAAGCAATTACGTTTAGATTAATAAGGATTTGATTAAAAAAATATCTAACAGTGTTGAAAGAGAGAAAGGATTTTATAAAATTTTAGTTTGGAGATTTGATTTTCAAAATATCTGTAATATCTGTAAGGTAGGGGGGGGAGGGAGAGAGAGAGAGAGAGAGCCGTGGGAGAGTGGGGCAGGCCGTTGGGATCTTGGGGCTTAGTTAAGATTTTAGTGGGAAATAAATCACTTACGTTTGATTTTTATGGATGCAGTTAGTAAGAGATTTGATTCTCTCTTTTTTTTGGAAGAAACAAGCAGCACTTGGTTTATTTAAGTTAAGATTCAGGGTTAGTTAATAATATTGAGTTAGTATTGAAGGAAACACACGGCCTTTGAATTCCACATTTAAAAATTAAAATGTTTTTTTAATATTAATAAAGTTAAGTTTGGTTAAGCGTACAGTTCCGAATTCAAAATTTTAAAACAAATTTTTTTAATAATTGGTAATGTATTATCACAGATTGGTCTCTCGACGTCCAAAAATTACGAAGAAAATACCGGGGCGCTCGCGCCTCCGAGAGGGTCGTGAAATGGGGTTCGGTCGCGCGTTTGAGCTATGGAAGACAGTAAAAAAATCAAATGCGCAAAACGCACACGAAACACAGCTACGCGCTAAAATACGAACGGTCGGAAAGCGGCCGTTACATTCTACCCACCTTAGAAATGATTCCGTCCCCGGAATCAGTTATACAAATAATAATAATATTTATATACCCTTACACCCGTAACTCCTATATCTACAAATAGTGATTGCTAATCATATAACTTCAAACAACGTTCCTCAAATAATCCATCATAACTCGTCTCCCCACTGGCTAATGTTACAACTAGAATCATACCCTAGCACCTGACAATAGATCCACATTACCGTCTACAATTCAACAATCATCACGTCCCCAATACATTCTCCATCATATCGTCTCATAAATTTCCTTCATAAACAATGAACCATCGAACTACATCTATCCTTACCCCTATCATTTAATCTCCTAATCATATTAGATCGATAATCATTACTATCCATTCATCCCAACACATCGTGCTATTCCCAATGTTTTCTCACGTCAACTTAAAGATCATGTCCTCATGTTTTAAATGCTCTACTCCTCATGATCACACTAACTCATACCATACCTTCATAGCTACTCCTATCTACCACTCGTCCAAGTTTTAGGTCTAATAAGTTCTCATCTCTTTGTGTACAATTTCATCCAACTAGAGTTCTCCATTGAGTCCGTCATACATCAGTATTGTAAATAAGTCTTGGATACCTCGTTCTTTTCATCCGAAGAAATCTAACCCAATATCCTTATTGTTCCAAAATCGGTTAATCATTGCTATAACAAATCTCATCTCTCCCTGAGCCTACCCGCAAACAAAATCCTACAACAATAATAGCTAATCCCAAAACTATAACAACCCTAACATAACATGCCAAAATGGAGAGATAGAAGAGAAAGGGAAACTTAAAACCAGTGACACATTTTTTTTAAAACATTTGGAAAAACGTATGGAGTCGTGGTAATGGATGAGGAAGGATAATTGATTTGTGATCTTGTGAGCTAATTTCAAAAACTTTAAAGATTTTGTTTAAAGAAAACAAAGTTTTGATACAGTCACAGACAACCAAGATAAACCATTCATTAAAACTAAAACTATGTCTAAGGATCTGCCTGCGATGACGCCATTCATATAAGTATGAATACCGTCATTCAGACAACTTCCAGCATATCATGGTTAACGCTGAGTACACATTCAAGACACAGGAGACAAACATCAGGATCCTAAAGATGACACACTCATACAGGTCTACACACTCTACCTATACTCAGGCACTGCAACGACATCACCTACCAAGGGCCTACTCCTAAACTGGAGATAGCATGGATAAATACAAGGTCTAATGTCTAAATAATAGAAGGAAAAGAAAACTAAATCAAAAGCGAAACGAAATAAGATCGGAAAGAACGAGCTCAAATAAGACGGAGTAAAGAGATGGTTGGTTGGATGAGACAAAAATATTTCTCAGAATAACTAGATAGATGAAGGAGATTTACGGGTAAAATATGATATCGTATACTTTATACTTTTATAAAAATAAGTGGGGAAAAGGAGCAGATTGCAAAATTATTACGATTTGGAAAAAAAAATTAGATGAAGGAATAAAAGTAGAATAATGTAGCGATTGTTTTGCAAATGAAAATAAATTTAAACAAAGGTTCTTGAAGTATGAGCACGATGAACATAGAGATGTTTATATATAAAGAAATTTAAAATCCCCCTTTGTTTTAGAAAAATATTCTAAAGTACGTACGTAAATGGTTAAAAATAAATTTTGTAGGTTAGAAAAATGATATATTGAATTCCCGAAATGGTAACAAAGTTTTAAAACTAAAATACGATGGATACTGATTCGAAAATAAGTACAAGGCCGTAACTTAAAACTTTTACGACCGAAAGGTTTCAAAATTTGCGAAAGAATTTTAACTCAACCGAAAGTAAGAAATTTTAAATAATTAATAAAAGTTTTCAAAGAAGTCAAATTGGGCGAAGAATTTAATAATGAATTTCGAAAATACTTTTAAAGGAAGCAGGTTTTGGGAAAAGGGAAAATTCGAAAATAAGTACAAGATAGTAGAAATAAATTGTGTAGTTTATAAAAGTAATATATATATATATTTTGGAAACAAGGCAAATAATGCGAGATATTGACTTAAAACATTTACGTCCAAGAAAGCTCCAAGTCAATTAAAAGTTTTAACTCGATCCAAAACAACAAATTTTAAATATATAACATAGGGGTTTTCAAAGAAATCAAGCCAGAGCGAAAACTTAATAAGGAAAGTCGAAAATAATTTTAGAGGAGGTAGAATTGGTCAAGGAAGGGATTCGAAGGATCGATGATAATCGTCAGGAAACGATCACGAGAATCGAGAGAAAGGAAAAATGATCGCATGAAGAGTACACGTAAGATATGAATCGTGAAGAGCTACGATGGGACTCTATGGTCGATAGCACAAAATTTGTAAGGATCAGAGGGATGCTAGAGGACAAGGGTTCTAATCATCGGGTCGTCTAAAGATTAGGATAACTCAGCTCTAAGACTTCCTAATGAGCTAGACTATACCCAGGATCTAAAGAGAAAGTTCCTAAGAGAAACAAGGTTACGTTCTGCTGGGCCCGAAGTCGATGGATCCGAGCGAAAGACAAAGAGAGAAGGACGCTAGAAATTCTAGCACGATCGGAGTCAAATGGCTACTAAGGTATTCTAGGACGAGGATGACTAATTCCTAACCAAGGCGTCAGACTATCAAATTGGGACGTCTACCTAAGTCTTCGTACTATCTAAGACTTGGAAACTAATTCAGACTTGTACGTGGATATTGAATGAATGCAGTACTTTTATTGTTCCGAACTTTTGCAAGGACCTGCATGGGCCACCACTAAAACCTGTCACGCCCCGCTTCCCAAAACAACGGAGGCGAAGCGTGACTAAGGCCTGCTTAGGCCAGAGCTGAGAAGCTCGGACCCAATAAGCATCTGTAGGGGTACCATTTTAAAAGTTTTGGGTTCTTGCATTTATAAAGTTCGAAACAACAGAAGGTACAGAAAGGAGATTGCATTCATTAATTTAGAGATATAATATCCAACGAGTACAAAGTCTAAAAAGAAGCCTAAGCATGGCAACAAACTATCTAAAAGCAAACTAAAAGCAGTAACCTCTGAAAGTGGCGACTAAAAGACCTCAAGGTCTGGTCCTTGTCAGGTACGTACTCTGGTGACGACATCCTCGGCTCCACGTACTCCAGTAAGTCTACCTTGTCGACGTACTCTGGCTCAACACCTGACGTACAGCCCCAAAAGAAGGAACTGTACGTCAGGTCAGGTCTACAAAAAGGGTTAGACCAAACTGCAAGTGTATCAACTTTTAGAAAACGTTTTACTGGTTGATTAGCATGCTGGGGTTATAACTGAGTAACAAACAGTAGTAACGCAGCAGGAAAGTAAAGCGCAACAAGTAGTAGTCGTAGTGTGTGCTACCAACTACGGGACTAACCTACAGGTGTCAAGACAAGACGGGACGTGACAGAAACAAGGCAAGACAAGACAAGTGAGACACGAAAGGGTTCACGCCTTACGGTTCGAGGGGGATCAGACCCTCTTGCCCTGCGCACGCTCAACCCAACCCCAAACCCCAAGACAAGACAAGACAAGATATCCGTACAAGGGATCACTCGCTTTAGCTTGGCGAGTGCCCTATTGCCCGCAGGCTGTGTATCCGTACAAGGGATCACTCTCTCTAGCTTGGAGAGTGCCCTATTGCCCGCAGGCTGTGAATCTGTACAAGGGATCACTCGAAGAGTGCCCTATTGCCCAGCGGGCTGTGCAAGACGGGACGGGACGTGACAAGACAGGAAGGGTTATTCTAGGGTGTCCACACACACGCACACACATGATAGCCCTACAATATCAAAAGTTGTTGTTGTCAGGCTCAGACTTCGTCGTCAAGTCTGAGCCGTCAGGAGTCGTCCCGGACGCTATCATTTCACGTCCGGTTCTATTTGTTCACAGTTAACAATTCTAACCAACTAAGGCCTAAGCACGTCCAAAAGTGCAAGTGGATACACTTGCCTGCGATGGCGAGTGTGTCGTCCTCTCGAAGCGTCTCGTCCAAGGAAGTCCGTCTGAAATATCGCCACGGTGACGGTGTCAGGTCTCAAATTCATCAAAACCTATTATGGTTTGTTTCTAAGTTATCGGGACTATCCTATTCGTCAAAAGTCACATTTTGGTGTTTTATCAACCTAAATCGACCACTACCCTATGTGCACAGAAAAATCGTCCGATGGTCGATTTCTACAGTGAGCAGCGTTTTACTGGTGTAGAAAATAAATTTAGTTACAGTTGTCCGATTTTAGTTAGGTTTTCAGTTTCGCTACGGTGTGGGTTGGCTACGAGTTAGGGGACCAACCTTTTGATGATCACGCACGGATCCGACGTCTGGTCTGGCAGTGGTAGCGGATCGTGTCACGACTCCAACTTTCCGAAACGTCTCGCCACTGATCTTTAGTGTTCCCGGGGTCAAACGGAAATGTGACTGTCTCTGTGTCATGAGGCGATTTAATCATCAAACTAATGAATTTTAACACATGCTTTCTTTTCTTAACAAAAACAACAACAACATTACGAACTAGTCTACTGATTTCTCTAATGGAATTCATATTATCACACTAATATTACTAACTAACCAACGAGCTGAGTTCTACTATAAAAAAATCCCTAATATACTAATGGCACCACTAACAGGTTAATTCTCATTATTATCTAATTATTATCAATAACTAACTACTACTAACATGCGACATCAATAAAAGGGGCTCACGGGTTACAACTAGAGCTAACCACTAACATTTAAACCATGACTGCACATATATATGACTAACAAATAACATTACTCATTAAAAAGTATGTGTGCTGATACAAGTATATATATATATTAACACATCTGCTAGGATTCCATGCATGCAAACTCCCAGCACCAAATAGCACTCACACACACTAGTACCTATATAACTAGCACAACTGATTGGCTAAAAATCTGAAACTAGCGTACTGCCATTATACTTAACATGTTATCATATATATATCGACTTATAAATAATTAACTCTAATAACAACTGCATACTAACCATGAACATGTGCTTCCTCTTAGTGTTTGCTGCAGGCGAAGCGACACGGCAGTGGCGAGTGGTCGGGGCGGTTGCCGGCGGGGTCAGGGAGGAGTGGCAGGTGGTTGACAGGGCAGCGACGAGCGGTTTCCGATGACTGGCCGTCGGCTCTGCTGTCGGCTTGTGGGCATGCGGGATGGCTGTCGAGGCCTTGGCGGTGAGGACGGCACGGGGAGCGGTTGTAGCGACGACGGGAGTCTTGCAGACGGTCGGAGGGAGGCGGCGAGGAAGGGTTTGCCGGCGATCGGGGCGGTCTGCGGCTTCACCAGCGATCTGCGACGATCGGTGTCGAGCGGAGCTGCTGCGGGGCATTTTATATTTTATATGTCTATGATGTTTGATTTCGTCGCTCGACGAAAATACTTGGTTAAATAGAATTCATTTTATGAAAACATAGAATTGTTTTCCATGCACCAAATTAACCAAGAATGTTGATATTGGAGAGTATATTCCATAACTCAATTCGTAAAATTAATTTGAGTTTTGATGATTTTATTTATCGATTTTCGACTTTGGTCTCATTGACACGCTTTGATTTAATTCGTATTTTCCTTTGGTGTCATTTGGACCGTGGTCGTATTCTACGACTCCCGTGCTTTTATTTGAAGCCATTGTTGTTGTCGTTGATCTCCTCCCACACTTTTTTCTAATGCCAAAGGGGGAGAGATATAATAATGACATGGCTAAATGATAATTTAAAGCATTATTTCAAGAATCTAATTTGATGTGTTAGATTCAGGGGGAGTTAAGATATATAAATGGATTTTGAATCCAATATTTCAATAATTGATTCTCATTTTATACTTCACTCGTCTGCTTGATGCTTATGATTAATATATAATCTTGGAACTAACGTGTCATCAATGCAGGGGGAGTAAGTAAATTACATTTGAATCATTATTTTTGATTGTTATTTATGTTGGTTTGTCATAACCAAAAAGGGGGAGAATGTTGGATATTGGACTCCCCGGATTGGGTTTTGGATGATGAACAAACATAAATATATCGTGAACTAACAATTTGTGAGCGCAGTTATGGAGATCGTCGCCAAATTCATATGAACATCCAAAGCGACGTCTCAAGACTTCTCAAAGCGTGTGATCGCATGCCTAAAGCTTCGTTGAAGCTTTTGGACCATTTTAGAAGTCATGAAGATTCGGATCGAAGCTTTCGAAGACGGTTCGTCTAGTTTAATTTATAGTCTTGTAGCTTCGTTCCGTAGAATGTTAAGCCTTGAGTAGGTCTTACGTTTTAATCTTCATAACGCTCCTATCTTAGAGCTAGGAACTAGTAAGAAGTCCATACTAACTTTTCCGAAGCATCGCGCTTCGATTCGCGACTTCTTGTGCATGTTAGTTGGTTCAAGAAGAAGAACCAACCGACTAGATGGTGATCTAGTCGGTCGGCAATGCTTCTTGGACAGACTAGTTTGCCTTCTCAATTCTAAGCTCTTTACTGTTTACAGTTAGTCGGTCTACGTTGACTCACCGACCGACTAGTTTGTGAACTAGTCGGTCAGTGATGCTTCTTAGACCGACTAGTTGAGCTTTCCCTGTACATGCCTAGTTACTGTTTATCGTTAGTCGGTCTATGTTCATTTGGCGACCGACTAGTTGATGAACTAGTCGGTCAACTTTTGTTCTTGGACCGACTAAATCAATTTGTACTCAGACTATTTGTTTTATCTCTTAGTCGGTCTAAGTTGACTCACCGACAGACTAGTTGTGAAACTAGTCGGTTGGCAAGTGTTCTTTGACCGACTAGTTCTGTTAGTCTGAACTTCGACCTATTCTCTGTTCACCAGTTAGTCAGTTCATGTTGATTGACCGACCGACTAGTTGATGAACTAGTCGGTCAGTAGTTGTTCTTTGACCGACTAGTTTGGTTCAGAATAGAGCCGTTGGAGCATTAATTGAAACGTTTTTCTCTCTCTCTTTCCTCTAACCTTTATATACTTGGAGTGCTGCATTCATTGCACTCAAGGCTGATTTTAAGAGAAGTTTAGAGATCAAAGAGAAAGCATTCAATCTCATTAAAGCTCATTCATTTCCAATCTTGAATCTCTTCTCACTCTCATTTCAAAAGAGAGATTCATTGATTGTGAGCCTTCCAAGCCAAGTGCTTGATCCTAGGTCACCATCAACCTCATAGCTCTCCATAGCTAATCTACATCTTGGAGCTAGGGTTTGGTGCCTCTTCATTTTCCCCAAAATCCGTTTTGCCCTAAATCGTAAGTTTACTCAAGGCATAGGTATTTTGTGGTAAGAACTTTCATTTCAATTTACTTTGTTATTGTAAGTGATTCACTCTCGGTTGTGAGAGTGTGTTTGTGATCCTGGGTTGTGGGAGTCACACGTTTCATTTGTGTATGATTTGACTTGTGAAGGTTTTTCATAAGTTTTTCATAGTGGAAATCTTGAGTTAGGGTTTCTAACTCAAGTATCTGGAAGTGATCCGGGTGGTTGGGACGTAGGATCACTGGGAACAAGTCGGGGAGACTTGGGTGGATCCGAACCCAGTAATATTGCTTGTTTGCGATTGTCTTCTTTGTTGTCTAACATTTACATTTCCGCATTTCCGCATTGTTTGGTAGAGTTTGCAAGGTAATTAGGAATTAGCCTCTTAATTATTTTAAAGTACTATTCACCCCCCCTCTAGTACTTGTGCAGTAGCTTAGCAGGGCGTTACAGCCCATGCATGTGAACAATGTAGCCCACGGTGACAGGGCCATGCATGGCCCACGGGCCCGACCCGTGTGCACGTAATGCATGCATGCCCGCGTACGTGACGCGTGTGGTGCGTAGGTTATGCGACATGTGCACGATGAATTGCGTGTGAGGTATGATTATGCAACAATGTGATACGTGCCGTAACACGATAGAATCCCGCGTGATCAGACGGTCTAGAGTGAGCAGGTGTGAAGTTGGTTTAAAGCAAATTTTGTATCCACTTCAGAGTTGAACCCACTATTGTTTGCTGGTTTCGGGTCGGATTTGAATGCTATTAATAGTGTTTCAGTTAGGGGAGTTTCACAGCTTCAAAAGATGATCACTGGATGCTATTTTTGTATATCTTGTAGCATCTACAGAGTGTGAAAATAGGGAGGTTTGAGGGTAATTTGAGAGCAAAAGTTAGTTATTTTTCCATAGATTCTCTTCTCTAAATTCTTATGAGACTTAGTGTTAGGTTGTTGATTCTCTTTTATTTTGCATTTTTTCAATATATTGTTTGTGATGTAGGTTTTTATAGAGATTGTCAATAGATTTACTCGTTTGGTTACGATACTTGGATTTTCACAAGGTGATTGTCTACTTGATAAGGATTCTCCCAAGTTACCAGCACAAATGGTGTTAGTGTAATATATCTTTTTTAATTGTTTATTGTTAATACTAATCTATAGTCCAGTGCAAATAGATTTGATGTCTCATGACAAAGAAATTCTGTCTTTATATAGTAGAAGCCCGTGCAATAGCGAGATAGTAATTTCTTGTCATTATGGGTTTAGAGGTCCGCTTATAAACAGATCATACAATGTGGAATCTCATCTGACTATATCTTTTTTGTCAAAACTATTTTAGGTTTACAAATTATTTAGATCTATATTAAAACATAAAATCCAAGTTAGTTTTGGCTAAGTTCAGATGGTTCCGATTGACATTCATGATAATTTTAATAATTTAACAAAGTAATAAAAAAATTATAAGTGGTCATTTTTCTATGGGGCTTCTATTTTCTCGGATGCAAGCTAGGAAGATTGGACCAATAATTCCAACGTGGTTGTTAGAGCGGGAACAATTAAAAAATAATGAGTATCATATCATATATGGAAGATTGTGAGAGGAATATTTATCATCTAGGGTGACGTTATGCATTCTTCACCATAAAAGATATTGATAATAAGAAGTATATCTCATATAACCCTTTGTAGTATATGGAGGAGAATAGTTTACATTATCGTATATGATATATGATATGTGTATCTCATATGTGGATACTAATTGGGCCCTTGATGGCCTTTATCCAATAACATCTATATTACATTTGACAACGATTTTTGAATTCTAGGGCTGATTAGGGCAAGCTGATGTCATGCTGATGTATAAAGAGGGTGATAGAAGAATGGCTAGGATTTAATCTTAGTAAAAGAAGGGTTGAGATGAGTGTTTGGAAAAACCACCACTTTTTCCCTTTGACTTTCAAACCACCCACAATCACTACATTTGCGCAGAATACTAGTCATTTCCACTTTTTGCTAAAAAAAACCCTCTCATTTCACTTTTTACCCACACACCATACACACACCCACACTTATGCACTTCCTCCCTTCATTTTCGTGCCCCTACAATCACTACATTTGCGTAAAATACCGACTCTTTTCCTTTTTGCTAAAAAACTCTACCATTTCATTCCCCCTTCCCCCAATTTTGGCCCGAATTACATTTTTTCCCCACACTCGAAGGCGCTCGCGCCGAAGCTCGATTTTTGTTCGTTTAGATTTTGGAGAGGGAAATAATTTTTGGGGAGAACAAAGATTTTGAGATGATATCTTAAATGAACCGTGTCCGAGTGTACGGGGGCACGGGTTATGCGCCAAAGGCGCCCGCACCGTATCTAGATTTTTGTTCGTTTAGATTTTGGAGGGAGGAATAATTTTTGGGGAGAACAAAGATTTTGAGAGGATATTTTAAATGAACCGTGCCCGAGGGCACGTGTTATGACTAGTCTATATATTAAAATACAACTTTTTTGAATCCAAGGGCCTGATTGGGACAAGTTCCGGTCACCAACAATGATCAGGATGCATCCACATCCTTTGCATCCAAGGGTCAAGTTTTAATTCAAAAAAACCTCCACAATCATTACATTTGCACAGATTACCGCCCCTTTCTCCTTTTTGCTAAAAAACCATTCTCATTTCACTTTTTACGCTAATACCATATACACAACCACACTTTGCACTTTCCACATTCATTTTCGAGCGTTTCTCTTTTGGCCGAGGTTAAATTTTTTACCGGTGCCCCCACTAATTTTTTTACGCTAATTGGTTGTTCCGCGCCGAAATTGTTGTTCTACGCCGAAATTGTTGTTCCGTGTTGGAGGCATCTGTGCCGCTAAATATTTTAACGCTAAGTTGTTCTTTTAAATTTTTGTTGTATAAATAATTTTTTGGGAATAAACAATTCGCGAAGAACATTGTTTGGTCATAAGGCCGATCGATCTGATCGACCATAAGGCTGGGGGCAACTCCCCCAGCCGACCGATCGATCTGATCGACCATAAGGCTGGGGGCAACTCCCCCAGCCGACCGATCGCCAAGCCTGTCCGTAAGGCTGGAACATTGTTTGGTCATAAGCCGAGGGGTAGCTCCCCACCGCTGACCAATTGACCCGATTGACCGTAAAAATTGGGACAACTCACCCAACAGGTCTGAATATCAGATGGGCATTAGTCCAAGGATAACACCCCCAGCAGCCTAGATGGACCAGTTAGCCGAAGGACCGGGGGCAGTTTTTTCCTTCCCCGCAGGCCGAGCCCTCGGCTGGCCACAAGACTGAGTACAAGCCTGCAGTCTGCGAGGCGGCCACCTGACTGGCTCAATGATCGCGAGCGAGGGAAAAAGCACATCAAGTCGGCTAGGAGTGCCTCCAAGGCCCCAGTCAATTAGGCCGACGGACACAAAGTCCCGAAGACCCTACACGCTCGCTACGAATGATAAAAGGATACAGGCGAGCCCACTTCCACCACCAGGTCAAAACGCAACAGAAGATCAAAGAGACCAAGAGCCCCCACCCTCTACAAAGCAGCTTTAAAGAATACCCTGACAACAGAAAGATGGCAAAAAGTACATAAGCTGACGAAAAAACTTTATGCTAAATTGTTCGGAGTTACAAGCCAAAAAAGAAAAAAAACGGGGGGGGGGGGGGGGGGGGGGGGGGGGGGGGGGGGGGGAGGGAGCAAGATAGAGGAGGGTCGCTTAAGGCCCCAGGGCACGGGAGGAAGCGTTCTCTGGAACCTCGCCCTGCTTAGAGTGTTGGGGGTGTTCGGAACCCGCTGGGGGCGGGAGCGATTACCGGGCACGCTCCACGAAATGCTGGAAAGAGTCTTGGACAATCTCGACAATCTGATGGGCCAGTAGGTCCTCGTAGGAGCCGAAGGCCTCCCTAAGGACCCCGTGATCTGCGGCCTCAGAACCCCGTCAACGCCCCCTTCCGCCTCTCCGACGAACTGGGTCATGTGACACATCTCTCCCAGCTCGTTCTAGAGGTCGCCCCTCTCTTGACGAAACGCCTCTTCCGCCTCTTGGGCCGACCTCTGAGTGTCGGCCAGCGCCCCCTGGAGGTCCTGCACCTCGGAGGCAAGCTCATCCACCTGGCATCGAAGGTACCGGGCCTCCATGCGTGCCTCTTCGATGGCCACCTCAGCCGACCCGGCCCTCAAGCGCTCCCAAGCCAAGGACTCCTCAAGGTCCTTCGCCTAGGCCGACCGGTGCTGCGCCTCGATGGCCATCGTAGTAGCCTGAAAGGAAGAAAAAGTTACGCAAAAAGGGATTAAAAGGCGGGGGAAAAAGCGTCAAAGTGACTAGACTTGTTAAAGCTGCCAGACTAAGGAGTCCGACAGTCGGTCGAAGGGGCTCTCTCTAGGAGCGAGCGGTCCCTTGGGAGGAAGGAGCTCTGCGCCAGCTGGTTGGCCATGGCTCGATCGACAAAAACCGAGTCCTCCGGCGTCACCTCGGGGCCCGCTAGGGTGTTCGCCAGCACGCCACCAGCTCCCACCATTGATGGCTCAGTCTAGAAAGTAATGGTGGCCACCATGGTCAGCGAGAGGGTTTCACCCGAGGCAACCAACACCCCGGGGGCCGCGGAAGGACGGACTTCACCACTCTCTCTCCTTCTCTTCCTCTCGCTGGGCCAAGCGGACGTCGGGGGCCGTGACCACCTGCGGAAGTGCGAGGGGCTGTCTCGGTCCCTTCATTACCGCCGTCTGCTTGGACGGAGCGGGGGGGGGGGGGGGGTGGGGTTCATCACCCGTATTCTCCACAACGGGGGGACCCGTCGTAACCAGGGGAAGTGGCGCTGTCGCGTCCAGGGCGCCACCCTTCCCACCGCGGGCTCACCCTGACCCACCACCTCCTCAACCGTGCGGCGGGGCACCTGGCCCGAAGGGTTTCCGCGGCATCAACCGGATCCCCAGCAGATGAGCTCGTCGACATTGTGGGAAAATTTGTGCCCAGCCATCTCTGTAGAAGGAAAGAAGATCAAGGTAAGCGAGAGGAAAAGTGAAAAGAAAAGGGAGCACCTACCGGGAGACCACAGGACGGTCTTAAGGGGCAGGTCGTTCAGCAAAGGCCAGACGACCTCTCCCATATGGGAAGAGACGACAAAAATCGAACAGCGGCCTGGTCAGCCTCGGAGAGGGTCAATGTCAAGTCATATTGACATAACCCCCCCAACCTGTCAAGATCTTGGCATCCCCAGGAAAAACAATGAAAACTTAGCTCGAACTCCAGTCCCCCACCAGCGGGGAAGCCCGAGCAAACACTCCCTCTCCGTGCAGGCCCGGAAATGCTGCCATGACCCGTGGCCGACCGTCTGGACCCGATAGTAATGAAAGAGAATAGGAAGAGACGTAACCAAGCCGTGGACGCGGCAAATCAAGAGGAACCCGGTCAGCATCGGAACGGAGTACGTGGTCAATTGGCACAAGGCCACCATTAGGAATTCCATGACTTGGATGATGAAGGGGTGAAGAGGGAATCGGAGTCCAAGACGGAACATCTCGACATAGACGCCGACCTCCCTGCTCCGCAGAAAGCAAATCCGCTAGTCGCTAAAAGGGATCCTGAGTCGTAGGGATGGTACAAGTACTTCTCTCGAATCTCTGTGGCATTTGAGAAGGGGACCATGGACGGCGACCCAATGACCACTGAAGGGACGTCGAACCTCTCAGCGGCCCAAGCCACGTCACCACCGACATGATCAACAAAAAGCAAACCCTTCCCTTTCTCCTGTGCAGGGTGTGACCCCAAGGGGACGTCGGGCCTCAGAGACGGGAGGTCGCCCGACTCGAGCGCCGGGGGTCCCTAGATCCCGACGCGGAATCACCTATCCTAAGCGTAGCCATGAGGCAACTGAAGGAGGAAGAAATTTACCATTAAATGAAGCCGAAGGAAGATAGACGACGGAGAGAAGGAGCTTGCAAGACTAGAGCCAGGAGGAAAGGCGCAAAAGAATCGAAACTTAGGAAGCCGACGCCCTTATATGGTAGGCAATGGAATCCAGACCGTCAGAAGGGAAGCACGTGGCAGCATCCGAAGATCGACTGCGTTTCGTAACCCGCATCGAGAGAAGATCAAACGGGCCATGTCATAATGACCTCCATTTAATGGATTGGCCTCGAATGACACACCTGTCAAATCCTCAAAAGTCACATCGCCTGAACCGAACTGGTAGAATCCAAACGGCTCGGACGATGGGAGCAATTGATACGACTATTTTGGAGAGGCCCAAGAACCAGAGACACAGGCCCAAACCAAGAGCGGGAAGCCCACGAACGGGATTAGGCCCGCCTGACGAGGCCTATGGATGGACTCGAAGCCAGACCCAGACCCGATCCGGAGGACGCACGATTAGCTCGTGCTCTCCCAGGTTAAACGTCCCCCAGGAAGCACCACGACTTAATGATGCCCTTTCGGCATGAGCTTAAGTGAGCTTTCACAAGACTCGTAATAGTTAGGGGGGATGACAATAGACGGATAACTTCAAAAACCCAAAACCATGTCATTTGCCCATCCTATTGAATTAGGATCATCTGACTCGTTCAGCGAAATTAACATTCGATTTTTGGTAGGGTCACCAAGTATCGATCCCTGGTGAATGCAGAACGTGTGCACCTTTAGCCAGCTTTTCGATGTATCAAAAGAAAAAGGATCATCTAATTTAAACTAGTTGTGAAAAATGCATAAGATTTCATCTAATTCAAATAAGCGAGAACTTTTAATTCTATAGGTAAACATATGGAAGAAGATTAATATGAGATACACAAGATGTTTGATCAGCTTCTGTCGGGCCTTTTCAATCAAGCAACCGAGCCTCGTCAAGCTGTTGCTCGTTTAGATTAGACAAAGAATCTACCTGAATCTCTTTGAGAGCTTATTCACATATGCCCATGAAAAAAAGGAAATATATAAACAACCCCAATCTGCCTCAAATATACCTTTTTTTTCTTATTAGGATTACTTTTGCATGAACAAAGTAATAAATTCCTTAAGATATTCAGTTGCGTCTAGTACATAAACTCGACCGAACAAAAGAAGAAATTTTTATTAAACAAGATATAACAAATTAAATTAAATTAAATTAGACAAACAAAAGAGCACCATAATTTTGATTAAAATTTTAATTTAGTGAAGACGCTTGGTGAGCGCCATTGAGATGCCGCAGAGGTCGATGATATTGTCGCTCTTATTCTTCATGTCATCCTTAGCCACGGGGTCCTCCGCGCCCCCGCACCCATTGTTGCACGACATGGCGTCCGCAATCGCCGCCGATAGGAAGGTTGCCACGTCGCCGTACTTCTTGTCGTTGATCACCGCCGACGATTCGTTCAGCATTTTCTCCGCGTGCACCATGAGCAAGGAGCAGTCCTTGACGCACGCCTGCAGCTTGTTGCCCTTTTTCCCTACACTGTTCGACAACCACGTCGCGTACCTGGCCGCGTTAACCGCACTGTGGGCGACGAACCGGATGGACAAAGCCGCCAATTGGTGATCGTCGGCCTTCCGGCTCTCTGGGTACATCAGCAGGGTCTGCTCGCAGTAGGAGGCCACTTTGCCGGTCACCTTGCATGCTTCTTTGATGTGCGAGGTGTCGCCGCCGTCGTCGGCCGTGGCGAAGGTGAGGACGAGGCAGATAGAAAGGCAGAAGAGGAGGCGGAGAGATGAGGGTTGCATTTTACGATTTCTTTTTTCCTTTGAGATTGAGACTGGAATTGATTTTTTGGGTTGGTTTGTAAGAGATTTAATTGATTTGGAAGGTGTTTTTTTTCGGGTTTTAAAAAGTTTTTTTTGAAGAGAAAATTGAGGCAGGGAGGAAATGAAGGGGCGAGAGTCAAGAAAGGTTGTTAATTGATTCATTCAACAATCTCCGCCTTGTTGGGAGTTCTTGCGGTGTATGTTTTCTTTATATAATTGATGGATACGGGGTGAAATAGGATGATGTACAATAGCTAGCTTGATGCTTAATGTACATAATGAATGTCACAGTAATCCCTCCTCAAATGTGAAAATGTTAATTGATCTCATCGCTCTATGTTATCATGTCCTCAATTTTTCGTACCTTCTTGGAAGTCCACAAGGATGTGATGTCGTGTGACTTTAATCACCATTCTTCTTGACTTACATATTTGTTCACGAGTTTAGAAGTATATTTACATGGAAAAATGGCGGGTAATTTTAACGTTGGAAGATAGAAGAAGAGTGACCCTGTAAATTAAGGAGTTTATGAAGTACGTTAAAATCCATTCATTTGCTCGTTGTGCTTCCGTAGCTTGAGGATGAGGTCGATTATGGGTTCATAAATGGTGGGAGGAGTGGACAGCCATTACGCTGTAACGGTTTGTTTTATTTATTTATTTTGGTAAAGCCGATTAAGGCCACTAGCCCATTTTTATTTAATAAATCGCCCACTAACTCTTACCCACTAATTCTCTCCCCCCCACCCATTTCACTCACACGTTTGCAGCCCGCCTTGGTTCGTTCCTCTTTCTCTTCAGCGTGCGACGAATAGCAGCAGACGGCAGTGACGAAAGGGTTTCCAAAAACCCTAGCGACTTGAATCCTCATCCAACGATGCCGCAGATCTTTCAGGATTTCGAATCCGATAAGAATCCTAAACCTTATCTCTCTCTCTCTCTCTCCCCCCCCTCTATTTATATGAATGCTCGGTTAGGGTTTTTGGGCATGTGAAAATTGTTTTCATCTTCTCAAACTTTTTGATTTAATTCGTTATTGGGTTTCTAGACTTTATGATCTCTCGGCTTTGGTTTTCTACACGATCGGTAAATCTTCTTTACGTTAAATTCCAATTATACTCGTTCGTGCTTCAATTTTGTTACAAAAATTAGGATTTTGATCAAGGAGATGATGATTCATGGGTGTAAAAAAGGGGAGGGGACCATCAAAGTGGCGGATCGTCGGAGCGAAATAGGGAGATGTTGAGGGGACATGGCCAGGGAAGATTCCTATAAAACAACTCGAAGAACAACGTGGAAAGGGACCTTACTAAACTCCAAGGTATTCTGCTTGAACAACCTTGTTACCCTCCGTACAATTCTCCTCCACAGCTTGGCCTGGGGAATTGTGTATCGACCTCTCAGTGAGCCATACCGATCCCACCGAGCATCCTTCAGATCCGCTCTGACTTAGGCATCGGAGGGGACTTGGTCGAAACCAAGGTCCGACCCCCTGACGAGCTTCCTCGTCTGTTTTGGTCAAGGAGATTTAGCCGTGCCGAAGCTACATCGCCTCCAGCAGGCATCTAACTAAATGGGTTGGGCAGTGCATCTAACTAAATGGGTTGGAGGTAACGATGTATATTGAGCCTAGGTGGAACAGCTGTAAGCTGTGTACATATGTTTGTCTTTAAATGTTATTGTACATTGACTTGCCATCCAATACTTTCATTATATTAAGGTTGGTGTTATACTGACCTCGTTCCTTGAGGTATATGTACTTTATATTTGCCAAAATAAACAAATACGTCACATTACCAAGTACCATCTCCCTCTCACTTCCAAAAATGGAAAAATTTGCACTAAATTTAACATACACCTTAAGGAATGAGGTGTATACTGCACTTGCCTATATTAATTAGCGCATGATAGATGCTTAATTGTGGACTGAAAAATACCAAATCACCCCTGGTTTAATTTGTCATAAATTGTTCATCCCTCACTCTTCTTTGCAAATAACTTAACATCTCGGTACCACTAACGCCTATCACCTTCTCATTTCCTTTTAATTTCTAGATCCTTTTTAGCTGGTGGAACTTTGTAAGGTGGGGACATTCAATAATGTTGTTTTAAATTGTATGAGTACGCGCGAGGATTATTTTTTAAATCTGTTGAATTTTCCTCTATCAAGGGTAATTGTTTAATAAAGAAAAACTTCTGTCCTATCTTAATTTTTTGTTTCATTTACTTTGCGTATATTGCCTTTGAAAAATGTTATAGGTTTCAAGGTAAATGTATTGGCAAGATTGCATGTGAAATTTGTATGCAATTTTCTAAATGTATAGGATTAAGAAAATTACTTTATATTTTAGTTTGGGCTTGGTTCCTTAAATACACGAATGAGCTTAAGTTAGCTTTCCCGAGACTCGTAATAGTTAGGGGGACGACAATAGACGGATAACTTCAAAAACCCAAAACCATGTCATTTGCCCATCCTATTGAATTAGGATCATCTGACTCGTTCATCGAAATTAACATTCGATTTTTGGTAGGGTCACCAAGTATCGATCCTTGGTGAATGCAGAACGTGTGTACCTTTAGCCAGCTTTTCGATGTATCAAAAGAAAAAGGATCATCTAATTTAAACTAGTTGTGGAAAATGCATAAGATTTCATCTAATTCAAATAAGCGAGAACTTTTAATTCTATAGGTAAACATATGGAAGAAGATTAATATGAGATACACAAGATGTTTGATCAGCTTCTGTCGGGCCTTTTCAATCAAGCAACCGAGCCTCGTCAAGCTGTTGCTCGTTTAGATTAGACAAAGAATCTACCTGAATCTCTTTGAGAGCTTATTCACATATGCCCATGAAAAAAAGGAAATATATAAACAACCCCAATCTGCCTCAAATATACCTTTTTTTCTTATTAGGATTACTTTTGCATGAACAAAGTAATAAATTCCTTAAGATATTCAGTTGCGTCTAGTACATAAACTCGACCGAACAAAAGAAGAAATTTTTATTAAACAAGATATAACAAATTAAATTAAATTAAATTAGACAAACAAAAGAGCACCATAATTTTGATTAAAATTTTAATTTAGTGAAGACGCTTGGTGAGCGCCATTGAGATGCCGCAGAGGTCGATGATATTGTCGCTCTTATTCTTCATGTCATCCTTAGCCACGGGGTCCTCCGCGCCCCCGCACCCATTGTTGCACGACATGGCGTCCGCAATCGCCGCCGATAGGAAGGTTGCCACGTCGCCGTACTTCTTGTCGTTGATCACCGCCGACGATTCGTTCAGCATTTTCTCCGCGTGCACCATGAGCAAGGAGCAGTCCTTGACGCACGCCTGCAGCTTGTTGCCCTTTTTCCCTACACTGTTCGACAACCACGTCGCGTACCTGGCCGCGTTAACCGCACTGTGGGCGACGAACCGGATGGACAAAGCCGCCAATTGGTGATCGTCGGCCTTCCGGCTCTCTGGGTACATCAGCAGGGTCTGCTCGCAGTAGGAGGCCACTTTGCCGGTCACCTTGCATGCTTCTTTGATGTGCGAGGTGTCGCCGCCGTCGTCGGCCGTGGCGAAGGTGAGGACGAGGCAGATAGAAAGGCAGAAGAGGAGGCGGAGAGATGAGGGTTGCATTTTACGATTTCTTTTTTCCTTTGAGATTGAGACTGGAATTGATTTTTTGGGTTGGTTTGTAAGAGATTTAATTGATTTGGAAGGTGTTTTTTTTCGGGTTTTAAAAAGTTTTTTTTTGAAGAGAATGTTGAGGCGGGGAGGAAATGAAGGGGCGAGAGTCAAGAAAGGTTGTTAATTGATTCATTCAACAATCTCCGTCTTGTTGGGAGTTCTTGCGGTGTATGTTTTCTTTATATAATTGATGTATACGGGGTGAAATAGGATGATGTACAATAGCTAGCTTGATGCTTAATGTACATAATGAATGTCACAGTAATCCCTCCTCAAATGTGAAAATGTTAATTGATCTCATCGCTCTATGTTATCATGTCCTCAATTTTTCGTACCTTCTTGGAAGTCCACAAGGATGTGATGTCGTGTGACTTTAATCACCATTCTTCTTGACTTACATATTTGTTCACGAGTTTAGAAGTATATTTACATGGAAAAATGGCGGGTAATTTTAACGTTGGAAGATAGAAGACGAGTGACCCTGTAAATTAAGGAGTTTAAGAAATACGTTAATTTTAATGTATAAATCCATTCGTGGTTTTCACCTACTTGTCATATACAGAAAAACAACACGGTAGTTTACTAGTTTCTATTTATTAGATGAATTGATTTATTAATTATTAAATTATGTTTTTCTAAAATTATCTCGTTAGTTTCATATTTACGTCTTGTACATATTTGTTTAGCTCATCTTGTTGATATTTGAAAAATAACCCATTCTCATCTTGTAGAGAATAAAAAAACAACCAAATTTCATCTTGTTGCGATTTAGAAAATAACTCAATCTCATCATGTACGTGTATATATAAATGGACTCTCTTCAATTAAAAACAAGTCATTGTTCCTCAATATTCCTCTCTCTATCTCAACATAATATCAAGACCCTAATCTTCTTGGGCATATTTTCTTCTTTTTTCCCACTAGTCTCCTTAACGGCTTTCGATACAATCTCCACCACCACCAACTATCCCATCCACATCCAAAACTCACAGGATCTTCCACATCCCCTCCTCACAATTAATCTATTCAATATCATCAATGTCATATACCAATTATCTCGATCTCATATATATCCTTCAAATTCAATCTCTCCTTGAAGGTGTTGATAAATAGGTCCGGCCCACGAAGCGGGCACATGAATTGTTACCAGAAGAGTAAGGCCCGCTGAGAGCAGTACGCCTCGGCCCAATAGCCCCAAGGCCAGTCAATGAAGATAAACCTATAACTAGTCAGTATGTCAGCTCCAGTCAATGTTGAATCTTTGTGCCGACCTTCGAGGAAGAGGAACTACTTTCTCCTAAAAGAGTTAAGCCCACGAACGTGGCACCTTGACCAACTAGGCCCATAAAGCCCACAAGGAAGGTTTACCATTAGACTGGACAAAGCACGCACATCATTTGTTGTGCTTCCGTTGCTTGAGGATGAGGTCGATTATGGGTTCATAAATGGCGGGAGGAGTGGACAGCCATTACGCTGTAACGGTTTGTTTTATTTATTTATTTTGGTAAAGCCGATTAAGGCCACTAGCCCATTTTTATTTAATAAATCCCCCACTAACTCTTACCCACTAATTCTCTCTCCCCCCACTCATTTCACTCACATGTTTGCAGCCCGCCTTGGTTCGTTCCTCTTTCTCTTCAGCGTGCGACGAATAGCAGCGGACGACAGTGACGAAAGGGTTTCCAAAAACCCTAGCGACTTGAATCCTCATCCAACGATGCCGTAGATCTTTCAGGATTTCGAATCCGATAAGAATCCTAAACCTTATCTCTCTCTCTCCCCCCCTCTATTTATATGAATGCTCGGTTAGGGTTTTTGGGCATGTGAAAATTGTTTTCATCTTCTCAAACTTTTCGATTTAATTCGTTATTGGGTTTCTTGACTTCAGGATCTCTCGGCTTTGGTTTTCTACACGATCGGTAAAACTTCTTTACGTTAAATTCCAATTATACTCGTTCGTGCTTCGATTTTGGTGCGAAAATTAGGATTTTGATCAAGGAGATGATGATTCATGGGTGTAAAAAGGGGAAGGGACCATCAAAGTGACAGATCGTCGGAGCGAAATAGGGAGATGTTGAGGGGACATGGCCAGGGAAGATTCCTATAAAACAACTCGAAGAACAACGTGGAAAGGGACCTCTTTTTGGATACTAAACTCCAAGGTATTCTTCTTGAACAACCTTGTCACCCTCCGTACAATTCTCCTCCACAGCTCGTCCTGGGGAACTGTGTATTGACCTCTCAGTGAGCCATACCGATCCCACCGAGCATCCTTCAGATCCGCTCTGACTTAGGCATCGGAGGGGACTTGGTCGAAACCAAGGTCCGACCCCCTGACGAGCTTCCTCGTCAGTTTTGGTCAAGGAGATTTAGCCGTGCCAAAGCTACCCTTCGGCGCCCTAATAGCTCGAAGTCGAACACGCTCACCCTCGAGCCGATTCATCTCCACCAGTGCAGAGGTTGTCGCTTGGTCGAAGACTCCCTTTGGCACGCCGATACTCGGACCCCCATGCTCTTCACTAAGCTGAACGAGCTGCTTCCTGTTCCTGGAGGCCGCACGTGTCCCACATGACTGCTGTGACCTTCGACCATCCAGTCAACCAACATGTGGTGAGAAAACACCCCAAAACATCTGGCATCGTCTTTGGGAACAATAACACCCACGCCAAAACAACCACACCACCAACATGGAATCAACTTGCAATGGAGCAGGACACATGCCCCCCATCCAAGAGGAGGGCAACTACGTCCCGCCCGAAAATGGGCACAGCCACACCACGAGGGCACCGACGACCCACGCTCGGTGACCCAAGAGCAACTCCATCTCTTCACCCAAGAGACTAATACCCACCTCCAAACGCTGACAGCAGTCATCCAACAACTCGCGGGCCACCAACGCCTCTCGAAGGGAGGCTCGGCAGCCATCCTCGACCGGCAGGAGCTCCGTCCCCCGTTACGCTCAGCCTTGGTCGCCAACCATGGCAGGGAGGGTGCCAACTCGGAGTGACGGTTCACCCTGTCGAACTTCATCCCGGTGTGGTCCCTCACCCCTACCTCACTCTATGATGAGGTGGATGGTAGGGCCGAATGGACCAGGGACGAGCCAATTGCGGCCTGATCCAGGCGACCTTGCTCAATGCGGCGACGGTCACGCAGCCATTCAACCCCCGAGGGTTGGCGGGGTCGAAGCGGAAGCCCCCGTCAGAGGAGGCGTAGGGATCGGGAAGACCGCCTCGAAAGGAGGAGCACCCGACGACCGATGCCTATCCCCAGCCGGGATGGCCGTCGAGGGGACTCCCCCCGAACCCTTGCTAGCCTGCCGGGGCAACCTAGCCTTCGCGTCGAGGTACCAACGGGCCAGGGAAACCTGGGAAGCCCCAGGTACGACTGCTGCCCATTAGCAAGAAGCATCACCGATGCACGGGTATCATCCAGGTTCAAGGTACCAACCTCCCCAGCCTTATGGTCGATCGGTATGTGATGGACTATAAGTGATTCATGGCATTTCAGGGAGCCGACGACATACTGCTTTGTCGTGGCTTCTATTCCACCCACCGAAAATCCGCCAGGAATTGGTAACAGCCTCCCAAACCGATCCATCAGTAACTTCCATGACCTCACCCAAATATTTTGTCGGCAGTTCATGGCCGGCTGAGAAATAAAGCCAGACTCAGAGCTTCTGTTCAATGTGATACAGAGGTTGGGTGAAACCCTAAGGAGCTACATGAGACGCTTCAACGTCGAGAGGCTAAATGTGGAGAGATGCCCCAAGATGGTCGTGAAAACGGCCCTGAAGAAAGTGCTCCAACACAGGGGCCTAAAGAAGTCGCAACACAATGAACCAGCGAAGGACCTCGCTGATGTAATAGCCCGGGCGGAGCGTTATATGTTGACAGAGGAGGCCTTAGCAACAGAGGAAGGGGATCCCCCGCGGGAACCAAACAGGGCTTTAAGCGGGACGAAAGCGAGCACCACAAGCTGGAGGACCACAAGTGAGAGAAGAAGGCAAGGAGAAAACAGCTCAGGGAGGAAGCGCGGCCCCCCAAGCTAAATGCGACTTAAGGCACCGTCCTGATGCATGCTCAAAAAGAGGGCCACATCAGCAAGCCGCCCCCAAGGATGAAGGGTGGCCGAAGGGACGAGGAAAAAGTACTGCATGTATCACAAGTAAAATGGTCATGACACTGACGAATGCTGGCACATAAAGAAAGACATAGACCAACTGATCAGTCGCAGTCACATGAAGAACTTTGTTTACACCCCAAAGGCAGCCCCCGGAGAAGGGACGTCCAAAAAGATGGACAAAGGAAAGAAGGTGAACGTCGTCCAGACAACTCTGCACATCATCGAGTGAGAAGGCGGGACAATCAGCTGTAACTCCTCCCCCAGGCGAGACTAGCTCGCCATTATCTTCCCTGCCTTTTCTTTTGAATGTGTTTCCAGTTCAGAAAATGAAATACGAGTTCACACAAAGCAACCATGTTTTTCCCGTTCCACCACACTAAACCTTGAGACCGACCGTAATACTGGGGCAACTCCTCCAGCAGGCCGTTCATCTAGTCGAACGTAAGGCTCGGGGCAACCCTCCAGTAGGCCGATTATCCTGATTGACCATAAGACTGTGGCAACTCTCCCAGCAGGCCGATCATCCTGATCGACCGTAAGTCTGGGGCAACTCCCTCAGCAGGTTAACCATTTCGATCGACCGTAAGGCTGGACAACTCCCCCAGCGGCCGATCATTCTGATCGACCATAAGTCTGGGGCAACTCCCCCAACAGGCCGATCATCCAGTCGGTCGTAATGCTGGGGACAACTCTCCAGTAGGCCGATCATTCCGATCAACCATAAGGCTGGGGAAACTCCCCCAACAGGCCGACCATTCTGATCGATCGTAAAGTTGGGGGCAACTCACCCAGCAGGACGATCATTCTGATCGACCATAAGGCTGGGGCAACTCCCCTAGCAGGCTGATCATCCAGTCGCCTGTAAGGCTGGGGCAACTCCCCCAGCAGGTCGATCATTTTGGTCGATCGTAAGGCTGGGGCAACTCCCCTAGCAGGCCGATCATCCAGTCGGTCGTAAGGCTGGGGGAAACTCCTCCAACAGGCCGATCTTTCCGATCGACCGTAAGGCTGGGGTCAACTCCCCTAGTAGGCCGTCATTCCGATTGACCGTAAGGCTAGGGCAGCTCCCCCAGCTGGCCAATCATTTCGATCGACCGTAAGGCTGGAGGCAGCTTTTCCAGTAGGCCGATCATTCTGATTGACTGTAAGGCTGTGGAACTCCCCCAGCAGGCCGATCATCCAGTCAATCATAAGACTGGAGGCAATGCCCCCAGCTGGCCGACCATTCCGATCGAGGAGGATGGGGCAACTCTTCCAGCTGACCGATCACTCCGATAGGCCATAAGGCTTGGGGCAACTCCCCCAGCAGGCCGATCATCCAGTCGACCGTACGGCTAGGGCAACTTCCCCAGCAGGCCGATCATCCCGATCGACCGTAAGGCTGCGGGCAACTCCTCCAGCAGGCCAACTATCCCGATCGATCGTAAGGCTGGGGCAACTCCTCCAACAGGCCGACCATTTCGATCGACCGTAAGGCCGGTGGCAACTCCCCCAACAGGACGATCGCCCAGTCCTCCTTAAGGCTAGGGGCAGCTCTCCTAGCAAACCGATCATCCCATCGGCCTTAAGACTGGGGACTACTCCCCCAGTAGGCCGATCCTCCGATCGACCTAAAGACTGGGGCAACTCCCCCAGCAGGCCGATCCTCCGATCGACCTTGAGGCTGAGGGCAACTCCCCCAACAGGACGACCTTTCGATCGGCCATAAGACTGGGGCAACTCCCCTGGTAGGCCGATTGATTCTAGGATAATATTACATTTTAAACCCCTCATTTAGACCGTATTTTGCGTATATGTAATATCTATTTGATCTCCAATAAGTGTATTTTTGTAATATCATTTAATAATAGAGTATACACTTGATTATACACAAAATACAACTTTATGGCCTAATTTTGTCTCAATTATATTTTTCAGGTGAAGCTTGCAATTTTTTTGAATACAACGACAATTTTTCCATATTT
This sequence comes from Scilla litardierei, assembly GCA_030789695.1. Taxonomy (NCBI): domain Eukaryota; kingdom Viridiplantae; phylum Streptophyta; class Magnoliopsida; order Asparagales; family Asparagaceae; genus Scilla; species Scilla litardierei. The sequence continues at coordinate 118,797,201 of CM061137.1, forward strand.
TTCGGAGATCGGAGCAAATTTGAATGAATTAAAAGGCCAAGTAAAGACGTTGTAAAGAGAAATAAACAAAAAAATAAAACAAAATTTAAACAGAAAAAAGGGGCAGGCACCCGCCCGCTTGACCAAGCGGGCGGGGCCCGCCGGCTTTCAAAAACGCGGGTGCCCGCCCGCGTTTAAGACGCGGGCGGTGCCCACATCACCTGAAGCGGGCGCCCGCCCGCAGTTGAAGGCAGGTGCCCGCCTGCATTTTCCACTTGGGCGACGCCCGCGTTGTTTGACTAGACCCATGCACCAGGGGTCGGGTCCGATCCGACCCGACTCGCAGACCGGCAAGCCCAAATACACTAATAATGCATATTTAAGTGTATTTTGGGAATATCTTCATCATCAAAGATCCGAATTGAGTGGTTCTTGAGCCAAAATTCTCTCCATCAAATTCCAGACAAGATTTTGCAGCTTTAGGAGAAGTTTGGGCTCGTTTGGGCTTCAAAAATGGTGAAAAAACTCCTTATTTTCCTTGTTTTTATTATATTTGTATTAAGTTTTGTAATTAAAGGATGTTTGTATTATTGAAAATTGTCGGTTTTGTTACCATGCATGGCTAAGGTAATGTGGGTGTGTTGTGTGGAAGTTAGTATTGCTAGTATCTTTGCTTTCATGTTGCCATAATTTGTGTAATTATCGAAACCGTTAAAAACATTGATTTCTTCATTTTTTTTTGAAATATGCACAATCCGTAGAGGAATCCACTTAGGATGAAATGCCACGAGGCATCGTCTACGTGCATCAATTCATAGAGGAGCCCAAGGAGGGTGATGAACCGCGAGGTTCATCGTTTATATTTTACTATTCAAAGAAATCAATTGTTTTTACAATTATCTTTTTAATTGAAAATCATCGTTTTAAAGGTTTATCATCCGATCCCCATACCTTGGCATAAATGCAGGATTGAGAATCTATGGAGAATGAATAGCATAACGTATTCTAACACTAACGAAAACACAACACACACACGCTTGTTATAAATCATATTTTCACGATCACGATATTCTATTTTCATAAAATCTTAAAACGACTTTTACCTCACATAAAACCCAACCAAAAATCTCCTTCGAATGGTGGTTCACCTCTCATCAAATAATTTTTCTCGCTTAATTTTAAATTGTGATACTTGCAGGCTACTTTGTCCCTGAGGAATACGATCCTGGACTCACCAGGTTTACTACTTGACCGACTTCCTATACTTGGGAATATCAGTGCATCTTTATAGACCTGTCATTGATCACCCAATCGACCGCAGGGTTGGGGACAACCTCCCCCAATAGGCAGGTGACTCCGTCGACAAAAACCTCCCGCAAATCAAACCAGTGAACTACCTCGGCATGAACAGCAGGAGGGGGCAAAACTGAGTCAAAGACATAACCCCAGAAAACACTTGACAAAAGCATTGCGGTGCACAACAAAGGTGGAAATTTCGTTCCAAAACTTAACTCTTACATTCAAAAATGTTCCTTTTTACAAATAGGGAGGGGGACAAAACGGCAAGCACTGCCTACAACGCTATGGCCATGGAAAAGGCATCCCTGGGGGCCTCACATTGTCCAGATCGAGCAGGCTCCTCAGGACCGACCGGAGGACGGGGAAGCGTCCGTCGGACCCGTTCATTAAACGTCAAGAACCCCTCCTGAAAGGTCCCCACGATCCTTTGGGCCAGGATATCCTCATACGCCTGGAACACCCCCGAAGGGATTCCGCGATCCTCGGGGCCAGAACATCCTCGTAACCCCTCTCAACCTCCTCAGCGAATCGAGCAGGGTCCACTTGCTGAAGGCACCCAGCTCGGTCCAGAGCTCGTTCCTCTCCCTTCGAAATGCCTCCTCTGCCTCCTTAGCAGACCTCTCGACGGCCACCCGAGCCTCCCTTAAGCTCCTCACATCCGAGGTGAGCTCGTCGATCTGACACCGCGAATGACAAACCTCCGAACTAGCATCCTCAGTTGCCTACTCGGCCACCTTGGACCTCAGGCGTTCCTGCGCCAGGGCCGCCTCGAGGCCATCCACCCACTTCGAGCGATGCTATGCCTCTACGGCCATCGTGGAAGCCTGTGGGACGGAAGGGGGAGTGACGACCGCAATAAAACAGAGGTAGAGAAAAGAAAGGGACTGACCTGCTGGATCTGCCACACCAAGGAGTCTGCCAGACCCTTAGAGCGAACCCCTCTCTAAGAAAGAGCGGTCCCTCGGGAGGACGGAGCTTTGTGCCAGCTGGACAGCCATGTCACGATAGGTGAAAACCGATCCCCCGGACGGGATCTCTGGGCCAGCCTTAAGCACAGACAGGGCACCCCCGCACCAACCGGGGTTTGCTCGGCTCGATGGGTGGAGGCGGCCACCACCACCACCTAGGGGGTCGCCCCAGAGACGATAGGCGAATCAAGCGCCGTCGAAGGTCCTCTATCCCCTATCCTCGTCTTCCCTTCGGGAATTCCAGACTCTGAATGGGAGTGTTTCTTCGCTCCCACTAACTCCTGTCCGGTGCTCGAGAGCCCTACTCAGCGCCCCCATGGACCCCTCGCTGCGAGCGGAATCTGGGTGGGCACCGGTCAAGTCTCCTGCTGCAGGGGGCTCGGAAACGACCTGGGGCGGTGGCAGGGGAACGTCCACCGGCTCCAGTGACCGGCACCCCATTTACGGTATGGGCGCGGTGTCGTTTTACCGCAAGTGCACGGTTAGTGTAGGGTGCGGTTTTATTGAACTCAGGGAGGTGGATGGCTTGAATGGTTACTAGCCTCGCCTAGGTCATGTGCTAGCTACGCGGATAATGTGGGTGGAAGTGTAGAAATAAAAGAAAGGAATGAAAAGACACGAAATGAATCCCCGCTAACACGGGCTAGAGCACTCATGACACTTGGCATTAGACTTGACCCAGGGTGAGACATTGCCCCAAAAGGTGGTACCTAGCGTCCATGGCCCGATATTCCGGTCGGTGCCAAGCACGCTAGGCCTACCCGGTTCCGGACGGTGGGCATTCCCATGTCCATTAACACCTTCCGCAACCGGGAGCATTAAGGCCGCAATGATAACTCCCAACACTTCGTCCAAGCCGTTCCCACGCGCGAGGACTCGATGTCTACACTAGGGGCGTGAGCTGTGGCTAGGGAGTCAACCGCCAAGTTTATTCCCCCTTGGCCCGACGGTCAGAGGCAGTCTTTCTCCCGCCAATGACAATGAAACACCCCCGCGTAACCCTAATGGCCAAATAGGTCGAATGTGATTTCTAGCGATACATCGAAGCGGATCTTGACTGGACAAGCACCGGACCCCAACCCCCAACACATCTAGTGTGTTGTCATACGAATTGGACCCAGATCGCTAGAAATCACCATTGACACATTTCATCGAACACGTGCCATGCAACCAAGTCTAATGTAAATTTCCAAGCAACAATCCTACCCTACCCCGTATTAGGGTTCATCAAAACTACTCAATAGTGAATAACATATAAACAAACAACACAAAAGACATATAAACTTTCACCATCAAGCAAAATAAACACAATACAAACAATGGAGAAAAAGAGAGGAAAATACTTATCTTGAGTTGAATCGTCAATCCAATACAAGACTTATTGAGCAAAAGACCTAATCTAAACTAACCTAGAACTCACAAGAGAAGGGGGCAAAAAGCCCTAAAAAACTCCAGGAGATCCCCTTTCAGTCGGCCAACTTCGAGTATTTATAGCCCCACTTCGAAACCCTAAAGGTTCGGGTCCAAACCCGCAGGAAAAGCGCCACCCGATCGGTTGACAAGTCAACCGATCGGGTGATCTGTTACAAATAGTAAACAGAAAACGGCAAGCTTTCACCCGATCATATGAACCGGTCGGGTGAGTTCTTGGAGTGACCGGTTGGATCTTGGCGCCATCGGGTGAAGTGATCGGTTGGGTGCCCGTGCCTTCAGCTTCTCATCATCAGCTACAGATGAACCGATCGGGTGAGAGTCACCCGATCGGTTGGAATTCTGCTCGAAAAAACAGAGAACAGGCCCCCGTTGAATCGGTCTGTGAACCGGTCGGGTGACTTCCATATGAGCTCTGGCTGAGACCGGGTGGTCCACGCGTGCATCACCCGATCGGTTGGAGATGGCCAACCGACCGGCTGAGGGGCTGAAAGATGTATTCTTTGTCGTTTGACCCCCTGGATCACGCGTGACTCCTCCCGTTGTTCCGGAGACTTGAGATCTCGTCGTTAAACATCCCCTACGTGGTCAACCTCCTGCAAACATGGACAAACAAAGAAAAGTGAAAGAAAACGAGAAAATACGAGAAAACGAATAAAAGACGACAGAAAAACACGGAGAAACACAAAAGAAAACGTGCGTGAATATATGAAATATAAACGCACGTCAAAATCCCCCAAGCTGAACTCTTCCTCGTCCTCGAGGAAGACGAGTGAGAGTAGGAGCTCGGAGGGAGAAAATAGAGAGAAGGAGAGAAATAGAGAATTATATATCCTAGATCGCCCGTAAGGGCCAACAAAATCAAACACGCCACACGAAGCAAGCATACGACAAAACACAACACTAAACCAAGGAATGTGAGTCCAAACAAGTGTCGTGGGCCTACGCAGTGAAGCGCGAGTGAGTGTGGTCGTGCGCTAGCAGATGGTGTCACTATCTACGATGTGCAATAAAGCTCCATATACACATAGCCAAAGAAAGACCCAAATATCGATTCAATTTGAAATTGCGGCGAATATTAGCTCAAGCATGCATGAGAAGAGTATAAGAATAGAAGCGTATCATGCATCGGGGACTCCACAGCTAGGGACTAGGAAATCACCACACTATAGCCTAGGTAACGCTAGAATGTCCCTATGCCAAGTGTTTTCAAAAACGATGGAGGTTGAGAAGATGTGGAGTAGAACACTCGGTGCAAATTCTCGCCTTCCCCTTATTCACGGCAAGTAGGAAAATATTCACACTGGAATTTTTTTGGGTTTAGGGTATTTGTATTTTTTTCTCTTTTCTTTTCATTTCTCATCTTTTTGGATTTTTCTTTTCTTTTCTCCTTTTTTTTGAATTTTTGGGAATTGGGATATTTACATGTGTACTCTCCCAAGTGGGAGAACGATACACGACGAGGGGATTTGCACCAAGTAAAATAAAAATGAAATCGGATTCTAAACACTTGGACAAAGGAGATATTTCTCGCTAATCAGAGCATAGGCTAAACGGGTTATCCTAGTCCTTGTTTGTGGAATCCCGACACATGCGAATTGAAATATACGATATAAATATAGCATGCATATAGAAGCAGATAGTAGAAGCAAATACCGCATATTCAAATCGAAGCATGATAATCTAGGGTTCAACCAAGGATAGGTATATAAATCAAAATCACAAAATAGAAGTACACCCCTAGCTAGTCACGACAAACAACTCACACAAAAGCAAAGTGAACCCACGAAGCATGAAATGCAATGGACTCGGCTTCCTAGGGTTAGTGAATGTGATTATCGAAGCTATGCTAAGTGTGCGTGTGATTTTCGTGGCAATTCATCATAGGGTTCATCTCCAGGAGAAAGAGATAAATAGAAGAAAAGAAAGAAAAAGAAAAGAAAAAAGAAAAACACGGAGAAAAACGACTCAAATGATGAAGAAAAAGAGACAAATGACGCACGAAGTGCGACTTCCCCAAGCTGAAACTTGCATTGTCCTCAATGCAATAGTAGTGAATACGGGAGGGCAATGAAAATGTAGGGGAGTTACGCACCAACACAAAAAATGAAAAACACGAAAAATACACGAACGAAACTGGAAAATAAAGAAAAAGAAACATACAGAATAAAAGATATAAAACGCAACGAAGGACTAAAAGACACAAACACACGACAACGACACATGAAAACATGCACACAAAAGTCGATTTCCCCCAAGCTGAACATGACAATGCTAGCAAAATGATATGATCAATGTGATACAGAAATATGCTAGGGGAAAATCGGAAAAGAAAGATATCAGAATGCAGGAGAGACTGTCTGATCGTTCTCCTCGGAAGAGGATGTGGGGTGAAATGATAGAAGGGCACGACATGAAGGGTTATTAAGATGCAAAAGCAAATCCTAGATACTCCCCCCTCGCTAATGAGAGGAGACGAGATTATTCAAACCTAAACTAGAAAGCGGTAAATCTTTACACTACTAGATTGGGATACACCTGAGCATAGGTGGATCCAAGATCTGGAGCGGGGCAGGTAGCTGCTCTAACTGCTCCTTCTGTGGCTCCGCCAGAAGCGTTGTGCCACGTGTGCCAATGGACCCAAGCAATACACCTCCAAGCATCCCTCGTAGGTGTCCACCTGTGACCTGTAAAGGACGAGGTGCATTAGTCCATGGCAAGAAATTATTTCCCAAAATAAATGTATCCCAGAGATAGTCGCCGGTAAATGATGGTAAAATATATGAAATGTGGCTAACACTCCCTGGAAATGGTATGCTATCCTTTGTGCTAGCGACGATCAAATCCCCGCTCTCCATGTGAAGTTGCTCTCCAGGTGGTGACACACCGCAGCATACCTCAAGGGAAGTCGATCCTGTGTCCTGTGAGAGATATGGTGTGTCAAATATATATGAGTCTAAAGAAATAGGACGTGAAAAGCGAGACTCAAATGTGGAGTGAGAGTGAGTATGAAAATCTCCCTGAATAGGGGCAATATGCTCAAGTAGATGCTCAGCCGCAGAAGAAGTGGAGCGTGACGGTAGAGGTAGATGTGGCTCAGGCTCCATGAAGTGGATGATCGTATCCAAGCCCTCATGCACATCCTCCTCGACGATATGCTCATGCTCCTCCATCTGCCCGATGTCCTGAATGACATCCTCATGGTTGACTATCGACCAAGGAGGAAGCTGTGACAGAGATGGCTGTGGAGGTGGATGTGGAGCGGACCCCTCGTATGTGGTCGTGGTGTCCTCGTCCTCACGCACATCCTCCTCGCCGGTATGCATAATCTCTGTAAACTCCTCGGTGCTCTCATAGGACTCATGTGGGGTATCCAAATCAAGACAAGAAATCTCTCCCACAGATCCTAGATAAATCTCCCCATCCTCACTATCATCATCAAAAAATGCTTCGTCATCCAAGTGGTAGTGATGGAAAAATGGGGTATCGGCTTGAGATGTGTCTATGGTGGCCGATGGCATGGTGGTCTCAACCATGAAAGTGGGTATATCCTCTCCTTCATCACCTCTCCTCGGTGTCGGCTCGGTGATTGGTACCATTAAGTTTTGTAATATTTGGCCTTGGTTAAACATGGCACTTTCAAGGAGAGACAGGAGGCTTGATTCTTCTTGTGTTTGTGGAGGGGTATAAGGTTGAGGAAATGGATGGGAGGTGTTTGGGCTAAGGTTGTGGGAAAATGTTTGGCCTTGGAGTGGGGGGAGGCTCTCAAGCGTAAATGGGCAATCATAATACACATGCCCCGCCATCCCACAAGTCTCACAAACCACAACCGAATAAGGATTGTATCCTCCCATCTGAGCATCGAAATTTGATCTCCACATGGTTACACCAAATATACCTGGACAACAAAAATAAGAAAACTAGAGAGGAGCGTCAATAGTACAAGAAAATAACAAAAACATAATATAATGGTGGGGGAAAAATTTCTTGGTTATTGAATATTTTTTTTAAAATATATTTTTTGTGTTTTTATGCGTAGTCTAACGAACCCAAGCTAAGCTAATATCAAACCGAACGCCTCCCCGGCAACGGCGCCAAAAACTTGACCGGCGCCCCGTTTACGGTATGTGCGCGGTGTCGTTTTACTGCAAGTGCACGGTTAGTGTAGGGTGCGGGTTTATCGAACTCAGGGAGATGGATGGCTTGAATGGCTACTAGCCTCGCCTAGGTCATGTGCTAGCTACGCGGATAATGTGGGTGGAAGTGTAGAAATAAAAGAAAGGAATGAAAAGACACGAAATGAATCCCCGCTAACACGGGCTAGAGCACTCATGACACTTGGCATTAGACTTGACCCAGGGTGAGACATTGCCCCAAAAGGTGGTACCTAGCGTCCATGGCCCGATATTCCGGTCGATGCCAAGCACGCTAGGCCTACCCGGTTCCGGACGGTTGGCATTCCCATGTCCATTAACACCTTCCGCAACCGGGAGCATTAAGGCCGCAATGATAACTCCCAACACTTTGTCCAAGCCGTTCCCACGCGTGAGGACTCGATGTCTACACTAGGGGCGTGAGCTGTGGCTAGGGAGTCAACCGCCAAGTTTATTCCCCCTTGGCCCGACGGTCAGAGGCGGTCTTTCTCTCGCCAATGACAATGAAACACCCCCGCGTAACCCTAATGGCCAAATAAGTCGAATGTGATTTCTAGCGATACATCGAAGCGGATCTTGACTGGACAAGCACCGGACCCCAACCCCCAACACATCTAGTGTGTTGTCGTACGAATTGGACCCAGATCGCTAGAAATCACCATTGACACATTTCATCGAACACGTGCCATGCAACCAAGTCTAATGTAAATTTCCAAGCAACAATCCTACCCTACCCCGTATTAGGGTTCATCAAAACTACTCAATGGTGAATAACATATAAACAAACAACACAAAAGACATATAAACTTTCACCATCAAGCAAAATAAACACAATACAAACAATGGAGAAAAAGAGAGGAAAATACTTATCTTGAGTTGAATCGTCAATCCAATACAAGACTTATTGAGCAAAAGACCTAATCTAAACTAACCTAGAACTCACAAGAGAAGGGGGGCAAAAAGCCCTAAAAACTCCAGGAGATCCCCTTTCAGTCGGCCAACTTCGAGTATTTATAGCCCCACTTCGAAACCCTAAAGGTTCGGGTCCAAACCCGCAGAAAAAGCGCCACCCGATCGGTTGACAAGTCAACCGATCGGGTGATCTGTTACAAATAGTAAACAGAAAACGGCAAGCTTTCACCCGATCATATGAACCGGTCGGGTGAGTTCTTGGAGTGACCGGTTGGATCTTGGCGCCATCGGGTGAAGTAATCGGTTGGGTGCCCGTGCCTTCAGCTTCTCATCATCAGCTACAGATGAACCGATCGGGTGAGAGTCACCCGATCGGTTGGAATTCTGCTCGAAAAAACAGAGAACAGGCCCCCGCTGAACCGGTCTGTGAACCGGTCGGGTGACTTCCATATGAGCTCCGGCTGAGACCGGGTGGTGCACGCGTGCATCACCCGATCGGTTGGAGATGGCCAACCGACCGGGTGAGGGGCTGAAAGATGTATTCTTTGTCGTTTGACCCCCTGGATCACACGTGACTCCTCCCGTTATTCCGGGGACTTGAGATCTCGTCGTTAAACGTCCCCTACGTGGTCAACCTCCTGTAAACATCGACAAACAAAGAAAAGTGAAAGAAAACGAGAAAATACGAGAAAACGAATAAAAGATGGCGGAAAAACACGGAGAAACACAAAAGAAAACGTGCGTGAATATATGAAATATAAACACACGTCATCCAGCGTCCCAATCGCAGCATCAGTCATGCGAATCTCTTTTCCACCATGTGCTGCTGTGCATGGCCAGAAGGACTCCCATGCCCTCCAGGGGCTCCTTGGCAAATGAGTTCGCGAACGTCGCGGCTGAATTCACGACCCGCCATCTCTGCAGAAGGAAGGAAGATCAGGGTAAGCAAAGGAGAAGGGAAAAAAGAAAAAAGTGCCTACCAGGGGACCACATGACATTCTTGATGAGAAGATCGTCCAGCAAGGGCCAAACCGACCTCTTCACCAGCGACAACGCCGACAAGAGCCTGACCATAGCCCGATCGGCCTCGAAAAGGGACAATGTCAAATCATACTGACACAAGCTTCCCCAACCGGTCAGAATCACATCGTCTTCTGGAAAGGTGACGAAGACATAGTTATTACTCCAGTCTCCAACCCAGTGGGGCAGACCCAGCAAGCACTCCCTCCCCGCCCGGGCATGGATATACTTCCATGACCCTTGACCAACCAACTGGACCATGAAATTGTAGAAGAAGAGAGGCATGGTTGGCTCCAACCATTGTGCATTACAGATCATGATGAATCCCACCAAGGCCAGGATCGAATATGGGGTCAGCTGGCACAGGGCTACCACCAAGAACTCCAGAACCTGGATAATGAAGGGGTGGAGAGAAAAGCAGAGCCCCACACAAAACATTTGGACATACACACCAACCTCGTGACTCCCTGGAAAGCAGATCCTTTCATCGACAAAGGGAACCCGGACGCCATACGGGTGACAGAGGTATCTCGCCCTAATCTCCTCGGTCGTGGAATAGGAAATGGTGGATACTGATACGACTATTTTGGAGAGGCCCAAGAACCAGAGACCCGGGCCCAAACCAAGAGCAGGAAGCCTACGAACGGGATTAGGCCCGCCTGACGAGGCCCACGGATGGACTCGAAGCCAGACCCGGATCCAATCTGGAGGACGCACGATTAGCTCGTGCTCTCCGAGGTTAAACATTTCCCCTGGAAGCACAGCACCTTAATGACCATTAAGGAGCCCATTAACCCGCCGGCCCACGACGCATGCAGGCGCCTTGATGAGGACGGATCACGGGGACATGGGTGGAGGCGGTCAGAGGGCGTGGATTGGGGGCAATCGTGGGCCAAACCCTATAAAGGGATGGTAGGGGCAACCGAGAAGGGGGATCGAATCCTTGAGATCTACATCTGAGGTATTCCATTTACCAGACCTTGCTTTTCCCCAATTATCTCCTCTACCATGGCTCGGTTTGGGGATACGAGTGCTGGTCTCATCTTGAGCCGTACCATGCCCACTGAGCATCACACAGTTCCGTTCTGACTTAGGCATCGGAGGGACTTGGCCGGAACCAAGGTCCGGCCCCCCTGACGAGTTTTCTCGTTTGTCTAGGAAGGAGCAGAACCGAGGCGCCGAGGCTTCGGCCCGGCAAGGAGCGAACCCGCTTTCCATCAGCGAGCGCCTTCGCCGATCAAGACCAAGGAACATCCAAGGTGTCGAGGCTACCCCTCGACATTCGTCTATCCGAGGCCGAACACTGAACCGGGAACCGAGGCTCCCCCTCGTCTCCATGTCAACCGAAGACCGACGCTCACCCGAAGTGTCTGGCCGACCTCGGATCCATCGCCTACACGTGCGCTTGGCTTGACCAAGAGGTCCCATCCGACCCCTTGACCATGTTGACAGTCAGTTGTCGGTCAACGATTCCGTGGTGAGAAAACACCCCCAAACAGCTGGCATCATCTGTGGGAACCAAACAAAGACCACGTCAATCCACCAGAATGGAACCTGCCTGTAACGGCTCGGGGCACATGCCCCCCATCCAAGAGGAGGGAGACTACATCCCTCCCGAGAACCAGCACAGCCACACCACCGAAGGAATGGGCGATTCCCGATCGGTGACTCAAGAGCAGCTTTGACTCTTCGCTCAGGAAACCAAAGCCAATCTCCAGACGTTGGTCGCCACGATTCAACAGCTTGTCGATAACCCGTCTGTCTGGCGAGCGGGGATGGGAGGGACCCACCAACGGGGAGCAGACCTCCAGCCTGTACGGTCTATCGTGGTCACCGACCACGTGGATGGAGCCCCCAACCTGGAACGGTGATTTACCATACCGGGCTTCGTCCTGGAGAGGTCCCTCACTCCCACCTCGCCCCTCGAGGGGGAGGGGATATGACTCGAGCAAGCCAGAGGCAAATCGGTTACCGCCTCATTTCGGCGACCGGGTTCTACAAGTCGACGGCCCACCGGCCACCGAGCCTCGGGGGACCTACCGCACCGGGGTAGAAGTCCTCATCGAGCGAAATCGGAGAAGCAAGACTACCGCCGGGAGAAGAGGAGCACCCGCCAATCAACCCCCGTCCACAGCTCAGCAGGAACGAAGGCGAGCCCCCGGCGCGACCGAGCTCGCTCGCCACCACAAGGCAACAATGATGTGAGCGCTGGAGGGCGCCCGGAGGGCGTCAGAGGCGACCGTTGCCTGCTGTCCTGGAGGATAACCGAGACGCGGGTACCTTCCATATTCAAAGTGCCGACGCTGGAGAAGTATGACGGTACGGGCGATCCACTCCACCACGTGATGGACTATGAAGGGGTCATGGCGTGATGATACCCTGCTCTGTAAAGGCTTCTATTCCACCCTCCGGAGAGCGACCCGGAGTTGGTACCATGGTCTTCCCAACTGCTCCATTGATAGCTTCGAAGACATCTCTCAGTAATACTGCAAACAATTCATGGCTGGGCGTCAGGTGAAGCCCGATTCGGAACTCCTGTTCAATATGGTGCAGGGACCCAGCGAAACTTCAAGGCACTACATGCATCGCTTCAACGCGGAGCGACTTGAATGTGTAGAGCTACCCTGAGTTGGTCGTCAAGATGGCCTTGAAGAAAGGGCTCCGGCATAGGGGCCTGAGAAAGTCGCTGCACAACGATCCACCGAAAGACCTCGCCGGCGTTACAGCCAGGGCGAAACGCTATATGCTGATGGAAGAAGCGCTGGCTGAGGATGACGAAAGTCACCCGGTGGGAAAAAAGTGGGGATTCAAGCGTGATGAGAGCGAGCGTCGCGGCCCTGACGAGCATCGGTAGGAGAAGAGGGCCAAAGGAAAGCAGCGCAGAGAGGAGCCACGACCCTTCAAGCCAAATGCCACCCCGGACGTCATCCTCGTGCACACCCAAAAGAAGGGATGCTTTAGCAGGCCGCCTCCGAGGATGAAGATAGGCAGAAAGGACGAGGAGAAGTATTGAAAGTATCACAAGGACAACGGCCATGACACAGATGACTGCTGGCATCTGAAGAAGGACATAGAGAAGCTGGTCAACCAGGGGCACTTGAAAAACTTCGCCGACGACTCAGCCCCCGCCCCCGGGAAAAGGTCGTCCAGGCAGTCGGACAAGGGGAAGAAGGTGAATGTGTTCCAGACAGCCATGCGCGTCATCGAGTGAGCTAGTGAGACGACCAATAGCCACCTCGCCGGGGCAAGGCTAGCTTTCCCTCACCATCTACGTATTTTATTTTCCTCTAAATGTACACCCGGATTCTAGCAATGGAAAGAACCATGTTAGTACAGATCTTTATCTCTCTCTTTAGTTGGCTGGGTGATCGATAGCAGGACAAGCAGGAAGCCACCCTTCGACGGGGAGCAGCAAAACGGTCGGCCATAAGGCTGGAGGCAACTCCCCCAGTAGGCCGATCGTCGAGCCCGTCCGTAAGGCTGGAGGCAACTCCCCCAGCAGGCAGAAACGTCGATTGGTCATAAGCTGAGGGATAGCTCCCCTGCAAACCGGTCGACCCGATCGGCCGCACGGCTGAGGACAACTCCCCCAGCAGGCCGCTCACCGAGCCCGTCCGTAAGGCTGGGGCAATTCCCCCAACAGGCGGGAACGTCAATTGGTCATAAGCCGAGGGGTAGCTCCTCGCAAACCAATCGACCCGATCGGCCGTAAGGCTGGGGGCAACTCCCCCAGCAGGCCGCTCGTCGAGCCCGTCCGTAAGGCTGGGGGCAACTCCCCCAGTAGGCAGGAATGTCGATTGGTCATAAGCCGATGGGTATCTCCCCAGCAGACCGGTCGACCAGATCGGTCGTAAGGCTGGGGGAAACTCCCCCAGTAGGCCGCTCACCGAGCTCGTCCGTAAGGCTGGGGGCAACTCCCCCAGCAGGAAGAAACGTCGATTGGTCATAAGCCGATGGTTAGCTCCCCCACAGACCGATCGATCTGATCGACCATAAGGCTGGGGGTAACTCCCCCAGCCGACTGATCGCCAAGCATGTCCGTAAGGCTGGAACATTGTTTGGTCATAAGCCGAGGGGTAGCTCCCCCCGCTGACCAGTCGACCCGATTGACCGTAAAAATTGGGACAACTCACCCAACAGGTCTGAATATCAGATGGGCATTAGCCCAAGGATAACACCCCCGGCAGCCTAGATGGACCAGTTAGCCGAAGGACCGGGGGCAGTTTTTTCCTTCCCCGCAGGCCGAGCCCTCGGCTGGCCACAAGACTGAGTACAAGCCTGCAGTCTGCGAGGCGGCCACCTGACTGGCTCAAGGATTGCGAGCGAGGGAAAAGGCACAGTAAGTCAGCTAGGAGTGCCTCCAAGGCCCCAGTCAATTATGCCGATGGACACAAAGTCCCGAAGACCCTACACGCTCGCTACAAATGATAAAAGGATACAGGCGAGCCAACTTCCACCACCAGGTCAAAACACAACAGAAGATCAAAGAGACCAAGAGCCCCCACCCTCTACAAAGCAGCTCTAAAGAATACCCTGACAACAGAAAGATGGAGAAAAGTACATAAGCTGACGAACAAACTTTACGCTAAATTGTTCGGAGGTACAAGCCAAAAAAGAAAAAAACGGGGGGAGGGGGGAGGGAGCAAGATAGAGGTGGGTCGCTTAAGGCCCCAGGGCACGGGAGGAAGTGTTCTCTGGAACCTCGCCCTGCTCAGAGTGTTGGGGGTGTTCGGAACCCGCTGGGGGTGGGAGCGATTGCCGGGCACGCTCCATGAAATGCTGGAAAGAGTCTTGGATGATCTCGACAATCTGAGGGGCCAGGAGGTCCTCGTAGGAGCCGAAGGCCTCCCTAAGGACCCCATGATCTGCGGCATTAGAACTCCGTCAACGCCCCCTTCCACCTCTCCAACGAACTGGGTCATGTGACGCAGCTCTCCCAGCTCGTTCTAGAGGTCGCCCCTCTCTTGACGAAACGCCTCTTCCGCCTCTTGGGCCGACCTCTGAGCGTCGGCCAGCGCCCCCTGGAGGTCCTGCACCTCGGAGGCAAGCTCATCCACCCGGCATCGAAGGTGCCGGGCCTCCATGCGTGCCTCTTCGATGGCCACCTCAGCCGACCCGGCCCTCAAGTGCTCCCGAGCCAAGGACTCCTCAAGGTCCTTCGCCTAGGCCGACCGGTGCTGCGCCTCGATGGCCATCGTAGTAGCCTGAAAGGAAGAAAAAGTTACGCTAAAAGGGATTAAAAGGCGGGGGAAAAAGCGGCAAAGTGACTAGACTTGTTAAAGCTGCCAGACTAAGGAGTCCGACAGTCGGTCGAAGGGGGCTCTCTCTAGGAGCGAGCGGTCCCTTGGGAGGAAGGAGCTCTGCGCCAGCTGGTTGGCCACGGCTCGATCGACAAAAACCGAGTCCTCCGGCATCACCTCGGGGCCCGCTAGGGTGTTCGCCAGCACGCCACCAGCTCCCACCATTGATGGCTCAGTCTAGAAAGTAATGGTGGCCACCATGGTCAGCGAGAGGGTTTCACCCGAGGCAACCAACACCCCGGGGGCCGCGGAAGGACGGACTTCACCACTCTCCCTCCTTCTCTTCCTCTCGCTGGGCCAAGCAGACGTTGGGGGCCGTGACCACCCACGGAAGCGTGAGGGGCTGTCTCGGTCCCTTCATTACCACCGTCTGCCTGGACGGAGCGGGGGGGAGGGGGGGGGGGGGTTCATCACCCGTAGCCTCCACAACAGGGGGACCCGTCGTAACCAGGGGAAGTGGCGCTGTCGCGTCCAAGGCGCCACCCTTCCCACCGCGGGCTCACCCTGACCCACCACCACCTCAACCGTGCGGCGGGGCACCTGGCCCGAAGGGTTTCTGCGGCATCGACCGGATCCCCAGCAGATGAGCTCGTCGACATTGTGGGAAAATTTCGTGCCCAGCCATCTCTGCAGAAGGAAAGAAGATCAGGGTAAGCGAGAGGAAAAGTGAAAAGAAAAGGGAGCACCTACCGGGAGACCACAGGACGATCTTAAGGGGCAGGTCGTTCAGCAAAGGCCAGACCGACCTCTTCCCTAGGGGAAGAGACGACAAAAACCGAACAGCGGCCTGGTCAGCCTCGGAGAGGGTCAATGTCAAGTCATATTGACATAACCCCCCCAACCTGTCAAGATCTTGGCATCCCCAGGAAAAACAATGAAAACTTAGCTCGAACTCTAGTCCCCCACCAGCGGGGAAACCCGAGCAAACACTCCCTCCCCGTGCAGGCCCGGAGATGCTGCCATGACCCGTGGCCGACCGTCTGGACCCGATAGTAATGAAAGAGAATAGGAAGAGACAGCACCAAGCCGTGGACGCGGCAAATCATGACGAACCCGATCAGCATCACAACAGAGTACGTGGTCAATTGGCACAAGACCACCATTAGGAATTCCATGACTTGGATGATGAAGGGGTGAAGAGAGAATCGGAGTCCAAGACGGAACATCTCGACATAGATGCCGACCTCCCTGCTCCGCAGAAAGCAAATCCGCTAGTCTCTAAAAGGGATCTTGACGTCGTAGGGATGGTACAAGTACTTCTCTCGAATCTCTGTGACATTCGAGAAGGGGACCATGGACGGCGACCCAATGACCACTGAAGGGACGTCGAACCTCTCAGCGGCCCGAGCCACGTCACCACCGACATGATTAACAAAAAGCAAACCCTTCCCTTTCTCCTGTGTAGGGTGTGACCCCGAGGGGACGTCGGACCTCGGAGACGGGAGGTCGCCCGACTCGAGCGTCGGGGGTCCCTAGATCCTGGTGCGGAATCACCTATCCTAAGTGTAGCCATGAGGCAACTGAAGGAGGAAGAATTTTACCATTAAAAGAAGCCGAAGGAAGATAGACGACGGAGAGAAGGAGCTTGCAAGACTAGAGCCAGGAGGAAAGGCGCAAAAGAATCGAAACTTAGGAAGCCGACGCCCTTATATGGTAGGCAATGGAATCCAGACCGTCAGAAGGGAAGCACGTGGCAGCATCCGAAGATCGACTGCGTTTCGTAACCCGCATCGAGAGAAGATCAAACGGGCCATGTCATAATGACCTCCATTTAATGGATTGGCCTCGAATGACACACCTGTCAAATCCTCAAAAGTCACATCGCCTGAACCGAACCGGTAGAATCCGAACGGTTCGGACGATGGGGGCAATTGATACGACTATTTTGGAGAGGCCCAAGAACCAGAGACACAGGCCCAAACCAAGAGCGGGAAGCCCACGAACGGGATTAGGCCCGCCTGACGAGGCCTATGGATGGACTCGAAGCCAGACCCAGACCCGATCCGGAGGACGCATGATTAGCTCGTGCTCTCCGGGGTTAAACGTCCCCCTGGAAGCACCACGACTTAATGACCATTAAGGAGCCAATTAACCCGCTGGCCCACGACGCATGCAGGCGCCTTGATGAGGACGGATCACGGGGACGTAGGTGGAGGTGGTCAGAAGGCATAGATTATGGGCAATCGTGGGCCAAACCCTATAAAGGGATGGTAGGGGAAACCGAGAAGGGGGATCAAATCCTTGAGATATACATCTGAGGTATTCTGTTCACCAGACCTTGCTTTTCCCCAATTATCTCCTCTGCCACGGCTTGGTTTGGGGATACGAGTGCTGGTCTCATCTTGAGTTGTACCATGCCCACCGAGAATCACACAGATCCGTTCTGACTTATGCATTGGAGGGGACTTGGATGGAACCAAGGTCCGGCCCCCTGACGAGTTTTCTCGTCTGTCCAGGAAGGAGCAGAACCGAGGTGCCGAGGCTTCGGCCCGGCAAGGAGCGAACCTGCTCGCCATCAGCGAGTGCCTTTGCCGATCAAGACCAAGGAACATCCAAGGCGCCGAGGCTACCCTTCAGCGTTCGTCCAGTCGAGGCCGAACACTGAACTGGGAACCGAGGATCCCCCTCGTCTCCACGTCAACCGAAGACCGACGCTCACCAGAAGTGTCGGCCCGACCTCGAATCCATCGCCTATCCACGCCACGTGCATGTGAGCTCGACATGACCAAGAGGTCCCATCCGACCCCTTGACCATGTTGACCGTCAGTCGTCGGTCAACGATTCTGTGGTGAGAAAACACCCCTAAACGGATACCGATCGAAGGATCACCGGAGGGACATCGAACTCCTCCGCCGAAAGGGCATCATCCTGATGGGCCGGGTCCTCAAATAGCAGACCCTTCCCCTTATCGAGGAGCAGCTGAGGCTAAGAAGAAGTAACAGATCCAGAAGAGGGAGTTCCTATCCTCAACGCAGCCATTAAACAAATCAAATAGCAGAAACGAAAGAAGGATATTATCTTGAAAGGATTTGAAGAGGGAGACGAAGACGAATTCGTTAACAATCGGAGAAGAAAAATAAGATTAGGAAGCGTAAAGGAAAAATCTGAAAGAACGACGATTTTATATGAGAGACGATTTTGAATCTAGGTCGTTCAAGGAAAGACGCGTGGCGACATCCTGCAGCAGGCGGCACTTCGAATTCCGCTCCCAGGGGCGGGAGAAGTCCAACCAGGCAACATTATGATGGCCCTCATTCAATGCCACTGCCTCAACTGACACTTCTATCAACTCAACATGGATCGCATCCCTCTCACCGAACCATCAAAATCCGAACGGCCCGAGCGATGTTGGCAATTGATACGAGCCTCCCGAAATGGGCTAAGACTGAACGGGCCAAGCCCGTGTCGCGAACCTATGGGCCTGGGAAGAACGAGGCCCCCTATAAAGACTCGGAGTTAAGCCGGCCTCGGACCGATACGAATGTAGCCGCTTATGCACACCAGCGAGAGTTAACCACTCCCCTTAAATCACGCCCCCTTAATCATCATTAAAGATCCCGATTACGCCCACCTTCATGACCCATGAAGGCACGATCAAAGTGGCGGATCATCTGGACGAAATAGGGGGACATTTAGGGGACTTGGCTGGGGACGATTCCTATAAAACAACTCGAAGAATAACGTGGAAAGGGACCTCTTTCTGGATACTAAACTCCGAGGTAATCTTCTTGAACAACCTTGTCTCCCGCCTTATAATTCTCCTCCATACCACAGTCTGTCGACCAATATTGGGCAGTGCATCTAACTAAATGGGTTGGAGGTAACGATGTATATTGAGCCTAGGTGGAACAGCTGTAAGCTGTGTACATATGTTTGTCTTTAAATGTTATTTTACATTGACTTGCCATCCAATACTTTCATTATATTAAGGTTGGTGTTATACTGACCTCGTTCCTTGAGGTATATGTACTTTATATTTGCCAAAATAAACAAATACGTCACATTACCAAGTACCATCTCCCTCTCACTTCCAAAAATGGAAAAATTTGCACTAAATTTAACATACACCTTAAGGAATGAGGTGTATACTGCACTTGCCTATATTAATTAGCACATGATAGGTGCTCAATTGTGGACTGAAAAATACCAAATCACCCCTGGTTTAATTTGTCATAAATTGTTCATCCCTCACTCTTCGTTGCAAATAACTTAACATCTCGGTACCACTAACGCCTATCACCTTCTCATTGGTCTCCTTTCTGACAATTTTCTTTCCTTTTAATTTCTAGATTCTTTTTAGCTGGTGGAACTTTGTAAGGTGGGGACATTCAATAATGTTGTTTGAAATTGTATGCGTACGCGCGAGGATTATTTTTTAAATCTGTTGAATTTTCCTATATCAAGGGTAATTGTTTAATAAAGATAAACTTCTGTCCTATCTTATTTTTTTGTTTCATTTACTTTGCGTATATTGCCTTGGAAAAATGTTATAAGTTTCAAGCTAAATGTATTGGCAAGATTGCATGGGAAATATTTATGCAATTTGCTAAATGTATGGGATTAAGAAAATTACTTTATATTTTAGTTTGGGCTTGGTTCCTTAAATACACGAATGAGCTTAAGTGAGCTTTCACGAGACTTGTAAGAGTTAGGGGGACGACAATAGACGGATAACTTCAAAAACCCAAAACCATGTCATTTGCCCATCCTATTGAATTAGGATCATCTGACTCGTTCAGCGAAATTAACATTCGATTTTTGGTAGGGTCACCAAGTATCGATCCCTGGTGAATGCAGAACGTGTGCACCTTTAGCCAGCTTTTCGATGTATCAAAAGAAAAAGGATCATCTAATTTAAACTAGTTGTGAAAAATGCATAAGATTTAATCTAATTCAAATAAGCGAGAACTTTTAATTCTATAGGTAAACATATGGAAGAAGATTAATATGAGATACACAAGATGTTTGAAGAGCTTCTGTCAGGCCTTTTGAATCAAGCAACCGAGCCTCGTCAAGCTGTTGCTTGTTTAGATTAGACAAAGAATCTAACTGAATCTCTTTGAGAGCTTATTCACATATGCCCATGAAAAAAAGGAAATAAATAAACAACCCCAATCTGCCTCAAATATACCTTTTTTTTCTTATTAGGATTACTTTTGCATGAACAAAGTAATAAATTCCTTAAGATATTCAGTTGCGTCTAGTACATAAACTCGACCGAACAAAAGAAGAAATTTTTATTAATCAAGATATAACAAATTAAATTAAATTAAATTAGACAAACAAAAGAGCACCATAATTTTGATTAAAATTTTAATTTAGTGAAGACGCTTGGTGAGCGCCATTGAGATGCCGCAGAGGTCGATGATATTGTCGCTCTTATTCTTCATGTCATCCTTAGCCACGGGGTCCTCCGCGCCCCCGCACCCATTGTTGCACGACATGGCGTCCGCAATCGCCGCCGATAGGAAGGTTGCCACGTCGCCGTACTTCTTGTCGTTGATCACCGCCGACGATTCGTTCAGCATTTTCTCCGCGTGCACCATGAGCAAGGAGCAGTCCTTGAGGCACGCCTGCAGCTTGTTGCCCTTTTTCCCTACACTATTCGACAACCACGTCTCGTACCTGGCTGCTTTAACCACACTGTGGGCGACGAACCGGATGGACAAAGCCGCCAACTGGTGATCGTCGGCCTACCGGCTCTCCGGGTACATCAGCAGGGTCTGCTCGCAGTAGGAGGCCACTTTGACGGTCGCCTTGCATGCTTCTTTGATGTGTGAGGTGTCTCCGTCGTCGTCGGCCGTGGCGAAGGTGAGGACGGGGCAGATAGAAAGGCAGAAGAGGAGGCGGAGAGATGAGGGTTGCATTTTACGATTTCTTTTTTCCTTTGAGATTGAGACTGGAATTGATTTTTTTGGGTTGGTTTGTAAGAGATTTAATTGATTTGGGAGGTGTTTTTTTCGGGTTTTAAAAATTTTTTTTTGAAGAGAATGTTGAGGCAGGGAGGAAATGAAGGGGCGAGAGTCAAGAAAGGTTGTTAATTGATTCATTCAACAATCTCCGCCTTGTTGGGAGTTCTTGCGGTGTATGTTTTCTTTATATAATTGATGGATACGGGGTGAAATAGGATGATGTACAATAGCTAGCTTGATGCTTAATGTACATAATGAATGTCACAGTAATCCCTCCTCAAATGTGAAAATGTTAATTGATCTCATCGCTCTATGTTATCATGTCCTCAATTTTTCGTACCTTCTTGGAAGTCCACAAGGATGTGATGTCGTGTGACTTTAATCACCATTCTTCTTGACTTACATATTTGTTCACGAGTTTAGAAGTATATTTACATGGAAAAATGGCGGGTAATTTTAACGTTGGAAGATAGAAGAAGAGTGACCCAGTAAATTAAGGAGTTTAAGAAATATGTTAATTTTAATGTATAATTCCATTCGTGGTTTTCACCTACTTGTCATATACAGAAAAACAACACGGTAGTTTACTAGTTTCTATTTATTAGATGAATGAATTTATTAATTATTAAATTATGTATTTCTAAAATTATCTCGTTAGTTTCATATTTACGTCATGTACATATTTTTTAGCTCATCTTGTTGATATTTGAAAAATAACCCATTCTCATCTTGTAGAGAATAAAAAAAACTACCGAATTTCATCTTGTTGCGATTTAGAAAATAACTCAATCTTATCATTTACGTGTATATATAACTGGACTCTATTCAATTAAAAACAAGTCATTGTTCCTCAATATTCCTCTCTCTATCTCAACATAATATCAAGACCCTAATCTTCTTGGGCATATTTTCTTCTTTTTTCCCGCTAGTCTCCTTAACGGCTTTCGATACAATCTCCACCACCACCAACTATCCCATCCACATCCAAAACTCACAGGATCTTCCACATCCCCTCCTCACAATTAATCTATCCAATATCATCAATGTCATATACCAATTATCTCGATCTCATATGTATCCTTCAAATTCAATCTCTCCTTGAAGGTGTTGATAAATAGGTCCGGCCCACGAAGCGGGCACATGAATTGTTACCAGAAGAGTAAGGCCCGCTGAGAGAAGTACGCCTCGGCCCAATATCCCCAAGGCCAGTCAATGAAGATAAACCTATAACTAGTCAGTATGTCAGCTCCAGTCAATGTTGAATCTTTGTGCCGACCTTCGAGGAAGAGGAACTACTTTCTCCTAGAAGAGTTAAGCCCACGAATGTGGCACCTTGACCAACTATGCCCATAAAGCCCACAAGGAAGGCTTACCATTAGACTGGACAAAGCACGCACATCATTTGCTCGTTGTGCTTTCGTAGCTTGAGGATGAGGTCGATTATGGGTTCATAAATGGCGGGAGGAGTGGACAGCCATTACGCTGTAACGGTTTGTTTTATTTATGTATTTTGGTAAAGCCGATTAAGGCCACTAGCCCATTTTTATTTAATAAATCCCCCACTAACTCTTACCCACTAATTCTCTCTCTCCCCCATGCATTTCACGCACACGTTTGCAGCCCGCTTTGGTTCGTTCCTCTTTCTCTTCAGCATGCGACGAATAGCAGCGGACGACCGTGACGAAAGGGTTTCCAAAAACCCTAGCGACTTGAATCCTCATCCAACGATGCCGCAGATCTTTCAGGATTTCGAATCCGATAAGAATCCTAAACCTTATCTCTCTCTCTCCCCCCCTCTATTTATATGAATGCTCGGTTAGGGTTTTTGGGCATGTGAAAATTGTTTTCATCTTCTCAAACTTTTTGATTTAATTCGTTATTGGGTTTCTGGACTTCAGGATCTCTCGGCTTTGGTTTTCTACACGATCGGTAAACCTTCTTTACGTTAAATTCCAATTATACTCGTTCGTGCTTCGATTTTGTTACAAAAATTAGGATTTTGATCAAGGAGATGATGATTCATGGGTGTAAAAAAGGGGAAGGGACCATCAAAGTGGCGGATCGTCAGAGTGAAATAGGGAGTTGTTGAGGGGACATGGCCAGGGAATATTCCTATAAAACAACTCGAAGAACAACGTGAAAAGGGACCGTACTAAACTCCAAGGTATTCTTCTTGAACAACCTTGTCACCCTCCGTACAATTCTCCTCCACAGCTTGGCCTGGGGAATTGTGTATCGACCTCTCAGTGAGCCATACCGATCCCACCGAGCATCCTTCAGATCTGCTCTGACTTAGGCATCGGAGGGGACTTGGTCGAAACCAAGGTCTGACCCCCTGACGAGCTTCCTCGTCTGTTTTGGTCAAGGAGATTTAGCCGTGCCGAAGCTACCCTTCGGTGCCATAATAGCTCGAAGCCGAACACGCTCGCCCCCGAGCCGGTTCATCTCCACCAGTGCAGAGGTTGTCGCTTGGTCGAAGACTCCCTTCGGCACGCCGATACTCGAACTCGCATGCTCTTCACTAAGCTGAACGAGCTGCTTCCTGTTCCTGGAGGCCACACGTGTCCCACATGACTGCGTTGACCTTCGACCCTCCAGTCAACCAACCTGTGGTGAGAAAACACCCCGAAACATCTGGCATCGTCTGTGGGAACAATAACACCCACGTCAAAACAACCACACCACCAACATGGAATCAACTTGCAATGGAGCAGGACGCATGCCCCCCATCCAGGATGTGGGCAACTACGTCCCGCCCGAAAATGGGCACAGCCACACCACGAGGGCACCAGCGACTCATGCTTGGTGACCCAAGAGCAACTCCATCTCTTCACCCAAGAGACTAATACCCACCTCCAAACACTGACAGCAGCCATCCAATAACTCGCGGGCCACCAACGCCTCTCGAAGGGAGGCTCGACAGCCATCCTCGACCGGCCGGAGCTCCGTCCCCCGTTACGCTCAGCCGTGGTCGCCAACCATGGCAGGGAGGGTGCCAACTCGGAGCGACGGTTCACCCTGTCGAACTTCATCCCGGTGTGGTCCATCACCCCTACCTCACTCTATGATGAGGTGGATGGTAGGGCCGAATGGACCAGGGACGAGCAAATTGCGGCCTCATCCAGGCGACCTTGCTCAACGCGGCAACGGTCACGCAGCCATTCAACCACCGATGGTTGGCAGGGTCGAAGCAGAAGCCCCCGTCAGAGGAGGCGTAGGGATCGGGAAGAACGCCTCGGAAGGAGGAGCACCCGGCGACCGATGCCTATCCCCAGCCGGGATGGCCGTCGAGGGGACTCCCCCCGAACCCTCGCTAGCCTGCCGGGGCAACCTGGCCTTCGCGTCGAGGTACTAACGGGCCAGGGAAACCTGGGAAGCCACCATGGACGACTGATGCCCATTAGCAAGAAGCAAAACCGATGCACGAGTATCATCCATGTTCAAGGTACCGACCTCCCCAGCCTTTTGGTCGATCGGTACGTGATGGACTATAAGTGATTCATGGCGTTTCAGGGAGCCGACGACATACTGCTTTGTCGTGGCTTCTATTCCACCCACCGAAAATCCGCCAGGAATTGGTACAATAGCCTCCCTAACCGATCCATCAGTAACTTCCATGACCTCACCCAAAAATTTTGCAGGCAGTTCATGGCCGGCCGACAAATAATGCCGGACTCAGAGCTCCTGTTCAATGTGATACAGAGGTTGGGTGAAACCCTAAGGAGCTACATGATACGCTTCAACGCCGAGAGGCTAAATGTGGAGAGATGCCCCGAGATGGTCGTGAAAACGGACCTGAAGAAAGTGCTCCAACACAGGGGCCTAAAGAAGTCGCTACACAATGAACTAGCGAAGGACCTCGCTGATGTAATAGCCCGGGCGGAGCGTTACATGTTGACGGAGGAGGCCTTAGCAACAGAGGAAGGGGATCCCCCGCGGGAACCAAACAGGGCTTTAAGCGGGACGAAAGCGAGCACCACAAGCTGGAGGACCATAAGTGAGAGAAGAAGGCAAGGAGAAAACAGCTCAGGGAGGAAGCGCAGCCCCCCAAGCTGAATGCGACTTAAGACGCCGTCTTGACGCATGCTCAAAAAGAGGGCCACATCAGCAAGCCGCCCCCAAGGATGAAGGGTGGCCGAAGGGACAAGGAAAAAGTACTGCATGTATCACAAGTAAAATGGTCACGACACTGATGAATGCTGGCAGATAAAGAAAGACATAGACCAACTGATCAGTCGCAGTCACCTGAAGAACTTTGTTTACACCCCAAAGGAAGCCCCCGGAGAAGGGACGTCCAAAAAGATGGACAAAGGAAAGAAGGTGAACGTCGTCCAGACAACTCTGCACATCATCGAGTGAGAAGGCGGGACAATCAGCTGTAACTCCTCCCCCAGGCGAGACTAGCTCGCCATTATCTTCCATGCCTTTTCTTTTGAATGTGTTCCCAGTTCAGAAAATGAAATCTGAGTTCGCACAAAGCAACGATGTTTTTCCCGTTCCACCACACTAAACCTTGAGACCGACCGTAATACTGGGGGAAACTCCTCCAGCATGCCGTTCATCCAGTCGACCGTAAGGCTGGAGGAAACCCTTCAGTTGGCCGATCATCCTGATCGACCATAAGACTGTGGCAACTTCCCCAGCAGGCCGATCATCCTGATCGACCGTAAGGCTGGGGCAACTCCCTCAGCAGGTTAACCATTCCGATCGACCGTAAGGCTGGGCAACTCCCCCAGCAGGCCGATCATTCCGATCGACCATAAGTCTGGGGCAACTCCCCCAACTGGCCGATCATCCAGTCGGTCGTAATGCTGGGGACAACTCTCCAGTAGGCCGATCATTCTGATCAACCATAAGGCTGGGGAAACTCCCCCAACAGGCCGACCATTCTGATCGATCGTAAGGTTGGGGGTAACTCACCCAGCAGGACGATCATTCCGATCGACCAGAAGGCTGGGGCAACTCCCCTAGCAGGCTGATCATCCAGTCGGCTGTAAGGCTGGGGCAACTCCCCCAGTAGGTCGATCGTTCCGGTCGATCGTAAGGCTGGGGCAACTCCTCTAGCAGGACGATCATCCAGTCGGTCGTAAGGCTGTGGGAAACTCCCCCAGCAGGCCGATCGTTCTGATCGACCGTAAGGCTGGGGTCAACTCCCCTAGTAGGCCGTCATTCCGATCGACCGTAAGGCCAGGGCAGCTCCCCCAGTTGGCCGATCATTTCGATCGACCGTAAGGCTGGAGGCAGCTTTTCCAGTAGGCCGATCATTCCGATTGACTGTAAGGCTGGGGAACTCCCCCAGCAGGCCGATCATCCAGTCAATCATAAGACTGGAGGCAATGCCCCCAGTTGGCCGACCATTCCGATCGAGGAGGATGGGGCAACTCTTCCAGCTGACCGATCACTCCGATAGACCATAAGGCTGGGGGCAACTCCCCCAGCAGGCCGATCATCCAGTCGACCGTACAGCTAGGGCAACTTCCCCAGCAGACCGATCATCCCGATCGACCGTAAGGCTGCGGACAACTCCTCCAGCAGGCCGACTATCCCGATCGATCGTAAGGCTGGGGCAACTCCTCCA
This sequence comes from Scilla litardierei, assembly GCA_030789695.1. Classification (NCBI taxonomy): domain Eukaryota; kingdom Viridiplantae; phylum Streptophyta; class Magnoliopsida; order Asparagales; family Asparagaceae; genus Scilla; species Scilla litardierei. Next base: position 118,823,754 of record CM061137.1, read on the forward strand.
ACAGGCCGACCATTTCGATCGACCGTAAGGCCGGTGGAAACTCCCCCAGCAGGACGATCGCCCAGTCCTCCTTAAGGCTATGGGCAGCTCTCCTAGCAAACCGATCATCCCATCGGCCTTAAGACTGGGGACTACTCCCCCAGTAGGCCGATCCTCCGATCGACCTAAAGACTGGGGCAACTCCCCCAGCAGGCCGATCCTCCGATCGACCTTGAGGCTGAGGGCAACTCCCCCAACAGGACGACCTTTCGATCGGCCATAAGACTGGGGCAACTCCCCTGGTAGGCCGATTGATTCTAGGATAATATTACATTTTAAACCCCTTATTTAGACCGTATTTTGCGTATATGTAATATCTATTTGATCTCCAATAAGTGTATTTTTGTAATATCATTTAATAATAGAGTATACACTTGATTATACACAAAATACAACTTTATGGCCTAATTTTGTCTCAATTATATTTTTCAGGTGAAGCTTGCAATTTTTTGAATACAACGATAATTTTTCCATATTTTTCGGAGATCTGAGCAAATTTCAATGAATTAAAAGGCCCAGTAAAGACGTTGTAAAGAGAAATAAACAAAAAAAAATAAAACAAAATTTAAACAGAAAAAGGGGCGGGCACCCGCCCGCTTGACCAAGCAGGCGGGGCCCGCCGGCTTTCAAAAATGCGGGCGCCCGCCCGCGTTTAAGACGCGGGCGGTGCCCGCGTCACCTGAAGCGGGCGCCCGCCTGCATTTTCCACGTGGGCGACGCCCGCGTTGTTTGACTAGACCCATGCGCCGGGGGTCGGGTCCGATCCGACCCGACCCGCAGACCGGCAAGCCCAAATCCACTAATAATGCATATTTAAGTGTATTTTGGGAATATCTTCATCATCAAAGATCCGAATTGAGTGGTTCTTGAGCCAAAATTCTCTCCATCAAATTCCAGACAAGATTTTGCAGCTTTAGGAGAAGTTTGGGCTCGTTTGGGCTTCAAAAATGATGAAAAAACTCCTTATTTTCATTGTTTTTATTATATTTGTATTAAGTTTTGTAATTAAAGGATGTTTGTGTTATTGAAAATTGTTGGTTTTGTTACCATGCATGGCTAAGGTAATGTGGGTGTGTTGTGTGGAAGCTAGTATTGCTAGAATCTTTGCTTTCATGTCGCCATAATTTGTGTAATTATCGAAACAGTTAAAAACATTGATTTCTTCATTTTTTTTTTGAAATATGCACAATCCGTAGAGGAATCCACTTAGGATGAAATGCCGCGAGGCATCGTCTACGTGCATCAATTCATAGAGGAGCCCAAGGAGGGTGATGAACAGCGAGGTTCATCGTTTATATTTTACTATTCAAAGAAATCAATTGTTTTTACAATTATCTTTTTAATTGAAAATCATCGTTTTAAAGCTTTATCATCCGATCCCCATACCTTGGCATAAATGCGGGATTGAGAATCTATGGAGAATGAATAGCATAACGTATTCTAACACTAACGGAAACACAACACACACACGCTTGTTATAAATCATATTTTCACGATCACGATTTTCTATTTTCATAAAATCTTAAAACGACTTTTACCTCACGTAAAACCCAACCAAAAATCTCCTTCGAATGGTGGTTCACCTCTCATCAAATAATTTTTCTCGCTTAATTTTAAATTGTGAAACTTGCAGGCTACTTTGTCCCTGAGGAATAGGATTCTGGACTCACCAGGTTTACTACTTGACCGACTTCCTATACTTGGAAATATCAGTGCATCTTTATTGACCAGTCATCGATCACCCAATCGACCGCAGTGTTGGGGACAACCTCCCCCAACAGGCAGGTGACTCCGTCGGCAAAAACCTCCCACAACTCAAACCAGTGAACTACCTCGGCATGAACAGCAGGAGGGGGCAAAACTGAGTCAAAGACAACCCCAGAAAACACTTGACAAAAGCATTGCGGTGCACAACAAAGGTGGAAATTTCGTTCCAAAACTTAACTCTTACATTCAAAAATGTTCCTTTTTACAAATAGGGAGGGGGACAAAAAGGCAAGCACTGCCTACAACGCTATGGCCATGGAAGAGGCATCCCTGGGGGCCTCACATTCCAGATCGAGCAGGCTCCTCAGGACCGGCCGAAGAACGGGGAAGCGTCCGTCGGACCCGTTCCTTAAACGTCAAGAACCCCTCCCGAAAGGTCCCCACGATCCTTTGGGCCAGGATATCCTCATACGCCTGGAACACCCCCGGAGGGATTCTGCGATCCTCGGGGCTAGAACATCCTCGTAACCCCTCTCAACCTCCTCATCGAATCGAGCATGGTCCACTTGCTGTAGGGCACCCATCTCAGCCCAGAGCTCGTTCCTCTCCCTTCGAAATGCTTCCTCCACCTCCTTAGCAGACCTCTCGACGGCCACCCGAGCCTCCCTTAAGCTCCTCACCTCCGAGGTGAGCTCGTCGATCTGACACCACAAATGACGAACCTCCGAACGAGCATCCTCAGTTGCCTGCTTGGCCACCTCGGACCTCAGGCGTTCCTGCGCCAGGGCCGCCTCGAGGCCATCCACCCGCTCCGAGCGGTGCTATGCCTCTACGGCCATCGTGGAAGCCTGTAGGACGGAAGGGGTGAGTAACGACCGCAATAAAACAGAGGTAGAGGAAAGAAAGGGACTGACCTGTTGGATCTGCCACACCAAGGAGTCTGCCAGACCCTTAGAGCGAACCCCTCTCTGAGAAAGAGCGGTCCCTCGGAAGGACGGAGCTTTGTGCCAGCTGGACATCCATGTCACGATAGGTGAAAACCGATCCTCCGGATGGGACCTCCGGGCCAGCCTTAAGCACAGACAGGGCACCCCCCGCACCAACCGGGGTTTGCTCGGCTCGATGGGTGGAGGCGGCCACCTCCACCACATAGGGGGTCACCCCAGAGACGATAGGCAAATCAAGCGCCGCCGAAGGTCCTCTATCCCCTGTCCTCTTCTTCCCTTCAGGAATTCCAGACTCCGAATGTGAGTGTTTCTTCGCTCCCACTAACTCCTGGCTGGTGCTCGAGAGCCCTACTCAGCGCCCCCGTGGACCCCTCGCCGCGAGTGGAATCGGGGTGTGCACCGGTCAAGTCCCCTGCTGCGGGGGGCTCGGAAACGACCTGGGACGGGGGCAGGGGAACGTCCACCGGCTCTAGCATCCCAATCGCAGCATCAGCCATGCGAATCTCTTTTCCACCATGCGCTGCTGTGCATGGCCAGATGGACTCCCACGCCCTCCAGGGGCTCCTTGGCGAATGAGTTCGCGAACGTCGCGGCTGAATTCATGACCCGCCATCTCTACAGAAGGAAGGAAGATCAGGGTAAGCAAAGGAGAAGGGAAAAAAGAAAAAAGTGCCTACCAGGGGACCACATGACATTCTTGATGAGAAGATCGTCCAGCAAGGGCCAAACCGACCTCTTCACCAGTGGCAACGCCGACAAGAGCCTGACCGTAGCTCGATCGGCCTCGGAAAGGGACAGTGTCAAATCATATTGACACAAGCTTCCCCAACCGATCAGAATCACAGCATCTTCTGGAAAGGTGACGAAGACATAGTTATTACTCCAGTCTCCAACCCAGTGGGGCAGACCCAGCAAACACTCCCTCCCCGCCCGGGCATGGATATACTTCCATGACCCCTGACCAACCAACTGGACCCTGAAATTGTAGAAGAAGAGAGGCATGGTTGGCTCCAACCATTGTGCATTACAGATCATGATGAATCCCACCAAGGCTGGGATCAAATATGGGGTCAGCTGTCACAGGGCTACCACCAAGAACTCCAGAACCTGGATAATGAAGGGGTGGAGAGAAAAGCAGAGCCCCACACAGAACATTTGGACATACACACCAACCTTGTGACTCCCTGGAAAGCAGATCCTTTCATCGACAAAGGGAACCCGGACGCCATACGGGTGACAGAGGTATCTCGCCCTAATCTCCTCGGCCGTGGAATAGGAAATGGTGGATACTGATACGACTATTTTGGAGAGGCCCAAGAACCAGAGACCCAGGCCCAAACCAAGAGCGGGAAGCCTACAAACAGGATTAGGCCCGACTGACGAGGCCCACGGATGGACTCGAAGCCAGACCCGGATCCAATCTGGAGGACACACGATTAGCTCGTGCTCTCCGGGGTTAAATGTCTCCCCTGGAAGCATGTCGTCTTAATGACCATTAAGGAGCCCATTAACCCGCCGGCCCACGACGCACGCAGGCGCCTTGATGAGGACGAATCACGGGGACATGGGTGGAGGCGGTCAGAGGGTGTGGATTGGGGGTAATCGTGGGCCAAACCCTATAAAGGGATGGTAGGGGCAACCGAGAAGGGGGATCGAATCCTTGAGATCTACATCTGAGATATTCCGTTTACAAGACCTTGCTTTTCCCCAATTATCTCCTCTGCCACGGCTCGGTTTGGGGATACGAGTGCTGGTCTCATCTTGAGCTGTACAGTGCCCACTGAGCATCACATAGTTCCGTTCTGACTTAGGCATCGAAGGGGACTTGGCCAGAACCAAGGTCCGCCCCCCCTGACGAGTTTTCTCGTCTGTCCAGGAAGGAGCAGAACCGAGGCGCCGAGGCTTCGGCCCGGTAAGGAGAGAACCCGCTCGCCATCAGTGAGTGCCTTCGCCGATCAAGAACAAGGAACATCCAAGGCGTCGAGGCTACCCCTCGGCATTCGTCTAGCTGAGGCCGAACACTGAACCGGGAACCGAGGCACCCCCTCGTCTCCATGTCAACCGAAGACCGACGCTCACCTGAAGTGTCCGCCCGACCTCGGATCCATCGCCTACCCACACCACGTGCACGTGTGCTTGGCATGACCAAGAGGTCCCATCCGACCCCTTGACCATGTTGACCGTCAGTCGTCGGTCAACGAATCCGTGGTGAGAAAACACCCCCAAACATCCGACGCCGTCTGTGGGAACCGAACAAAGCCCACGTCAATCCACCAGAATGGAACCCGCCTTTAACGGCTCGGGGCACATGCCCCCCATCCAAGAGGAGGGAGACTACATCCCTCCCGATAACCAGCACAGCCACACCACCGAAGGAATGGGCGATTCCCGATCGGTGACTCAAGAGCAGCTTTGACTCTTCGCTCAGGAAACCAAAGCCAATCTCCAGACGTTAGTCGCCACGATTCAACAGCTTGTCGATAACCCTTCTGTCCGGCGAGCGGGGACGGGAGGGACCCACCAACGAGGAGCAGACCCCCAGCCTGTACGGTCTGTCGTGGTCACCGACCACGGGGATGGAGCCCCCAACCTGGAATGATGATTTACCATACCGGGCTTCGTCCTGGAGAGGTCCCTCACTCCCACCTCGCCCCTCGAGGGGGAGGGGATGGGACTTGAGCAAGCCAGATGTGAATCGGTTACCGCCTCGTTTCAGCGACCAGGTTCTACAAGTCGGCGACCCACCGGCCACCGAGCCTCGGGGGACCTACCGCACCAGGGCAGAAGTCCTCATCGAGCGAAATCGGAGAAGCAAGAATACCGCCGGGAGAAGAGGAGCACCCGCCAATCAACCCCCGTCCACAGCTCAGCAGGAATGAAGGCGAGCCCCCGGCACGACCGAGGTCGCTCGCCACCACAAGGTAACAATGATGTGAGCGCTGGAGGGCGCTCGGAGGGTGCCAGAGGCGACCGTTGCATGCTGTCCTGGAGGATAACTGAGACGCGGGTACCTTCCATATTCAAAGTGCCGACACTGGAGAAGTATGACGGTACGGGCGATCCACTCCACCACGTGATGGACTATGAAGGGTCATGGCGTTCCAGGGAGCTGATGATACCCTGCTCTGTAAAGGCTTCTATTCCACCCTCCAGAGAGCGGCCCGGAGATGGTACCATGGTCTTCCCAACCACTCCATTGATAGCTTCGAAGACATCTATCAGTAATTCTGTAAACAATTCATGGCTGGGCATCAGGTGAAACCCGATTCGGAACTCCTGTTCAATATGGTGCAGGGCCCCAGTGAAACTTCGAGGCACTACATGCATCGCTTTAACGCGGAGCGACTTGAATGTGCAGAGCTGCCCCGAGTTGGTCGTCAAGATGGCCTTGAAGAAAGGGCTCCGGCATAGGGGCCTGAGAAAGTCACTGCACAACGATCCACCGAAAGACCTCGCCGGTGTTACAGCCAGGGCGAAACGCTATATGCTGATGGAAGAAGCGCTGGCCGAGGACGACGGAAGCCGCCCGGTGGGAAAAAAGCGGGGATTCAAGCGTGATGAGAGCGAGCGTTGCGGCCCTGATGAGCATCGGCAGGAGAAGAGGGCCAAAGAAAAGCAGCGCAGAGAGGAGCCACGACCCTTCAAGCCAAATGCCACCCCGGACGTCATCCTCGTGCACACCCAAAAGAAGGGATGCTTTAGCAGGCCGCCTCCGAGGATGAAGATAGGCAGAAAGGACGAGGAGAAGTATTGAAAGTATCACAAGGACAACGACCATGACACAGATGACTACTGGCATCTGAAGAAGGACATAGAGAAGCTGGTCAGCCAGGGGCACTTGAAAAACTTCGCCGACAACTCAGCCCCCACCCCCGCCCCCGGGAAAAGGACGTCCAGGCAGTTGGACAAGGGGAAGAAGGTGAATGTGTTCCAGACAGCCATGTGCGTCATTGAGTGAGCTAGTGAGACGACCAATAGCCACCCCGCCGAGGAAAGGCTAGCTTGCCCTCGCCATCTCCGTATTTTATTTTCCTCTAAATGTACACCCGGATTCTAGCAATGGAAAGAACCGTGTTAGTACAGATCTTTATCTCTCTCTTTAGTTGACTGGGTGATCGATAGCAGGCCAAGCAGGAAGCGACCCTTCGGCGGGGAGCAGCAAAACGGTCGGCCATATGGCTGGAGGTAACTCCCCCAGTAGGCCGATCATCGAGCCCGTCCGTAAGGCTGGAGGCAACTCTCCCAGCAGGTGGAAACGTTGATTGGTCATAAGCCGAGGGATAGCTCCCCTGCAAACCGGTCGACCCGATCGGCCGCAAGGCTGAGGATAACTCCCCCAGCAGGCTGCTCCCCGAGCCCGTCCGTAAGGCTGGGGAAATTCCCCCAGCAGACGGGAACGTCAATTGGTCATAAGCCGAGGGGTAGCTCCTCGCAAACCGATCGACCCGATCGGCCGTAAGGCTGGGGCAACTCCCCCAGCAGGACGCTCGCTGAGCCCGTCTGTAAGGCTGGGGCAACTCCCCCAGCAGGAAGGAACATCGATTGGTCATAAGCCGATGGGTATCTCCCCAGCAGACCGGTCGACTAGATCGATCGTAAGGCTGGGGGCAACTCCCCCAGCAGGCCGCTCGCCGAGCCCATCCGTAAGGCTGGGGGCAACTCCCCTAGTAGGCAGAAACGTCGATTGGTCATTAGCCGATGGTTAGCTCCCCCGTAGATCGATCGATCTGATCGACCATAAGGCTGGGGCTACTCCCCCAGCCAACAGATCGCCAAGACTGTCTGTAAGGTTGGGGGAAACTCCCCCCATCAGGCGGGAACATTGTTTGGTCATAAGCTGAGGGGTAGCTCCCCCCCGCTGACCAATCGACCCGATTGACCGTAAAAGTTGGGACAACTCACCCAACAGGTCTGAATATCAGATGGGCATTAGCCCAAGGATAACACCCCCGGCAGCCTAGATGGACCAGTTAGCCGAAGGACCGGGGGCAGTTTTTTCCTTCCCCGCAGGCCGAGCCCTCGGCTGGCCACAAGACTGAGTACAAGCCTGTAGTCTGCGAGGCGGCCACCCGACTGGCTCAAGGATTGCAAGCGAGGGAAAAGGCACAGCAAGTCAGATAGGAGTGCCTCCAAGGCCCCAGTCAATTAGGCCGACGGACACAAAGTCCCGAAGACCCTACACGCTCGCTACGAATGATAAAAGGATACAGGCGAGCACACTTCCACCACCAGGTCAAAACGCAACAGAAGATCAAAGAGACCAAGAGCCCCCACCCTCTACAAAGCATCTCTAAAGAATACCCTGACAACAGAAAGATGGCGAAAAGTACATAAGCTGACGAAAAAACTTTACGCTAAATTGTTCGGAGTTACAAGCCAAAAAAGAAAAAACAAGGGGGGATGGAGCAAGATTGAGAAGGGTCGCTTAAGGCCCTGGGGCACGGGAGGAAGCGTTCTCTAGAACCTCGCCCTGCTCGGAGCGTTGGGGGTGCGTGGAACCCGCTGGGGGCGGGAGCGATTACCGGGCACGCTCCACGAAATGCTGGAAAGAGTCTTGGACGATCTCGACAATCCGAGGGGCCAGGAGGTCCTCGTAGGAGTCGAAGGCCTCCCTGAGGACCCCATGATCTGTGGCCTCAAAACCCCGTCAACGCCCCTTTCAACCTCTCCGACGAACTGGGTCATGTGACACAGCTCTCCCAGCTCGTTCTAGAGGTCGCCCCTCTCTTGACGAAACGCCTCTTCCACCTCTTGGGCCAACCTCTGAGCGTCGGCCAGCGCCCCCTGGAGGTCCTGCACCTTGGAGGCAAGCTCATCCACCCGACGTCGAAGGTGCTGGGCCTCCATGCTTGCCTCTTCGATGGCCACCTCAGCCGATCCGGCCCTCAAGCGCTCCCGAGCCAAGGACTCCTCGAGGTCCTTCGCCTAGGCCGACTGGCGCTGCGTCTTGATGGCCATCGTAGTAGCCTGAAAGGAAGAAAAAGTTATGCTAAAGGGATCAAAAGGCGGGGAAAAAAGCGGCAAAGTGACTAGACCTGTTAAAGCTGCCAGACTAAGGAGTCCGATAGTCAGTCGAAGGGGGCTCTCTCTAGGAGCGAGCGGTCCCTCGGGAGGAAGGAGCTCTGCGCCAGCTGGTTGGCCACGGCTCGGTCGGCAAAAACTGAGTCCTCAGGCGTAACCTCGGGGCCTGCTAGGGTGTTCGCCAGCACGCCATCGGCTCCCACCACTGACGGTTCAGTCTAGAAAGCAGGGGTGGCCACCATGGTCAGCGAGAGGGTTTCACCCGAGGCAACCAACACCCCGGGGGCCGCGGAAGGACGGACTTCACAACTCTCCCTCCTTCTCTTCCTCTCGTTGGGCCCAGCGGACGTCGGGGGCCGTGACCACCCACGGAAGCGCGAGGGGCTGTCTCGGTCCCTTCATTACTGCCGTCTGCCTGGACGGAGCGTGGGGGGGGGGGGGGTTCAGCACCCGTAGCCTCCACAACGGGGAGATCCGTCGTAACCAGGGGAAGTGGCGCTGTCGCGTCCAAGGCGCCACCCTTCCCACCGTGGGCTCACCCTGACGCACCTCCTCCTCAACCGTGCGACGAGGCACCTGGCCCGAAGGGTTTTCGCGGCATCGAACGGATCCCCGACAGATGAGCTCGTCGACATTGTGGGAAAATTCGTGCCCAGCCATCTCTGCCGAAGGAAAGAAAATCAGGGTAAGCGAGAGGAAAAGTGAAAAGAAAAGGGAGCGCCTACCGGGAGACCACAGGACGGTCTTAAGGAGCAGGTCATTCAGCAAAGGCCAGACCGACCTCTCCCCTAGGGGAAGAGACGACAAAAACCGAACAGCGGCCTGGTCAGCCTCGGAGAGGGTTAATGTCAAGTCATATTGACATAACCCCCCCAACCTGTCAAGATCTTGGCATCCCTAGGAAAAACAATGAAAACTTAGCTCGAACTCCAGTCTCCCACCAGCGGGGAAGGCCGAGCAAACACTCTCTCCCTGTGCGGGCCCGGAGATGCTGCCATGACCCGTGGCTGACCGTCTGGACCCGGTAGTAATGAAAGAGAATAGGAAGAGACTGCACCAAGCCATGGACGCGGCAAATCCTGACGAACCCGGTCAGCATCGCAACGGAGTACGTGGTCAATTGGCACAAGGCCACCATTAGGAATTCCATGACTTGGATGATGAAGGGGTGAAGAGGGAATCGGCACCATTAGGCCACCATTAGGAATTCCATGAATAGGAAGAGACGGCACCAAGCCATGGACGCGGCAAATCATGACGAACCCGGTCAGCATCGCAACGGAGTACGTGGTCAATTGGCACAAGGCCACCATTAGGAATTCCATGACTTGGATGATGAAGGGGTGAAGAGGGAATCGGAGTCCCAGACGAAACATCTCGACAGAGATTTCGACCTCTCTGCTCCATGGAAAGCAAATCCGATCATCGCTAAAAGGGATCCTGACGTCGTAGGGATGGTACAAGTACTTCTCTCGAATCTCGTGACATTTGAGAAGGGGACCATGGACGGCGACCCAATGACCACTGAAGGGACGTCGAACCTCTCAGCGGCCCGAGCCACGTCACCACCGACAGGATCAACAAAAAGCAAACCCTTTCCTTTCTCCTGTGCAGGGCGTGACCTCGAGGGGACGTCGGGCCTCGAAGACGGGAGGTCACTCGACTCGAGCACCGGGGGTACCTAGATCCTGGTGCGGAATCACCTATCCTATGCATAGCCATGAGGCAACTGAAGGAGGAAGAAATTTACCATTAAAAGAAGCCGAAGGAAGATAGACGACGGAGAGAAGGAGCTTGCAAGACTAGAGCCAGGAGGAAAGGCGCAAAAGAATCGAAACTTAGGAAGCCGAAGCCCTTATATGGAAGGCAATGGAATCCAGACCGTCAGAAGGGAAGCACGTGGCAGCATCCAAAGATCGACTGCGTTTCGTAACCCGCACCGAGAGAAGATCAAACGGGCCGTGTCATAATGACCTCCATTTAATGGATTGGCCTCGACTGACACGCCTGTCAAATCCTCAAAAGTCACATCGCCCGAACTGAACCGGTAGAATTCGAACGGCTCGGACGATGGGTGCAATTGATACGACTATGTTAGAGAGGCCCAAGAACCAGAGACCCAGGCCCAAACCAAGAGAGGGAAGCCCACGAACGGGATTAGGCCTGCCTGACGAGGCCTATGGATGGACTCGAAGCCAGACCCAGACCCGATCCAGAGGACGCACGATTAGCTCGTGCTCTCCGGGGTTAAACGTCCCCCTGGAAGCACCACGACTTAATGACCATTAAGGAGCTAATTAACCCACCGGCCCACGACGCATGCAGGCGCCTTGATGAGGACGGATCACGGGGACGTATGTGGAGGTGGTCAGAAGGCGTGGATTAGGGGCAATCATGGGCCAAACCCTATAAAGGGATGGTAGGGGCAACCGAGAAGGGGGATCAAATCCTTGAGATATACATCTGAGGTATTCCGTTCACCATACCTTGCTTTTCCCCAATTATCTCCTCTGCCACGGCTCGGTTTGGGGATACGAGTGCTGGTCTCATCTTGAGCCGTACCATGCCCACCAAGCATCACACAGATCCGTTCTGACATATGCATCAGAGGGGACTTGGACGGAACCAAGGTCCGGCCCCCCTGACGAGTTTTCTCGTCTGTCCAGGAAGGAGCAGAACCGAGGCACCGAGGCTTTTGCCCGGCAAGGAGCGAACCTGCTCGCCATCAGCGAGCGCCTTTACCGATCAAGACCAAGGAACATCCAAGGTGCTGAGGCTACCCCTCAGCGTTCGTCCAGTCGAGGCCGAACACTGAATTGGGAACCGAGGCTCCCCCTTGTCTCCACGTCAACCGAAGACCGACGCTAACCCGAAGTGTCCGCCCGACCTCGAATCCATCGCCTATCCATGCCACGTGCACGTGCGCTCGGTGTGACCAAGAGGTCCCATCCGACCCCTTGACCACGTTGACCGTCAGTCGTCGGTCAACGATTCCGTGGTTAGAAAACACCCCTAAATGGATACCGATCGAAGGATCATCGGAGGTACATCGAACTCCTCCACCGAAAGGGCATCATCCTGACGGGCCGGGTCCTCAAATAGTAGACCCTTCCCCTTATCGAGGAGCAGCTGAGGCTAAGAAGAAGTAACAGACCCAGAAGAGGGAGTTCCTATCCTCAACGCAGCCATTAAACAAATCAAATAGCAGAAACGAAAGAAGGATATTATCTTGAAAGGATTTGAAGAGGGAGACGATGACGAATTCGTTAACAATCGGAGAAGCAAAATAAGATTAGGAAGCGTAAAGGAAAAATCTGAAAGAACGACGATTTTATATGAGAGACGATTTTGAATCTAGGCCGTTCAAGGAAAGATGCGTGGCGACATCCTGCAGCAGGTGGCACTTGGAATTCCGCTCCCAGGGGCGGGAGAAGTCCAACCAGGCAACATTATGATGGCCCTCATTCAATGCCACTGCCTCGACTGACACTTCTGTCAACTCAACACGGATCGCATCCCACGGACCGAACCGTCAAAATCCGAACGGCCCGAGCGATGTTGGCAATTGATACGAGCCTCCCGAAATGGGCTAAGACTGAACGGGCCAAGCCCGTGTCGCGAACCTATGGGCCTGGGAAGAACGAGGCCCATTATAAAGACTCGGAGTCAAGCCGACCTCGGACCGATACGAATGTAGCCGCTTATGCAAGCCAGCGGGAGTTAACCACTCCCCTTAAATCACGCCCCCTTAATCATCATTAAAGAGCCCGATTACGCCCACCTTCATGACCCATGAAGGCATGATCAAAGTGGTAGATCATCTGGACGAAATAGGGGGACATTTAGGGGACTTGGCCGGGGAAGATTCCTATAAAACAACTCGAAGAATAACGTGGAAAGGGACCTCTTTCTGGATACTTAACTCCGAGGTAATCTTCTTGAACAACCTTGTCTCCCACCTTATAATTCTCTTCCATAGCACAGTCTGTCGACCAATATTGTGGAATGCATCTAACTAAATGGGTTGGAGGTAACGATGTATATTGAGCCTAGGTGGAATAGCTGTAAGCTGTGTACATATGTTTGTCTTTAAATGTTATTTTACATTGACTTGCCATCCAATACTTTCATTATATTAAGGTTGGTGTTATACTGACCTCGTTCCTTGAGGTATATGTACTTTATATTTGCCAAAATAAACAAATACGTCACATTACCAAGTACCATCTCCCTCTCACTTCCAAAAATGGAAAAATTTGCACTAAATTTAACATACACCTTAACGAATGAGGTGTATACTGCACTTGCCTATATTAATTAGCGCATGATAGATGCTTAATTATGGACTGAAAAATACCAAATCACCCCTGGTTTAATTTGTCATAAATTGTTCATCCCTCACTCTTCGTTGCAAATAACTTAACATCTCGGTACCACTAACGCCTATCACCTTCTCATTGGTCTCCTTTCTGACAATTTTCTTTCCTTTTAATTTCTAGATTCTTTTTAGCTGGTGGAACTTTGTAAGGTGGGGACATTCAATAATGTTGTTTTAAATTGTATGCGTACGCGCGAGGATTATTTTTTAAATCTGTTGAATTTTCCTATATCAAGGGTAATTGTTTAATAAAGATAAACTTCTGTCCTATCTTATTTTTTTTGTTTCATTTACTTTGCGTATATTGCCTTGGAAAAATGTTATAAGTTTCAACCTAAATGTATTGGCAAGATTGCATGGGAAATATTTATGCAATTTGCTAAATGTATGGGATTAAGAAAATTACTTTATATTTTAGTTTGGGCTTGGTTCCTTAAATACACGAATGAGCTTAAGTGAGCTTTCACGAGACTCGTAATAGTTAGGGGGGACGACAATAGACGGATAACTTCAAAAACCCAAAACCATGTCATTTGCCCATCCTATTGAATTAGGATCATCTGACTCGTTCAGCGAAATTAACATTCGATTTTCGGTAGGGTCACCAAGTATCGATCCCTGGTGAATGCAGAACGTGTGCACCTTTAGCCAGCTTTCCGATGTATCAAAAGAAAAAGGATCATCTAATTTAAACTAGTTGTGAAAAATGCATAAGATTTCATCTAATTCAAATAAGCGAGAACTTTTAATTCTATAGGTAAACATATGGAAGAAGATTAATATGAGATACACAAGATGTTTGATGAGCTTCTGTCGGGCCTTTTCAATCAAGCAACCGAGCCTCGTCAAGCTGTTGCTCGTTTAGATTAGACAAAGAATCTAACTGAATCTCTTTGAGAGCTTATTCACATATGCCCATGAAAAAAAGGAAATAAATAAACAACCCCAATCTGCCTCAAATATACCTTTTTTTCTTATTAGGATTACTTTTGCATGAAGAAAGTAATAAATTCCTTAAGATATTCAGTTGCGTCTAGTACATAAACTCGACCGAACAAAAGAAGAAATTTTTATTAAACAAGATATCACAAATTAAATTAAATTAAATTAGACAAACAAAAGAGCACCATAATTTTGATTAAAATTTTAATTTAGTGAAGACGCTTGGTGAGCGCCATTGAGATGCCGCAGAGGTCGATGATATTGTCGCTCTTATTCTTCATGTCATCCTTAGCCACGGGGTCCTCCACGCCCCCGCACCCATTGTTGCACGACATGGCGTCCGCAATCGCCGCCGATAGGAAGGTTGCCACGTCGCCGTACTTCTTGTCGTTGATCGCCGCCGACGATTCGTTCAGCATTTTCTCCGCGTGCACCATGAACAAGGAGCAGTCCTTGAGGCACACATGTAGCTTGTTTACCTTGTTCCCTACACTGTTTGACAACCACGTCGCGTACCTGGCCGCGTTAACCGCACTGTGGGCGACGAATCGGATGGACAAAGCCGCCAGCTAGTGATCGTCGGCCTTCCGGCTCTCCGGGTACATCAGCAGGGTCTGCTCGCAGTAGGAGGCCACTTTGTCGATCGCCTTGCATGCTTCTTTGATGTGCGAGGTGTCGCCACCGTCGTCGGCCGTGGCGAAGGTGAGGACGAGGCAGATAGAAAGGCAGAAGAGGAGGCGGAGAGATGAGGGTCGCATTTTACGATTTCTTTTTTCCTTTGAGATTGAGACTGGAATTGATTTTTTGGGTTGGTTTGTAAGAGATTTAATTGATTTGGGAGGTGTTTTTTTTTCGGGTTTTAAAAAGTTTTTTTTGAAGAGAATGTTGAGGCGGGGAGGAAATGAAGGGGCGAGAGTCATGAAAGGTTGTTAATTGATTCATTCAACGATCTCCGTCTTGTCAGGGAGACTTGGGTGGATCCGAACCCAGTAATATTGCTTGTTTGCGATTGTCTTCTTTGTTGTCTAACATTTACATTTCCGTATTTCCGCATTGTTTGGTAGAGTTTGCAAGGTAATTAGGAATTAGCCTCTTAATTATTTTAAAGTACTATTCACCCCCCCTCTAGTACTTGTGCAGTAGCTTAGCAGGGCATTACAGCCCATGCATGTGAACAATGTTGCCCACGGTGACAGGGCCATGCATGGCCCACGGGCCCGA
Source organism: Scilla litardierei (assembly GCA_030789695.1). NCBI lineage: Eukaryota > Viridiplantae > Streptophyta > Magnoliopsida > Asparagales > Asparagaceae > Scilla > Scilla litardierei. Next base: position 118,839,009 of record CM061137.1, read on the forward strand.
CCCGTGTGCACGTAATGCATGCATGCCCGCGTACGTGACGCGTGTGGTGCGTAGGTTATGCGACATGTGCACGATGAATTGCGTGTGAGGTATGATTATGCAACAATGTGATACGTGCCGTAACACGATAGAATCCCGCGTGATCAAACGGTCTAGAGTGAGCAGGTGTGAAGTTGGTTTAAAGCAAATTTTGTATCCACTTCAGAGTTGAACCCACTATTGTTTGCTGGTTTCGGGTCGGATTTGAATGCTATTAATAGTGTTTCAGTTAGGGGAGTTTCACAGCTTCAAAAGATGATCACTGGATGCTATTTTTGTATATCTTGTAGCATCTACAGAGTGTGAAAATAGGGAGGTTTGAGGGTAATTTGAGAGCAAAAGTTAGTTATTTTTCCATAGATTCTCTTCTCTAAATTCTTATGAGACTTAGTGTTAGGTTGTTGATTCTCTTTTATTTTGCATTTTTTCAATATATTGTTTGTGATGTAGGTTTTTATAGAGATTGTCAATAGATTTACTCGTTTGGTTACGATACTTGGATTTTCACAAGGTGATTGTCTACTTGATAAGGATTCTCCCAAGTTACCAGCACAAATGGTGTTAGTGTAATATATCTTTTTTAATTGTTTATTGTTAATACTAATCTATAGTCCAGTGCAAATAGATTTGATGTCTCATGACAAAGAAATTCTGTCTTTATATAGTAGAAGCCCGTGCAATAGCGAGATAGTAATTTCTTGTCATTATGGGTTTAGAGGTCCGCTTATAAACAGATCATACAATGTGGAATCTCATCTGACTAAATCTTTTTTGTCAAAACTATTTTAGGTTTACAAATTATTTAGATCTATATTAAAACATAAAATCCAAGTTAGTTTTGGCTAAGTTCAGATGGTTCCGATTGACATTCATGATAATTTTAATAATTTAACAAAGTAATAAAAAAATTATAAGTGGTCATTTTTCTATGGGGCTTCTATTTTCTCGGATGCAAGCTAGGAAGATTGGACCAATAATTCCAACGTGGTTGTTAGAGCGGGAACAATTAAAAAATAATGAGTATCATATCATATATGGAAGATTGTGAGAGGAATATTTATCATCTAGGGTGACGTTATGCATTCTTCACCATAAAAGATATTGATAATAAGAAGTATATCTCATATAACCCTTTGTAGTATATGGAGGAGAATAGTTTACATTATCGTATATGATATATGATATGTGTATCTCATATGTGGATACTAATTGGGCCCTTGATGGCCTTTATCCAATAACATCTATATTACATTTGACAACGATTTTTGAATTCTAGGGCTGATTAGGGCAAGCTGATGTCATGCTGATGTATAAAGAGGGTGATAGAAGAATGGCTAGGATTTAATCTTAGTAAAAGAAGGGTTGAGATGAGTGTTTGGAAAAACCACCACTTTTTCCCTTTGACTTTCAAACCACCCACAATCACTACATTTGCGCAGAATACTAGTCATTTCCACTTTTTGCTAAAAAAACCCTCTCATTTCACTTTTTACCCACACACCATACACACACCCACACTTATGCACTTCCTCCCTTCATTTTCGTGCCCCTACAATCACTACATTTGCGTAAAATACCGACTCTTTTCCTTTTTGCTAAAAAACTCTACTATTTCATTCCCCCTTCCCCCAATTTTGGCCAGAATTACATTTTTTTCCCCACACTCGAAGGCGCTCGCGCCGAAGCTCGATTTTTGTTCGTTTAGATTTTGGAGAGGGAAATAATTTTTGGGGAGAACAAAGATTTTGAGATGATATCTTAAATGAACCATGTCCGAGTGTACGGGGGGCACGGGTTATGCGCCAAAGGCGCCCGCACCGTATCTTGATTTTTGTTCGTTTAGATTTTGGAGGGAGGAATAATTTTTGGGGAGAACAAAGATTTTGAGAGGATATTTTAAATGAACCGTGCCCGAGGGCACGGGTTATGACTAGTCTATATATTAAAATACAACTTTTTTGAATCCAAGGGCCTGATTGGGACAAGTTCCGGTCACCAACAATGATCAGGATGCATCCACATCCTTTGCATCCAAGGGTCAAGTTTTAATTCAAAAAAACCTCCACAATCATTACATTTGCACAGATTACCGCCCATTTCTCCTTTTTGCTAAAAAACCATTCTCATTTCACTTTTTACGCTAATACCATTTACACAACCACACTTTGCACTTTCCACATTCATTTTCGAGCGTTTCTCTTTTGGCCGAGGTTAAATTTTTTACCGGTGCCCCCACTAATTTTTTTACGCTAATTGGTTGTTCCGCGCCGAAATTGTTGTTCTACGCCGAAATTGTTGTTCCGTGTTGGAGGCATCTGTGCCGCTAAATATTTTAACGCTAAGTTGTTCTTTTAAATTTTTGTTGTATAAATAATTTTTTGGGAATAAACAATTCGCGAAGAACATTGTTTGGTCATAAGGCCGATCGATCTGATCGACCATAAGGCTGGGGGCAACTCCCCCAGCCGACCGATCGATCTGATCGACCATAAGGCTGGGGGCAACTCCCCCAGCCGACCGATCGCCAAGCCTGTCCGTAAGGCTGGAACATTGTTTGGTCATAAGCCGAGGGGTAGCTCCCCACCGCTGACCAATTGACCCGATTGACCGTAAAAATTGGGACAACTCACCCAACAGGTCTGAATATCAGATGGGCATTAGTCCAAGGATAACACCCCCAGCAGCCTAGATGGACAAGTTAGCCGAAGGACCGGGGGCAGTTTTTTCCTTCCCCGCAGGCCGAGCCCTCAGCTGGCCACAAGACTGAGTACAAGCCTGCAGTCTGCGAGGCGGCCACCTGACTGGCTCAATGATCGCGAGCGAGGGAAAAAGCACATCAAGTCGGCTAGGAGTGCCTCCAAGGCCCCAGTCAATTAGGCCGACGGACACAAAGTCCCGAAGACCCTACACGCTCGCTACGAATGATAAAAGGATACAGGCGAGCCCACTTCCACCACCAGGTCAAAACGCAACAGAAGATCAAAGAGACCAAGAGCCCCCACCCTCTACAAAGCAGCTTTAAAGAATACCCTGACAACAGAAAGATGGAAAAAAGTACATAAGCTGACGAAAAAAATTTACTCTAAATTGTTCGGAGTTACAAGCCAAAAAAGAAAAAAAACGGGGGGGGGGGGGGGGGAGGGAGCAAGATAGAGGAGGGTCGCTTAAGGCCCCAGGGCACGGGAGGAAGCGTTCTCTGGAACCTCGCCCTGCTCAGAGTGTTGGGGGTGTTCGGAACCCGCTGGGGGCGGGAGCGATTACCGGGCACGCTCCACGAAATGCTGGAAAGAGTCTTGGACAATCTCGACAATCTGATGGGCCAGTAGGTCCTCGTAGGAGCCGAAGGCCTCCCTAAGGACCCCGTGATCTGCGGCCTCAGAACCCCGTCAACGCCCCCTTCCGCCTCTCCGACGAACTGGGTCATGTGACACATCTCTCCCAGCTCGTTCTAGAGGTCGTCCCTCTCTTGACGAAACGCCTCTTCCGCCTCTTGGGCCGACCTCTGAGTGTCGGCCAGCGCCCCCTGGAGGTCCTGCACCTCGGAGGCAAGCTCATCCACCTGGCATCGAAGGTGCCGGGCCTCCATGCGTGCCTCTTCGATGGCCACCTCAGCCGACCCGGCCCTCAAGCGCTCCCAAGCCAAGGACTCCTCGAGGTCCTTCGCCTAGGCCGACCGGTGCTGCGCCTCGATGGCCATCGTAGTAGCCTGAAAGGAAGAAAAAGTTACGCAAAAAGGGATTAAAAGGCGGGGGAAAAAGCGTCAAAGTGACTAGACTTGTTAAAGCTGCCAGACTAAGGAGTCCGACAGTCGGTCGAAGGGGCTCTCTCTAGGAGTGAGCGGTCCCTTGGGAGGAAGGAGCTCTGTGCCAGCTGGTTGGCCATGGCTCGATCGACAAAAACCGAGTCCTCCAGCGTCACCTCGGGGCCCGCTAGGGTGTTCGCCAGCATGCCACCAGCTCCCACCACTGATGGCTCAGTCTAGAAAGTAATGGTGGCCACCATGGTCAGCGAGAGGGTTTCACCCGAGGCAACCAACACCCCGGGGGCCGCGGAAGGACGGACTTCACCACTCTCTCTCCTTCTCTTCCTCTCGCTGGGCCAAGTGGACGTCGGGGGCCGTGACCACCCGCGGAAGTGCGAGGGGCTGTCTCGGTCCCTTCATTACCGCCGTCTTCCTGGACGGAGCGGGGGGGGGGGGGGGGGTTCATCACCCGTATTCTCCACAACGGGGGGACCCGTCGTAACCAGGGGAAGTGGCGATGTCGCGTCCAGGGCGCCACCCTTCCCACCACGGGCTCACCCTGACCCACCACCTCCTCAACCGTGCGGCGGGGCACCTGGCCCGAAGGGTTTCCGCGGCATCAACCGAATCCCCAGCAGATGAGCTCGTCGACATTGTGGGAAAATTTGTGCCCAGCCATCTCTGCAGAAGGAAAGAAGATCAGGGTAAGCGAGAGGAAAAGTGAAAAGAAAAGGGAGCACCTACCGGGAGACCACATGACGGTCTTAAGGGGCAGGTCGTTCAGCAAAGGCCAGACGACCTCTCCCCTAGGGGAAGAGACGACAAAAATCGAACAGCGGCCTGGTCAGCCTTGGAGAGGGTCAATGTCAAGTCATATTGACATAACCCCCCCAACCTGTCAAGATCTTGGCATCCCCAGGAAAAACAATGAAAACTTAGCTAGAACTCCAGTCCCCCACCAGCGGGGAAGCCCGAGCAAACACTCCCTCTCCGTGCAGGCCCGGAGATGCTGCCATGACCCGTGGCCGACCGTCTGGACCCGATAGTAATGAAAGAGAATAGGAAGAGACGGAACCAAGCCGTGGACGCGGCAAATCAAGAGGAAACCGGTCAGCATCGGAACGGAGTACGTGGTCAATTGGCACAAGGCCACCATTAGGAATTCCATGACTTGGATGATGAAGGGGTGAAGAGGGAATCGGAGTCCAAGACGGAACATCTCGACATAGACGCCGACCTCCCTGCTCCGCAGAAAGCAAATCCTCTAGTCGCTAAAAGGGATCCTGAGTCGTAGGGATGGTACAAGTACTTCTCTCGAATCTCTGTGGCATTTGAGAAGGGGACCATGGACGGCGACCCAATGACCACTGAAGGGACGTCGAACCTCTCAGCGGCCCGAGCCACGTCACCACCGACATGATCAACAAAAAGCAAACCCTTCCCTTTCTCCTGTGCAGGGTGTGACCCCACGGGGATGTCGGGCCTCAGAGACGGGAGGTCGCCCGACTCGAGCGCCGGGGGTCCCTAGATCCCGGCGCGGAATCACCTATCCTAAGCGTAGCCATGAGGCAACTGAAGGAGGAAGAAATTTACCATTAAATGAAGCCGAAGGAAGATAGACGACGGAGAGAAGGAGCTTGCAAGACTAGAGCCAGGAGGAAAGGCGCAAAAGAATCGAAACTTAGGAAGCAGACGCCCTTATATGGTAGGCAATGGAATCCAGACTGTCAGAAGGGAAGCACGTGGCAGCATCCGAAGATCGACTGCGTTTCGTAACCCGCATCGAGAGAAGATCAAACGGGCCATGTCATAATGACCTCCCTTTAATGGATTGGCCTCGAATGACACACCTGTCAAATCCTCAAAAGTCACATCGCCTGAACCGAACCGGTAGAATCCGAACGGCTCGGACGATGGGGGCAATTGATACGACTATTTTGGAGAGGCCCAAGAACCAGAGACACAGGCCCAAACCAAGAGCGGGAAGCCCACGAACGGGATTAGGCCCGCCTGACGAGGCCTATGGATGGACTCGAAGCCAGACCCAGACCCGATCCGGAGGACGCACGATTAGCTCGTGCTCTCCCGGGTTAAACGTCCCCCAGGAAGCACCACGACTTAATGATGCCCTTTCGGCATGAGCTTAAGTGAGCTTTCACGAGACTCGTAATAGTTAGGGGGGGATGACAATAGACGGATAACTTCAAAAACCCAAAACCATGTCATTTGCCCATCCTATTGAATTAGGATCATCTGACTCGTTCAGCGAAATTAACATTCGATTTTTGGTAGGGTCACCAAGTATCGATCCCTGGTGAATGCAGAACGTGTGCACCTTTAGCCAGCTTTTCGATGTATCAAAAGAAAAAAGATCATCTAATTTAAACTAGTTGTGAAAAATGCATAAGATTTCATCTAATTCAAATAAGCGAGAACTTTTAATTCTATAGGTAAACATATGGAAGAAGATTAATATGAGATACACAAGATGTTTGATGAGCTTCTGTCGGGCCTTTTCAATCAAGCAACCGAGCCTCGTCAAGCTGTTGCTCGTTTAGATTAGACAAAGAATCTACCTGAATCTCTTTGAGAGCTTATTCACATATGCCCATGAAAAAAAGGAAATATATAAACAACCCCAATCTGCCTCAAATATACCTTTTTTTTCTTATTAGGATTACTTTTGCATGAACAAAGTAATACATTCCTTAAGATATTCAGTTGCGTCTAGTACATAAACTCGACCGAACAAAAGAAGAAATTTTTATTAAACAAGATATAACAAATTAAATTAAATTAAATTAGACAAACAAAAGAGCACCATAATTTTGATTAAAATTTTAATTTAGTGAAGACGCTTGGTGAGCGCCATTGAGATGCCGCAGAGGTCGATGATATTGTCGCTCTTATTCTTCATGTCATCCTTAGCCACAGGGTCCTCCGCGCCCCCGCACCCATTGTTGCACGACATGGCGTCCGCAATCGCCGCCGATAGGAAGGTTGCCACGTCGCCGTACTTCTTGTCGTTGATCACCGCCGACGATTCGTTCAGCATTTTCTCCGCGTGCACCATGAGCAAGGAGCAGTCCTTGACGCACGCCTGTAGCTTGTTGCCCTTTTTCCCTACACTGTTTGACAACCACGTCGCGTACCTGGCCGCGTTAACCGCACTGTGGGCGACGAACCGGATGGACAAAGCCGCCAATTGGTGATCGTCGGCCTTCCGGCTCTCTGGGTACATCAGCAGGGTTTGCTCGCAGTAGGAGGCCACTTTGCCGGTCACCTTGCATGCTTCTTTGATGTGCGAGGTGTCGCCGCCGTCGTCGGCTGTGGCGAAGGTGAGGACGAGGCAGATAGAAAGGCAGAAGAGGAGGCGGAGAGATGAGGGTTGCATTTTACGATTTCTTTTTTCCTTTGAGATTGAGACTGGAATTGATTTTTTGGGTTGGTTTGTAAGAGATTTAATTGATTTGGAAGGTGTTTTTTTCGGGTTTTAAAAAGTTTTTTTTGAAGAGAATGTTGAGGCAGGGAGGAAATGAAGGGGCGAGAGTCAAGAAAGGTTGTTAATTGATTCATTCAACAATCTCCGCCTTGTTGGGAGTTCTTGCGGTGTATGTTTTCTTTATATAATTGATGGATACGGGGTGAAATAGGATGATGTACAATAGCTAGCTTGATGCTTAATGTACATAATGAATGTCACAGTAATCCCTCCTCAAATGTGAAAATGTTAATTAATCTCATCGCTCTATGTTATCATGTCCTCAATTTTTCGTACCTTCTTGGAAGTCCACAAGGATGTGATGTCGTGTGACTTTAATCACCATTCTTCTTGACTTACATATTTGTTCACGAGTTTAGAAGTATATTTACATGGAAAAATGGCGGGTAATTTTAACGTTGGAAGATAGAAGAAGAGTGACCCTGTAAATTAAGGAGTTTATGAAGTACGTTAAAATCCATTCATTTGCTCGTTGTGCTTCCGTAGCTTGAGGATGAGGTCGATTATGGGTTCATAAATGGTGGGAGGAGTGGACAGCCATTACGCTGTAACGGTTTGTTTTATTTATTTATTTTGGTAAAGCCAATTAAGGCCACTAGCCCATTTTTATTTAATAAATCGCCCACTAACTCTTACCCACTAATTCTCTCTCCCCCACCCATTTCACTCACACGTTTGCAGCCCGCCTTGGTTCGTTCCTCTTTCTCTTCAGCGTGCGACGAATAGCAGCAGACGGCAGTGACGAAAGGGTTTCCAAAAACCCTAGCGACTTGAATCCTCATCCAACGATGCCGCAGATCTTTCAGGATTTCGAATCCGATAAGAATCCTAAACCTTATCTCTCTCTCTCTCTCTCTCCCCCCCTCTATTTATATGAATGCTCGGTTAGGGTTTTTGGGCATGTGAAAATTGTTTTCATCTTCTCAAACTTTTCGATTTAATTCGTTATTGGGTTTCTGGACTTTAGGATCTCTCGGCTTTGGTTTTCTACACGATCGGTAAATCTTCTTTACGTTAAATTCCAATTATACTCGTTCGTGCTTCAATTTTGTTACAAAAATTAGGATTTTGATCAAGGAGATGATGATTCATGGGTGTAAAAAAGGGGAGGGGACCATCAAAGTGGCGGATCGTCGGAGCGAAATAGGGAGATGTTGAGGGGACATGGCCAGGGAAGATTCCTATAAAACAACTCGAAGAACAACGTGGAAAGGGACCTTACTAAACTCCAAGGTATTCTGCTTGAACAACCTTGTTACCCTCCGTACAATTCTCCTCCACAGCTTGGCCTGGGGAATTGTGTATCGACCTCTTAGTGAGCCATACCGATCCCACCGAGCATCCTTCAGATCCGCTCTAACTTAGGCATCGGAGGGGACTTGGTCGAAACCAAGGTCCGACCCCCTGACGAGCTTCCTCATCTGTTTTGGTCAAGGAGATTTAGCCGTGCCGAAGCTACATCGCCTCCAGCAGGCATCTAACTAAATGGGTTGGGCAGTGCATCTAACTAAATGGGTTGGAGGTAACGATGTATATTGAGCCTAGGTGGAACAGCTGTAAGCTGTGTACATATGTTTGTCTTTAAATGTTATTGTACATTGACTTGCCATCCAATACTTTCATTATATTAAGGTTGGTGTTATACTGACCTCGTTCCTTGAGGTATATGTACTTTATATTTGCCAAAATAAACAAATACGTCACATTACCAAGTACCATCTCCCTCTCACTTCCAAAAATGGAAAAATTTGCACTAAATTTAACATACACCTTAAGGAATGAGGTGTATACTGCACTTGCCTATATTAATTAGCGCATGATAGATGCTTAATTGTGGACTGAAAAATACCAAATCACCCCTGGTTTAATTTGTCATAAATTGTTCATCCCTCACTCTTCTTTGCAAATAACTTAACATCTCGGTACCACTAACGCCTATCACCTTCTCATTTCCTTTTAATTTCTAGATCCTTTTTAGCTGGTGGAACTTTGTAAGGTGGGGACATTCAATAATGTTGTTTTAAATTGTATGAGTACGCACGAGGATTATTTTTTAAATCTGTTGAATTTTCCTCTATCAAGGGTAATTGTTTAATAAAGAAAAACTTCTGTCCTATCTTAATTTTTTGTTTCATTTACTTTGCGTATATTGCCTTTGAAAAATGTTATAGGTTTCAAGGTAAATGTATTGGCAAGATTGCATGTGAAATTTGTATGCAATTTTCTAAATGTATAGGATTAAGAAAATTACTTTATATTTTAGTTTGGGCTTGGTTCCTTAAATACACGAATGAGCTTAAGTTAGCTTTCCCGAGACTCGTAATAGTTAGGGGGACGACAATAGACGGATAACTTCAAAAACCCAAAACCATGTCATTTGCCCATCCTATTGAATTAGGATCATCTGACTCGTTCAGCGAAATTAACATTCGATTTTTGGTAGGGTCACCAAGTATCGATCCTTGGTGAATGCAGAACGTGTGCACCTTTAGCCAGCTTTTCGATGTATCAAAAGAAAAAGGATCATCTAATTTAAACTAGTTGTGGAAAATGCATAAGATTTCATCTAATTCAAATAAGCGAGAACTTTTAATTCTATAGGTAAACATATGGAAGAAGATTAATATGAGATACACAAGATGTTTGATGAGCTTCTGTCGGGCCTTTTCAATCAAGCAACCGAGCCTCGTCAAGCTGTTGCTCGTTTAGATTAGAAAAAGAATCTACCTGAATCTCTTTGAGAGCTTATTCACATATGCCCATGAAAAAAAGGAAATATATAAACAACCCCAATCTGCCTCAAATATACCTTTTTTTTCTTATTAGGATTACTTTTGCATGAACAAAGTAATACATTCCTTAAGATATTCAGTTGCTTCTAGTACATAAACTCGACCGAACAAAAGAAGAAATTTTTATTAAACAAGATATAACAAATTAAATTAAATTAAATTAGACAAACAAAAGAGCACCATAATTTTGATTAAAATTTTAATTTAGTGAAGACGCTTGGTGAGCGCCATTGAGATGCCGCAGAGGTCGATGATATTGTCGCTCTTATTCTTCATGTCATCCTTAGCCACGGGGTCCTCCGCGCCCCCGCACCCATTGTTGCACGACATGGCGTCCGCAATCGCCGCCGATAGGAAGGTTGCCACGTCGCCGTACTTCTTGTCGTTGATCACCGCCGACGATTCGTTCAGCATTTTCTCCGCGTGCACCATGAGCAAGGAGCAGTCCTTGACGCACGCCTGCAGCTTGTTGCCCTTTTTCCCTACACTGTTCGACAACCACGTCGCGTACCTGGCCGCGTTAACCGCACTGTGGGTGACGAACCGGATGGACAAAGCCGCCAATTGGTGATCGTCGGCCTTCCGGCTCTCTGGGTACATCAGCAGGGTCTGCTCGCAGTAGGAGGCCACTTTGCCGGTCACCTTGCATGCTTCTTTGATGTGCGAGGTGTCGCCGCCGTCGTCGGCCGTGGCGAAGGTGAGGACGAGGCAGATAGAAAGGCAGAAGAGGAGGCGGAGGGATGAGGGTTGCATTTTACGATTTCTTTTTTCCTTTGAGATTGAGACTGGAATTGATTTTTTGGGTTGGTTTGTAAGAGATTTAATTGATTTGGAAGGTGTTTTTTTTCGGGTTTTAAAAAGTTTTTTTTGAAGAGAATGTTAAGGCGGGGAGGAAATGAAGGGGCGAGAGTCAAGAAAGGTTGTTAATTGATTCATTCAACGATCTCCGTCTTGTTGGGAGTTCTTGCGGTGTATGTTTTCTTTATATAATTGATGTATACGGGGTGAAATAGGATGATGTACAATAGCTAGCTTGATGCTTAATGTACATAATGAATGTCACAGTAATCCCTCCTCAAATGTGAAAATGTTAATTGATCTCATCGCTCTATGTTATCATGTCCTCAATTTTTCGTACCTTCTTGGAAGTCCACAAGGATGTGATGTCGTGTGACTTTAATCACCATTCTTCTTGACTTACATATTTGTTCACGAGTTTAGAAGTATATTTACATGGAAAAATGGCGGGTAATTTTAACGTTGGAAGATAGAAGACGAGTGACCCTGTAAATTAAGGAGTTTAAGAACTACGTTAATTTTAATGTATAAATCCATTCGTGGTTTTCACCTACTTGTCATATACAGAAAAACAACACGGTAGTTTACTAGTTTCTATTTATTAGATGAATTGATTTATTAATTATTAAATTATGTTTTTCTAAAATTATCTCGTTAGTTTCATATTTACGTCTTGTACATATTTGTTTAGATCATCTTGTTGATATTTGAAAAATAACCCATTCTCATCTTGTAGAGAATAAAAAAACAACCAAATTTCATCTTGTTGCGATTTAGAAAATAACTCAATCTCATCATGTACGTGTATATATAAATGGACTCTCTTCAATTAAAAACAAGTCATTGTTCCTCAATATTCCTCTCTCTATCTCAACATAATATCAAGACCCTAATCTTCTTGGGCATATTTTCTTCTTTTTTCCCACTAGTCTCCTTAACGGCTTTCGATACAATCTCCACCACCACCAACTATCCCATCCACATCCAAAACTCACAGGATCTTCCACATCCCCTCCTCACAATTAATCTATTCAATATCATCAATGTCATATACCAATTATCTCGATCTCATATGTATCCTTCAAATTCAATCTCTCCTTGAAGGTGTTGATAAATAGGTCCGGCCCACGAAGCGGGCACATGAATTGTTACCAGAAGAGTAAGGCCCGCTGAGAGAAGTACGCCTCGGCCCAATATCCCCAAGGCCAGTCAATGAAGATAAACCTATAACTAGTCAGTATGTCAGCTCCAGTCAATGTTGAATCTTTGTGCCGACCTTCGAGGAAGAGGAACTACTTTCTCCTAGAAGAGTTAAGCCCACGAATGTGGCACCTTGACCAACTATGCCCATAAAGCCCACAAGGAAGGCTTACCATTAGACTGGACAAAGCACACACATCATTTGCTCGTTGTGCTTCCGTAGCTTGAGGATGAGGTCGATTATGGGTTCATAAATGGCGGGAGGAGTGGACAGCCATTACGCTGTAACGGTTTGTTTTATTTATGTATTTTGGTAAAGCCGATTAAGGCCACTAGCCCATTTTTATTTAATAAATCCCCCACTAACTCTTACCCACTAATTCTCTCTCCCCCCACTCATTTCACTCACATGTTTGCAGCCCGCCTTGGTTCGTTCCTCTTTCTCTTCAGCGTGCGACGAATAGCAGCAGATGGCAGTGACGAAAGGGTTTCCAAAAACCCTAGCGACTTGAATCCTCATCCAACGATGCCGCAGATCTTTCAGGATTTCGAATCCGATAAGAATCCTAAACCTTATCTCTCTCTCTCTCCCCCTTCTATTTATATGAATGCTCGGTTAGGGTTTTTGGGCATGTGAAAATTGTTTTCATCTTCTCAAACTTTTCGATTTAATTCGTTATTGGGTTTCTTGACTTCAGGATCTCTCGGCTTTGGTTTTCTACACGATCGGTAAAACTTCTTTACGTTAAATTCCAATTATACTCGTTCGTGCTTCGATTTTGGTGCGAAAATTAGGATTTTGATCAAGGAGATGATGATTCATGGGTGTAAAAAGGGGAAGGGACCATCAAAGTGACGGATCGTCGGAGCGAAATAGGGAGATGTTGAGGGGACATGGCCAGGGAAGATTCCTATAAAACAACTCGAAGAACAACGTGGAAAGGGACCTCTTTTTGGATACTAAACTCCAAGGTATTCTTCTTGAACAATCTTGTCACCCTCCGTACAATTCTCCTCCACAGCTCGTCCTGGGGAACTGTGTATCGACCTCTCAGTGAGCCATACCGATCCCACCGAGCATCCTTCAGATCCGCTCTGACTTAGGCATCGGAGGGGACTTGGTCGAAACCAAGGTCCGACCCCCTGACGAGCTTCCTCGTCAGTTTTGGTCAAGGAGATTTAGCCGTGCCAAAGCTACCCTTCGGCGCCCTAATAGCTCGAAGTCGAACACACTCACCCTCGAGCCGATTCATCTCCACCAGTGCAGAGGTTGTCGCTTGGTCGAAGACTCCCTTCGGCACGTCGATACTCGGACCCCCATGCTCTTCACTAAGCTGAACGAGCTGCTTCCTGTTCCTGGAGGCCGCACGTGTCCCACATGACTGCTGTGACCTTCGACCCTCCAGTCAACCAACATGTGGTGAGAAAACACCCCAAAACATCTGGCATCGTCTTTGGGAACAATAACACCCACGCCAAAACAACCACACCACCAACATGGAATCAACTTGCAATGGAGCAGGACGCATGCCCCCCATCCAGGAGGAGGGCAACTACGTCCCGCCCGAAAATGGGCACAGCCACACCACGAGGGCACCGGCGACCCACGCTCGGTGACCCAAGAGCAACTCCATCTCTTCACCCAAGAGACTAATACCCACCTCCAAACGCTGACAGCAGTCATCCAACAACTCGCGGGCCACCAACGCCTCTCGAAGGGAGGCTCGGCAGCCATCCTCGACCGGCAGGAGCTCCGTCCCCCGTTACGCTCAGCCTTGGTCGCCAACCATGGCAGGGAGGGTGCCAACTCGGAGTGACGGTTCACCCTGTCGAACTTCATCCCGGTGTGGTCCCTCACCCCTACCTCACTCTATGATGAGGTGGATGGTAGGGCCGAATGGACCAGGGACGAGCCAATTGCGGCCTGATCCAGGCGACCTTGCTCAATGCGGCGACGGTCACGCAGCCATTCAACCCCCGAGGGTTGGCGGGGTCGAAGCGGAAGCCCCCGTCAGAGGAGGCGTAGGGATCGGGAAGACCGCCTCGAAAGGAGGAGCACCCGACGACCGATGCCTATCCCCAGCCGGGATGGCCGTCGAGGGGACTCCCCCCGAACCCTCGCTAGCCTGCCGGGGCAACCTGGCCTTCGCGTCGAGGTACCAACGGGCCAGGGAAACCTGGGAAGCCCCAGGGACGACTGCTGCCCATTAGCAAGAAGCATCACCGATGCACGGGTATCATCCAGGTTCAAGGTACCAACCTCCCCAGCCTTATGGTCGATCGGTACGTGATGGACTATAAGTGATTCATGGCATTTCAAGGAGCCGACGACATACTGCTTTGTCGTGGCTTCTATTCCACCCACCGAAAATCCGCCAGGAATTGGTAACAGCCTCCCCAACCGATCCATCAGTAACTTCCATGACCTCACCCAAATATTTTGCCGGCAGTTCATGGCCGGCTGAGAAATAAAGCCAGACTCAGAGCTTCTGTTCAATGTGATACAGAGGTTGGGTGAAACCCTAAGGAGCTACATGAGACGCTTCAACGTCGAGCGGCTAAATGTGGAGAGATGCCCCAAGATGGTCGTGAAAACGGCCCTGAAGAAAGTGCTCCAACACAGGGGCCTAAAGAAGTCGCTACACAATGAACCAGCGAAGGACCTCGCTGATGTAATAGCCCGGGCGGAGCGTTATATGTTAACAGAGGAGGCCTTAGCAACAGAGGAAGGGGATCCCCCACGGGAACCAAACAGGGCTTTAAGTGGGACGAAAGCGAGCACCACAAGCTGGAGGACCACAAGTGAGAGAAGAAGGCAAGGAGAAAACAGCTCAGGGAGGAAGCGCGGCCCCCCAAGCTAAATGCGACTTAAGGCACCGTCCTGATGCATGCTCAAAAAGAGGGCCACATCAGCAAGCCGCCCCCAAGGATGAAGGGTGGCCGAAGGGACGAGGAAAAAGTACTGCATGTATCACAAGTAAAATGGTCATGACACTGACGAATGCTGGCACATAAAGAAAGACATAGACCAACTGATCAGTCGCAGTCACCTGAAGAACTTTGTTTACACCCCAAAGGCAGCCCCCGGAGAAGGGACGTCCAAAAAGATGGACAAAGGAAAGAAGGTGAACGTCGTCCAGACAACTCTGCACATCATCGAGTGAGAAGGCGGGACAATCAGCTGTAACTCCTCCCCCAGGCGAGACTAGCTCGCCATTATCTTCCCTGCCTTTTCTTTTGAATGTGTTCCCAGTTCAGAAAATGAAATACGAGTTCACACAAAGCAACCATGTTTTTCCCGTTCCACCACACTAAACCTTGAGACCGACCGTAATACTGGGGCAACTCCTCCAGCAGGCCGTTCATCTAGTCGACCGTAAGGCTCGGGGCAACCCTCCAGTAGGCCGATTATCCTGATTGACCATAAGACTGTGGCAACTCTCCCAGCAGGCCGATCATCCTGATCGACCGTAAGTCTGGGGCAACTACCTCAGCAGGTTAACCATTCCGATCGACCGTAAGGCTGGACAACTCCCCCAGCGGCCGATCATTCCGATCGACCATAAGTCTGGGGCAACTCCCCCAACAGGCCGATCATCCAGTCGGTCGTAATGCTGGGGACAACTCTCAAGTAGGCCGATCATTCCGATCAACCATAAGGCTGGGGAAACTCCCACAACAGGCCGACCATTCTGATCGATCGTAAAGTTGGGGGCAACTCACCCAGCAGGACGATCATTCTGATCGACCATAAGGCTGGGGCAACTCCCCTAACAGGCTGATCATCCAGTCGCCTGTAAGGCTGGGGCAACTCCCCCAGCAGGTCGATCGTTTTGGTCGATCGTAAGGCTGGGGCAACTCCCCTAGCAGGCCGATCATCCAGTCGGTCGTAAGGCTGGGGGAAACTCCTCCAACAGGCCGATCTTTCCGATCGACCGTAAGGCTGGGGTCAACTCCCCTAGTAGGCCGTCATTCCGATTGACCGTAAGGCTAGGGCAGCTCCCCCAGCTGGCCGATCATTTCGATCGACCGTAAGGCTGGAGGCAGCTTTTCCAGTAGGCCGATCATTCTGATTGACTGTAAGGCTGTGGAACTCCCCCAGCAGGCCGATCATCCAGTCAATCATAAGACTGGAGGCAATGCCCCCAGCTGGCTGGCCATTCCGATCGAGGAGGATGGGGCAACTCTTCCAGCTGACCGATCACTCCGATAGGCCATAAGGCTTGGGGCAACTCCCCCAGCAGGCCGATCATCCAGTCGACCGTACGGCTAGGGCAACTTCCCCAGCAGGCCGATCATCCCGATCGACCGTAAGGCTGCGGGAAACTCCTCCAGCAGGCCAACTATCCCGATCGATCGTAAGGCTGGGGCAACTCCTCCAACAGGCCGACCATTTCGATCGACCGTAAGGCCGGTGGCAACTCCCCCAGCAGGACGATCGCCCAGTCCTCCTTAAGGCTAGGGGCAGCTCTCCTAGCAAACCGATCATCCCATCGGCCTTAAGACTGGAGACTACTCCCCCAGTAGGCCGATCCTCCGATCGACCTAAAGACTGGGGCAACTCCCCCAGCAGGCCGATCCTCCGTTCGACCTTGAGGCTGAGGGTAACTCCCCCAACAGGACGACCTTTCGATCGGCCATAAGACTGGGGCAACTCCCCTGGTAGGCCGATTGATTCTAGGATAATATTACATTTTAAACCCCTCATTTAGACCGTATTTTGCGTATATGTAATATCTATTTGATCTCCAATAAGTGTATTTTTGTAATATCATTTAATAATAGAGTATACACTTGATTATACACAAAATACAACTTTATGGCCTAATTTTGTCTCAATTATATTTTTCAGGTGAAGCTTGCAATTTTTTTGAATACAACGACAATTTTTCCATATTTTTCGGAGATCGGAGCAAATTTCAATGAATTAAAAGGCCAAGTAAAGACGTTGTAAAGAGAAATAAACAAAAAAATAAAACAAAATTTAAACAGAAAAAAGGGGCAGGCACCCGCCCGCTTGACCAAGCGGGCGGGGCCCGCCGGCTTTCAAAAACGCTGGTGCCCGCCCGCGTTTAAGACGCGGGCGGTGCCCACATCACCTGAAGCGGGCGCCCGCCCGCAGTTGAAGGCAGGTGCCCGCCTGCATTTTCCACTTGGGCGACGCCCGCGTTGTTTGACTAGACCCATGCACCAGGGGTCGGGTCCAATCCGACCCGACTCGCAGACCGGCAAGCCCAAATACACTAATAATGCATATTTAAGTGTATTTTGGGAATATCTTCATCATCAAAGATCCGAATTGAGTGGTTCTTGAGCCAAAATTCTCTCCATCAAATTCCAAACAAGATTTTACAGCTTTAGGAGAAGTTTGGGCTCGTTTGGGCTTCAAAAATGGTGAAAAAACTCCTTATTTTCCTTGTTTTTATTATATTTGTATTAAGTTTTGTAATTAAAGGATGTTTGTATTATTGAAAATTGTCGGTTTTGTTACCATGCATGGCTAAGGTAATGTGGGTGTGTTGTGTGGAAGTTAGTATTGCTAGTATCTTTGCTTTCATGTCGCCATAATTTGTGTAATTATCGAAACCGTTAAAAACATTGATTTCTTCATTTTTTTTTTTGAAATATGCACAATCCGTAGAGGAATCCACTTAGGATGAAATGCCACGAGGCATCGTCTACGTGCATCAATTCATAGAGGAGCCCAAGGAGGGTGATGAACCGCGAGGTTCATCGTTTATATTTTACTATTCAAAGAAATCAATTGTTTTTACAATTATCTTTTTATTTGAAAATCATCGTTTTAAAGGTTTATCATCCGATCCACATACCTTGGCATAAATGCAGGATTGAGAATCTATGGAGAATGAATAGCATAACGTATTCTAACACTAACGAAAACACAACACACACACGCTTGTTATAAATCATATTTTCACGATCACGATATTCTATTTTCATAAAATCTTAAAACGACTTTTACCTCACATAAAACCCAACCAAAAATCTCCTTCGAATGGTGGTTCACCTCTCATCAAATAATTTTTCTCGCTTAATTTTAAATTGTGATACTTGCAGGCTACTTTGTCCCAGAGGAATACGATCCTGGACTCACCAGGTTTACTACTTGACCGACTTCCTATACTTGGGAATATCAGTGCATCTTTATAGACCTGTCATTGATCACCCAATCGACCGCAGGGTTGGGGACAACCTCCCCCAATAGGCAGGTGACTCCGTCGACAAAAACCTCCCGCAAATCAAACCAGTGAACTACCTCGGCATGAACAGCAGGAGGGGGCAAAACTGAGTCAAAGACATAACCCCAGAAAACACTTGACAAAAGCATTTCGGTGCACAACAAAGGTGGAAATTTCGTTCCAAAACTTAACTCTTACATTCAAAAATGTTCCTTTTTACAAATAGGGAGGGGGACAAAACGACAAGCACTGCCTACAACGCTATGGCCATGGAAAAGGCATCCCTTGGGGCCTCACATTGTCCAGATCGAGCAGGCTCCTCAGGACCGACCGGAGGACGGGGAAGCGTCCGTCGGACCCGTTCATTAAACGTCAAGAACCCCTCCTGAAAGGTCCCCACGATCCTTTGGGCCAGGATATCCTCATACGCCTGGAACACCCCCGAAGGGATTCCGTGATCCTCGGGGCCAGAACATCCTCGTAACCCCTCTCAACCTCCTCAGCGAATCGAGCAGGGTCCACTTGCTGAAGGCACCCAGCTCGGTCCAGAGCTCGTTCCTCTCCCTTCGAAATGCCTCCTCTGCCTCCTTAGCAGACCTCTCGACGGCCACTCGAGCCTCCCTTAAGCTCCTCACATCCGAGGTGAGCTCGTCGATCTGACACCGCGAATGACAAACCTCCGAACTAGCATCCTCAGTTGCCTGCTCGGCCACCTTGGACCTCAGGCGTTCCTGCGCCAGGGCCGCCTCGAGGCCATCCACCCGCTTCGAGCGATGCTATGCCTCTACGGCCATCGTGGAAGCCTGTGGGACGGAAGGGGTGAGTGACGACCGCAATAAAACAGAGGTAGAGAAAAGAAAGGGACTGACCTGCTGGATCTGCCACACCAAGGAGTCTGCCAGACCCTTAGAGCGAACCCCTCTCTAAGAAAGAGCGGTCCCTCGGGAGGACGGAGCTTTGTGCCAGCTGGACAGCCATGTCACGATAGGTGAAAACCGATCCCCCGGACGGGATCTCTGGGCCAGCCTTAAGCACAGACAGGGCACCCCCGCACCAACCGGGGTTTGCTCGGCTCGATGGGTGGAGGCGGCCACCACCACCACCTAGGGGGTCGCCCCAGAGACGATAGGCGAATCAAGCGCCGCCGAAGGTCCTCTATCCCCTATCCTTGTCTTCCCTTCGGGAATTCCAGACTCCGAATGGGAGTGTTTCTTCGCTCCCACTAACTCCTGTCCGGTGCTCGAGAGCCCTACTCAGCGCCCCCATGGACCCCTCGCTGTGAGCGGAATCGGGGTGGGCACCGGTCAAGTCTCCTGCTGCAGGGGGCTCGGAAACGACCTGGGGCGGTGGCAGGGGAACGTCCACCGGCTCCAGTGACCGGCGCCCCATTTACGGTATGGGCGCGGTGTCGTTTTACCGCAAGTGCACGGTTAGTGTAGGGTGCGGGTTTATCGAACTCAGGGAGGTGGATGGCTTGAATGGTTACTAGCCTCGCCTAGGTCGTGTGCTAGCTACGCGGATAATGTGGGTGGAAGTGTAGAAATAAAAGAAAGGAATGAAAAGACACGAAATGAATCCCCGCTAACACGGGCTAGAGCACTCATGACACTTGGCATTAGACTTGACCCAGGGTGAGACATTGCCCCAAAAGGTGGTACCTAGCGTCCATGGCCCGATATTCCGGTCGGTGCCAAGCACGCTAGGCCTACCCGGTTCCGGACGGTGGGCATTCCCATGTCCATTAACACCTTCTGCAACCGGGAGCATTAAGGCCGCAATGATAACTCCCAACACTTCGTCCAAGCCGTTCCCACGCGCGAGGACTCGATGTCTACACTAGGGGCGTGAGCTGTGGCTAGGGAGTCAACCGCCAAGTTTATTCCCCCTTGGCCCGACGGTCAGAGGCAGTCTTTCTCCCGCCAATGACAATGAAACACCCCCGCGTAACCCTAATGGCCAAATAGGTCGAATGTGATTTCTAGCGATACATCGAAGCGGATCTTGACTGGACAAGCACCGGACCCCAACCCCCAACACATCTAGTGTGTTGTCATACGAATTGGACCCAGATCGCTAGAAATCACCATTGACACATTTCATCGAACACGTGCCATGCAACCAAGTCTAATGTAAATTTCCAAGCAACAATCCTACCCTACCCCGTATTAGGGTTCATCAAAACTACTCAATGGTGAATAACATATAAACAAACAACACAAAAGACATATAAACTTTCACCATCAAGCAAAATAAACACAATACAAACAATGGAGAAAAAGAGAGGAAAATACTTATCTTGAGTTGAATCGTCAATCCAATACAAGACTTATTGAGCAAAAGACCTAATCTAAACTAACCTAGAACTCACAAGAGAAGGGGGCAAAAAGCCCTAAAAAACTCCAGGAGATCCCCTTTCAGTCGGCCAACTTCGAGTATTTATAGCCCCACTTCGAAACCCTAAAGGTTCGGGTCCAAACCCGCAGGAAAAGCGCCACCCGATCGGTTGACAAGTCAACCGATCGGGTGATCTGTTACAAATAGTAAACAGAAAACGGCAAGCTTTCACCCGATCATATGAACCGGTCGGGTGAGTTCTTGGAGTGACCGGTTGGATCTTGGCGCCATCGGGTGAAGTGATCGGTTGGGTGCCCGTGCCTTCAGCTTCTCATCATCAGCTACAGATGAACCGATCGGGTGAGAGTCACCCGATCGGTTGGAATTCTGCTCGAAAAAACAGAGAACAGGCCCCCGCTGAATCGGTCTGTGAACCGGTCGGGTGACTTCCATATGAGCTCTGGCTGAGACCGGGTGGTGCACGCGTGCATCACCCGATCGGTTGGAGATGGCCAACCGACCGGGTGAGGGGCTGAAAGATGTATTCTTTGTCGTTTGACCCCCTGGATCACGCGTGACTCCTCCCGTTGTTCCGGAGACTTGAGATCTCGTCGTTAAACGTCCCCTACATGGTCAACCTCCTGTAAACATGGACAAACAAAGAAAAGTGAAAGAAAACGAGAAAATACGAGAAAACGAATAAAAGACGACGGAAAAACACGGAGAAACACAAAAGAAAACGTGCGTGAATATATGAAATATAAACGCACGTCAAAATCCCCCAAGCTGAACTCTTCCTCGTCCTCGAGGAAGACGAGTGAGAGTAGGAGCTCGGAGGGAGAAAATAGAGAGAAGGAGAGAAATAGAGAATTATATATCCTAGATCGCCCGTAAGGGCCAACAAAATCAAACACGCCACACGAAGCAAGCATACGACAAAACACAACACTAAACCAAGGAATGTGAGTCCAAACAAGTGTCGTGGGCCTACGCAGTGAAGCGCGAGTGAGTGTGGTCGTGCGCTAGCAGATGGTGTCACTATCTACGATGTGCAATAAAGCTCCATATACACATACCCAAAGAAAGACCCAAATATCGATTCAATTTGAAATTGCGGCGAATATTAGCTCAAGCATGCATGAGAAGCGTATAAGAATAGAAGCGTATCATGCATCGGGGACTCCACAGCTAGGGACTAGAAAATCACCACACTATAGCCTAGGTAACGCTAGAATGTCCCTATGCCAAGTGTTTTCGAAAACGATGGAGGTTGAGAAGATGTGGAGTAGAACACTCGGTGCAAATTCTCGCCTTCCCCTTATTCACGGCAAGTAGGAAAATATTCACGCTGGAATTTTTTTGGGTTTAGGGTATTTGTATTTTTTTCTCTTTTCTTTTCATTTCTCATCTTTTTGGATTTTTCTTTTCTTTTCTCCTTTTTTTTGAATTTTTGGGAATTGGGATATTTACATGTGTACTCTCCCAAGTGGGAGAACGATACACGACGAGGGGATTTGCACCAAGTAAAATAAAAATGAAATCGGATTCTAAACACTTGGACAAAGGAGATATTTCTCGCTAATCAGAGCATAGGCTAAACGGGTTATCCTAGTCCTTGTTTGTGGAATCCCGACACATGCGAATTGAAATATACGATATAAATATAGCATGCATATAGAAGTAGATAGTAGAAGAAAATACCGCATATTCAAATCGAAGCATGATAATCTAGAGTTCAACCAAGGATAGGTATATAAATCAAAATCACAAAATAGAAGTACACCCCTAGCTAGTCACGACAAACAACTCACACAAAAGCAAAGTGAACCCACGAAGCATGAAATGCAATGACTCGGCTTCCTAGGGTTAGTGAATGTGATTATCGAAGCTATGCTAAGTGTGAGTGTGATTTTCGTGGCAATTCATCATAGGGTTCATCTCCAGGAGAAAGAGATAAATAGAAGAAAAGAAAGAAAAAGAAAAGAAAAAAGAAAAACACGGAGAAAAACGACTCAAATGATGAAGAAAAAGAGACAAATGACGCACGAAGTGCGACTTCCCCAAGCTGAAACTTGCATTGTCCTCAATGCAATAGTAGTGAATACGGGAGGGCAATGAAAATGTAGGGGAGTTACGCACCAACACAAAAAATGAAAAACACGAAAAATACACGAACGAAACTGGAAAATAAAGAAAAAGAAACATACAGAATAAAAGATATAAAACGCAACGAAGGACTAAAAGACACAAACACACGACAACGACACACGAAAACATGCACACAAAAGTCGATTTCCCCCAAGCTGAACATGACAATGCTAGCAAAATGATATGATCAATGTGATGCAGAAATATGCTAGGGGAAATCGGAAAAGAAAGATATCAGAATGCAGGAGAGACTGTCTGATCGTTGTCCTCGGAAGAGGATGTGGGGTGAAATGATAGAAGGGCACGACATGAAGGGTTATTAAGATGCAAAAGCAAATCCTAGATACTCCCCCCTCGCTAATGAGAGGAGACGAGATTATTCAAACCTAAACTAGAAAGCGGTAAATCTTTACACTACTAGATTAGGATACACCTGAGCATAGGTGGATCCAAGATCTGGAGCGGGGCAGGTAGCTGCTCTAACTGCTCCTTCTGTGGCTCCGCCAGAAGCGTTGTGCCACGTGTGCCAATGGACCCAAGCAATGCACCTCCAAGCATCCCTCGTAGGTGTCCACCTGTGACCTGTAAAGGACGAGGTGCATTAGTCCATGGCAAGAAATTATTTCCCAAAATAAATGTATCCCAGAGATAGTCGCCGGTAAATGATGGTAAAATATATGAAATGTGGCTAACACTCCCTGGAAATGGTATGCTATCCTTTGTGCTAGCGACGATCAAATCCCCGCTCTCCATGTGAAGTTGCTCTCCAGGTGGTGACACACCGCAGCATACCTCAAGGGAAGTCGATCTTGTGTCCTGTGAGAGATATGGTGTGTCAAATATATATGAGTCTAAAGAAATAGGACGTGAAAAGCGAGACTCAAATGTGGAGTGAGAGTGAGTATGAAAATCTCCCTGAATAGGGGCAATATGCTCAAGTAGATGCTCAGCCGCAGAAGAAGTGGAGCGTGACGGTAGAGGTAGATGTGGCTCGGGCTCCATGAAGTGGAAGATCGTATCCAAGCCCTCATGCACATCCTCCTCGACGATATGCTCATGCTCCTCCATCTGCTCGATGTCCTGAATGACATCCTCATGGTTGACTACCGACCAAGGAGGAAGCTGTGACAGAGATGGCTGTGGAGGTGGATGTGGAGCGCACCCCTCGTATGTGGTCGTGGTGTCCTCGTCCTCACGCACATCCTCCTCGCCGGTATGCATAATCTCTGTAAACTCCTCGGTGCTCTCATAGGACTCATGTGGGGTATCCAAATCAAGACAAGAAATCTCTCCCACAGATCCTAGATAAATCTCCCCATCCTCACTATCATCATCAAAAATGCTTCGTCATCCAAGTGGTAGTGATGGAAAAATGGGGTATCGGCTTGAGATGTGTCTATGGTGGCCGATGGCATGGTGGTATCAACCATGAAAGTGGGTATATCCTCTCCTTCATCCCCTCTCCTCGGTGTCGGCTCGGTGATTGGTACCATTAAGTTTTGTAATATTTGGCCTTGGTTAAACATGGCACTTTCAAGGAGAGACAGGAGGCTTGATTCTTCTTGTGTTTGTGGAGGGGTATAAGGTTGAGGAAATGGATGTGAGGTGTTTGGGCTAAGGTTGTGGGAAAATGTTTGGCCTTGGAGTGGGGGGAGGCTCTCAAGCGTAAATGGGCAATCATAATACACATGCCCCGCCATCCCACAAGTCTCACAAACCACAACCGAATAAGGATTGTATCCTCCCATCTGAGCATCGAAATTTGATCTCCACATGGTTACACCAAATATACCTGGACAACAAAAATAAGAAAACTAGAGAGGAGCGTCAATAGTAGAAGAAAATAACAAAAACATAATATAATGGTGGGGGAAAAATTTCTTGGTTATTGAATATTTTTTTTAAAATATATTTTTTGTGTTTTTATGCGTAGTCTAACGAACCCAAGCTAAGCTAATATCAAACCGAACGCCTCCCTGGCAACGGCGCCAAAAACTTGACCGGCGCCCCGTTTACGGTATGTGCGCGGTGTCGTTTTACTGCAAGTGCACGGTTAGTGTAGGGTGCGGGTTTATCGAACTCAGGGAGATGGATGGCTTGAATGGCTACTAGCCTCGCCTAGGTCGTGTGCTAGCTACGCGGATAATGTGGGTGGAAGTGTAGAAATAAAAGAAAGGAATGAAAAGACACGAAATGAATCCCCGCTAACACGGGCTAGAGCACTCATGACACTTGGCATTAGACTTGACCCAGGGTGAGACATTGCCCCAAAAGGTGGTACCTAGCGTCCATGGCCCGATATTCCGGTCGGTGCCAAGCACGCTAGGCCTACCCGGTTCCGGACGGTGGGCATTCCCATGTCCATTAACACCTTCCGCAACCGGGAGCATTAAGGCCGCAATGATAACTCCCAACACTTCGTCCAAGCCGTTCCCACGCGCGAGGACTCGATGTCTACACTAGGGGCGTGAGCTGTGGCTAGGGAGTCAACCGCGAAGTTTATTCCCCCTTGGCCCGACGGTCAGAGGCGGTCTTTCTCCCACCAATGACAATGAAACACCCCCGCGTAACCCTAATGGCCAAATAGGTCGAATGTGATTTCTAGCGATACATCGAAGCGGATCTTGACTGGACAAGCACCGGACCCCAACCCCCAACACATCTAGTGTGTTGTCGTACGAATTGGACCCAGATCGCTAGAAATCACCATTGACACATTTCATCGAACACGTGCCATGCAACCAAGTCTAATGTAAATTTCCAAGCAACAATCCTACCCTACCCCGTATTAGGGTTCATCAAAACTACTCAATGGTGAATAACATATAAACAAACAACACAAAAGACATATAAACTTTCACCATCAAGCAAAATAAACACAATACAAACAATGGAGAAAAAGAGAGGAAAATACTTATCTTGAGTTGAATCGTCAATCCAATACAAGACTTATTCAGCAAAAGAACTAATCTAAACTAACCTAGAACTCACAAGAGAAGGGGGGCAAAAAGCCCTAAAAACTCCAGGAGATCCCCTTTCAGTCGGCCAACTTCGAGTATTTATAGCCCCACTTCGAAACCCTAAAGGTTCGGGTC
This sequence comes from Scilla litardierei, assembly GCA_030789695.1. NCBI lineage: Eukaryota > Viridiplantae > Streptophyta > Magnoliopsida > Asparagales > Asparagaceae > Scilla > Scilla litardierei. Next base: position 118,864,859 of record CM061137.1, read on the forward strand.
CAAACCCGCAGGAAAAGCGCCACCCGATTGGTTGACAAGTCAACCGATCGGGTGATCTGTTACAAATAGTAAACAGAAAACGACAAGCTTTCACCCGATCATATGAACCGATCGGGTGAGTTCTTGGAGTGACCGGTTGGATCTTGGCGCCATCAGGTGAAGTGATCGGTTAGGTGCCCGTGCCTTCAGCTTCTCATCATCAGCTACAGATGAACCGATCGGGTGAGAGTCACCCGATCGGTTGGAATTCTGCTCGAAAAAACAGAGAACATGCCCCCGCTGAACCGGTCTGTGAACCGGTCGGGTGACTTCCATATGAGCTCCGGCTGAGACCGGGTGGTGCACGCGTGCATCACCCGATCGGTTGGAGATGGCCAACCGACCGGGTGAGGGGCTGAAAGATGTATTCTTTGTCGTTTGACCCCCTGGATCATGCGTGACTCCTCCCGTTGTTCCGGGGACTTGAGATCTCGTCGTTAAACGTCCCCTACGTGGTCAACCTCCTGTAAACATCGACAAACAAAGAAAAGTGAAAGAAAACGAGAAAATACGAGAAAACGAATAAAAGATGGCGGAAAAACACGGAGAAACACAAAAGAAAACGTGCGTGAATATATGAAATATAAACACACGTCATCCAGCGTCCCAATCGCAGCATCAGTCATGCGAATCTCTTTTCCACCATGTGCTGCTGTGCATGGCCAGAAGGACTCCCATGCCCTCCAGGGGCCCCTTGGCAAATGAGTTCGCGAACGTCGCGGCTGAATTCACGACCCGCCATCTCTGCAGAAGGAAGGAAGATCAGGGTAAGCAAAGGAGAAGGGAAAAAAGAAAAAAGTGCCTACCAGGGGACCACATGACATTCTTGATGAGAAGATCATCCAGCAAGGGCCAAACCGACCTCTTCACCAGCGACAACGCCGACAAGAGCCTGACCATAGCCCGATCGGCCTCGAAAAGGGACAATGTCAAATCATACTGACACAAGCTTCCCCAACCGGTCAGAATCACATCGTCTTCTGGAAAGGTGACGAAGACATAGTTATTACTCCAGTCTCCAACCCAGTGGGGCAGACCCAGCAAGCACTCCCTCCCCGCCCGGGCATGGATATACTTCCATGACCCTTGACCAACCAACTGGACCATGAAATTGTAGAAGAAGAGAGGCATGGTTGGCTCCAACCATTGTGCATTACAGATCATGATGAATACCACCAAGCCCAGGATCGAATATGGGGTCAGCTGGCACAGGGCTACCACCAAGAACTCCAGAACCTGGATAATGAAGGGGTGGAGAGAAAAGCAGAGCCCCACACAAAACATTTGGACATACACACCAACCTCGTGACTCCCTGGAAAGCAGATCCTTTCATCGACAAAGGGAACCCAGACGCCATACGGGTGACAGAGGTATCTCGCCCTAATCTCCTCGGTCGTGGAATAGGAAATGGTGGATACTGATACGACTATTTTGGAGAGGCCCAAGAACCAGAGACCCGGGCCCAAACCAAGAGCAGGAAGCCTACGAACGGGATTAGGCCCGCCTGACGAGGCCCACGGATGAACTCGAAGCCAGACCCGGATCCAATCTGGAGGACGCACGATTAGCTCGTGCTCTCCGAGGTTAAACGTCTCCCCTGGAAGCACATCACCTTAATGACCATTAAGGAGCCCATTAACCCTCCGGCCCACGACGCATGCAGGCGCCTTGATGAGGACGGATCACGGGGACGTAGGTGGAGGCGGTCAGAGGGCGTGGATTGGGGGCAATCGTGGGCCAAACCCTATAAAGGGATGGTAGGGGCAACCGAGAAGGGGGATCGAATCCTTGAGATCTACATCTGAGGTATTCCATTTACCAGACCTTGCTTTTCCCCAATTATCTCCTCTACCACGGCTCGGTTTGGGGATACGAGTGCTGGTCTCATCTTGAGCCGTACCATGCCCACTGAGCATCACACAGTTCCGTTCTGACTTAGGCATCGGAGGGACTTGGCCGGAACCAAGGTCCGGCCCCCCTGACGAGTTTTCTCGTTTGTCTAGGAAGGAGCAGAACCGAGGCACCGAGGCTTCGGCCCGGCAAGGAGCGAACCCGCTTTCCATCAGCGAGCGCCTTCGCCGATCAAGACCAAGGAACATCCAAGGTGTCGAGGCTACCCCTCGACATTCGTCTATCCGAGGCCGAACACTGAACCAGGAACCGAGGCTCCCCCTCGTCTCCATGTCAACCGAAGACCGACGCTCACCCGAAGTGTCTGGCCGACCTCGGATCCATCGCCTACACGTGCGCTTGGCTTGACCAAGAGGTCCCATCTGACCCCTTGACCATGTTGACAGTCAGTTGTCGGTCAACGATTCCGTGGTGAGAAAACACCCCCAAACAGCTGGCGTCATCTGTGGGAACCAAACAAAGACCACGTCAATCCACCAGAATGGAACCCGCCTGTAACGGCTCGGGGCACATGCCCCCCATCCAATAGGAGGGAGACTACATCCCTCCCGAGAACCAGCACAGCCACACCACCGAAGGAATGGGCGATTCCCGATCGGTGACTCAAGAGCAGCTTTGACTCTTCGCTCATGAAACCAAAGCCAATCTCCAAACGTTGGTCGCCACGATTCAACAGCTTGTCGATAACCCGTCTGTCTGGCGAGCGGGGATGGGAGGGACCCACCAACGGGGAGCAGACCGCCAGCCTGTACGGTCTATCGTGGTCACCGACCACGTGGATGGAGCCCCCAACCTGGAACGGCGATTTACCATACCGGGCTTCGTCCTGGAGAGGTCCCTCACTCCCACCTCGCCCCTCGAGGGGGAGGGGATATGACTCGAGCAAGCCAGAGGCGAATCGGTTACCACCTCATTTCGACGACCGGGTTCTACAAGTCGATGGCCCACCGGCCACCGAGCCTCGGGGGACCTACCGCACCGGGGTAGAAGTCTTCATCGAGCGAAATCGGAGAAGCAAGACTACCGCCGGGAGAAGAGGAGCACCCGCCAATCAACCCCCGTCCACAGCTCAGCAGGAACGAAGGCGAGCCCCCGGCGCGACCGAGCTCGCTCGCCACCACAAGGCAACAATGATGTGAGCGCTGGAGGGCGCCCGGAGGGCGCCAGAGGCGACCGTTGCCTGCTGTCCTGGAGGATAACCGAGACGCGGGTACCTTCCATATTCAAAGTGCCGACGCTGGAGAAGTATGACGGTACGGGCGATCCACTCCACCACGTGATGGACTATGAAGGGGTCATGGCGTGATGATACCCTGCTCTGTAAAGGCTTCTATTCCACCCTCCGGAGAGCGACCCGGAGTTGGTACCATGGTCTTCCCAACTGCTCCATTGATAGCTTCGAAGACATCTCTCAGTAATTCTGCAAACAATTCATGGCTGGGCGTCAGGTGAAGCCCGATTCGGAACTCCTGTTCAATATGGTGCAGGGCCCCAGCGAAACTTCGAGGCACTACATGCATCGCTTCAACGCGGAGCGACTTGAATGTGTAGAGCTACCCTGAGTTGGTCGTCAAGATGGCCTTGAAGAAAGGGCTCCGGCATAGGGGCCTGAGAAAGTCGCTGCACAATGATCCACCGAAAGACCTCGCCGGCGTTACAGCCAGGGCGAAACGCTATATGCTGATGGAAGAAGCACTGGCCGAGGATGACGGAAGTCACCCGGTGGGAAAAAAGCGGGGATTCAAGCGTGATGAGAGCGAGCGTCGCGGCCCTGACGAGCATCGGTAGGAGAAGAGGGCCAAAGGAAAGCAGCGCAGAGAGGAGCCACGACCCTTCAAGCCAAATGCCACCCCGGACGTCATCCTCGTGCACACCCAAAAGAAGGGATGCTTTAGCAGGCCGCCTCCGAGGATGAAGATAGGCAGAAAGGACGAGGAGAAGTATTGAAAGTATCACAAGGACAACGGCCATGACACAGATGACTGCTGGCATCTGAAGAAGGACATAGAGAAGCTGGTCAGCCAGGGGCACTTGAAAAACTTCGCCGACGACTCAGCCCCCGCCCCCGGGAAAAGGTCGTCCAGGCAGTCGGACAAGGGGAAGAAGGTGAATGTGTTCCAGACAGCCATGCACGTCATCGAGTGAGCTAGTGAGATGACCAATAGCCACCTCGCCGGGGCAAGGCTAGCTTGCCCTCACCATCTACGTATTTTATTTTCCTCTAAATGTACACCCGGATTCTAGCAATGGAAAGAACCATGTTAGTACAGATCTTTATCTCTCTCTTTAGTTGGCTGGGTGATCGATAGCAGGACAAGCAGGAAGCCACCCTTCGACGGGGAGCAGCAAAACGGTCGGCCATAAGGCTGGAGGCAACTCCCCCAGTAGGCCGATCGTCGAGCCCGTCCGTAAGGCTGGAGGCAACTCCCCCTGCAGGCAGAAACGTCGATTGGTCATAAGCTGAGGGATAGCTCCCCTGCAAACCGGTCGACCTGATCGGCCGCAAGGATGAGGACAACTCCCCCAGCAGGCCGCTCACCGAGCCCGTCCGTAAGGCTGGGGCAATTCCCCCAACAGGCGGGAACGTCAATTGGTCATAAGCCGAGGGGTAGCTCCTCGCAAACCAATCGACCCGATCGGCCGTAAGGCTGGGGGCAACTCCCCCAGCAGGCCGCTCGTCGAGCCCGTCCGTAAGGCTGGGGGCAACTCCCCCAGTAGGCAGGAATGTCGATTGGTCATAAGCCGATGGGTAGCTCCCCAGCAGACCGGTCGACCAGATCGGTCGTAAGGCTGGGGGAAACTCCCCCAGTAGGCCGCTCACCGAGCTCGTCCGTAAGGCTGGGGGCAACTCCCCCAGCAGGAAGAAACGTCGATTGGTCATAAGCCGATGGTTAGCTCCCCCACAGACCGATCGATCTGATCGACCATAAGGCTGGGGGTAACTCCCCCAGCCGACCGATCGCCAAGCCTGTCCGTAAGGCTGGAACATTGTTTGGTCATAAGCCGAGGGGTAGCTCCCCCCGCTGACCAGTCGACCCGATTGACCGTAAAAATTGGGACAACTCACCCAACAGGTCTGAATATCAGATGGGCATTAGCCCAAGGATAACACCCCCGGCAGCCTAGATGGACCAGTTAGCCGAAGGACAGGGGGCAGTTTTTTCCTTCCCCGCAGGCCGAGCCCTCGGCTGGCCACAAGACTGAGTACAAGCCTGCAGTCTGCGAGGCGGCCACCTGACTGGCTCAAGGATCGCGAGCGAGGGAAAAGGCACAGTAAGTCAGCTAGGAGTGCCTCCAAGGCCCCAGTCAATTATGCCGATGGACACAAAGTCCCGAAGACCCTACACGCTCGCTACGAATGATAAAAGGATACAGGCGAGCCAACTTCCACCACCAGGTCAAAACACAACAGAAGATCAAAGAGACCAAGAGCCCCCACCCTCTACAAAGCAGCTCTAAAGAATACCCTGACAACAGAAAGATGGAGAAAAGTACATAAGCTGACGAAAAAACTTTACGCTAAATTGTTCGGAGTTACAAGCCAAAAAAGAAAAAAACGGGGGGAGGGGGGAGGGAGCAAGATAGAGGTGGGTCGCTTAAGGCCCGAGGGCACGGGAGGAAGTGTTCTCTGGAACCTCGCCCTGCTCAGAGTGTTGGGGGTGTTCGGAACCCGCTGGGGGCGGGAGCGATTGCCGGGCACGCTCCATGAAATGCTGGAAAGAGTCTTGGATGATCTCGACAATCTGAGGGGCCAGGAGGTCCTCGTAGGAGCCGAAGGCCTCCCTAAGGACCCCATGATCTGCGGCATCAGAACCCCGTCAACGCCCCCTTCAACCTCTCCGACGAACTGGGTCATGTGACGCAGCTCTCCCATCTCGTTCTAGAGGTCGCCCCTCTCTTGACGAAACGCCTCTTCCGCCTCTTGGGCCGACCTCTGAGCGTCGGCCAGCGCCCCCTGGAGGTCCTGCACCTCGGAGGCAAGCTCATCCACCTGGCATCGAAGGTGCCGGGCCTCCATGCGTGCCTCTTCGATGGCCACCTCAGCCGACCCGGCCCTCAAGTGCTCCTGAGCCAAGGACTCCTCGAGGTCCTTCGCCTAGGCCGACCGGTGCTGTGCCTCGATGGCCATCGTAGTAGCCTGAAAGGAAGAAAAAGTTACGCTAAAAGGGATTAAAAGGCGGGGGAAAAAGCGGCAAAGTGACTAGACTTGTTAAAGCTGCCAGACTAAGGAGTCCGACAGTCGGTCGAAGGGGGCTCTCTCTAGGAGCGAGCGGTCCCTTGGGAGGAAGGAGCTCTGCGCCAGCTGGTTGGCCACGGCTCGATCGACAAAAACCGAGTCCTCCGGCATCACCTCGGGGCCCGCTAGGGTGTTCGCCAGCATGCCACCAGCTCCCACCATTGATGGCTCAGTCTAGAAAGTAATGGTGGCCACCATGGTCAGCGAGAGGGTTTCACCCGAGGCAACCAACACCCCGGGGGCCGCGGAAGGACGGACTTCACCACTCTCCCTCCTTCTCTTCCTCTCGCTGGGCCAAGCAGACGTCGGGGGCCGTGACCACCCACGGAAGCGTGAGGGGCTGTCTCGGTCCCTTCATTACCACCGTCTGCCTGGACGGAGCGGGGGGGGGTTCATCACCCGTAGCCTCCACAACGGGGGGACCCGTCGTAACCAGGGGAAGTGGCGCTGTCGCGTCCAAGGCGCCACCCTTCCCACCGCGGGCTCACCCTGACCCACCACCACCTCAACCGTGCGGTGGGGCACCTGGCCCGAAGGGTTTCTGCGGCATCGACCGGATCCCCAGCAGATGAGCTCGTCGACATTGTGGGAAAATTTCGTGCCCAGCCATCTCTGCAGAAGGAAAGAAGATCAGGGTAAGCGAGAGGAAAAGTGAAAAGAAAAGGGAGCACCTACCGGGAGACCACAGGACGATCTTAAGGGGCAGGTCGTTCAGCAAAGGCCAGACCGACCTCTTCCCTAGGGGAAGAGACGACAAAAACCGAACAGCGGCCTGGTCAGCCTCGGAGAGGGTCAATGTCAAGTCATATTGACATAACCCCCCCACCTGTCAAGATCTTGGCATCCCCAGGAAAAACAATGAAAACTTAGCTCGAACTCCAGTCCCCCACCAGCGGGGAAACCCGAGCAAACACTCCCTCCCTGTGCAGGCCCAGAGATGCTGCCATGACCCGTGGCCGACCGTCTGGACCCGATAGTAATGAAAGAGAATAGGAAGAGACAGCACCAAGCCGTGGACGCGGCAAATCATGACGAACCCGATCAGCATCGCAACAGAGTACGTGGTCAATTGGCACAAGGCCACCATTAGGAATTCCATGACGTGGATGATGAAGGGGTGAAGAGAGAATCGGAGTCCAAGACGGAACATCTCGACATAGATGCCGACCTCCCTGCTCCACAGAAAGCAAATCCGCTAGTCGCTAAAAGGGATCTTGACGTCGTAGGGATGGTACAAGTACTTCTCTCGAATCTCTGTGACATTCGAGAAGGGGACCATGGACGGCGACCCAATGACCACTGAAGGGACGTCGAACCTCTCAGCGGCCCGAGCCACGTCACCACCGACATGATTAACAAAAAGCAAACCCTTCCCTTTCTCCTGTGTAGGGTGTGACCCCGAGGGGACGTCGGACCTCGGAGACGGGAGGTCGCCCGACTCGAGCGTCGGGGGTCCCTAGATCCTGGTGCGGAATCACCTATCCTAAGTGTAGCCATGAGGCAACTGAAGGAGGAAGAATTTTACCATTAAAAGAAGCCGAAGGAAGATAGACGACGGAGAGAAGGAGCTTGCAAGACTAGAGCCAGGAGGAAAGGCGCAAAAGAATCGAAACTTAGGAAGCCGACGCCCTTATATGGTAGGCAATGGAATCCAGACCGTCAGAAGGGAAGCACGTGGCAGCATCCAAAGATCGACTGCGTTTCGTAACCCGCATCGAGAGAAGATCAAACGGGCCATGTCATAATGACATCCATTTAATGGATTGGACTCGAATGACACACCTGTCAAATCCTCAAAAGTCACATCGCCTGAACCGAACCGGTAGAATCCGAACGGCTCGGACGATGGGGGCAATTGATACGACTATTTTGGAGAGGCCCAAGAACCAGAGACACAGGCCCAAACCAAGAGCGGGAAGCCCACGAACGGGATTAGGCCCGCCTGACGAGGCCTATGGATGGACTCGAAGCCAGACCCAGACCCGATCCGGAGGACGCATGATTAGCTCGTGCTCTCCGGGGTTAAACGTCCCCCTGGAAGCACCACGACTTAATGACCATTAAGGAGCCAATTAACCCGCCGGCCCACGACGCATGCAGGCGCCTTGATGAGGACGGATCACGGGGACGTAGGTGGAGGTGGTCAGAAGGCATAGATTAGGGGCAATCGTGGGCCAAACCCTATAAAGGGATGGTAGGGGAAACCGAGAAGGGGGATCAAATCCTTGAGATATACATATGAGGTATTCCGTTCACCAGACCTTGCTTTTCCCCAATTATCTCCTCTTCCACGGCTCGGTTTGGGGATACGAGTGCTGGTCTCATCTTGAGCTGTACCATGCCCACCGAGCATCACACAGATCCGTTCTGACTTATGCATTGGAGGGGACTTGGATGGAACCAAGGTCCGGCCCCCCTGACGAGTTTTCTCGTCTGTCCAGGAAGGAGCAGAACCGAGGTGCCGAGGCTTCGGCCCGGCAAGGAGCGAACCTGCTCGCCATCAGCGAGTGCCTTTGCCGATCAAGACCAAGGAACATCCAAGGCGCCGAGGCTACCCCTCAGCGTTCGTCCAGTCGAGGCCGAACACTGAACTGGGAACCGAGGATCCCCCTCGTCTCCACGTCAACCGAAGACCGACGCTCACCAGAAGTGTCGGCCCGACCTCGAATCCATCGCCTATCCACGCCACGTGCATGTGAGCTCGACATGACCAAGAGGTCCCATCCGACCCCTTGACCATGTTGACCGTCAGTCGTCGGTCAACGATTCTGTGGTGAGAAAACACCCCTAAACGGATACCGATCGAAGGATCACCGGAGGGACATCGAACTCCTCCGTCGAAAGGGCATCATCCTGATGGGCCGGGTCCTCAAATAGCAGACCCTTCCCCTTATCGAGGAGCAGCCGAGGCTAAGAAGAAGTAACAGACCCAGAAGAGGGAGTTCCTATCCTCAACGCAGCCATTAAACAAATCAAATAGCAGAAACGAAAGAAGGATATTATCTTGAAAGGATTTGAAGAGGGAGACGAAGACGAATTCGTTAACAATCGGAGAAGCAAAATAAGATTAGGAAGCGTAAAGGAAAAATCTGAAAGAACGACGATTTTATATGAGAGACGATTTTGAATCTAGGTCGTTCAAGGAAAGACGCGTGGCGACATCCTGCAGCAGGCGGCACTTCGAATTCCGCTCCCAGGGGCGGGAGAAGTCCAACCAGGCAACATTATGATGGCCCTCATTCAATGCCACTGCCTCGACTGACACGTCTATCAACTCAACACGGATCGCATCCCTCTCACCGAACCATCAAAATCCGAACGGCCCGAGCGATGTTGGCAATTGATACGAGCCTCCCGAAATGGGCTAAGACTGAACGGGCCAAGCCCGTGTCGCGAACCTATGGGCCTGGGAAGAACGAGGCCCCCTATAAAGACTCGGAGTCAAGCCGGCCTCGGACCGATACGAATGTAGCCGCTTATGCACGCCAGCGAGAGTTAACCACTCCCCTTAAATCACGCCCCCTTAATCATCATTAAAGATCCCGATTACGCCCACCTTCATGACCCATGAAGGCACGATCAATGTGGCGGATCATCTGGACAAAATAGGGGGACATTTAGGGGACTTGGCTGGGGAAGATTCTTATAAAACAACTCGAAGAATAACGTGGAAAGGGACCTCTTTCTGGATACTAAACTCCGAGGTAATCTTCTTGAACAACCTTGTCTCCCGCCTTATAATTCTCCTCCATACCACAGTCTGTCGACCAATATTGGGCAGTGCATCTAACTAAATGGGTTGGAGGTAACGATGTATATTGAGCCTAGGTGGAACAGCTGTAAGCTGTGTACATATGTTTGTCTTTAAATGTTATTTTACATTGACTTGCCATCCAATACTTTCATTATATTAAGGTTGGTGTTATACTGACCTCGTTCCTTGAGGTATATGTACTTTATATTTGCCAAAATAAACAAATACGTCACATTACCAAGTACCATCTCCCTCTCACTTCCAAAAATGGAAAAATTTGCACTAAATTTAACATACACCTTAAGGAATGAGGTGTATACTGCACTTGCCTATATTAATTAGCGCATGATAGATGCTCAATTGTGGACTGAAAAATACCAAATCACCCCTGGTTTAATTTGTCATAAATTGTTCATCCCTCACTCTTCGTTGCAAATAACTTAACATCTCGGTACCACTAACGCCTATCACCTTCTCATTGGTCTCCTTTCTGACAATTTTCTTTCCTTTTAATTTCTAGATTCTTTTTAGCTGGTGGAACTTTGTAAGGTGGGGACATTCAATAATGTTGTTTGAAATTGTATGCGTACGCGCGAGGATTATTTTTTAAATCTGTTGAATTATCCTATATCAAGGGTAATTGTTTAATAAAGATAAACTTCTATCCTATCTTATTTTTTTGTTTCATTTACTTTGCGTATATTGCCTTGGAAAAATGTTATAAGTTTCAAGCTAAATGTATTGGCAAGATTGCATGGGAAATATTTATGCAATTTGCTAAATGTATGGGATTAAGAAAATTACTTTATATTTTAGTTTGGGCTTGGTTCCTTAAATACACGAATGAGCTTAAGTGAGCTTTCACGAGACTTGTAAGAGTTAGGGGGACGACAATAGACGGATAACTTCAAAAACCCAAAACCATGTCATTTGCCCATCCTATTGAATTAGGATCATCTGACTCGTTCAGCGAAATTAACATTCGATTTTTGGTAGGGTCACCAAGTATCGATCCCTGGTGAATGCAGAACGTGTGCACCTTTAGCCAGCTTTTCGATGTATCAAAAGAAAAAGGATCATCTAATTTAAACTAGTTGTGAAAAATGCATAAGATTTAATCTAATTCAAATAAGCGAGAACTTTTAATTCTATAGGTAAACATATGGAAGAAGATTAATATGAGATACACAAGATGTTTGATGAGCTTCTGTCGGGCCTTTTGAATCAAGCAACCGAGCCTCGTCAAGCTGTTGCTCGTTTAGATTAGACAAAGAATCTAACTGAATCTCTTTGAGAGCTTATTCACATATGCCCATGAAAAAAAGGAAATAAATAAACAACCCCAATCTGCCTCAAATATACCTTTTTTTTCTTATTAGGATTACTTTTGCATGAACAAAGTAATAAATTCCTTAAGATATTCAGTTGCGTCTAGTACATAAACTCGACCGAACAAAAGAAGAAATTTTTATTAAACAAGATATAACAAATTAAATTAAATTAAATTAGACAAACAAAAGTGCACCATAATTTTGATTAAAATTTTAATTTAGTGAAGACGCTTGGTGAGCGCCATTGAGATGCCGCAGAGGTCGATGATATTTTCGCTCTTATTCTTCATGTCATCCTTAGCCACGGGGTCCTCCGCGCCCCCGCACCCATTGTTGCACGACATGGCGTCCGCAATCGCCGCCGATAGGAAGGTTGCCACGTCGCCGTACTTCTTGTCGTTGATCACCGCCGACGATTCGTTCAGCATTTTCTCCGCATGCACCATGAGCAAGGAGCAGTCCTTGAGGCATGCCTGCAGCTTGTTGCCCTTTTTCCCTACACTATTCGACAACCATGTCTCGTACCTGGCTGCGTTAACCACACTGTGGGCGATGAACCGGATGGACAAAGCCGCCAACTGGTGATCGTCGGCCTACCGGCTCTCCGGGTACATCAGCAGGGTCTGCTCGCAGTAGGAGGCCACTTTGACGGTCGCCTTGCATGCTTCTTTGATGTGCGAGGTGTCGCCGTCGTCGTCGGCCGTGGCGAAGGTGAGGACGAGGCAGATAGAAAGGCAGAAGAGGAGGCGGAGAGATGAGGGTTGCATTTTACGATTTCTTTTTTCCTTTGAGATTGAGACTGGAATTGATTTTTTTGGGTTGGTTTGTAAGAGATTTAATTGATTTGGGAGGTGTTTTTTTCGGGTTTTAAAAATTTTTTTTTGAAGAGAATGTTGAGGCAGGGAGGAAATGAAGGGGCGAGAGTCAAGAAAGGTTGTTAATTGATTCATTCAACAATCTCCGCCTTGTTGGGAGTTCTTGCGGAGTATGTTTTCTTTATATAATTGATGGATACGGGGTGAAATAGGATGATGTACAATAGCTAGCTTGATGCTTAATGTACATAATGAATGTCACAGTAATCCCTCCTCAAATGTGAAAATGTTAATTGATCTCATCGCTCTATGTTATCATGTCCTCAATTTTTCATACCTTCTTGGAAGTCCACAAGGATGTGATGTCGTGTGACTTTAATCACCATTCTTCTTGACTTACATATTTGTTCACGAGTTTAGAAGTATATTTACATGGAAAAATGGCGGGTAATTTTAACGTTGGAAGATAGAAGAAGAGTGACCCTGTAAATTAAGGAGTTTAAGAAATATGTTAATTTTAATGTATAATTCCATTCGTGGTTTTCACCTACTTGTCATATACAGAAAAACAACATGGTAGTTTACTAGTTTCTATTTATTAGATGAATGAATTTATTAATTATTAAATTATGTATTTCTAAAATTATCTCGTTAGTTTCATATTTACGTCATGTACATATTTTTTAGCTCATCTTGTTGATATTTGAAAAATAACCCATTCTCATCTTGTAGAGAATAAAAAAAACTACCGAATTTCATCTTGTTGCGATTTAGAAAATAACTCAATCTTATCATTTACGTTTATATATAACTGGACTCTATTCAATTAAAAACAAGTCATTGTTCCTCAATATTCCTCTCTCTATCTCAACATAATATCAAGACCCTAATCTTCTTGGGCATATTTTCTTCTTTTTTCCCGCTAGTCTCCTTAACGGCTTTCGATACAATCTCCACCACCACCAACTATCCCATCCACATCCAAAACTCACAGGATCTTCCACATCCCCTCCTCACAATTAATCTATCCAATATCATCAATGTCATATACCAATTATCTCGATCTCATATGTATCCTTCAAATTCAATCTCTCCTTGAAGGTGTTGATAAATAGGTCCGGCCCACGAAGCGGGCACATGAATTGTTACCAGAAGAGTAAGGCCCGCTGAGAGAAGTACGCCTCGGCCCAATATCCCCAAGGCCAGTCAATGAAGATAAACCTATAACTAGTCAGTATGTCAGCTCCAGTCAATGTTGAATCTTTGTGTCGACCTTCGAGGAAGAGGAACTACTTTCTCCTAGAAGAGTTAAGCCCACGAATGTGGCACCTTGACCAACTATGCCCATAAAGCCCACAAGGAAGGCTTACCATTAGACTGGACAAAGCACGCACACCATTTGCTCGTTGTGCTTCCGTATCTTGAGGATGAGGTCGATTATGGGTTCATAAATAGCGGGAGGAGTGGACAGCCATTACGCTGTAACGGTTTGTTTTATTTATGTATTTTGGTAAAGCCGATTAAGGCCACTAGCCCATTTTTATTTAATAAATCCCCCACTAACTCTTACCCACTAATTCTCTCTCCCCCCATGCATTTCACGCACACGTTTGCAGCCCGCTTTGGTTCGTTCCTCTTTCTCTTCAGCGTGCGACGAATAGCAGCGGACGACAGTGACGAAAGGGTTTCCAAAAACCCTAGCGACTTGAATCCTCATCCAACGATGCCGCAGATCTTTCAGGATTTCGAATCCGATAAGAATCCTAAACCTTATCTCTCTCTCTCTCCCCCCCCTCTATTTATATGAATGCTCGGTTAGGGTTTTTGGGCATGTGAAAATTGTTTTCATCTTCTCAAACTTTTCGATTTAATTCGTTATTGGGTTTCTGGACTTCAGGATCTCTCGGCTTTGGTTTTCTACACGATCGGCAAACCTTCTTTACGTTAAATTCCAATTATACTCGTTCGTGCTTCGATTTTGTTACGAAAATTAGGATTTTGATCAAGGAGATGATGATTCATGGGTGTAAAAAAGGGGAAGGGACCATCAAAGTGGCGGATCGTCAGAGCGAAATAGGGAGTTGTTGAGGGGACATGGCCAGGGAATATTCCTATAAAACAACTCGAAGAACAACGTGAAAAGGGACCGTACTAAACTCCAAGGTATTCTTCTTGAACAACCTTGTCACCCTCTGTACAATTCTCCTCCACAGCTTGGCCTGGGGAATTGTGTATCGACCTCTCAGTGAGCCATACCGATCCCACCGAGCATCCTTCAGATCTGCTCTGACTTAGGCATCGGAGGGGACTTGGTCAAAACCAAGGTCTGACCCCCTGACGAGCTTCCTTGTCTGTTTTGGTCAAGGAGATTTAGCCGTGCCGAAGCTACCCTTCGGCGCCATAATAGCTCGAAGCCGAACACGCTCGCCCCCGAGCCGGTTCATCTCCACCAGCGCAGAGGTTGTCGCTTGGTCGAAGACTCCCTTCGGCACGCCGATACTCGAACTCGCATGCTCTTCACTAAGCTGAACGAGCTGCTTCCTGTTCCTGGAGGCCGCACGTGTCCCACATGACTGCGTTGACCTTCGACCCTCCAGTCAACCAACCTGTGGTGAGAAAACACCCCGAAACATCTGGCATCGTCTGTGGGAACAATAACACCCACGTCAAAACAACCACACCACCAACATGGAATCAACTTGCAATGGAGCAGGACGCATGCCCCCCCCATCCAGGATGAGGGCAACTACGTCCCGCCCGAAAATGGGCACAGCCACACCACGAGGGCACCAGCGACTCATGCTCGGTGACCCAAGAGCAACTCCATCTCTTCACCCAAGAGACTAATACCCACCTCCAAACACTGACAGCAGCCATCCAATAACTCGCGGGCCACCAACGCCTCTCGAAGGGAGGCTCGACAGCCATCCTCGACCGGCAGGAGCTCCGTCCCCCGTTACGCTCAGCCGTGGTCGCCAACCATGGCAGGGAGGGTGCCAACTCGGAGCGACGGTTCACCCTGTCGAACTTCATCCCGGTGTGGTCCATCACCCCTACCTCACTCTATGATGAGGTGGATGGTAGGGCCGAATGGACCAGGGACGAGCAAATTGCGGCCTCATCCAGGCGACCTTGCTCAACGCGGCAACGGTCACGCAGCCATTCAACCGCCGAGGGTTGGCAGGGTCGAAGCAGAAGCCCCCGTCAGAGGAGGCGTAGGGATCGGGAAGAACGCCTCGGAAGGAGGAGCACCCGGCGACTGATGCCTATCCCCAGCCGGGATGGCCGTCGAGGGGACTCCCCCCGAACCCTCGCTAGCCTGCCGGGGCAACCTGGCCTTCGCGTCGAGGTACTAACGGGCCAGGGAAACCTGGGAAGCCACCATGGACGACTGATGCCCATTAGCAAGAAGCATCACCGATGCACGGGTATCATCCATGTTCAAGGTACCGACCTCCCCAGCCTTTTGGTCGATCGGTACGTGATGGACTATAAGTGATTCATGGCGTTTCAGGGAGCCGACGACATACTGCTTTGTCGTGGCTTCTATTCCACCCACCGAAAATCCGCCAGGAATTGGTACAATATCCTCCCCAACCGATCCATCAGTAACTTCCATGACCTCACCCAAAAATTTTGCAGGCAGTTCATGGCCGGCCGACAAATAATGCCGGACTCAGAGCTCCTGTTCAATGTGATACAGAGGTTGGGTGAAACCCTAAGGAGCTACATGATACGCTTCAACGCCGAGAGGCTAAATGTGGAGAGATGCCCTGAGATGGTCGTGAAAACGGACCTGAAGAAAGTGCTCCAACACAGGGGCCTAAAGAAGTCGCTACACAATAAACTAGCGAAGGACCTCGCTGATGTAATAGCCCGGGCGGAGCGTTACATGTTGACGGAGGAGGACTTAGCAACAGAGGAAGGGGATCCCCCGCGGGAACCAAACAGGGCTTTAAGCGGGACGAAAGCGAGCACCACAAGCTGGAGGACCACAAGTGAGAGAAGAAGGCAAGGAGAAAACAGCTCAGGGAGGAAGCGCAGCCCCCCAAGCTGAATGCGACTTAAGACGCCGTCCTGACGCATGCTCAAAAAGAGGGCCACATCAGCAAGCCGCCCCCAAGGATGAAGGGTGGCCGAAGGGACAAGGAAAAAGTACTGCATGTATCACAAGTAAAATGGTCACGACACTGATGAATGCTGGCATATAAAGAAAGACATAGACCAACTGATCAGTCGCAGTCACCTGAAGAACTTTGTTTACACCCCAAAGGAAGCCCCCGGAGAAGGGACGTCCAAAAAGATGGACAAAGGAAAGAAGGTGAACGTCGTCCAGACAACTCTGCACATCATCGAGTGAGAAGGCGGGACAATCAGCTGTAACTCCTCCCACAGGCGAGACTAGCTCGCCATTATCTTCCATGCCTTTTCTTTTGAATGTGTTCCCAGTTCAGAAAATGAAATCCGAGTTCGCACAAAGCAACGATGTTTTTCCCGTTCCACCACACTAAACCTTGAGACCGACCGTAATACTGGGGGAAACTCCTCCAGCATGCCGTTCATCCAGTCGACCGTAAGGCTGGAGGAAACCCTTCAGTAGGCCGATCATCCTGATCGACCATAAGACTGTGGCAACTTCCCCAGCAGGCCGATCATCCTGATCGACCGTAAGGCTGGGGCAACTCCCTCAGCAGGTTAACCATTCCGATCGACCGTAAGGCTGGGCAACTCCCCCAGCAGGCCGATCATTCCGATCGACCATAAGTCTGGGGCAACTCCCCCAACTGGCCGATCATCCAGTCGGTCGTAATGCTGGGGACAACTCTCCAGTAGGCCGATCATTCCGATCAACCATAAGGCTGGGGAAACTCCCCCAACAGGCCGACCATTCTGATCGATCGTAAGGTTGGGGGTAACTCACCCAGCAGGACGATCATTCCGATCGACCAGAAGGCTAGGGAAACTCCCCTAGCAGGCTGATCATCCAGTCGGCTGTAAGGCTGGGGCAACTCCCCCAGTAGGTCGATCGTTCCGGTCGATCGTAAGGCTGGGGCAACTCCTCTAGCAGGACGATCATCCAGTCGGTCGTAAGGCTGTGGGAAACTCCCCCAGCAGACCGATCGTTCTGATCGACCGTAAGGCTGGGGTCAACTCCCCTAGTAGGCCGTCATTCCGATCGACCGTAAGGCCAGGGCATCTCCCCCAGTTGGCCGATCATTTCGATCGACCGTAAGGCTGGAGGCAGCTTTTCCAGTAGGCCGATCATTCCGATTGACTGTAAGGCTGGGGAACTCCCCCAGCAGGCCGATCATCCAGTCAATCATAAGACTGGAGGCAATGCCCCCAGTTGGCCGACCGTTCCGATCGAGGAGGATGGGGCAACTCTTCCAGCTGACCGATCACTCCGATAGACCATAAGGCTGGGGGCAACTCCCCCAGCAGGCCGATCATCCAGTCGACCGTACAGCTAGGGCAACTTCCCCAGCAGACCGATCATCCCGATCGACCGTAAGGCTGCGGACAACTCCTCCAGCAGGCCGACTATCCCGATCGATCGTAAGGCTGGGGCAACTCCTCCAACAGGCCGACCATTTCGATCGACCGTAAGGCCGGTGGCAACTCCCCCAGCAGGACGATCGCCCAGTCCTCCTTAAGGCTATGGGCAGCTCTCCTAGCAAACCGATCATCACATCGGCCTTAAGACTGGGGACTACTCCCCCAGTAGGCCGATCCTCCGATCGACCTAAAGACTGGGGCAACTCCCCCAGCAGGCCGATCCTCCGATCGACCTTGAGGCTGAGGGCAACTCCCCCAACAGGACGACCTTTCGATCGGCCATAAGACTGGGGCAACTCCCGTGGTAGGCCGATTGATTCTAGGATAATATTACATTTTAAACCCCTTATTTAGACCGTATTTTGCGTATATGTAATATCTATTTGATCTCCAATAAGTGTATTTTTGTAATATCATTTAATAATAGAGTATACACTTGATTATACACAAAATACAACTTTATGGCCTAATTTTGTCTCAATTATATTTTTCAGGTGAAGCTTGCAATTTTTTGAATACAACGATAATTTTTCCATATTTTTCGGAGATCTGAGCAAATTTCAATGAATTAAAAGGCCCAGTAAAGACGTTGTAAAGAGAAATAAACAAAAAAAAATAAAACAAAATTTAAACAGAAAAAGGGGCGGGCACCCGCCCGCTTGACCAAGCAGGCGGGGCCCGCCGGCTTTCAAAAATGCGGGCGCCCGCCCGCGTTTAAGACGCGGGCGGTGCCCGCGTCACCTGAAGCGGGCGCCCGCCTGCATTTTCCACGTGGGCGACGCCCGCGTTGTTTGACTAGACCCATGCGCCGGGGGTCGGGTCCGATCCGACCCGACCCGCAGACCGGCAAGCCCAAATCCACTAATAATGCATATTTAAGTGTATTTTGGGAATATCTTCATCATCAAAGATCCGAATTGAGTGGTTCTTGAGCCAAAATTCTCTCCATCAAATTCCAAACAAGATTTTGCAGCTTTAGGAGAAGTTTGGGCTCGTTTGGGCTTCAAAAATGGTGAAAAAACTCCTTATTTTCCTTGTTTTTATTATATTTGTATTAAGTTTTGTAATTAAAGGATGTTTGTGTTATTGAAAATTGTTGGTTTTGTTACCATGCATGGCTAAGGTAATGTGGGTGTGTTGTGTGGAAGCTAGTATTGCTAGAATCTTTGCTTTCATGTCGCCATAATTTGTGTAATTATCGAAACAGTTAAAAACATTGATTTCTTCATTTTTTTTTGAAATATGCACAATCCGTAGAGGAATCCACTTAGGATGAAATGCCGCGAGGCATCGTCTACGTGCATCAATTCATAGAGGAGCCCAAGGAGGGTGATGAACAGCGAGGTTCATCGTTTATATTTTACTATTCAAAGAAATCAATTGTTTTTACAATTATCTTTTTAATTGAAAATCATCGTTTTAAAGCTTTATCATCCGATCCCCATACCTTGGCATAAATGCGGGATTGAGAATCTATGGAGAATGAATAGCATAACGTATTCTAACACTAACGGAAACACAACACACACACGCTTGTTATAAATCATATTTTCACGATCACGATTTTCTATTTTCATAAAATCTTAAAACGACTTTTACCTCACGTAAAACCCAACCAAAAATCTCCTTCGAATGGTGGTTCACCTCTCATCAAATAATTTTTCTCGCTTAATTTTAAATTGTGAAACTTGCAGGCTACTTTGTCCCTGAGGAATAGGATTCTGGACTCACCAGGTTTACTACTTGACCGACTTCCTATACTTGGAAATATCAGTGCATCTTTATTGACCAGTCATCGATCACCCAATCGACCGCAGTGTTGGGGACAACCTCCCCCAACAGGCAGGTGACTCCGTCGACAAAAACCTCCCACAACTCAAACCAGTGAACTACCTCGGCATGAACAGCAGGAGGGGGCAAAACTGAGTCAAAGACAACCCCAGAAAACACTTGACAAAAGCATTGCGGTGCACAACAAAGGTGGAAATTTCGTTCCAAAACTTAACTCTTACATTCAAAAATGTTCCTTTTTACAAATAGGGAGGGGGACAAAAAGGCAAGCACTGCCTACAACGCTATGGCCATGGAAGAGGCATCCCTGGGGGCCTCACATTCCAGATCGAGCAGGCTCCTCAGGACCGGCCGAAGGACGGGGAAGCGTCCGTCGGACCCGTTCCTTAAACGTCAAGAACCCCTCCCGAAAGGTCCCCACGATCCTTTAGGCCAGGATATCCTCATACGCCTGGAACACCCCCGGAGGGATTCTGCGATCCTCGGGGCTAGAACATCCTCGTAACCCCTCTCAACCTCCTCATCGAATCGAGCATGGTCCACTTGCTGTAGGGCACCCATCTCAGCCCAGAGCTCGTTCCTCTCCCTTCGAAATGCTTCCTCCACCTCCTTAGCAGACCTCTCGACGGCCACCCGAGCCTCCCTTAAGCTCCTCACCTCCGAGGTGAGCTCGTCGATCTGACACCGCAAATGACGAACCTCCGAACGAGCATCCTCAGTTGCCTGCTTGGCCACCTCGGACCTCAGGCGTTCCTGCGCCAGGGCCGCCTCGAGGCCATCCACCCGCTCCGAGCGGTGCTATGCCTCTACGGCCATCGTGGAAGCCTGTAGGACGGAAGGGGTGAGTAACGACCGCAATAAAACAGAGGTAGAGGAAAGAAAGGGACTGACCTGTTGGATCTGCCACACCAAGGAGTCTGCCAGACCCTTAGAGCGAACCCCTCTCTGAGAAAGAGCGGTCCCTCGGAAGGACGGAGCTTTGTGCCAGCTGGACATCCATGTCACGATAGGTGAAAACCGATCCTCCGGATGGGACCTCCGGGCCAGCCTTAAGCACAGACAGGGCACTCCCCGCACCAACCGGGGTTTGCTCGGCTCGATGGGTGGAGGCGGCCACCTCCACCACATAGGGGGTCACCCCAGAGACGATAGGCAAATCAAGCGCCGCCGAAGGTCCTCTATCCCATGTCCTCTTCTTCCCTTCAGGAATTCCAGACTCCGAATGTGAGTGTTTCTTCGCTCCCACTAACTCCTGGCTGGTGCTCGAGAGCCCTACTCAGCGCCCCCGTGGACCCCTCACCGCGAGTGGAATCGGGGTGTGCACCGGTCAAGTCCCCTGCTGCGGGGGGCTCGGAAACGACCTGGGACGGGGGCAGGGGAACGTCCATCGGCTCTAGCATCCCAATCGCAGCATCAGCCATGCGAATCTCTTTTCCATCATGCGCTGCTGTGCATGGCCAGAAGGACTCCCACGCCCTCCAGGGGCTCCTTGGCGAATGAGTTCGCGAACGTCGCGGCTGAATTCACGACCCGCCATCTCTACAGAAGGAAGGAAGATCAGGGTAAGCAAAGGAGAAGGGAAAAAAGAAAAAAGTGCCTACCAGGGGACCACATGACATTCTTGATGAGAAGATCGTCCAGCAAGGGCCAAACCGACCTCTTCACCAGCGGCAACGCCGACAAGAGCCTGACCGTAGCTCGATCGGCCTCGGAAAGGGACAGTGTCAAATCATATTGACACAAGCTTCCCCAACCGGTCAGAATCACAGCATCTTCTGGAAAGGTGACGAATACATAGTTATTACTCCAGTCTCCAACCCAGTGGGGCAGACCCAGCAAACACTCCCTCCCCGCCCGGGCATGGATATACTTCCATGACCCCTGACCAACCAACTGGACCCTGAAATTGTAGAAGAAGAGAGGCATGGTTGGCTCCAACCATTGTGCATTACAGATCATGATGAATCCCACCAAGGCTGGGATCAAATATGGGGTCAGCTGTCACAGGGCTACCACCAAGAACTCCAGAACCTGGATAATGAAGGGGTGGAGAGAAAAGCAGAGCCCCACACAGAACATTTGGACATACACACCAACCTTGTGACTCCCTGGAAAGCAGATCCTTTCATCGACAAAGGGAACCCGGACGCCATACGGGTGACAGAGGTATCTCGCCCTAATCTCCTCGGCCGTGGAATAGGAAATGGTGGATACTGATACGACTATTTTGGAGAGGCCCAAGAACCAGAGACCCAGGCCCAAACCAAGAGCGGGAAGCCTACAAACAGGATTAGGCCCGACTGACGAGGCCCACGGATGGACTCGAAGCCAGACCCAGATCCAATCTGGAGGACACCCGATTAGCTCGTGCTCTCCGGGGTTAAATGTCTCCCCTGGAAGCACGTCGTCTTAATGACCATTAAGGAGCCCATTAACCCGCCGGCCCACGACGCACGCAGGCGCCTTGATGAGGACGAATCACGGGGACATGGGTGGAGGCGGTCAGAGGGTGTGGATTGGGGGTAATCGTGGGCCAAACCCTATAAAGGGATGGTAGGGGCAACCGAGAAGGGGGATCGAATCCTTGAGATCTACATCTGAGATATTCCGTTAACAAGACCTTGATTTTCCCCAATTATCTCCTCTGCCACGGCTCGGTTTGGGGATACGAGTGCTGGTCTCATCTTGAGCTGTACAGTGCCCACTGAGCATCACATAGTTCCGTTCTGACTTAGGCATCGAAGGGGACTTGGCCAGAACCAAGGTCCGGCCCCCCTGATGAGTTTTCTCGTCTGTCCAGGAAGGAGCAGAACCGAGGCGCCGAGGCTTCGGCCCGGTAAGGAGAGAACCCGCTCGCCATCAGTGAGTGCCTTCGCCGATCAAGAACAAGGAACATCCAAGGCGTCAAGGCTACCCCTCGGCATTCGTCTAGCTGAGGCCGAACACTGAACCGGGAACCGAGGCACCCCCTCGTCTCCATGTCAACCGAAGACCGACGCTCACCTGAAGTGTCCGCCCGACCTCGGATCCATCGCCTACCCACACCACGTGCACGTGTGCTTGGCATGACCAAGAGGTCCCATCCGACCCCTTGACCATGTTGACCGTCAGTCGTCGGTCAACGAATCCGTGGTGAGAAAACACCCCCAAACATCCGACGCCGTCTGTGGGAACTGAACAAAGCCCACGTCAATCCACCAGAATGGAACCCGCCTTTAACGGCTCGGGGCACATGCCCCCCATCCAAGAGGAGGGAGACTACATCCCTCCCGAGAACCAGCACAGCCACACCACCGAAGGAATGGGCGATTCCCGATCGGTGACTCAAGAGCAGCTTTGACTCTTCGCTCAGGAAACCAAAGCCAATCTCCAGACGTTAGTCGCCACGATTCAACAGCTTGTCGATAACCCTTCTGTCCGGCGAGCGGGGACGGGAGGGACCCACCAACGAGGAGCAGACCCCCAGCCTGTACGGTCTGTCGTGGTCACCGACCACGGGGATGGAGCCCCCAACCTGGAATGATGATTTACCATACCGGGCTTCGTCCTGGAGAGGTCCCTCACTCCCACCTCGCCCCTCGAGGGGGAGGGGATGGGACTTGAGCAAGCCAGATGTGAATCGGTTACCGCCTCGTTTCGGCGACCAGGTTCTACAAGTCGGCGACCCACCGGCCACCGAGCCTCGGGGGACCTACCGCACCAGGGCAGAAGTCCTCATCGAGCGAAATCGGAGAAGCAAGAATACCGCCGGGAGAAGAGGAGCACCCGCCAATCAACCCCCGTCCACAGCTCAGCAGGAATGAAGGCGAGCCCCCGGCACGACCGAGGTCGCTCGCCACCACAAGGTAACAACGATGTGAGCGCTGGAGGGCGCTCGGAGGGTGCCAGAGGCGACCGTTGCATGCTGTCCTGGAGGATAACTGAGACGCGGGTACCTTCCATATTCAAAGTGCCGACACTGGAGAAGTATGACGGTACGGGCGATCCACTCCACCACATGATGGACTATGAAGGGTCATGGCGTTCCAGGGAGCTGATGATACCCTGCTCTGTAAAGGCTTCTATTCCACCCTCCGGAGAGCGGCCCGGAGATGGTACCATGGTCTTCCCAACCACTCCATTGATAGCTTCGAAGACATCTATCAATAATTCTGTAAACAATTCATGGCTGGGCATCAGGTGAAACCCGATTCGGAACTCCTGTTCAATATGGTGCAGGGCCCCAGTGAAACTTCGAGGCACTACATGCATCGCTTCAACGCGGAGCGACTTGAATGTGCAGAGCTGCCCCGAGTTGGTCGTCAAGATGGCCTTGAAGAAAGGGCTCCGGCATAGGGGCCTGAGAAAGTCACTGCACAACGATCCACCGAAAGACCTCGCCGGTGTTACAGCCAGGGCGAAACGCTATATGCTGATGGAAGAAGCGCTGGCCGAGGACGACGGAAGCCGCCCGGTGGGAAAAAAGCGGGGATTCAAGCGTGATGAGAGCGAGCGTTGCGGCCCTGATGAGCATCGGCAGGAGAAGAGGGCCAAAGAAAAGCAGCGCAGAGAGGAGCCACGACCCTTCAAGCCAAATGCCACCCCGGACGTCATCCTCGTGCACACCCAAAAGAAGGGATGCTTTAGCAGGCCGCCTCCGAGGATGAAGATAGGCAGAAAGGACGAGGAGAAGTATTGAAAGTATCACAAGGACAACGACCATGACACAGATGACTACTGGCATCTGAAGAAGGACATAGAGAAGCTGGTCAGCCAGGGGCACTTGAAAAACTTCGCCGACAACTCAGCCCCCACCCCCGCCCCCGGGAAAAGGACGTCCAGGCAGTTGGACAAGGGGAAGAAGGTGAATGTGTTCCAGACAGCCATGTGCGTCATTGAGTGAGCTAGTGAGACGACCAATAGCCACCTCGCCGAGGCAAGGCTAGCTTGCCCTCGCCATCTCCGTATTTTATTTTCCTCTAAATGTACACCCGGATTCTAGCAATGGAAAGAACCGTGTTAGTACAGATCTTTATCTCTCTCTTTAGTTGACTGGGTGATCGATAGCAGGCCAAGCAGGAAGCGACCCTTCGGCGGGGAGCAGCAAAACGGTCGGCCATATGGCTGGAGGTAACTCCCCCAGTAGGCCGATCATCGAGCCCGTCCGTAAGGCTGGAGGCAACTCTCCCAGCATGTGGAAACGTTGATTGGTCATAAGCCGAGGGATAGCTCCCCTGCAAACCGGTCGACCCGATCGGCCGCAAGGCTGAGGATAACTCCCCCAGCAGGCTGCTCCCCGAGCCCGTCCGTAAGGCTGGGGAAATTCCCCCAGCAGACGGGAACGTCAATTGGTCATAAGCCGAGGGGTAGCTCCTCGCAAACCGATCGACCCGATCGGCCGTAAGGCTGGGGCAACTCCCCCAGCAGGACGCTCGCTGAGCCCGTCTGTAAGGCTGGGGCAACTCCCCCAGCAGGAAGGAACATCGATTGGTCATAAGCCGATGGGTATCTCCCCAGCAGACCGGTCGACCAGATCGATCGTAAGGCTGGGGGCAACTCCCCCAGCAGGCCGCTCGCCGAGCCCATCCGTAAGGCTGGGGGCAACTCCCCTAGTAGGCAGAAACGTCGATTGGTCATAAGCCGATGGTTAGCTCCCCCGTAGATCGATCGATCTGATCGACCATAAGGCTGGGGCTACTCCCCCAGCCAACAGATCGCCAAGACTGTCTGTAAGGTTGGGGGAAACTCCCCCCATCAGGCGGGAACATTGTTTGGTCATAAGCTGAGGGGTAGCTCCCCCCCGCTGACCAATCGACCCGATTGACCGTAAAAGTTGGGACAACTCACCCAACAGGTCTGAATATCAGATGGGCATTAGCCCAAGGATAACACCCCCGGCAGCCTAGATGGACCAGTTAGCCGAAGGACCGGGGGCAGTTTTTTCCTTCCCCGCAGGCCGAGCCCTCGGCTGGCCACAAGACTGAGTACAAGCCTGTAGTCTGCGAGGCGGCCACCCGACTGGCTCAAGGATCGCAAGCGAGGGAAAAGGCACAGCAAGTCGGATAGGAGTGCCTCCAAGGCCCCAGTCAATTAGGCCGACGGACACAAAGTCCCGAAGACCCTACACGCTCGCTACGAATGATAAAAGGATACAGGCGAGCCCACTTCCACCACCAGGTCAAAACGCAACAGAAGATCAAAGAGACCAAGAGCCCCCACCCTCTACAAAGCAGCTTTAAAGAATACCCTGACAACAGAAAGATGGCGAAAAGTACATAAGCTGACGAAAAAACTTTACGCTAAATTGTTCGGAGTTACAAGCCAAAAAAGAAAAAACAAGGGGGGGATGGAGCAAGATTGAGAAGGGTCGCTTAAGGCCCTGGGGCACGGGAGGAAGCGTTCTCTAGAACCTCGCCCTGCTCGGAGCGTTGGGGGTGCGTGGAACCCGCTGGGGGCGGGAGCGATTACCGGGCACGCTCCACGAAATGCTGGAAAGAGTCTTGGACGATCTCGACAATCCGAGGGGCCAGGAGGTCCTCGTAGGAGTCGAAGGCCTCCCTGAGGACCCCATGATCTGTGGCCTCAAAACCCCGTCAACGCCCCTTTCAACCTCTCCGACGAACTGGGTCATGTGACACAGCTCTCCCAGCTCGTTCTAGAGGTCGCCCCTCTCTTGACTAAACGCCTCTTCCACCTCTTGGGCCAACCTCTGAGTGTCGGCCAGCGCCCCCTGGAGGTCCTGCACCTTGGAGGCAAGCTCATCCACCCGACGTCGAAGGTGCTGGGCCTCCATGCTTGCCTCTTCGATGGCCACCTCAGCCGATCCGGCCCTCAAGCGCTCCCGAGCCAAGGACTCCTCGAGGTCCTTCGCCTAGGCCGACTGGCGCTGCGTCTTGATGGCCATCGTAGTAGCCTGAAAGGAAGAAAAAGTTACGCTAAAGGGATCAAAAGGCGGGGAAAAAAGCGGCAAAGTGACTAGACCTGTTAAAGCTGCCAGACTAAGGAGTCCGATAGTCAGTCGAAGGGGGCTCTCTCTAGGAGCGAGCGGTCCCTCGGGAGGAAGGAGCTCTGCGCCAGCTGGTTGGCCACGGCTCGGTCGGCAAAAACTGAGTCCTCAGGCGTAACCTCGGGGCCTGCTAGGGTGTTTGCCAGCACGCCATCGGCTCCCACCACTGACGGTTCAGTCTAGAAAGCAGGGGTGGCCACCATGGTCAGCGAGAGGGTTTCACCTGAGGCAACCAACACCCCGGGGGCCGCGGAAGGACGGACTTCACCACTCTCCCTCCTTCTCTTCCTCTCGTTGGGCCCAGCGGACGTCGGGGGCCGTGACCACCCACGGAAGCGCGAGGGGCTGTCTCGGTCCCTTCATTACTGCCGTCTGCCTGGACGGAGCGTGGGGGGGGGGGGGTTCAGCACCCGTAGCCTCCACAACGGGGAGATCCGTCGTAGCCAGGGGAAGTGGCGCTGTCGCGTCCAGGGCGCCACCCTTCCCACCGTGGGCTCACCCTGACGCACCTCCTCCTCCACCGTGCGACGAGGCACCTGGCCCGAAGGGTTTTCGCGGCATCGAACGGATCCCCGACAGATGAGCTCGTCGACATTGTGGGAAAATTCGTGCCCAGCCATTTCTGCCGAAGGAAAGAAAATCAGGGTAAGCGAGAGGAAAAGTGAAAAGAAAAGGGAGCGCCTACCGGGAGACCACAGGACGGTCTTAAGGAGCAGGTCATTCAGCAAAGGCCAGACCGACCTCTCCCCTAGGGGAAGAGACGACAAAAACCGAACAGCGGCCTGGTCAGCCTCGGAGAGGGTTAATGTCAAGTCATATTGACATAACCCCCCCAACCTGTCAAGATCTTGGCATCCCTAGGAAAAACAATGAAAACTTAGCTCGAACTCCAGTCTCCCACCAGCGGGGAAGGCCGAGCAAACACTCTCTCCCTGTGCGGGCCCGGAGATGCTGCCATGACCCGTGGCTGACCGTCTGGACCCGGTAGTAATGAAAGAGAATAGGAAGAGACTGCACCAAGCCATGGACGCGGCAAATCATGACGAACCCGGTCAGCATCGCAACGGAGTACGTGGTCAATTGGCACAAGGCCACCATTAGGAATTCCATGACTTGGATGATGAAGGGGTGAAGAGGGAATCGGCACCATTAGGCCACCATTAGGAATTCCATGAATAGGAAGAGACGGCACCAAGCCATGGACGCGGCAAATCATGACGAACCCGGTCAGCATCGCAACGGAGTACGTGGTCAATTGGCACAAGGCCACCATTAGGAATTCCATGACTTGGATGATGAAGGGGTGAAGAGGGAATCGGAGTCCCAGACGAAACATCTCGACAGAGATTTCGACCTCTCTGCTCCATGGAAAGCAAATCCGATCATCGCTAAAAGGGATCCTGACGTCGTAGGGATGGTACAAGTACTTCTCTCGAATCTCGTGACATTCGAGAAGGGGACCATGGACGGCGACCCAATGACCACTGAAGGGACGTCGAACCTCTCAGCGGCCCGAGCCACGTCACCACCGACAGGATCAACAAAAAGCAAACCCTTTCCTTTCTCCTGTGCAGGGCGTGACCTCGAGGGGACGTCGGGCCTCGAAGACGGGAGGTCACTCGACTCGAGCACCGGGGGTACCTAGATCCTGGTGCGGAATCACCTATCCTATGCATAGCCATGAGGCAACTGAAGGAGGAAGAAATTTACCATTAAAAGAAGCCGAAGGAAGATAGACGACGGAGAGAAGGAGCTTGCAAGACTAGAGCCAGGAGGAAAGGCGCAAAAGAATCGAAACTTAGGAAGCCGAAGCCCTTATATGGAAGGCAATGGAATCCAGACCGTCAGAAGGGAAGCACGTGGCAGCATCCAAAGATCAACTGCGTTTCGTAACCCGCACCGAGAGAAGATCAAACGGGACGTGTCATAATGACCTCCATTTAATGGATTGGCCTCGACTGACACGCCTGTCAAATCCTCAAAAGTCACATCGCCCGAACTGAACCGGTAGAATTCGAACGGCTCGGACGATGGGTGCAATTGATACGACTATGTTAGAGAGGCCCAAGAACCAGAGACCCAGGCCCAAACCAAGAGAGGGAAGCCCACGAACGGGATTAGGCCTGCCTGACGAGGCCTATGGATGGACTCGAAGCCAGACCCAGACCCGATCCAGAGGACGCACGATTAGCTCGTGCTCTCCGGGGTTAAACGTCCCCCTGGAAGCACCACGACTTAATGACCATTAAGGAGCTAATTAACCCACCGGCCCACGACGCATGCAGGCGCCTTGATGAGGACGGATCACGGGGACGTAGGTGGAGGTGGTCAGAAGGCGTGGATTAGGGGCAATCATGGGCCAAACCCTATAAAGGGATGGTAGGGGCAACCGAGAAGGGGGATCAAATCCTTGAGATATACATCTGAGGTATTCCGTTCACCAGACCTTGCTTTTCCCCAATTATCTCCTCTGCCACGGCTCGGTTTGGGGATACGAGTGCTGGTCTCATCTTGAGCCGTACCATGCCCACCGAGCATCACACAGATCCGTTCTGACATATGCATCAGAGGGGACTTGGACGGAACCAAGGTCCGGCCCCCCTGACGAGTTTTCTCGTCTGTCCAGGAAGGAGCAGAACCGAGGCACCGAGGCTTTTGCCCGGCAAGGAGCGAACCTGCTCGCCATCAGCGAGCGCCTTTGCCGATCAAGACCAAGGAACATCCAAGGTGCTGAGGCTACCCCTCAGCGTTCGTCCAGTCGAGGCCGAACACTGAATTGGGAACCGAGGCTCCCCCTTGTCTCCACGTCAACCGAAGACCGACGCTAACCCGAAGTGTCCGCCCGACCTCGAATCCATCGCCTATCCATGCCACGTGCACGTGCGCTCGGTGTGACCAAGAGGTCCCATCCGACCCCTTGACCACGTTGACCGTCAGTCGTCGGTCAACGATTCCGTGGTTAGAAAACACCCCTAAATGGATACCGATCGAAGGATCATCGGAGGTACATCGAACTCCTCCACCGAAAGGGCATCATCCTGACGGGCCGGGTCCTCAAATAGTAGACCCTTCCCCTTATCGAGGAGCAACTGAGGCTAAGAAGAAGTAACAGACCCAGAAGAGGGAGTTCCTATCCTCAACGCAGCCATTAAACAAATCAAATAGCAGAAACGAAAGAAGGATATTATCTTGAAAGGATTTGAAGAGGGAGACGATGACGAATTCGTTAACAATCGGAGAAGCAAAATAAGATTAGGAAGCGTAAAGGAAAAATCTGAAAGAACGACGATTTTATATGAGAGACGATTTTGAATCTAGGCCGTTCAAGGAAAGATGCGTGGCGACATCCTGCAGCAGGTGGCACTTGGAATTCCGCTCCCAGGGGCGGGAGAAGTCCAACCAGGCAACATTATGATGGCCCTCATTCAATGCCACTGCCTCGACTGACACTTCTGTCAACTCAACACGGATCGCATCCCACGGACCGAACCGTCAAAATCCGAACGGCCCGAGCGATGTTGGCAATTGATACGAGCCTCCCGAAATGGGCTAAGACTGAACGGGCCAAGCCCGTGTCGCGAACCTATGGGCCTGGGAAGAACGAGGCCTATTATAAAGACTCGGAGTCAAGCCGACCTCGGACCGATACGAATGTAGCCGCTTATGCAAGCCAGCGGGAGTTAACCACTCCCCTTAAATCACGCCCCCTTAATCATCATTAAAGAGCCCGATTACGCCCACCTTCATGACCCATGAAGGCATGATCAAAGTGGTAGATCATCTGGACGAAATAGGGGGACATTTAGGGGACTTGGCCGGGGAAGATTCCTATAAAACAACTCGAAGAATAACGTGGAACGGGACCTCTTTCTGGATACTTAACTCCGAGGTAATCTTCTTGAACAACCTTGTCTCCCACCTTATAATTCTCTTCCATAGCACAGTCTGTCGACCAATATTGTGGAATGCATCTAACTAAATGGGTTGGAGGTAACGATGTATATTGAGCCTAGGTGGAATAGCTGTAAGCTGTGTACATATGTTTGTCTTTAAATGTTATTTTACATTGACTTGCCATCCAATACTTTCATTATATTAAGGTTGGTGTTATACTGACCTCGTTCCTTGAGGTATATGTACTTTATATTTGCCAAAATAAACAAATACGTCACATTACCAAGTACCATCTCCCTCTCACTTCCAAAAATGGAAAAATTTGCACTAAATTTAACATACACCTTAACGAATGAGGTGTATACTGCACTTGCCTATATTAATTAGCGCATGATAGATGCTTAATTATGGACTGAAAAA
The DNA here is from genome assembly GCA_030789695.1 of Scilla litardierei. Lineage (NCBI taxonomy): Eukaryota > Viridiplantae > Streptophyta > Magnoliopsida > Asparagales > Asparagaceae > Scilla > Scilla litardierei. The sequence goes on from CM061137.1 coordinate 118,895,593, forward strand.
TACCAAATCACCCCTGGTTTAATTTGTCATAAATTGTTCATCCCTCACTCTTCGTTGCAAATAACTTAACATCTCGGTACCACTAACGCCTATCACCTTCTCATTGGCCTCCTTTCTGACAATTTTCTTTCCTTTTAATTTCTAGATTCTTTTTAGCTGGTGGAACTTTGTAAGGTGGGGACATTCAATAATGTTGTTTTAAATTGTATGCGTACGCGCGAGGATTATTTTTTAAATCTGTTGAATTTTCCTATATCAAGGGTAATTGTTTAATAAAGATAAACTTCTGTCCTATCTTATTTTTTTTGTTTCATTTACTTTGCGTATATTGCCTTGGAAAAATGTTATAAGTTTCAACCTAAATGTATTGGCAAGATTGCATGGGAAATATTTATGCAATTTGCTAAATGTATGGGATTAAGAAAATTACTTTATATTTTAGTTTGGGCTTGGTTCCTTAAATACACGAATGAGCTTAAGTGAGCTTTCACGAGACTCGTAATAGTTAGGGGGGACGACAATAGACGGATAACTTCAAAAACCCAAAACCATGTCATTTGCCCATCCTATTGAATTAGGATCATCTGACTCGTTCAGCGAAATTAACATTCGATTTTCGGTAGGGTCACCAAGTATTGATCCCTGGTGAATGCAGAACGTGTGCACCTTTAGCCAGCTTTCCGATGTATCAAAAGAAAAAGGATCATCTAATTTAAACTAGTTGTGAAAAATGCATAAGATTTCATCTAATTCAAATAAGCGAGAACTTTTAATTCTATAGGTAAACATATGGAAGAAGATTAATATGAGATACACAAGATGTTTGATGAGCTTCTGTCGGGCCTTTTCAATCAAGCAACCGAGCCTCGTCAAGCTGTTGATCGTTTAGATTAGACAAAGAATCTAACTGAATCTCTTTGAGAGCTTATTCACATATGCCCATGAAAAAAAGGAAATAAATAAACAACCCCAATCTGCCTCAAATATACCTTTTTTTCTTATTAGGATTACTTTTGCATGAAGAAAGTAATAAATTCCTTAAGATATTCAGTTGCGTCTAGTACATAAACTCGACCGAACAAAAGAAGAAATTTTTATTAAACAAGATATCACAAATTAAATTAAATTAAATTAGACAAACAAAAGAGCACCATAATTTTGATTAAAATTTTAATTTAGTGAAGACGCTTGGTGAGCGCCATTGAGATGCCGCAGAGGTCGATGATATTGTCGCGCTTATTCTTCATGTCATCCTTAGCCACAGGGTCCTCCACGCCCCCGCACCCATTGTTGCACGACATGGCGTCCGCAATCGCCGCCGATAGGAAGGTTGCCACGTCGCCGTACTTCTTGTCGTTGATCGCCGCCGACGATTCGTTCAGCATTTTCTCCGTGTGCACCATGAACAAGGAGCAGTCCTTGAGGCACACATGTAGCTTGTTTCCCTTGTTCCCTACACTGTTTGACAACCACGTCGCGTACCTGGCCGCGTTAACCGCACTGTGGGCGACGAATCGGATGGACAAAGCCGCCAGCTAGTGATCGTCGGCCTTCCGGCTCTCCGGGTACATCAGCAGGGTCTGCTCGCAGTAGGAGGCCACTTTGTCGATCGCCTTGCATGCTTCTTTGATGTGCGAGGTGTCGCCACCGTCGTCGGCCGTGGCGAAGGTGAGGACGAGGCAGATAGAAAGGCAGAAGAGGAGGCGGAGAGATGAGGGTCGCATTTTACGATTTCTTTTTTCCTTTGAGATTGAGACTGGAATTGATTTTTTTGGGTTGGTTTGTAAGAGATTTAATTGATTTGGGAGGTGTTTTTTTTTCGGGTTTTAAAAAGTTTTTTTTGAAGAGAATGTTGAGGCGGGGAGGAAATGAAGGGGCGAGAGTCATGAAAGGTTGTTAATTGATTCATTCAACGATCTCCGTCTTGTCAGGGAGACTTGGGTGGATCCGAACCCAGTAATATTGCTTGTTTGCGATTGTCTTCTTTGTTGTCTAACATTTACATTTCCGTATTTCCGCATTGTTTGGTAGAGTTTGCAAGGTAATTAGGAATTAGCCTCTTAATTATTTTAAAGTACTATTCACCCCCCCTCTAGTACTTGTGCAGTAGCTTAGCAGGGCATTACAGCCCATGCATGTGAACAATGTTGCCCACGGTGACAGGGCCATGCATGGCCCACGGGCCCGACCCGTGTGCACGTAATGCATGCATGCCCGCGTACGTGACGCGTGTGGTGCGTAGGTTATGCGACATGTGCACGATGAATTGCGTGTGAGGTATGATTATGCAACAATGTGATACGTGCCGTAACACGATAGAATCCCGCGTGATCAAACGGTCTAGAGTGAGCAGGTGTGAAGTTGGTTTAAAGCAAATTTTGTATCCACTTCAGAGTTGAACCCACTATTGTTTGCTGGTTTCGGGTCGGATTTGAATGCTATTAATAGTGTTTCAGTTAGGGGAGTTTCACAGCTTCAAAAGATGATCACTGGATGCTATTTTTGTATATCTTGTAGCATCTACAGAGTGTGAAAATAGGGAGGTTTGAGGGTAATTTGAGAGCAAAAGTTAGTTATTTTTCCATAGATTCTCTTCTCTAAATTCTTATGAGACTTAGTGTTAGGTTGTTGATTCTCTTTTATTTTGCATTTTTTCAATATATTGTTTGTGATGTAGGTTTTTATAGAGATTGTCAATAGATTTACTCGTTTGGTTACGATACTTGGATTTTCACAAGGTGATTGTCTACTTGATAAGGATTCTCCCAAGTTACCAGCACAAATGGTGTTAGTGTAATATATCTTTTTTAATTGTTTATTGTTAATACTAATCTATAGTCCAGTGCAAATAGATTTGATGTCTCATGACAAAGAAATTCTGTCTTTATATAGTAGAAGCCCGTGCAATAGCGAGATAGTAATTTCTTGTCATTATGGGTTTAGAGGTCCGCTTATAAACAGATCATACAATGTGGAATCTCATCTGACTATATCTTTTTTGTCAAAACTATTTTAGGTTTACAAATTATTTAGATCTATATTAAAACATAAAATCCAAGTTAGTTTTGGCTAAGTTCAGATGGTTCCGATTGACATTCATGATAATTTTAATAATTTAACAAAGTAATAAAAAAATTATAAGTGGTCATTTTTCTATGGGGCTTCTATTTTCTCGGATGCAAGCTAGGAAGATTGGACCAATAATTCCAACGTGGTTGTTAGAGCGGGAACAATTAAAAAATAATGAGTATCATATCATATATGGAAGATTGTGAGAGGAATATTTATCATCTAGGGTGACGTTATGCATTCTTCACCATAAAAGATATTGATAATAAGAAGTATATCTCATATAACCCTTTGTAGTATATGGAGGAGAATAGTTTACATTATCGTATATGATATATGATATGTGTATCTCATATGTGGATACTAATTGGGCCCTTGATGGCCTTTATCCAATAACATCTATATTACATTTGACAACGATTTTTGAATTCTAGGGCTGATTAGGGCAAGCTGATGTCATGCTGATGTATAAAGAGGGTGATAGAAGAATGGATAGGATTTAATCTTAGTAAAAGAAGGGTTGAGATGAGTGTTTGGAAAAACCACCACTTTTTCCCTTTGACTTTCAAACCACCCACAATCACTACATTTGCGCAGAATACTAGTCATTTCCACTTTTTGCTAAAAAAACCCTCTCATTTCACTTTTTACCCACACACCATACACACACCCACACTTATGCACTTCCTCCCTTCATTTTCGTGCCCCTACAATCACTACATTTGCGTAAAATACCGACTCTTTTCCTTTTTGCTAAAAAACTCTACTATTTAATTCCCCCTTCCCCCAATTTTGGCCAGAATTACATTTTTTTCCCCACACTCGAAGGCGCTCGCGCCGAAGCTCGATTTTTGTTCGTTTAGATTTTGGAGAGGGAAATAATTTTTGGGGAGAACAAAGATTTTGAGATGATATCTTAAATGAACCATGTCCGAGTGTACGGGGGGCACGGGTTATGCGCCAAAGGCGCCCGCACCGTATCTAGATTTTTGTTCGTTTAGATTTTGGAGGGAGGAATAATTTTTGGGGAGAACAAAGATTTTGAGAGGATATTTTAAATGAACCGTGCCCGAGGGCACGGGTTATGACTAGTCTATATATTAAAATACAACTTTTTTGAATCCAAGGGCCTGATTGGGACAAGTTCCGGTCACTAACAATGATCAGGATGCATCCACATCCTTTGCATCCAAGGGTCAAGTTTTAATTCAAAAAAACCTCCACAATCATTACATTTGCACAGATTACCGCCCCTTTCTCCTTTTTGCTAAAAAACCATTCTCATTTCACTTTTTACGCTAATACCATTTACACAACCACACTTTGCACTTTCCACATTCATTTTCGAGCGTTTCTCTTTTGGCCGAGGTTAAATTTTTTACCGGTGCCCCCACTAATTTTTTTACGCTAATTGGTTGTTCCGCGCCGAAATTGTTGTTCTACGCCGAAATTGTTGTTCCGTGTTGGAGGCATCTGTGCCGCTAAATATTTTAACGCTAAGTTGTTCTTTTAAATTTTTGTTGTATAAATAATTTTTTGGGAATAAACAATTCGCGAAGAACATTGTTTGGTCATAAGGCCGATCGATCTGATCGACCATAAGGCTGGGGGCAACTCCCCCAGCCGACCGATCGATCTGATCGACCATAAGGCTGGGGGCAACTCCCCCAGCCGACCGATCGCCAAGCCTGTCCGTAAGGCTGGAACATTGTTTGGTCATAAGCCGAGGGGTAGCTCCCCACCGCTGACCAATTGACCCGATTGACCGTAAAAATTGGGACAACTCACCCAACAGGTCTGAATATCAGATGGGCATTAGTCCAAGGATAACACCCCCAGCAGCCTAGATGGACAAGTTAGCCGAAGGACCGGGGGCAGTTTTTTTCTTCCCCGCAGGCCGAGCCCTCGGCTGGCCACAAGACTGAGTACAAGCCTGCAGTCTGCGAGGCGGCCACCTGACTGGCTCAATGATCGCGAGCGAGGGAAAAAGCACATCAAGTCGGCTAGGAGTGCCTCCAAGGCCCCAGTCAATTAGGCCGACGGACACAAAGTCCCGAAGACCCTACATGCTCGCTACGAATGATAAAAGGATACAGGCGAGCCCACTTCCACCACCAGGTCAAAACGCAACAGAAGATCAAAGAGACCAAGAGCCCCCACCCTCTACAAAGCAGCTTTAAAGAATACCCTGACAACAGAAAGATGGAAAAAAGTACATAAGCTGACGAAAAAAATTTACTCTAAATTGTTCGGAGTTACAAGCCAAAAAAGAAAAAAAACGGGGGGGGAGCAAGATAGAGGAGGGTCGCTTAAGGCCCCAGGGCACGGGAGGAAGCGTTCTCTGGAACCTCGCCCTGCTCAGAGTGTTGGGGGTGTTCGGAACCCGCTGGGGGCGGGAGCGATTACCGGGCACGCTCCACGAAATGCTGGAAAGAGTCTTGGACAATCTCGACAATCTGATGGGCCAGTAGGTCCTCGTAGGAGCCGAAGGCCTCCCTAAGGACCCCGTGATCTGCGGCCTCAGAACCCCGTCAACGCCCCCTTCCGCCTCTCCGACGAACTGGGTCATGTGACACATCTCTCCCAGCTCGTTCTAGAGGTCGTCCCTCTCTTGACGAAACGCCTCTTCCGCCTCTTGGGCCGACCTCTGAGTGTCGGCCAGCGCCCCCTGGAGGTCCTGCACCTCGGAGGCAAGCTCATCCACCTGGCATCGAAGGTGCCGGGCCTCCATGCGTGCCTCTTCGATGGCCACCTCAGCCGACCCGGCCCTCAAGCGCTCCCAAGCCAAGGACTCCTCGAGGTCCTTCGCCTAGGCCGACCGGTGCTGCGCCTCGATGGCCATCGTAGTAGCCTGAAAGGAAGAAAAAGTTACGCAAAAAGGGATTAAAAGGCGGGGGAAAAAGCGTCAAAGTGACTAGACTTGTTAAAGCTGCCAGACTAAGGAGTCCGACAGTCGGTCGAAGGGGCTCTCTCTAGGAGCGAGCGGTCCCTTGGGAGGAAGGAGCTCTGCGCCAGCTGGTTGGCCATGGCTCGATCGACAAAAACCGAGTCCTCCAGCGTCACCTCGGGGCCCGCTAGGGTGTTCGCCAGCACGCCACCAGCTCCCACCACTGATGGCTCAGTCTAGAAAGTAATGGTGGCCACCATGGTCAGCGAGAGGGTTTCACCCGAGGCAACCAACACCCCGGGGGCCGCGGAAGGACGGACTTCACCACTCTCTCTCCTTCTCTTCCTCTCGCTGGGCCAAGTGGACGTCGGGGGCCGTGACCACCCGCGGAAGTGCGAGGGGCTGTCTCGGTCCCTTCATTACCGCCGTCTTCCTGGACGGAGCAGGGGGGGGTTCATCACCCGTATTCTCCACAACGGGGGGACCCGTCGTAACCAGGGGAAGTGGCGCTGTCGCGTCCAGGGCGCCACCCTTCCCACCGCGGGCTCACCCTGACCCACCACCTCCTCAACCGTGCGGCGGGGCACCTGGCCCGAAGGGTTTCCGCGGCATCAACCGGATCCCCAGCAGATGAGCTCGTCGACATTGTGGGAAAATTTGTGCCCAGCCATCTCTGCAGAAGGAAAGAAGATCAGGGTAAGCGAGAGGAAAAGTGAAAAGAAAAGGGAGCACCTACCGGGAGACCACATGACGGTCTTAAGGGGCAGGTCGTTCAGCAAAGGCCAGACGACCTCTCCCCTAGGGGAAGAGACGACAAAAATCGAACAGCGGCCTGGTCAGCCTTGGAGAGGGTCAATGTCAAGTCATATTGACATAACCCCCCCAACCTGTCAAGATCTTGGCATCCCCAGGAAAAACAATGAAAACTTAGCTAGAACTCCAGTCCCCCACCAGCGGGGAAGCCCGAGCAAACACTCCCTCTCCGTGCAGGCCCGGAGATGCTGCCATGACCCGTGGCCGACCGTCTGGACCCGATAGTAATGAAAGAGAATAGGAAGAGACGGAACCAAGCCGTGGACGCGGCAAATCAAGAGGAAACCGGTCAGCATCGGAACGGAGTACGTGGTCAATTGGCACAAGGCCACCATTAGGAATTCCATGACTTGGATGATGAAGGGGTGAAGAGGGAATCGGAGTCCAAGACGGAACATCTCGACATAGACGCCGACCTCCCTGCTCCGCAGAAAGCAAATCCTCTAGTCGCTAAAAGGGATCCTGAGTCGTAGGGATGGTACAAGTACTTCTCTCGAATCTCTGTGGAATTTGAGAAGGGGACCATGGACGGCGACCCAATGACCACTGAAGGGACGTCGAACCTCTCAGCGGCCCGAGCCACGTCACCACCGACATGATCAACAAAAAGCAAACCCTTCCCTTTCTCCTGTGCAGGGTGTGACCCCACGGGGATGTCGGGCCTCAGAGACGGGAGGTCGCCCGACTCGAGCGCCGGGGGTCCCTAGATCCCGGCGCGGAATCACCTATCCTAAGCGTAGCCATGAGGCAACTGAAGGAGGAAGAAATTTACCATTAAATGAAGCCGAAGGAAGATAGACGACGGAGAGAAGGAGCTTGCAAGACTAGAGCCAGGAGGAAAGGCGCAAAAGAATCGAAACTTAGGAAGCAGACGCCCTTATATGGTAGGCAATGGAATCCAGACTGTCAGAAGGGAAGCACGTGGCAGCATCCGAAGATCGACTGCGTTTCGTAACCCGCATCGAGAGAAGATCAAACGGGTCATGTCATAATGACCTCCCTTTAATGGATTGGCCTCGAATGACACACCTGTCAAATCCTCAAAAGTCACATCGCCTGAACCGAACCGGTAGAATCCGAACGGCTCGGACGATGGGGGCAATTGATACGACTATTTTGGAGAGGCCCAAGAACCAGAGACACAGGCCCAAACCAAGAGCGGGAAGCCCACGAACGGGATTAGGCCCGCCTGACGAGGCCTATGGATGGACTCGAAGCCAGACCCAGACCCGATCCGGAGGACGCACGATTAGCTCGTGCTCTCCCGGGTTAAACGTCCCCCAGGAAGCACCACGACTTAATGATGCCCTTTCGGCATGAGCTTAAGTGAGCTTTCACGAGACTCGTAATAGTTAGGGGGGATGACAATAGACGGATAACTTCAAAAACCCAAAACCATGTCATTTGCCCATCCTATTGAATTAGGATCATCTGACTCGTTCAGCGAAATTAACATTCGATTTTTGGTAGGGTCACCAAGTATCGATCCCTGGTGAATGCAGAACGTGTGCACCTTTAGCCAGCTTTTCGATGTATCAAAAGAAAAAGGATCATCTAATTTAAACTAGTTGTGAAAAATGCATAAGATTTCATCTAATTCAAATAAGCGAGAACTTTTAATTCTATAGGTAAACATATGGAAGAAGATTAATATGAGATACACAAGATGTTTGATGAGCTTCTGTCGGGCCTTTTCAATCAAGCAACCGAGCCTCGTCAAGCTGTTGCTCGTTTAGATTAGACAAAGAATCTACCTGAATCTCTTTGAGAGCTTATTCACATATGCCCATGAAAAAAAGGAAATATATAAACAACCCCAATCTGCCTCAAATATACCTTTTTTTTCTTATTAGGATTACTTTTGCATGAACAAAGTAATACATTCCTTAAGATATTCAGTTACGTCTAGTACATAAACTCGACCGAACAAAAGAAGAAATTTTTATTAAACAAGATATAACAAATTAAATTAAATTAAATTAGACAAACAAAAGAGCACCATAATTTTGATTAAAATTTTAATTTAGTGAAGACGCTTGGTGAGCGCCATTGAGATGCCGCAGAGGTCGATGATATTGTCGCTCTTATTCTTCATGTCATCCTTAGCCACTGGGTCCTCCGCGCCCCCGCACCCATTGTTGCACGACATGGCGTCCGCAATCGCCGCCGATAGGAAGGTTGCCACGTCGCCGTACTTCTTGTCGTTGATCACCGCCGACGATTCGTTCAGCATTTTCTCCGCGTGCACCATGAGCAAGGAGCAGTCCTTGACGCACGCCTGTAGCTTGTTGCCCTTTTTCCCTACACTGTTTGACAACCACGTCGCGTACCTGGCCGCGTTAACCGCACTGTGGGCGACGAACCGGATGGACAAAGCCGCCAATTGGTGATCGTCGGCCTTCCGGCTCTCTGGGTACATCAGCAGGGTTTGCTCGCAGTAGGAGGCCACTTTGCCGGTCACCTTGCATGCTTCTTTGATGTGCGAGGTGTCGCCGCCGTCGTCGGCCGTGGCGAAGGTGAGGACGAGGCAGATAGAAAGGCAGAAGAGGAGGCGGAGAGATGAGGGTTGCATTTTACGATTTCTTTTTTCCTTTGAGATTGAGACTGGAATTGATTTTTTGGGTTGGTTTGTAAGAGATTTAATTGATTTGGAAGGTGTTTTTTTTCGGGTTTTAAAAAGTTTTTTTTGAAGAGAATGTTGAGGCAGGGAGGAAATGAAGGGGCGAGAGTCAAGAAAGGTTGTTAATTGATTCATTCAACAATCTCCGCCTTGTTGGGAGTTCTTGCGGTGTATGTTTTCTTTATATAATTGATGGATACGGGGTGAAATAGGATGATGTACAATAGCTAGCTTGATGCTTAATGTACATAATGAATGTCACAGTAATCCCTCCTCAAATGTGAAAATGTTAATTGATCTCATCGCTCTATGTTATCATGTCCTCAATTTTTCGTACCTTCTTGGAAGTCCACAAGGATGTGATGTCGTGTGACTTTAATCACCATTCTTCTTGACTTACATATTTGTTCACGAGTTTAGAAGTATATTTACATGGAAAAATGGCGGGTAATTTTAACGTTGGAAGATAGAAGAAGAGTGACCCTGTAAATTAAGGAGTTTATGAAGTACGTTAAAATCCATTCATTTGCTCGTTGTGCTTCCGTAGCTTGAGGATGAGGTCGATTATGGGTTCATAAATGGTGGGAGGAGTGGACAGCCATTACGCTGTAACGGTTTGTTTTATTTATTTATTTTGGTAAAGCCAATTAAGGCCACTAGCCCATTTTTATTTAATAAATCGCCCACTAACTCTTACCCACTAATTCTCTCTCCCCCCACCCATTTCACTCACACGTTTGCAGCCCGCCTTGGTTCGTTCCTCTTTCTCTTCAGCGTGCGACGAATAGCAGCAGACGGCAGTGACGAAAGGGTTTCCAAAAACCCTAGCGACTTGAATCCTCATCCAACGATGCCGCAGATCTTTCAGGATTTCGAATCCGATAAGAATCCTAAACCTTATCTCTCTCTCTCTCTCTCTCTCTCTCTCTCTCCCCCCCTCTATTTATATGAATGCTCGGTTAGGGTTTTTGGGCATGTGAAAATTGTTTTCATCTTCTCAAACTTTTCGATTTAATTCGTTATTGGGTTTCTGGACTTTAGGATCTCTCGGATTTGGTTTTCTACACGATCGGTAAATCTTCTTTACGTTAAATTCCAATTATACTCGTTCGTGCTTCAATTTTGTTACAAAAATTAGGATTTTGATCAAGGAGATGATGATTCATGGGTGTAAAAAAGGGGAGGGGACCATCAAAGTGGCGGATCGTCGGAGCGAAATAGGGAGATGTTGAGGGGACATGGCCAGGGAAGATTCCTATAAAACAACTCGAAGAACAACGTGGAAAGGGACCTTACTAAACTCCAAGGTATTCTGCTTGAACAACCTTGTTACCCTCCGTACAATTCTCCTCCACAGCTTGGCCTGGGGAATTGTGTATCGACCTCTCAGTGAGCCATACCGATCCCACCGAGCATCCTTCAGATCCGCTCTAACTTAGGCATCGGAGGGGACTTGGTCGAAACCAAGGTCCGACCCCCTGACGAGCTTCCTCATCTGTTTTGGTCAAGGAGATTTAGCCGTGCCGAAGCTACATCGCCTCCAGCAGGCATCTAACTAAATGGGTTGGGCAGTGCATCTAACTAAATGGGTTGGAGGTAACGATGTATATTGAGCCTAGGTGGAACAGCTGTAAGCTGTGTACATATGTTTGTCTTTAAATGTTATTGTACATTGACTTGCCATCCAATACTTTCATTATATTAAGGTTGGTGTTATACTGACCTCGTTCCTTGAGGTATATGTACTTTATATTTGCCAAAATAAACAAATACGTCACATTACCAAGTACCATCTCCCTCTCACTTCCAAAAATGGAAAAATTTGCACTAAATTTAACATACACCTTAAGGAATGAGGTGTATACTGCACTTGCCTATATTAATTAGCGCATGATAGATGCTTAATTATGGACTGAAAAATACCAAATCACCCCTGGTTTAATTTGTCATAAATTGTTCATCCCTCACTCTTCTTTGCAAATAACTTAACATCTCGGTACCACTAACGCCTATCACCTTCTCATTTCCTTTTAATTTCTAGATCCTTTTTAGCTGGTGGAACTTTGTAAGGTGGGGACATTCAATAATGTTGTTTTAAATTGTATGAGTACGCACGAGGATTATTTTTTAAATCTGTTGAATTTTCCTCTATCAAGGGTAATTGTTTAATAAAGAAAAACTTCTGTCCTATCTTAATTTTTTGTTTCATTTACTTTGCGTATATTGCCTTTGAAAAATGTTATAGGTTTCAAGGTAAATGTATTGGCAAGATTGCATGTGAAATTTGTATGCAATTTTCTAAATGTATAGGATTAAGAAAATTACTTTATATTTTAGTTTGGGCTTGGTTCCTTAAATACACGAATGAGCTTAAGTTAGCTTTCCCGAGACTCGTAATAGTTAGGGGGACGACAATAGACGGATAACTTCAAAAACCCAAAACCATGTCATTTGCCCATCCTATTGAATTAGGATCATCTGACTCGTTCAGCGAAATTAACATTCGATTTTTGGTAGGGTCACCAAGTATCGATCCTTGGTGAATGCAGAACGTGTGCACCTTTAGCCAGCTTTTCGATGTATCAAAAGAAAAAGGATCATCTAATTTAAACTAGTTGTGGAAAATGCATAAGATTTCATCTAATTCAAATAAGCGAGAACTTTTAATTCTATAGGTAAACATATGGAAGAAGATTAATATGAGATACACAAGATGTTTGATGAGCTTCTGTCGGGCCTTTTCAATCAAGCAACCGAGCCTCGTCAAGCTGTTGCTCGTTTAGATTAGACAAAGAATCTACCTGAATCTCTTTGAGAGCTTATTCACATATGCCCATGAAAAAAAGGAAATATATAAACAACCCCAATCTGCCTCAAATATACCTTTTTTTTCTTATTAGGATTACTTTTGCATGAACAAAGTAATACATTCCTTAAGATATTCAGTTGCGTCTAGTACATAAACTCGACCGAACAAAAGAAGCAATTTTTATTAAACAAGATATAACAAATTAAATTAAATTAAATTAGACAAACAAAAGAGCACCATAATTTTGATTAAAATTTTAATTTAGTGAAGACGCTTGGTGAGCGCCATTGAGATGCCGCAGAGGTCGATGATATTGTCGCTCTTATTCTTCATGTCATCCTTAGCCACGGGGTCCTCCGCGCCCCCGCACCCATTGTTGCACGACATGGCGTCCGCAATCGCCGCCGATAGGAAGGTTGCCACGTCGCCGTACTTCTTGTCGTTGATCACCGCCGACGATTCGTTCAGCATTTTCTCCGCGTGCACCATGAGCAAGGAGCAGTCCTTGACGCACGCCTGCAGCTTGTTGCCCTTTTTCCCTACACTGTTCGACAACCACGTCGCGTACCTGGCCGCGTTAACCGCACTGTGGGCGACGAACCGGATGGACAAAGCCGCCAATTGGTGATCGTCGGCCTTCCGGCTCTCTGGGTACATCAGCAGGGTCTGCTCGCAGTAGGAGGCCACTTTGCCGGTCACCTTGCATGCTTCTTTGATGTGCGAGGTGTCGCCGCCGTCGTCGGCCGTGGCGAAGGTGAGGACGAGGCAGATAGAAAGGCAGAAGAGGAGGCGGAGAGATGAGGGTTGCATTTTACGATTTCTTTTTTCCTTTGAGATTGAGATTGGAATTGATTTTTTGGGTTGGTTTGTAAGAGATTTAATTGATTTGGAAGGTGTTTTTTTTCGGGTTTTAAAAAGTTTTTTTTGAAGAGAATGTTGAGGCGGGGAGGAAATGAAGGGGCGAGAGTCAAGAAAGGTTGTTAATTGATTCATTCAACGATCTCCGTCTTGTTGGGAGTTCTTGCGGTGTATGTTTTCTTTATATAATTGATGTATACGGGGTGAAATAGGATGATGTACAATAGCTAGCTTGATGCTTAATGTACATAATGAATGTCACAGTAATCCCTCCTCAAATGTGAAAATGTTAATTGATCTCATCGCTCTATGTTATCATGTCCTCAATTTTTCGTACCTTCTTGGAAGTCCACAAGGATGTGATGTCGTGTGACTTTAATCACCATTCTTCTTGACTTACATATTTGTTCACGAGTTTAGAAGTATATTTACATGGAAAAATGGCGGGTAATTTTAACGTTGGAAGATAGAAGACGAGTGACCCTGTAAATTAAGGAGTTTAAGAACTACGTTAATTTTAATGTATAAATCCATTCGTGGTTTTCACCTACTTGTCATATACAGAAAAACAACACGGTAGTTTACTAGTTTCTATTTATTAGATGAATTGATTTATTAATTATTAAATTATGTTTTTCTAAAATTATCTCGTTAGTTTCATATTTACGTCTTGTACATATTTGTTTAGATCATCTTGTTGATATTTGAAAAATAACCCATTCTCATCTTGTAGAGAATAAAAAAACAACCAAATTTCATCTTGTTGCGATTTAGAAAATAACTCAATCTCATCATGTACGTGTATATATAAATGGACTCTCTTCAATTAAAAACAAGTCATTGTTCCTCAATATTCCTCTCTCTATCTCAACATAATATCAAGACCCTAATCTTCTTGGGCATATTTTCTTCTTTTTTCCCACTAGTCTCCTTAACGGCTTTCGATACAATCTCCACCACCACCAACTATCCCATCCACATCCAAAACTCACAGGATCTTCCACATCCCCTCCTCACAATTAATCTATTCAATATCATCAATGTCATATACCAATTATCTCGATCTCATATGTATCCTTCAAATTCAATCTCTCCTTGAAGGTGTTGATAAATAGGTCCGGCCCACGAAGCGGGCACATGAATTGTTACCAGAAGAGTAAGGCCCGCTGAGAGAAGTACGCCTCGGCCCAATATCCCCAAGGCCAGTCAATGAAGATAAACCTATAACTAGTCAGTATGTCAGCTCCAGTCAATGTTGAATCTTTGTGCCGACCTTCGAGGAAGAGGAACTACTTTCTCCTAGAAGAGTTAAGCCCACGAATGTGGCACCTTGACCAACTATGCCCATAAAGCCCACAAGGAAGGCTTACCATTAGACTGGACAAAGCACACACATCATTTGCTCGTTGTGCTTCCGTAGCTTGAGGATGAGGTCGATTATGGGTTCATAAATGGCGGGAGGAGTGGACAGCCATTACGCTGTAACGGTTTGTTTTATTTATGTATTTTGGTAAAGCCGATTAAGGCCACTAGCCCATTTTTATTTAATAAATCCCCCACTAACTCTTACCCACTAATTCTCTCTCCCCCCACTCATTTCACTCACATGTTTGCAGCCCGCCTTGGTTCGTTCCTCTTTCTCTTCAGCGTGCGACGAATAGCAGCAGATGGCAGTGACGAAAGGGTTTCCAAAAACCCTAGCGACTTGAATCCTCATCCAACGATGCCGCAGATCTTTCAGGATTTCGAATCCGATAAGAATCCTAAACCTTATCTCTCTCTCTCTCCCCCTTCTATTTATATGAATGCTCGGTTAGGGTTTTTGGGCATGTGAAAATTGTTTTCATCTTCTCAAACTTTTCGATTTAATTCGTTATTGGGTTTCTTGACTTCAGGATCTCTCGGCTTTGGTTTTCTACACGATCGGTAAAACTTCTTTACGTTAAATTCCAATTATACTCGTTCGTGCTTCGATTTTGGTGCGAAAATTAGGATTTTGATCAAGGAGATGATGATTCATGGGTGTAAAAAGGGGAAGGGACCATCAAAGTGACGGATCGTCGGAGCGAAATAGGGAGATGTTGAGGGGACATGGCCAGGGAAGATTCCTATAAAACAACTCGAAGAACAACGTGGAAAGGGACCTCTTTTTGGATACTAAACTCCAAGGTATTCTTCTTGAACAATCTTGTCACCCTCCGTACAATTCTCCTCCACAGCTCGTCCTGGGGAACTGTGTATCGACCTCTCAGTGAGCCATACCGATCCCACCGAGCATCCTTCAGATCCGCTCTGACTTAGGCATCGGAGGGGACTTGGTCGAAACCAAGGTCCGACCCCCTGACGAGCTTCCTCGTCAGTTTTGGTCAAGGAGATTTAGCCGTGCCAAAGCTACCCTTCGGCGCCCTAATAGCTCGAAGTCGAACACACTCACCCTCGAGCCGATTCATCTCCACCAGTGCAGAGGTTGTCGCTTGGTCGAAGACTCCCTTCGGCACGTCGATACTCGGACCCCCATGCTCTTCACTAAGCTGAACGAGCTGCTTCCTGTTCCTGGAGGCCACACGTGTCCCACATGACTGCTGTGACCTTCGACCCTCCAGTCAACCAACATGTGGTGAGAAAACACCCCAAAACATCTGGCATCGTCTTTGGGAACAATAACACCCACGCCAAAACAACCACACCACCAACATGGAATCAACTTGCAATGGAGCAGGACGCATGCCCCCCATCCAGGAGGAGGGCAACTACGTCCCGCCCGAAAATGGGCACAGCCACACCACGAGGGCACCGGCGACCCACGCTCGGTGACCCAAGAGCAACTCCATCTCTTCACCCAAGAGACTAATACCCACCTCCAAACGCTGACAGCAGTCATCCAACAACTCGCGGGCCACCAACGCCTCTCGAAGGGAGGCTCGGCAGCCATCCTCGACCGGCAGGAGCTCCGTCCCCCGTTACGCTCAGCCTTGGTCGCCAACCATGGCAGGGAGGGTGCCAACTCGGAGTGACGATTCACCCTGTCGAACTTCATCCCGGTGTGGTCCCTCACCCCTACCTCACTCTATGATGAGGTGGATGGTAGGGCCGAATGGACCAGGGACGAGCCAATTGCGGCCTGATCCAGGCGACCTTGCTCAATGCGGCGACGGTCACGCAGCCATTCAACCCCCGAGGGTTGGCGGGGTCGAAGCGGAAGCCCCCGTCAGAGGAGGCGTAGGGATCGGGAAGACCGCCTCGAAAGGAGGAGCACCCGACGACCGATGCCTATCCCCAGCCGGGATGGCCGTCGAGGGGACTCCCCCCGAACCCTCGCTAGCCTGCCGGGGCAACCTGGCCTTCGCGTCGAGGTACCAACGGGCCAGGGAAACCTGGGAAGCCCCAGGGACGACTGCTGCCCATTAGCAAGAAGCATCACCGATGCACGGGTATCATCCAGGTTCAAGGTACCAACCTCCCCAGCCTTATGGTCGATCGGTACGTGATGGACTATAAGTGATTCATGGCATTTCAGGGAGCCGACGACATACTGCTTTGTCGTGGCTTCTATTCCACCCACCGAAAATCCGCCAGGAATTGGTAACAGCCTCCCCAACCGATCCATCAGTAACTTCCATGACCTCACCCAAATATTTTGCCGGCAGTTCATGGCCGGCTGAGAAATAAAGCCAGACTCAGAGCTTCTGTTCAATGTGATACAGAGGTTGGGTGAAACCCTAAGGAGCTACATGAGACGCTTCAACGTCGAGAGGCTAAATGTGGAGAGATGCCCCAAGATGGTCGTGAAAACGGCCCTGAAGAAAGTGCTCCAACACAGGGGCCTAAAGAAGTCGCTACACAATGAACCAGCGAAGGACCTCGCTGATGTAATAGCCCGGGCGGAGCGTTATATGTTGACAGAGGAGGCCTTAGCAACAGAGGAAGGGGATCCCCCACGGGAACCAAACAGGGCTTTAAGTGGGACGAAAGCGAGCACCACAAGCTGGAGGACCACAAGTGAGAGAAGAAGGCAAGGAGAAAACAGCTCAGGGAGGAAGCGCGGCCCCCCAAGCTAAATGCGACTTAAGGCACCGTCCTGATGCATGCTCAAAAAGAGGGCCACATCAGCAAGCCGCCCCCAAGGATGAAGGGTGGCCGAAGGGACGAGGAAAAAGTACTGCATGTATCACAAGTAAAATGGTCATGACACTGACGAATGCTGGCACATAAAGAAAGACATAGACCAACTGATCAGTCGCAGTCACCTGAAGAACTTTGTTTACACCCCAAAGGCAGCCCCCGGAGAAGGGACGTCCAAAAAGATGGACAAAGGAAAGAAGGTGAACGTCGTCCAGACAACTCTGCACATCATCGAGTGAGAAGGCGGGACAATCAGCTGTAACTCCTCCCCCAGGCGAGACTAGCTCGCCATTATCTTCCCTGCCTTTTCTTTTGAATGTGTTCCCAGTTCAGAAAATGAAATACGAGTTCACACAAAGCAACCATGTTTTTCCCGTTCCACCACACTAAACCTTGAGACCGACCGTAATACTGGGGCAACTCCTCCAGCAGGCCGTTCATCTAGTCGACCGTAAGGCTCGGGGCAACCCTCCAGTAGGCCGATTATCCTGATTGACCATAAGACTGTGGCAACTCTCCCAGCAGGCCGATCATCCTGATCGACCGTAAGTCTGGGGCAACTACCTCAGCAGGTTAACCATTCCGATCGACCGTAAGGCTGGACAACTCCCCCAGCGGCCGATCATTCCGATCGACCATAAGTCTGGGGCAACTCCCCCAACAGGCCGATCATCCAGTCGGTCGTAATGCTGGGGACAACTCTCAAGTAGGCCGATCATTCCGATCAACCATAAGGCTGGGGAAACTCCCCCAACAGGCCGACCATTCTGATCGATCGTAAAGTTGGGGGCAACTCACCCAGCAGGACGATCATTCTGATCGACCATAAGGCTGGGGCAACTCCCCTAACAGGCTGATCATCCAGTCGCCTGTAAGGCTGGGGCAACTCCCCCAGCAGGTCGATCGTTTTGGTCGATCGTAAGGCTGGGGCAACTCCCCTAGCAGGCCGATCATCCAGTCGGTCGTAAGGCTGGGGGAAACTCCTCCAACAGGCCGATCTTTCCGATCGACCGTAAGGCTGGGGTCAACTCCCCTAGTAGGCCGTCATTCCGATTGACCGTAAGGCTAGGGCAGCTCCCCCAGCTGGCCGATCATTTCGATCGACCGTAAGGCTGGAGGCAGCTTTTCCAGTAGGCCGATCATTCTGATTGACTGTAAGGCTGTGGAACTCCCCCAGCAGGCCGATCATCCAGTCAATCATAAGACTGGAGGCAATGCCCCCAGCTGGCTGACCATTCCGATCGAGGAGGATGGGGCAACTCTTCCAGCTGACCGATCACTCCGATAGGCCATAAGGCTTGGGGCAACTCCCCCAGCAGGCCGATCATCCAGTCGACCGTACGGCTAGGGCAACTTCCCCAGCAGTCCGATCATCCCGATCGACCGTAAGGCTGCGGGCAACTCCTCTAGCAGGCCAACTATCCCGATCGATCGTAAGGCTGGGGCAACTCCTCCAACAGGCCGACCATTTCGATCGACCGTAAGGCCGGTGGCAACTCCCCCAGCAGGACGATCGCCCAGTCCTCCTTAAGGCTAGGGGCAGCTCTCCTAGCAAACCGATCATCCCATCGGCCTTAAGACTGGAGACTACTCCCCAGTAGGCCGATCCTCCGATCGACCTAAAGACTGGGGCAACTCCCCCAGCAGGCCGATCCTCCGTTCGACCTTGAGGCTGAGGGTAACTCCCCCAACAGGACGACCTTTCGATCGGCCATAAGACTGGGGCAACTCCCCTGGTAGGCCGATTGATTCTAGGATAATATTACATTTTAAACCCCTCATTTAGACCGTATTTTGCGTATATGTAATATCTATTTGATCTCCAATAAGTGTATTTTTGTAATATCATTTAATAATAGAGTATACACTTGATTATACACAAAATACAACTTTATGGCCTAATTTTGTCTCAATTATATTTTTCAGGTGAAGCTTGCAATTTTTTTGAATACAACGACAATTTTTCCATATTTTTCGGAGATCGGAGCAAATTTCAATGAATTAAAAGGCCAAGTAAAGACGTTGTAAAGAGAAATAAACAAAAAAATAAAACAAAATTTAAACAGAAAAAAGGGGCAGGCACCCGCCCGCTTGACCAAGCGGGCGGGGCCCGCCGGCTTTCAAAAACGCTGGTGCCCGCCCGCGTTTAAGACGCGGGCGGTGCCCACATCACCTGAAGCGGGCGCCCGCCCGCAGTTGAAGGCAGGTGCCCGCCTGCATTTTCCACTTGGGCGACGCCCGCGTTGTTTGACTAGACCCATGCACCAGGGGTCGGGTCCAATCCGACCCGACTCGCAGACCGGCAAGCCCAAATACACTAATAATGCATATTTAAGTGTATTTTGGGAATATCTTCATCATCAAAGATCCGAATTGAGTGGTTCTTGAGCCAAAATTCTCTCCATCAAATTCCAGACAAGATTTTACAGCTTTAGGAGAAGTTTGGGCTCGTTTGGGCTTCAAAAATGGTGAAAAAAACTCCTTATTTTCCTTGTTTTTATTATATTTGTATTAAGTTTTGTAATTAAAGGATGTTTGTATTATTGAAAATTGTCGGTTTTGTTACCATGCATGGCTAAGGTAATGTGGGTGTGTTGTGTGGAAGTTAGTATTGCTAGTATCTTTGCTTTCATGTCGCCATAATTTGTGTAATTATCGAAACCGTTAAAAACATTGATTTCTTCATTTTTTTTTTTGAAATATGCACAATCCGTAGAGGAATCCACTTAGGATGAAATGCCACGAGGCATCGTCTACGTGCATCAATTCATAGAGGAGCCCAAGGAGGGTGATGAACCGCGAGGTTCATCGTTTATATTTTACTATTCAAAGAAATCAATTGTTTTTACAATTATCTTTTTAATTGAAAATCATCGTTTTAAAGGTTTATCATCCGATCCCCATACCTTGGCATAAATGCAGGATTGAGAATCTATGGAGAATGAATAGCATAATGTATTCTAACACTAACGAAAACACAACACACACACGCTTGTTATAAATCATATTTTCATGATCACGATATTCTATTTTCATAAAATCTTAAAACGACTTTTACCTCACATAAAACCCAACCAAAAATCTCCTTCGAATGGTGGTTCACCTCTCATCAAATAATTTTTCTCGCTTAATTTTAAATTGTGATACTTGCAGGCTACTTTGTCCCAGAGGAATACGATCCTGGACTCACCAGGTTTACTACTTGACCGACTTCCTATACTTGGGAATATCAGTGCATCTTTATAGACCTGTCATTGATCACCCAATCGACCGCAGGGTTGGGGACAACCTCCCCCAATAGGCAGGTGACTCCGTCGACAAAAACCTCCCGCAAATCAAACCAGTGAACTACCTCGGCATGAACAGCAGGAGGGGGCAAAACTGAGTCAAAGACATAACCCCAGAAAACACTTGACAAAAGCATTTCGGTGCACAACAAAGGTGGAAATTTCGTTCCAAAACTTAACTCTTACATTCAAAAATGTTCCTTTTTACAAATAGGGAGGGGGACAAAACGGCAAGCACTGCCTACAACGCTATGGCCATGGAAAAGGCATCCCTTGGGGCCTCACATTGTCCAGATCGAGCAGGCTCCTCAGGACCGACCGGAGGACGGGGAAGCGTCCGTCGGACCCGTTCATTAAACGTCAAGAACCCCTCCTGAAAGGTCCCCACGATCCTTTGGGCCAGGATATCCTCATACGCCTGGAACACCCCCGAAGGGATTCCGTGATCCTCGGGGCCAGAACATCCTCGTAACCCCTCTCAACCTCCTCAGCGAATCGAGCAGGGTCCACTTGCTGAAGGCACCCAGCTCGGTCCAGAGCTCGTTCCTCTCCCTTCGAAATGCCTCCTCTGCCTCCTTAGCAGACCTCTCGACGGCCACCCGAGCCTCCCTTAAGCTCCTCACATCCGAGGTGAGCTCGTCGATCTGACACCGCGAATGATAAACCTCCGAACTAGCATCCTCAGTTGCCTGCTCGGCCACCTTGGACCTCAGGCGTTCCTGCGCCAGGGCCGCCTCGAGGCCATCCACCCGCTTCGAGCGATGCTATGCCTCTACGGCCATCGTGGAAGCCTGTGGGACGGAAGGGGTGAGTGACGACCGCAATAAAACAGAGGTAGAGAAAAGAAAGGGACTGACCTGCTGGATCTGCCACACCAAGGAGTCTGCCAGACCCTTAGAGCGAACCCCTCTCTAAGAAAGTGCGGTCCCTCGGGAGGACGGAGCTTTGTGCCAGCTGGACAGCCATGTCACGATAGGTGAAAACCGATCCCCCGGACGGGATCTCTGGGCCAGCCTTAAGCACAGACAGGGCACCCCCGCACCAACCGGGGTTTGCTCGGCTCGATGGGTGGAGGCGGCCACCACCACCACCTAGGGGGTCGCCCCAGAGACGATAGGCGAATCAAGCGCCGCCGAAGGTCCTCTATCCCCTATCCTTGTCTTCCCTTCGGGAATTCCAGACTCCGAATGGGAGTGTTTCTTCGCTCCCACTAACTCCTGTCCGGTGCTCGAGAGCCCTACTCAGCGCCCCCATGGACCCCTCGCTGTGAGCGGAATCGGGGTGGGCACCGGTCAAGTCTCCTGCTGCAGGGGGCTCGGAAACGACCTGGGGCGGTGGCAGGGGAACGTCCACCGGCTCCAGTGACCGGCGCCCCATTTACGGTATGGGCGCGGTGTCGTTTTACCGCAAGTGCACGGTTAGTGTAGGGTGCGGGTTTATCGAACTCAGGGAGGTGGATGGCTTGAATGGTTACTAGCCTCGCCTAGGTCGTGTGCTAGCTACGCGGATAATGTGGGTGGAAGTGTAGAAATAAAAGAAAGGAATGAAAAGACACGAAATGAATCCCCGCTAACACGGGCTAGAGCACTCATGACACTTGGCATTAGACTTGACCCAGGGTGAGACATTGCCCCAAAAGGTGGTACCTAGCGTCCATGGCCCGATATTCCGGTCGGTGCCAAGCACGCTAGGCCTACCCGGTTCCGGACGGTGGGCATTCCCATGTCCATTAACACCTTCCGCAACCGGGAGCATTAAGGCCGCAATGATAACTCCCAACACTTCGTCCAAGCCGTTCCCACACGCGAGGACTCGATGTCTACACTAGGGGCGTGAGCTGTGGCTAGGGAGTCAACCGCGAAGTTTATTCCCCCTTGGCCCGACGGTCAGAGGCAGTCTTTCTCCCGCCAATGACAATGAAACACCCCCGCGTAACCCTAATGGCCAAATAGGTCGAATGTGATTTCTAGCGATACATCGAAGCGGATCTTGACTGGACAAGCACCGGACCCCAACCCCCAACACATCTAGTGTGTTGTCATACGAATTGGACCCAGATCGCTAGAAATCACCATTGACACATTTCATCGAACACGTGCCATGCAACCAAGTCTAATGTAAATTTCCAAGCAACAATCCTACCCTACCCCGTATTAGGGTTCATCAAAACTACTCAATGGTGAATAACATATAAACAAACAACACAAAAGACATATAAACTTTCACCATCAAGCAAAATAAACACAATACAAACAATGGAGAAAAAGAGAGGAAAATACTTATCTTGAGTTGAATCGTCAATCCAATACAAGACTTATTGAGCAAAAGACCTAATCTAAACTAACCTAGAACTCACAAGAGAAGGGGGCAAAAAGCCCTAAAAACTCCAGGAGATCCCCTTTCAGTCGGCCAACTTCGAGTATTTATAGCCCCACTTCGAAACCCTAAAGGTTCGGGTCCAAACCCGCAGGAAAAGCGCCACCCGATCGGTTGACAAGTCAACCGATCGGGTGATCTGTTACAAATAGTAAACAGAAAACGGCAAGCTTTCACCCGATCATATGAACCGGTCGGGTGAGTTCTTGGAGTGACCGGTTGGATCTTGGCGCCATCGGGTGAAGTGATCGGTTGGGTGCCCGTGCCTTCAGCTTCTCATCATCAGCTACAGATGAACCGATCGGGTGAGAGTCACCCGATCGGTTGGAATTCTGCTCGAAAAAACAGAGAACAGGCCCCCGCTGAATCGGTCTGTGAACCGGTCGGGTGACTTCCATATGAGCTCTGGCTGAGACCGGGTGGTGCACGCGTGCATCACCCGATCGGTTGGAGATGGCCAACCGACCGGGTGAGGGGCTGAAAGATGTATTCTTTGTCGTTTGACCCCCTGGATCACGCGTGACTCCTCCCGTTGTTCCGGAGACTTGAGATCTCGTCGTTAAACGTCCCCTACATGGTCAACCTCCTGCAAACATGGACAAACAAAGAAAAGTGAAAGAAAACGAGAAAATACGAGAAAACGAATAAAAGACGACGGAAAAACACGGAGAAACACAAAAGAAAACGTGCGTGAATATATGAAATATAAACGCACGTCAAAATCCCCCAAGCTGAACTCTTCCTCGTCCTCGAGGAAGACGAGTGAGAGTAGGAGCTCGGAGGGAGAAAATAGAGAGAAGGAGAGAAATAGAGAATTATATATCCTAGATCGCCCGTAAGGGCCAACAAAATCAAACACGCCACACGAAGCAAGCATACGACAAAACACAACACTAAACCAAGGAATGTGAGTCCAAACAAGTGTCGTGGGCCTACGCAGTGAAGCGCGAGTGAGTGTGGTCGTGCGCTAGCAGATGGTGTCACTATCTACGATGTGCAATAAAGCTCCATATACACATACCCAAAGAAAGACCCAAATATCGATTCAATTTGAAATTGCGGCGAATATTAGCTCAAGCATGCATGAGAAGCGTATAAGAATAGAAGCGTATCATGCATCGGGGACTCCACAGCTAGGGACTAGAAAATCACCACACTATAGCCTAGGTAACGCTAGAATGTCCCTATGCCAAGTGTTTTCGAAAACGATGGAGGTTGAGAAGATGTGGAGTAGAACACTCGGTGCAAATTCTCGCCTTCCCCTTATTCACGGCAAGTAGGAAAATATTCACGCTGGAATTTTTTTGGGTTTAGGGTATTTGTATTTTTTTCTCTTTTCTTTTCATTTCTCATCTTTTTGGATTTTTCTTTTCTTTTCTCCTTTTTTTTGAATTTTTGGGAATTGGGATATTTACATGTGTACTCTCCCAAGTGGGAGAACGATACACGACGAGGGGATTTGCACCAAGTAAAATAAAAATGAAATCGGATTCTAAACACTTGGACAAAGGAGATATTTCTCGCTAATCAGAGCATAGGCTAAACGGGTTATCCTAGTCCTTGTTTGTGGAATCCTGACACATGCGAATTGAAATATACGATATAAATATAGCATGCATATAGAAGTAGATAGTAGAAGCAAATACCGCATATTCAAATCGAAGCATGATAATCTAGAGTTCAACCAAGGATAGGTATATAAATCAAAATCACAAAATAGAAGTACACCCCTAGCTAGTCACGACAAACAACTCACACAAAAGCAAAGTGAACCCACGAAGCATGAAATGCAATGACTCGGCTTCCTAGGGTTAGTGAATGTGATTATCGAAGCTATGCTAAGTGTGAGTGTGATTTTCGTGGCAATTCATCATAGGGTTCATCTCCAGGAGAAAGAGATAAATAGAAGAAAAGAAAGAAAAAGAAAAGAAAAAAGAAAAACACGGAGAAAAACGACTCAAATGATGAAGAAAAAGAGACAAATGACGCACGAAGTGCGACTTCCCCAAGCTGAAACTTGCATTGTCCTCAATGCAATAGTAGTGAATACGGGAGGGCAATGAAAATGTAGGGGAGTTACGCACCAACACAAAAAATGAAAAACACGAAAAATACACGAACGAAACTGGAAAATAAAGAAAAAGAAACATACAGAATAAAAGATATAAAACGCAACGAAGGACTAAAAGACACAAACACACGACAACGACACACGAAAACATGCACACAAAAGTCGATTTCCCCCAAGCTGAACATGACAATGCTAGCAAAATGATATGATCAATGTGATGCAGAAATATGCTAGGGGAAATCGGAAAAGAAAGATATCAGAATGCAGGAGAGACTGTCTGATCGTTGTCCTCGGAAGAGGATGTGGGGTGAAATGATAGAAGGGCACGACATGAAGGGTTATTAAGATGCAAAAGCAAATCCTAGATACTCCCCCCTCGCTAATGAGAGGAGACGAGATTATTCAAACCTAAACTAGAAAGCGGTAAATCTTTACACTACTAGATTAGGATACACCTGAGCATAGGTGGATCCAAGATCTGGAGCGGGGCAGGTAGCTGCTCTAACTGCTCCTTCTGTGGCTCCGCCAGAAGCGTTGTGCCACGTGTGCCAATGGACCCAAGCAATGCACCTCCAAGCATCCCTCGTAGGTGTCCACCTGTGACCTGTAAAGGACGAGGTGCATTAGTCCATGGCAAGAAATTATTTCCCAAAATAAATGTATCCCAGAGATAGTCGCCGGTAAATGATGGTAAAATATATGAAATGTGGCTAACACTCCCTGGAAATGGTATGCTATCCTTTGTGCTAGCGACGATCAAATCCCCGCTCTCCATGTGAAGTTGCTCTCCAGGTGGTGACACACCGCAGCATACCTCAAGGGAAGTCGATCCTGTGTCCTGTGAGAGATATGGTGTGTCAAATATATATGAGTCTAAAGAAATAGGACGTGAAAAGCGAGACTCAAATGTGGAGTGAGAGTGAGTATGAAAATCTCCCTGAATAGGGGCAATATGCTCAAGTAGATGCTCAGCCGCAGAAGAAGTGGAGCGTGACGGTAGAGGTAGATGTGGCTCGGGCTCCATGAAGTGGAAGATCGTATCCAAGCCCTCATGCACATCCTCCTCGACGATATGCTCATGCTCCTCCATCTGCTCGATGTCCTGAATGACATCCTCATGGTTGACTACCGACCAAGGAGGAAGCTGTGACAGAGATGGCTGTGGAGGTGGATGTGGAGCGCACCCCTCGTATGTGGTCGTGGTGTCCTCGTCCTCATGCACATCCTCCTCGCCGGTATGCATAATCTCTGTAAACTCCTCGGTGCTCTCATAGGACTCATGTGGGGTATCCAAATCAAGACAAGAAATCTCTCCCACAGATCCTAGATAAATCTCCCCATCCTCACTATCATCATCAAAAAATGCTTCGTCATCCAAGTGGTAGTGATGGAAAAATGGGGTATCGGCTTGAGATGTGTCTATGGTGGCCGATGGCATGGTGGTATCAACCATGAAAGTGGGTATATCCTCTCCTTCATCCCCTCTCCTCGGTGTCGGCTCGGTGATTGGTACCATTAAGTTTTGTAATATTTGGCCTTGGTTAAACATGGCACTTTCAAGGAGAGACAGGAGGCTTGATTCTTCTTGTGTTTGTGGAGGGGTATAAGGTTGAGGAAATGGATGTGAGGTGTTTGGGCTAAGGTTGTGGGAAAATGTTTGGCCTTGGAGTGGGGGGAGGCTCTCAAGCGTAAATGGGCAATCATAATACACATGCCCCGCCATCCCACAAGTCTCACAAACCACAACCGAATAAGGATTGTATCCTCCCATCTGAGCATCGAAATTTGATCTCCACATGGTTACACCAAATATACCTGGACAACAAAAATAAGAAAACTAGAGAGGAGCGTCAATAGTAGAAGAAAATAACAAAAACATAATATAATGGTGGGGGAAAAATTTCTTGGTTATTGAATATTTTTTTTTAAAATATATTTTTTGTGTTTTTATGCGTAGTCTAACGAACCCAAGCTAAGCTAATATCAAACCGAACGCCTCCCTGGCAACGGCGCCAAAAACTTGACCGGCGCCCCGTTTACGGTATGTGCGCGGTGTCGTTTTACTGCAAGTGCACGGTTAGTGTAGGGTGCGGGTTTATCGAACTCAGGGAGATGGATGGCTTGAATGGCTACTAGCCTCGCCTAGGTCGTGTGCTAGCTACGCGGATAATGTGGGTGGAAGTGTAGAAATAAAAGAAAGGAATGAAAAGACACGAAATGAATCCCCGCTAACACGGGCTAGAGCACTCATGACACTTGGCATTAGACTTGACCCAGGGTGAGACATTGCCCCAAAAGGTGGTACCTAGCGTCCATGGCCCGATATTCCGGTCGGTGCCAAGCACGCTAGGCCTACCCGGTTCCGGACGGTGGGCATTCCCATGTCCATTAACACCTTCCGCAACCGGGAGCATTAAGGCCGCAATGATAACTCCCAACACTTCGTCCAAGCCGTTCCCACGCGCGAGGACTCGATGTCTACACTAGGGGCGTGAGCTGTGGCTAGGGAGTCAACCGCGAAGTTTATTCCCCCTTGGCCCGACGGTCAGAGGCGGTCTTTCTCCCACCAATGACAATGAAACACCCCCGCGTAACCCTAATGGCCAAATAGGTCGAATGTGATTTCTAGCGATACATCGAAGCGGATCTTGACTGGACAAGCACCGGACCCCAACCCCCAACACATCTAGTGTGTTATCGTACGAATTGGACCCAGATCGCTAGAAATCACCATTGACACATTTCATCGAACACGTGCCATGCAACCAAGTCTAATGTAAATTTCCAAGCAACAATCCTACCCTACCCCGTATTAGGGTTCATCAAAACTACTCAATGGTGAATAACATATAAACAAACAACACAAAAGACATATAAACTTTCACCATCAAGCAAAATAAACACAATACAAACAATGGAGAAAAAGAGAGGAAAATACTTATCTTGAGTTGAATCGTCAATCCAATACAAGACTTATTCAGCAAAAGAACTAATCTAAACTAGCCTAGAACTCACAAGAGAAGGGGGGCAAAAAGCCCTAAAAACTCCAGGAGATCCCCTTTCAGTCGGCCAACTTCGAGTATTTATAGCCCCACTTCGAAACCCTAAAGGTTCGGGTCCAAACCCGCAGGAAAAGCGCCACCCGATTGGTTGACAAGTCAACCGATCGGGTGATCTGTTACAAATAGTAAACAGAAAACGACAAGCTTTCACCCGATCATATGAACCGGTCGGGTGAGTTCTTGGAGTGACCGGTTGGATCTTGGCGCCATCAGGTGAAGTGATCGGTTAGGTGCCCGTGCCTTCAGCTTCTCATCATCAGCTACAGATGAACCGATCGGGTGAGAGTCACCCGATCGGTTGGAATTCTGCTCGAAAAAACAGAGAACATGCCCCCGCTGAACCGGTCTGTGAACCGGTCGGGTGACTTCCATATGAGCTCCGGCTGAGACCGGGTGGTGCACGCGTGCATCACCCGATCGGTTGGAGATGGCCAACCGACCGGGTGAGGGGCTGAAAGATGTATTCTTTGTCGTTTGACCCCCTGGATCACGCGTGACTCCTCCCGTTGTTCCGGGGACTTGAGATCTCGTCGTTAAACGTCCCCTACGTGGTCAACCTCCTGCAAACATCGACAAACAAAGAAAAGTGAAAGAAAACGAGAAAATACGAGAAAACGAATAAAAGATGGCGGAAAAACACGGAGAAACACAAAAGAAAACGTGCGTGAATATATGAAATATAAACACACGTCATCCAGCGTCCCAATCGCAGCATCAGTCATGCGAATCTCTTTTCCACCATGTGCTGCTGTGCATGGCCAGAAGGACTCCCATGCCCTCCAGGGGCCCCTTGGCAAATGAGTTCGCGAACGTCGCGGCTGAATTCACGACCCGCCATCTCTGCAGAAGGAAGGAAGATCAGGGTAAGCAAAGGAGAAGGGAAAAAAGAAAAAAGTGCCTACCAGGGGACCACATGACATTCTTGATGAGAAGATCATCCAGCAAGGGCCAAACCGACCTCTTCGCCAGCGACAACGCCGACAAGAGCCTGACCATAGCCCGATCGGCCTCGAAAAGGGACAATGTCAAATCATACTGACACAAGCTTCTCCAACCGGTCAGAATCACATCGTCTTCTGGAAAGGTGACGAAGACATAGTTATTACTCCAGTCTCCAACCCAGTGGGGCAGACCCAGCAAGCACTCCCTCCCCGCCCGGGCATGGATATACTTCCATGACCCTTGACCAACCAACTGGACCATGAAATTGTAGAAGAAGAGAGGCATGGTTGGCTCCAACCATTGTGCATTACAGATCATGATGAATCCCACCAAGCCCAGGATCGAATATGGGGTCAGGTGGCACAGGGCTACCACCAAGAACTCCAGAACCTGGATAATGAAGGGGTGGAGAGAAAAGCAGAGCCCCACACAAAACATTTGGACATACACACCAACCTCGTGACTCCCTGGAAAGCAGATCCTTTCATCGACAAAGGGAACCCGGACGCCATACGGGTGACAGAGGTATCTCGCCCTAATCTCCTCGGTCGTGGAATAGGAAATGGTGGATACTGATACGACTATTTTGGAGAGGCCCAAGAACCAGAGACCCGGGCCCAAACCAAGAGCAGGAAGCCTACGAACGGGATTAGGCCCGCCTGACGAGGCCCACGGATGAACTCGAAGCCAGACCCGGATCCAATCTGGAGGACGCACGATTAGCTCGTGCTCTCCGAGGTTAAACGTCTCCCCTGGAAGCACATCACCTTAATGACCATTAAGGAGCCCATTAACCCGCCGGCCCACGACGCATGCAGGCGCCTTGATGAGGACGGATCACGGGGACGTAGGTGGAGGCGGTCAGAGGGCGTGGATTGGGGGCAATCGTGGGCCAAACCCTATAAAGGGATGGTAGGGGCAACCGAGAAGGGGGATCGAATCCTTGAGATCTACATCTGAGGTATTCCATTTACCAGACCTTGCTTTTCCCCAATTATCTCCTCTACCACGGCTCGGTTTGGGGATACGAGTGCTGGTCTCATCTTGAGCCGTACCATGCCCACTGAGCATCACACAGTTCCGTTCTGACTTAGGCATCGGAGGGACTTGGCCGGAACCAAGGTCCGGCCCCCCTGACGAGTTTTCTCGTTTGTCTAGGAAGGAGCAGAACCGAGGCGCTGAGGCTTCGGCCCGGCAAGGAGCGAACCCGCTTTCCATCAGCGAGCGCCTTCGCCGATCAAGACCAAGGAACATCCAAGGTGTCGAGGCTACCCCTCGACATTCGTCTATCCGAGGCCGAACACTGAACCAGGAACCGAGGCTCCCCCTCGTCTCCATGTCAACCGAAGACCGACGCTCACCCGAAGTGTCTGGCCGACCTCGGATCCATCGCCTACACGTGCGCTTGGCTTGACCAAGAGGTCCCATCTGACCCCTTGACCATGTTGACAATCAGTTGTCGGTCAACGATTCCGTGGTGAGAAAACACCCCCAAACAGCTGGCGTCATCTGTGGGAACCAAACAAAGACCACGTCAATCCACCAGAATGGAACCCGCCTGTAACGGCTCGGGGCACATGCCCCCCATCCAATAGGAGGGAGACTACATCCCTCCCGAGAACCAGCACAGCCACACCACCGAAGGAATGGGCGATTCCCGATCGGTGACTCAAGAGCAGCTTTGACTCTTCGCTCATGAAACCAAAGCCAATCTCCAAACGTTGGTCGCCACGATTCAACAGCTTGTCGATAACCCGTCTGTCTGGCGAGCGGGGATGGGAGGGACCCACCAACGGGGAGCAGACCGCCAGCCTGTACGGTCTATCGTGGTCACCGACCACGTGGATGGAGCCCCCAACCTGGAACGGCGATTTACCATACCGGGCTTCGTCCTGGAGAGGTCCCTCACTCCCACCTCGCCCCTCGAGGGGGAGGGGATATGACTCGAGCAAGCCAGAGGCGAATCGGTTACCACCTCATTTCGACGACCGGGTTCTACAAGTCGACGGCCCACCGGCCACCGAGCCTCGGGGGACCTACCGCACCGGGGTAGAAGTCTTCATCGAGCGAAATCGGAGAAGCAAGACTACCGCCGGGAGAAGAGGAGCACCCGCCAATCAACCCCCGTCCACAGCTCAGCAGGAACGAAGGCGAGCCCCCGGCGCGACCGAGCTCGCTCGCCACCACAAGGCAACAATGATGTGAGCGCTGGAGGGCGCCCGGAGGGCGCCAGAGGCGACCGTTGCCTGCTGTCCTGGAGGATAACCGAGACGCGGGTACCTTCCATATTCAAAGTGCCGACGCTGGAGAAGTATGACGGTACGGGCGATCCACTCCACCACGTGATGGACTATGAAGGGGTCATGGCGTGATGATACCCTGCTCTGTAAAGGCTTCTATTCCACCCTCCGGAGAGCGACCCGGAGTTGGTACCATGGTCTTCCCAACTGCTCCATTGATAGCTTCGAAGACATCTCTCAGTAATTCTGCAAACAATTCATGGCTGGGCGTCAGGTGAAGCCCGATTCGGAACTCCTGTTCAATATGGTGCAGGGCCCCAGCGAAACTTCGAGGCACTACATGCATCGCTTCAACGCGGAGCGACTTGAATGTGTAGAGCTACCCTGAGTTGGTCGTCAAGATGGCCTTGAAGAAAGGGCTCCGGCATAGGGGCCTGAGAAAGTCGCTGCACAATGATCCACCGAAAGACCTCGCCGGCGTTACAGCCAGGGCGAAACGCTATATGCTGATGGAAGAAGCACTGGCCGAGGATGACGGAAGTCACCCGGTGGGAAAAAAGCGGGGATTCAAGCGTGATGAGAGCGAGCGTCGCGGCCCTGACGAGCATCGGTAGGAGAAGAGGGCCAAAGGAAAGCAGCGCAGAGAGGAGCCACGACCCTTCAAGCCAAATGCCACCCCGGACGTCATCCTCGTGCACACCCAAAAGAAGGGATGCTTTAGCAGGCCGCCTCCGAGGATGAAGATAGGCAGAAAGGACGAGGAGAAGTATTGAAAGTATCACAAGGACAATGGCCATGACACAGATGACTGCTGGCATCTGAAGAAGGACATAGAGAAGCTGGTCAGCCAGGGGCACTTGAAAAACTTCGCCGACGACTCAGCCCCCGCCCCCGGGAAAAGGTCGTCCAGGCAGTCGGACAAGGGGAAGAAGGTGAATGTGTTCCAGACAGCCATGCACGTCATCGAGTGAGCTAGTGAGATGACCAATAGCCACCTCGTCGGGGAAAGGCTAGCTTGCCCTCACCATCTACGTATTTTATTTTCCTCTAAATGTACACCCGGATTCTAGCAATGGAAAGAACCATGTTAGTACAGATCTTTATCTCTCTCTTTAGTTGGCTGGGTGATCGATAGCAGGACAAGCAGGAAGCCACCCTTCGACGGGGAGCAGCAAAACGGTCGGCCATAAGGCTGGAGGCAACTCCCCCAGTAGGCCGATCGTCGAGCCCGTCCGTAAGGCTGGAGGCAACTCCCCCAGCAGGCAGAAACGTCGATTGGTCATAAGCTGAGGGATAGCTCCCCTGCAAACCGGTCGACCCGATCGGCCGCAAGGATGAGGACAACTCCCCCAGCAGGCCGCTCACCGAGCCCGTCCGTAAGGCTGGGGCAATTCCCCCAACAGGCGGGAACGTCAATTGGTCATAAGCCGAGGGGTAGCTCCTCGCAAACCAATCGACCCGATCGGCCGTAAGGCTGGGGGCAACTCCCCCAGCAGGCCGCTCGTCGAGCCCGTCCGTAAGGCTGGGGGCAACTCCCCCAGTAGGCAGGAATGTCGATTGGTCATAAGCCGATGGGTAGCTCCCCAGCAGACCGGTCGACCAGATCGGTCGTAAGGCTGGGGGAAACTCCCCCAGTAGGCCGCTCACCGAGCTCGTCCGTAAGGCTGGGGGCAACTCCCCCAGCAGGAAGAAACGTCGATTGGTCATAAGCCGATGGTTAGCTCCCCCACAGACCGATCGATCTGATCGACCATAAGGCTGGGGGTAACTCCCCCAGCCGACCGATCGCCAAGCCTGTCCGTAAGGCTGGAACATTGTTTGGTCATAAGCCGAGGGGTAGCTCCCCCCGCTGACCAGTCGACCCGATTGACCGTAAAAATTGGGACAACTCACCCAACAGGTCTGAATATCAGATGGGCATTAGCCCAAGGATAACACCCCCGGCAGCCTAGATGGACCAGTTAGCCGAAGGACAGGGGGCAGTTTTTTCCTTCCCCGCAGGCCGAGCCCTCGGCTGGCCACAAGACTGAGTACAAGCCTGCAGTCTGCGAGGCGGCCACCTGACTGGCTCAAGGATCGCGAGCGAGGGAAAAGGCACAGTAAGTCAGCTAGGAGTGCCTCCAAGGCCCCAGTCAATTATGCCGATGGACACAAAGTCCCGAAGACCCTACACGCTCGCTACGAATGATAAAAGGATACAGGCGAGCCAACTTCCACCACCAGGTCAAAACACAACAGAAGATCAAAGAGACCAAGAGCCCCCACCCTCTACAAAGCAGCTCTAAAGAATACCCTGACAACAGAAAGATGGAGAAAAGTACATAAGCTGACGAAAAAACTTTACGCTAAATTGTTCGGAGTTACAAGCCAAAAAAGAAAAAAACGGGGGGAGGGGGGAGGGAGCAAGATAGAGGTGGGTCGCTTAAGGCCCGAGGGCACGGGAGGAAGTGTTCTCTGGAACCTCGCCCTGCTCAGAGTGTTGGGGGTGTTCGGAACCCGCTGGGGGCGGGAGCGATTGCCGGGCACGCTCCATGTAATGCTGGAAAGAGTCTTGGATGATCTCGACAATCTGAGGGGCCAGGAGGTCCTCGTAGGAGCCGAAGGCCTCCCTAAGGACCCCATGATCTGCGGCATCAGAACCCCGTCAACGCCCCCTTCAACCTCTCCGACGAACTGGGTCATGTGACGCAGCTCTCCCAGCTCGTTCTAGAGGTCGCCCCTCTCTTGACGAAACGCCTCTTCCGCCTCTTGGGCCGACCTCTGAGCGTCGGCCAGCGCCCCCTGGAGGTCCTGCACCTCGGAGGCAAGCTCATCCACCTGGCATCGAAGGTGCCGGGCCTCCATGCATGCCTCTTCGATGGCCACCTCAGCCGACCCGGCCCTCAAGTGCTCCTGAGCCAAGGACTCCTCGAGGTCCTTCGCCTAGGCCGACCGGTGCTGTGCCTCGATGGCCATCGTAGTAGCCTGAAAGGAAGAAAAAGTTACGCTAAAAGGGATTAAAAGGCGGGGGAAAAAGCGGCAAAGTGACTAGACTTGTTAAAGCTGCCAGACTAAGGAGTCCGACAGTCGGTCGAAGGGGGCTCTCTCTAGGAGCGAGCGGTCCCTTGGGAGGAAGGAGCTCTGCGCCAGCTGGTTGGCCACGGCTCGATCGACAAAAACCGAGTCCTCCGGCATCACCTCGGGGCCCGCTAGGGTGTTCGCCAGCATGCCACCAGCTCCCACCATTGATGGCTCAGTCTAGAAAGTAATGGTGGCCACCATGGTCAGCGAGAGGGTTTCACCCGAGGCAACCAACACCCCGGGGGCCGCGGAAGGACGGACTTCACCACTCTCCCTCCTTCTCTTCCTCTCGCTGGGCCAAGCAGACGTCGGGGGCCGTGACCACCCACGGAAGCGTGAGGGGCTGTCTCGGTCCCTTCATTACCACCGTCTGCCTGGACGGAGCGGGGGGGGTTCATCACCCGTAGCCTCCACAACGGGGGGACCCGTCGTAACCAGGGGAAGTGGCGCTGTCGCGTCCAAGGCGCCACCCTTCCCACCGCGGGCTCACCCTGACCCACCACCACCTCAACCGTGCGGTGGGGCACCTGGCCCGAAGGGTTTCTGCGGCATCGACCGGATCCCCAGCAGATGAGCTCGTCGACATTGTGGAAAAATTTCGTGCCCAGCCATCTCTGCAGAAGGAAAGAAGATCAGGGTAAGCGAGAGGAAAAGTGAAAAGAAAAGGGAGCACCTACCGGGAGACCACAGGACGATCTTAAGGGGCAGGTCGTTCAGCAAAGGCCAGACCGACCTCTTCCCTAGGGGAAGAGACGACAAAAACCGAACAGCGGCTTGGTCAGCCTTGGAGAGGGTCAATGTCAAGTCATATTGACATAACCCCCCCACCTGTCAAGATCTTGGCATCCCCAGGAAAAACAATGAAAACTTAGCTCGAACTCCAGTCCCCCACCAGCGGGGAAACCCGAGCAAACACTCCCTCCCCGTGCAGGCCCAGAGATGCTGCCATGACCCGTGGCCGACCGTCTGGACCCGATAGTAATGAAAGAGAATAGGAAGAGACAGCACCAAGCCGTGGACGCGGCAAATCATGACGAACCCGATCAGCATCGCAACAGAGTACGTGGTCAATTGGCACAAGGCCACCATTAGGAATTCCATGACTTGGATGATGAAGGGGTGAAGAGAGAATCGGAGTCCAAGACGGAACATCTCGATATAGATGCCGACCTCCCTGCTCCACAGAAAGCAAATCCGCTAGTCGCTAAAAGGGATCTTGACGTCGTAGGGATGGTACAAGTACTTCTCTCGAATCTCTGTGACATTCGAGAAGGGGACCATGGACGGCGACCCAATGACCACTGAAGGGACGTCGAACCTCTCAGCGGCCCGAGCCACGTCACCACCGACATGATTAACAAAAAGCAAACCCTTCCCTTTCTCCTGTGTAGGGTGTGACCCCGAGGGGACGTCGGACCTCGGAGACGGGAGGTCGCCCGACTCGAGCGTCGGGGGTCCCTAGATCCTGGTGCGGAATCACCTATCCTAAGTGTAGCCATGAGGCAACTGAAGGAGGAAGAATTTTACCATTAAAAGAAGCCGAAGGAAGATAGACGACGGAGAGAAGGAGCTTGCAAGACTAGAGCCAGGAGGAAAGGCGCAAAAGAATCGAAACTTAGGAAGCCGACGCCCTTATATGGTAGGCAATGGAATCCAGACCGTCAGAAGGGAAGCACGTGGCAGCATCCAAAGATCGACTGCGTTTCGTAACCCGCATCGAGAGAAGATCAAACGGGCCATGTCATAATGACATCCATTTAATGGATTGGACTCGAATGACACACCTGTCAAATCCTCAAAAGTCACATCGCCTGAACCGAACCGGTAGAATCCGAACGGCTCGGACGATGGGGGCAATTGATACGACTATTTTGGAGAGGCCCAAGAACCAGAGACACAGGCCCAAACCAAGAGCGGGAAGCCCACGAACGGGATTAGGCCCGCCTGACGAGGCCTATGGATGGACTCGAAGCCAGACCCAGACCCGATCCGGAGGACGCATGATTAGCTCGTGCTCTCCGGGGTTAAACGTCCCCCTGGAAGCACCACGACTTAATGACCATTAAGGAGCCAATTAACCCGCCGGCCCACGACGCATGCAGGCGCCTTGATGAGGACGGATCACGGGGACGTAGGTGGAGGTGGTCAGAAGGCATAGATTAGGGGCAATCGTGGGCCAAACCCTATAAAGGGATGGTAGGGGAAACCGAGAAGGGGGATCAAATCCTTGAGATATACATATGAGGTATTCCGTTCACCAGACCTTGCTTTTCCCCAATTATCTCCTCTGCCACGGCTCGGTTTGGGGATACGAGTGCTGGTCTCATCTTGAGCTGTACCATGCCCACCGAGCATCACACAGATCCGTTCTGACTTATGCATTGGAGGGGACTTGGATGGAACCAAGGTCCGGCCCCCCTGACGAGTTTTCTCGTCTGTCCAGGAAGGAGCAGAACCGAGGTGCCGAGGCTTCGGCCCGGCAAGGAGCGAACCTGCTCGCCATCAGCGAGTGCCTTTGCCGATCAAGACCAAGGAACATCCAAGGCGCCGAGGATACCCCTCAGCGTTCGTCCAGTCGAGGCCGAACACTGAACTGGGAACCGAGGATCCCCCTCGTCTCCACGTCAACCGAAGACCGACGCTCACCAGAAGTGTCGGCCCGACCTCGAATCCATCGCCTATCCACGCCACGTGCATTTGAGCTCGACATGACCAAGAGGTCCCATCCGACCCCTTGACCATGTTGACCGTCAGTCGTCGGTCAACGATTCTGTGGTGAGAAAACACCCCTAAACGGATACCGATCGAAGGATCGCCGGAGGGACATCGAACTCCTCCGTCGAAAGGGCATCATCCTGATGGGCCGGGTCCTCAAATAGCAGACCCTTCCCCTTATCGAGGAGCAGCCGAGGCTAAGAAGAAGTAACAGACCCAGAAGAGGGAGTTCCTATCCTCAACGCAGCCATTAAACAAATCAAATAGCAGAAACGAAAGAAGGATATTATCTTGAAAGGATTTGAAGAGGGAGACGAAGACGAATTCGTTAACAATCGGAGAAGCAAAATAAGATTAGGAAGCGTAAAGGAAAAATCTGAAAGAACGACGATTTTATATGAGAGACGATTTTGAATCTAGGTCGTTCAAGGAAAGACGCGTGGCGACATCCTGCAGCAGGCGGCACTTCGAATTCCGCTCCCAGGGGCGGGAGAAGTCCAACCAGGCAACATTATGATGGCCCTCATTCAATGCCACTGCCTCGACTGACACGTCTATCAACTCAACACGGATCGCATCCCTCTCACCGAACCATCAAAATCCGAACGGCCCGAGCGATGTTGGCAATTGATACGAGCCTCCCGAAATGGGCTAAGACTGAACGGGCCAAGCCCGTGTCGCGAACCTATGGGCCTGGGAAGAACGAGGCCCCCTATAAAGACTCGGAGTCAAGCCGGCCTCGGACCGATACGAATGTAGCCGCTTATGCACGCCAGCGAGAGTTAACCACTCCCCTTAAATCACGCCCCCTTAATCATCATTAAAGATCCCGATTACGCCCACCTTCATGACCCATGAAGGCACGATCAATGTGGCGGATCATCTGGACAAAATAGGGGGACATTTAGGGGACTTGGCTGGGGAAGATTCTTATAAAACAACTCGAAGAATAACGTGGAAAGGGACCTCTTTCTGGATACTAAACTCCGAGGTAATCTTCTTGAACAACCTTGTCTCCCGCCTTATAATTCTCCTCCATACCACAGTCTGTCGACCAATATTGGGCAGTGCATCTAACTAAATGGGTTGGAGGTAACGATGTATATTGAGCCTAGGTGGAACAGCTGTAAGCTGTGTACATATGTTTGTCTTTAAATGTTATTTTACATTGACTTGCCATCCAATACTTTCATTATATTAAGGTTGGTGTTATACTGACCTCGTTCCTTGAGGTATATGTACTTTATATTTGCCAAAATAAACAAATATGTCACATTACCAAGTACCATCTCCCTCTCACTTCCAAAAATGGAAAAATTTGCACTAAATTTAACATACACCTTAAGGAATGAGGTGTATACTGCACTTGCCTATATTAATTAGCGCATGATAGATGCTCAATTGTGGACTGAAAAATACCAAATCACCCCTGGTTTAATTTGTCATAAATTGTTCATCCCTCACTCTTCGTTGCAAATAACTTAACATCTCGGTACCACTAACGCCTATCACCTTCTCATTGGTCTCCTTTCTGACAATTTTCTTTCCTTTTAATTTCTAGATTCTTTTTAGCTGGTGGAACTTTGTAAGGTGGGGACATTCAATACTGTTGTTTGAAATTGTATGCGTACGCGCGAGGATTATTTTTTAAATCTGTTGAATTATCCTATATCAAGGGTAATTGTTTAATAAAGATAAACTTCTATCCTATCTTATTTTTTTGTTTCATTTACTTTGCGTATATTGCCTTGGAAAAATGTTATAAGTTTCAAGCTAAATGTATTGGCAAGATTGCATGGGAAATATTTATGCAATTTGCTAAATGTATGGGATTAAGAAAATTACTTTATATTTTAGTTTGGGCTTGGTTCCTTAAATACACGAATGAGCTTAAGTGAGCTTTCACGAGACTTGTAAGAGTTAGGGGGACGACAATAGACGGATAACTTCAAAAACCCAAAACCATGTCATTTGCCCATCCTATTGAATTAGGATCATCTGACTCGTTCAGCGAAATTAACATTCGATTTTTGGTAGGGTCACCAAGTATCGATCCCTGGTGAATGCAGAACGTGTGCACCTTTAGCCAGCTTTTCGATGTATCAAAAGAAAAAGGATCATCTAATTTAAACTAGTTGTGAAAAATGCATAAGATTTAATCTAATTCAAATAAGCGAGAACTTTTAATTCTATAGGTAAACATATGGAAGAAGATTAATATGAGATACACAAGATGTTTGATGAGCTTCTGTCGGGCCTTTTGAATCAAGCAACCGAGCCTCGTCAAGCTGTTGCTCGTTTAGATTAGACAAAGAATCTAACTGAATCTCTTTGAGAGCTTATTCACATATGCCCATGAAAAAAAGGAAATAAATAAACAACCCCAATCTGCCTCAAATATACCTTTTTTTTCTTATTAGGATTACTTTTGCATGAACAAAGTAATAAATTCCTTAAGATATTCAGTTGCGTCTAGTACATAAACTCGACCGAACAAAAGAAGAAATTTTTATTAAACAAGATATAACAAATTAAATTAAATTAAATTAGACAAACAAAAGTGCACCATAATTTTGATTAAAATTTTAATTTAGTGAAGACGCTTGGTGAGCGCCATTGAGATGCCGCAGAGGTCGATGATATTTTCGCTCTTATTCTTCATGTCATCCTTAGCCACGGGGTCCTCCGCGCCCCCGCACCCATTGTTGCACGACATGGCGTCCGCAATCGCCGCCGATAGGAAGGTTGCCACGTCGCCGTACTTCTTGTCGTTGATCACCGCCGACGATTCGTTCAGCATTTTCTCCGCATGCACCATGAGCAAGGAGCAGTCCTTGAGGCATGCCTGCAGCTTGTTGCCCTTTTTCCCTACACTATTCGACAACCACGTCTCGTACCTGGCTGCGTTAACCACACTGTGGGCGATGAACCGGATGGACAAAGCCGCCAACTGGTGATCGTCGGCCTACCGGCTCTCCGGGTACATCAGCAGGGTCTGCTCGCAGTAGGAGGCCACTTTGACGGTCGCCTTGCATGCTTCTTTGATGTGCGAGGTGTCGCCGTCGTCGTCGGCCGTGGCGAAGGTGAGGACGAGGCAGATAGAAAGGCAGAAGAGGAGGCGGAGAGATGAGGGTTGCATTTTACGATTTCTTTTTTCCTTTGAGATTGAGACTGGAATTGATTTTTTTGGGTTGGTTTGTAAGAGATTTAATTGATTTGGGAGGTGTTTTTTTCGGGTTTTAAAAAATTTTTTTTGAAGAGAATGTTGAGGCCGGGAGGAAATGAAGGGGCGAGAGTCAAGAAAGGTTGTTAATTGATTCATTCAACAATCTCCGCCTTGTTGGGAGTTCTTGCGGTGTATGTTTTCTTTATATAATTGATGGATACGGGGTGAAATAGGATGATGTACAATAGCTAGCTTGATGCTTAATGTACATAATGAATGTCACAGTAATCCCTCCTCAAATGTGAAAATGTTAATTGATCTCATCGCTCTATGTTATCATGTCCTCAATTTTTCATACCTTCTTGGAAGTCCACAAGGATGTGATGTCGTGTGACTTTAATCACCATTCTTCTTGACTTACATATTTGTTCACGAGTTTAGAAGTATATTTACATGGAAAAATGGCGGGTAATTTTAACGTTGGAAGATAGAAGAAGAGTGACCCTGTAAATTAAGGAGTTTAAGAAATATGTTAATTTTAATGTATAATTCCATTCGTGGTTTTCACCTACTTGTCATATACAGAAAAACAACATGGTAGTTTACTAGTTTCTATTTATTAGATGAATGAATTTATTAATTATTAAATTATGTATTTCTAAAATTATCTCGTTAGTTTCATATTTACGTCATGTACATATTTTTTTAGCTCATCTTGTTGATATTTGAAAAATAACCCATTCTCATCTTGTAGAGAATAAAAAAAACTACCGAATTTCATCTTGTTGCGATTTAGAAAATAACTCAATCTTATCATTTACGTTTATATATAACTGGACTCTATTCAATTAAAAACAAGTCATTGTTCCTCAATATTCCTCTCTCTATCTCAACATAATATCAAGACCCTAATCTTCTTGGGCATATTTTCTTCTTTTTTCCCGCTAGTCTCCTTAACGGCTTTCGATACAATCTCCACCACCACCAACTATCCCATCCACATCCAAAACTCACAGGATCTTCCACATCCCCTCCTCACAATTAATCTATCCAATATCATCAATGTCATATACCAATTATCTCGATCTCATATGTATCCTTCAAATTCAATCTCTCCTTGAAGGTGTTGATAAATAGGTCCGGCCCACGAAGCGGGCACATGAATTGTTACCAGAAGAGTAAGGCCCGCTGAGAGAAGTACGCCTCGGCCCAATATCCCCAAGGCCAGTCAATGAAGATAAACCTATAACTAGTCAGTATGTCAGCTCCAGTCAATGTTGAATCTTTGTGTCGACCTTCGAGGAAGAGGAACTACTTTCTCCTAGAAGAGTTAAGCCCACGAATGTGGCACCTTGACCAACTATGCCCATAAAGCCCACAAGGAAGGCTTACCATTAGACTGGACAAAGCACGCACATCATTTGCTCGTTGTGCTTCCGTAGCTTGAGGATGAGGTCGATTATGGGTTCATAAATGGCGGGAGGAGTGGACAGCCATTACGCTGTAACGGTTTGTTTTATTTATGTATTTTGGTAAAGCCGATTAAGGCCACTAGCCCATTTTTATTTAATAAATCCCCCACTAACTCTTACCCACTAATTCTCTCTCCCCCCATGCATTTCACGCACACGTTTGCAGCCCGCTTTGGTTCGTTCCTCTTTCTCTTCAGCGTGCGACGAATAGCAGCGGACGACAGTGACGAAAGGGTTTCCAAAAACCCTAGCGACTTGAATCCTCATCCAACGATGCCGCAGATCTTTCAGGATTTCGAATCCGATAAGAATCCTAAACCTTATCTCTCTCTCTCTCCCCCCCCCCCCTCTATTTATATGAATGCTCGGTTAGGGTTTTTGGGCATGTGAAAATTGTTTTCATCTTCTCAAACTTTTCGATTTAATTCGTTATTGGGTTTCTGGACTTCAGGATCTCTCGGCTTTGGTTTTCTACACGATCGGCAAACCTTCTTTACGTTAAATTCCAATTATACTCGTTCGTGCTTCGATTTTGTTACGAAAATTAGGATTTTGATCAAGGAGATGATGATTCATGGGTGTAAAAAAGGGGAAGGGACCATCAAAGTGGCGGATCGTCAGAGCGAAATAGGGAGTTGTTGAGGGGACATGGCCAGGGAATATTCCTATAAAACAACTCGAAGAACAACGTGAAAAGGGACCGTACTAAACTCCAAGGTATTCTTCTTGAACAACCTTGTCACCCTCTGTACAATTCTCCTCCACAGCTTGGCCTGGGGAATTGTGTATCGACCTCTCAGTGAGCCATACCGATCCCACCGAGCATCCTTCAGATCTGCTCTGACTTAGGCATCGGAGGGGACTTGGTCAAAACCAAGGTCTGACCCCCT
This sequence comes from Scilla litardierei, assembly GCA_030789695.1. Classification (NCBI taxonomy): domain Eukaryota; kingdom Viridiplantae; phylum Streptophyta; class Magnoliopsida; order Asparagales; family Asparagaceae; genus Scilla; species Scilla litardierei. The sequence continues at coordinate 118,938,052 of CM061137.1, forward strand.
GACGAGCTTCCTCGTCTGTTTTGGTCAAGGAGATTTAGCCGTGCCGAAGCTACCCTTCGGCGCCATAATAGCTCGAAGCCGAACACGCTCGCCCCCGAGCCGGTTCATCTCCACCAGCACAGAGGTTGTCGCTTGGTCGAAGACTCCCTTCGGCACGCCGATACTCGAACTCGCATGCTCTTCACTAAGCTGAACGAGCTGCTTCCTGTTCCTGGAGGCCGCACGTGTCCCACATGACTGCGTTGACCTTCGACCCTCCAGTCAACCAACCTGTGGTGAGAAAACACCCCGAAACATCTGGCATCGTCTGTGGGAACAATAACACCCACGTCAAAACAACCACACCACCAACATGGAATCAACTTGCAATGGAGCAGGACGCATGCCCCCCCCCCCATCCAGGATGAGGGCAACTACGTCCCGCCCGAAAATGGGCACAGCCACACCACGAGGGCACCAGCGACTCATGCTCGGTGACCCAAGAGCAACTCCATCTCTTCACCCAAGAGACTAATACCCACCTCCAAACACTGACAGCAGCCATCCAATAACTCGCGGGCCACCAACGCCTCTCGAAGGGAGGCTCGACAGCCATCCTCGACCGGCAGGAGCTCCGTCCCCCGTTACGCTCAGCCGTGGTCGCCAACCATGGCAGGGAGGGTGCCAACTCGGAGCGACGGTTCACCCTGTCGAACTTCATCCCGGTGTGGTCCATCACCCCTACCTCACTCTATGATGAGGTGGATGGTAGGGCCGAATGGACCAGGGACGAGCAAATTGCGGCCTCATCCAGGCGACCTTGCTCAACGCGGCAACGGTCACGCAGCCATTCAACCGCCGAGGGTTGGCAGGGTCGAAGCAGAAGCCCCCGTCAGAGGAGGCGTAGGGATCGGGAAGAACGCCTCGGAAGGAGGAGCACCCGGCGACTGATGCCTATCCCCAGCCGGGATGGCCGTCGAGGGGACTCCCCCCGAACCCTCGCTAGCCTGCCGGGGCAACCTGGCCTTCGCGTCGAGGTACTAACGGGCCAGGGAAACCTGGGAAGCCACCATGGACGACTGATGCCCATTAGCAAGAAGCATCACCGATGCACGGGTATCATCCATGTTCAAGGTACCGACCTCCCCAGCCTTTTGGTCGATCGGTACGTGATGGACTATAAGTGATTCATGGCGTTTCAGGGAGCCGACGACATACTGCTTTGTCGTGGCTTCTATTCCACCCACCGAAAATCCGCCAGGAATTGGTACAATAGCCTCCCCAACCGATCCATCAGTAACTTCCATGACCTCACCCAAAAATTTTGCAGGCAGTTCATGGCCGGCCGACAAATAATGCCGGACTCAGAGCTCCTGTTCAATGTGATACAGAGGTTGGGTGAAACCCTAAGGAGCTACATGATACGCTTCAACGCCGAGAGGCTAAATGTGGAGAGATGCCCTGAGATGGTCGTGAAAACGGACCTGAAGAAAGTGCTCCAACACAGGGGCCTAAAGAAGTCGCTACACAATGAACTAGCGAAGGACCTCGCTGATGTAATAGCCCGGGCGGAGCGTTACATGTTGACGGAGGAGGCCTTAGCAACAGAGGAAGGGGATCCCCCGCGGGAACCAAACAGGGCTTTAAGCGGGACGAAAGCGAGCACCACAAGCTGGAGGACCACAAGTGAGAGAAGAAGGCAAGGAGAAAACAGCTCAGGGAGGAAGCGCAGCCCCCCAAGCTGAATGCGACTTAAGACGCCGTCCTGACGCATGCTCAAAAAGAGGGCCACATCAGCAAGCCGCCCCCAAGGATGAAGGGTGGCCGAAGGGACAAGGAAAAAGTACTGCATGTATCACAAGTAAAATGGTCACGACACTGATGAATGCTGGCATATAAAGAAAGACATAGACCAACTGATCAGTCGCAGTCACCTGAAGAACTTTGTTTACACCCCAAAGGAAGCCCCCGGAGAAGGGACGTCCAAAAAGATGGACAAAGGAAAGAAGGTGAACGTCGTCCAGACAACTCTGCACATCATCGAGTGAGAAGGCGGGACAATCAGCTGTAACTCCTCCCACAGGCGAGACTAGCTCGCCATTATCTTCCATGCCTTTTCTTTTGAATGTGTTCCCAGTTCAGAAAATGAAATCCGAGTTCGCACAAAGCAACGATGTTTTTCCCGTTCCACCACACTAAACCTTGAGACCGACCGTAATACTGGGGGAAACTCCTCCAGCATGCCGTTCATCCAGTCGACCGTAAGGCTGGAGGAAACCCTTCAGTAGGCCGATCATCCTGATCGACCATAAGACTGTGGCAACTTCCCCAGCAGGCCAATCATCCTGATCGACCGTAAGGCTGGGGCAACTCCCTCAGCAGGTTAACCATTCCGATCGACCGTAAGGCTGGGCAACTCCCCCAGCAGGCCGATCATTCCGATCGACCATAAGTCTGGGGCAACTCCCCCAACTGGCCGATCATCCAGTCGGTCGTAATGCTGGGGACAACTCTCCAGTAGGCCGATCATTCCGATCAACCATAAGGCTGGGGAAACTCCCCCAACAGGCCGACCATTCTGATCGATCGTAAGGTTGGGGGTAACTCACCCAGCAGGACGATCATTCCGATCGACCAGAAGGCTGGGGAAACTCCCCTAGCAGGCTGATCATCCAGTCGGCTGTAAGGCTGGGGCAACTCCCCCAGTAGGTCGATCGTTCCGGTCGATCGTGAGGCTGGGGCAACTCCTCTAGCAGGACGATCATCCAGTCGGTCGTAAGGCTGTGGGAAACTCCCCCAGCAGGCCGATCGTTCTGATCGACCGTAAGGCTGGGGTCAACTCCCCTAGTAGGCCGTCATTCCGATCGACCGTAAGGCCAGGGCATCTCCCCCAGTTGGCCGATCATTTCGATCGACCGTAAGGCTGGAGGCAGCTTTTCCAGTAGGCCGATCATTCCGATTGACTGTAAGGCTGGGGAACTCCCCCAGCAGGCCGATCATCCAGTCAATCATAAGACTGGAGGCAATGCCCCCAGTTGGCCGACCGTTCCGATCGAGGAGGATGGGGCAACTCTTCCAGCTGACCGATCACTCCGATAGACCATAAGGCTGGGGGCAACTCCCCCAGCAGGCCGATCATCCAGTCGACCGTACAGCTAGGGCAACTTCCCCAGCAGACCGATCATCCCGATCGACCGTAAGGCTGCGGACAACTCCTCCAGCAGGCCGACTATCCCGATCGATCGTAAGGCTGGGGCAACTCCTCCAACAGGCCGACCATTTCGATCGACCGTAAGGCCGGTGGCAACTCCCCCAGCAGGACGATCGCCCAGTCCTCCTTAAGGCTATGGGCAGCTCTCCTAGCAAACCGATCATCACATCGGCCTTAAGACTGGGGACTACTCCCCCAGTAGGCCGATCCTCCGATCGACCTAAAGACTGGGGCAACTCCCCCAGCAGGCCGATCCTCCGATCGACCTTGAGGCTGAGGGCAACTCCCCCAACAGGACGACCTTTCGATCGGCCATAAGACTGGGGCAACTCCCCTGGTAGGCCGATTGATTCTAGGATAATATTACATTTTAAACCCCTTATTTAGACCGTATTTTGCGTATATGTAATATCTATTTGATCTCCAATAAGTGTATTTTTGTAATATCATTTAATAATAGAGTATACACTTGATTATACACAAAATACAACTTTATGGCCTAATTTTGTCTCAATTATATTTTTCAGGTGAAGCTTGCAATTTTTTGAATACAACGATAATTTTTCCATATTTTTCGGAGATCGGAGCAAATTTCAATGAATTAAAAGGCCCAGTAAAGACGTTGTAAAGAGAAATAAACAAAAAAAAATAAAACAAAATTTAAACAAAAAAAGGGGCGGGCACCCGCCCGCTTGACCAAGCAGGCGGGGCCCGCCGGCTTTCAAAAATGCGGGCGCCCGCCCGCGTTTAAGACGCGGGCGGTGCCCGCGGCACCTGAAGCGGGCGCCCGCCTGCATTTTCCACGTGGGCGACGCCCGCGTTGTTTGACTAGACCCATGCGCCGGGGGTCGGGTCCGATCCGACCCGACCCGCAGACCGGCAAGCCCAAATCCACTAATAATGCATATTTAAGTGTATTTTGGGAATATCTTCATCATCAAAGATCCGAATTGAGTGGTTCTTGAGCCAAAATTCTCTCCATCAAATTCCAGACAAGATTTTGCAGCTTTAGGAGAAGTTTGGGCTCGTTTGGGCTTCAAAAATGGTGAAAAAACTCCTTATTTTCCTTGTTTTTATTATATTTGTATTAAGTTTTGTAATTAAAGGATGTTTGTGTTATTGAAAATTGTTGGTTTTGTTACCATGCATGGCTAAGGTAATGTGGGTGTGTTGTGTGGAAGCTAGTATTGCTAGAATCTTTGCTTTCATGTCGCCATAATTTGTGTAATTATCGAAACAGTTAAAAACATTGATTTCTTCATTTTTTTTTGAAATATGCACAATCCGTAGAGGAATCCACTTAGGATGAAATGCCGCGAGGCATCGTCTACGTGCATCAATTCATAGAGGAGCCCAAGGAGGGTGATGAACAGCGAGGTTCATCGTTTATATTTTACTATTCAAAGAAATCAATTGTTTTTACAATTATCTTTTTAATTGAAAATCATCGTTTTAAAGCTTTATCATCCGATCCCCATACCTTGGCATAAATGCGGGATTGAGAATCTATGGAGAATGAATAGCATAACGTATTCTAACACTAACGGAAACACAACACACACACGCTTGTTATAAATCATATTTTCACGATCACGATTTTCTATTTTCATAAAATCTTAAAACGACTTTTACCTCACGTAAAACCCAACCAAAAATCTCCTTCGAATGGTGGTTCACCTCTCATCAAATAATTTTTCTCGCTTAATTTTAAATTGTGAAACTTGCAGGCTACTTTGTCCCTGAGGAATAGGATTCTGGACTCACCAGGTTTACTACTTGACCGACTTCCTATACTTGGAAATATCAGTGCATCTTTATTGACCAGTCATCGATCACCCAATCGACCGCAGTGTTGGGGACAACCTCCCCCAACAGGCAGGTGACTCCGTCGACAAAAACCTCCCACAACTCAAACCAGTGAACTACCTCGGCATGAACAGCAGGAGGGGGCAAAACTGAGTCAAAGACAACCCCAGAAAACACTTGACAAAAGCATTGCGGTGCACAACAAAGGTGGAAATTTCGTTCCAAAACTTAACTCTTACATTCAAAAATGTTCCTTTTTACAAATAGGGAGGGGGACAAAAAGGCAAGCACTGCCTACAACGTTATGGCCATGGAAGAGGCATCCCTGGGGGCCTCACATTCCAGATCGAGCAGGCTCCTCAGGACCGGCCGAAGGACGGGGAAGCGTCCGTCGGACCCGTTCCTTAAACGTCAAGAACCCCTCCCGAAAGGTCCCCACGATCCTTTGGGCCAGGATATCCTCATACGCCTGGAACACCCCCGGAGGGATTCTGTGATCCTCGGGGCTAGAACATCCTCGTAACCCCTCTCAACCTCCTCATCGAATCGAGCATGGTCCACTTGCTGTAGGGCACCCATCTCAGCCCAGAGCTCGTTCCTCTCCCTTCGAAATGCTTCCTCCACCTCCTTAGCAGACCTCTCGACGGCCACCCGAGTCTCCCTTAAGCTCCTCACCTCCGAGGTGAGCTCGTCGATCTGACACCGCAAATGACGAACCTCCGAACGAGCATCCTCAGTTGCCTGCTTGGCCACCTCGGACCTCAGGCGTTCCTGCGCCAGGGCCGCCTCGAGGCCATCCACCCGCTCCGAGCGGTGCTATGCCTCTACGGCCATCGTGGAAGCCTGTAGGACGGAAGGGGTGAGTAACGACCGCAATAAAACAGAGGTAGAGGAAAGAAAGGGACTGACCTGTTGGATCTGCCACACCAAGGAGTCTGCCAGACCCTTAGAGCGAACCCCTCTCTGAGAAAGAGCGGTCCCTCGGAAGGACGGAGCTTTGTGCCAGCTGGACATCCATGTCACGATAGGTGAAAACCGATCCTCCGGATGGGACCTCCGGGCCAGCCTTAAGCACAGACAGGGCACCCCCCGCACCAACCGGGGTTTGCTCGGCTCGATGGGTGGAGGCGGCCACCTCCACCACATAGGGGGTCACCCCAGAGACGATAGGCAAATCAAGCGCCGCCGAAGGTCCTCTATCCCATGTCCTCTTCTTCCCTTCAGGAATTCCAGACTCCGAATGTGAGTGTTTCTTCGCTCCCACTAACTCCTGGCTGGTGCTCGAGAGCCCTACTCAGCGCCCCCGTGGACCCCTCGCCGCGAGTGGAATCGGGGTGTGCACCGGTCAAGTCCCCTGCTGCGGGGGGCTCGGAAACGACCTGGGACGGGGGCAGGGGAACGTCCATCGGCTCTAGCATCCCAATCGCAGCATCAGCCATGCGAATCTCTTTTCCATCATGCGCTGCTGTGCATGGCCAGAAGGACTCCCACGCCCTCCAGGGGCTCCTTGGCGAATGAGTTCGCGAACGTCGCGGCTGAATTCACGACCCGCCATCTCTACAGAAGGAAGGAAGATCAGGGTAAGCAAAGGAGAAGGGAAAAAAGAAAAAAGTGCCTACCAGGGGACCACATGACATTCTTGATGAGAAGATCGTCCAGCAAGGGCCAAACCGACCTCTTCACCAGCGGCAACGCCGACAAGAGCCTGACCGTAGCTCGATCGGCCTCGGAAAGGGACAGTGTCAAATCATATTGACACAAGCTTCCCCAACCGGTCAGAATCACAGCATCTTCTGGAAAGGTGACGAAGACATAGTTATTACTCCAGTCTCCAACCCAGTGGGGCAGACCCAGCAAACACTCCCTCCCCGCCCGGGCATGGATATACTTCCATGACCCCTGACCAACCAACTGGACCCTGAAATTGTAGAAGAAGAGAGGCATGGTTGGCTCCAACCATTGTGCATTACAGATCATGATGAATCCCACCAAGGCTGGGATCAAATATGGGGTCAGCTGTCACAGGGCTACCACCAAGAACTCCAGAACCTGGATAATGAAGGGGTGGAGAGAAAAGCAGAGCCCCACACAGAACATTTGGACATACACACCAACCTTGTGACTCCCTGGAAAGCAGATCCTTTCATCGACAAAGGGAACCCGGACGCCATACGGGTGACAGAGGTATCTCGCCCTAATCTCCTCGGCCGTGGAATAGGAAATGGTGGATACTGATACGACTATTTTGGAGAGGCCCAAGAACCAGAGACCCAGGCCCAAACCAAGAGCGGGAAGCCTACAAACAGGATTAGGCCCGACTGACGAGGCCCACGGATGGACTCGAAGCCAGACCCAGATCCAATCTGGAGGACACCCGATTAGCTCGTGCTCTCCGGGGTTAAATGTCTCCCCTGGAAGCACGTCGTCTTAATGACCATTAAGGAGCCCATTAACCCGCCGGCCCACGACGCACGCAGGCGCCTTGATGAGGACGAATCACGGGGACATGGGTGGAGGCGGTCAGAGGGTGTGGATTGGGGGTAATCGTGGGCCAAACCCTATAAAGGGATGGTAGGGGCAACCGAGAAGGGGGATCGAATCCTTGAGATCTACATCTGAGATATTCCGTTAACAAGACCTTGATTTTCCCCAATTATCTCCTCTGCCACGGCTCGGTTTGGGGATACGAGTGCTGGTCTCATCTTGAGCTGTACAGTGCCCACTGAGCATCACATAGTTCCGTTCTGACTTAGGCATCGAAGGGGACTTGGCCAGAACCAAGGTCCGGCCCCCCTGATGAGTTTTCTCGTCTGTCCAGGAAGGAGCAGAACCGAGGCGCCGAGGCTTCGGCCCGGTAAGGAGAGAACCCGCTCGCCATCAGTGAGTGCCTTCGCCGATCAAGAACAAGGAACATCCAAGGCGTCGAGGCTACCCCTCGGCATTCGTCTAGCTGAGGCCGAACACTGAACCGGGAACCGAGGCACCCCCTCGTCTCCATGTCAACCGAAGACCGACGCTCACCTGAAGTGTCCGCCCGACCTCGGATCCATCGCCTACCCACACCACGTGCACGTGTGCTTGGCATGACCAAGAGGTCCCATCCGACCCCTTGACCATGTTGACCGTCAGTCGTCGGTCAACGAATCCGTGGTGAGAAAACACCCCCAAACATCCGACGCCGTCTGTGGGAACCGAACAAAGCCCACGTCAATCCACCAGAATGGAACCCGCCTTTAACGGCTCGGGGCACATGCCCCCCATCCAAGAGGAGGGAGACTACATCCCTCCCGAGAACCAGCACAGCCACACCACCGAAGGAATGGGCGATTCTCGATCGGTGACTCAAGAGAAGCTTTGACTCTTCGCTCAGGAAACCAAAGCCAATCTCCAGACTTTAGTCGCCACGATTCAACAGCTTGTCGATAACCCTTCTGTCCGGAGAGCGGGTACGGGAGGGACCCACCAACGAGGAGCAGACCCCCAGCCTGTACGGTCTGTCGTGGTCACCGACCACGGGGATGGAGCCCCCAACCTGGAATGATGATTTACCATACCGGGCTTCGTCCTGGAGAGGTCCCTCACTCCCACCTCGCCCCTCGAGGGGGAGGGGATGGGACTTGAGCAAGCCAGAGGCGAATCGGTTACCGCCTCGTTTCGGCGACCGGGTTCTACAAGTCGGCGACCCACCGGCCACCGAGCCTCGGGGGACCTACCGCACCAGGGCAGAAGTCCTCATCGAGCGAAATTGGAGAAGCAAGAATACCGCCGGGAGAAGAGGAGCACCCGCCAATCAACCCCCGTCCACAGCTCAGCAGGAATGAAGGCGAGCCCCCGGCACGACCGAGGTCGCTCGCCACCACAAGGTAACAACGATGTGAGCGCTGGAGGGCGCTCGGAGGGTGCCAGAGGCGACCGTTGCCTGCTGTCCTGGAGGATAACTGAGACGCGGGTACCTTCCATATTCAAAGTGCCGACACTGGAGAAGTATGACGGTACGGGCGATCCACTCCACCACGTGATGGACTATGAAGGGTCATGGCGTTCCAGGGAGCTGATGATACCCTGCTCTGTAAAGGCTTCTATTCCACCCTCCGGAGAGCGGCCCGGAGATGGTACCATGGTCTTCCCAACCACTCCATTGATAGCTTCGAAGACATCTATCAGTAACTCTGTAAACAATTCATGGCTGGGCATCAGGTGAAACCCGATTCGGAACTCCTGTTCAATATGGTGCAGGGCCCCAGTGAAACTTCGAGGCACTACATGCATCGCTTCAACGCGGAGCGACTTGAATGTGCAGAGCTGCCCCGAGTTGGTCGTCAAGATGGCCTTGAAGAAAGGGCTCCGGCATAGGGGCCTGAGAAAGTCACTGCACAACGATCCACCGAAAGACCTCGCCGGTGTTACAGCCAGGGCGAAACGCTATATGCTGATGGAAGAAGCGCTGGCCGAGGACGACGGAAGCCGCCCGGGGGGAAAAAAGCGGGGATTCAAGCGTGATGAGAGCGAGCGTTGCGGCCCTGATGAGCATCGGCAGGAGAAGAGGGCCAAAGAAAAGCAGCGCAGAGAGGAGCCACGACCCTTCAAGCCAAATGCCACCCCGGACGTCATCCTCGTGCACACCCAAAAGAAGGGATGCTTTAGCAGGCCACCTCCGAGGACGAAGATAGGCAGAAAGGACGAGGAGAAGTATTGAAAGTATCACAAGGACAACGACCATGACACAGATGACTACTGGCATCTGAAGAAGGACATAGAGAAGCTGGTCAGCCAGGGGCACTTGAAAAACTTTGCCGACGACTCAGCCCCCACCCCCGCCCCCGGGAAAAGGACGTCCAGGCAGTCGGACAAGGGGAAGACGGTGAATGTGTTCCAGACAGCCATGTGCGTCATTGAGTGAGCTAGTGAGACGACCAATAGCCACCTCGCCGGGGCAAGGCTAGCTTGCCCTCGCCATCTCCGTATTTTATTTTCCTCTAAATGTACACCCGGATTCTAGCAATGGAAAGAACCGTGTTAGTACAGATCTTTATCTCTCTCTTTAGTTGACTGGGTGATCGATAGCAGGCCAAGCAGGAAGCGACCCTTCGGCGGGGAGCAGCAAAACGGTCGGCCATATGGCTGGAGGTAACTCCCCCAGTAGGCCGATCATCGAGCTCGTCCGTAAGGCTGGAGGCAACTCTCCCAGCAGGTGGAAACGTTGATTGGTCATAAGCCGAGGGATAGCTCCCCTGTAAACCGGTCGACCCGATCGGCCGCAAGGCTGAGGATAACTCCCCCAGCAGGCTGCTCCCCGAGCCCGTCCGTAAGGCTGGGGAAATTCCCCCAGCAGACGGGAACGTCAATTGGTCATAAGCCGAGGGGTAGCTCCTCGCAAACCGATCGACCCGATCGGCCGTAAGGCTGGGGCAACTCCCCCAGCAGGACGCTCGCTGAGCCCGTCTGTAAGGCTGGGGCAACTCCCCCAGCAGGAAGGAACATCGATTGGTCATAAGCCGATGGGTATCTCCCCAGCAGACCGGTCGACCAGATCGATCGTAAGGCTGGGGGCAACTCCCCCAGCAGGCCGCTCGTCGAGCCCATCCGTAAGGCTGGGGGCAACTCCCCTAGTAGGCAGAAACGTCGATTGGTCATAAGCCGATGGTTAGCTCCCCCGCAGATCGATCGATCTGATCGACCATAAGGCTGGGGCTACTCCCCCAGCCAACAGATCGCCAAGCCTGTCCGTAAGGTTGGGGGAAACTCCCCCCATCAGGCGGGAACATTGTTTAGTCATAAGCTGAGGGGTAGCTCCCCCCCGCTGACCAATCGACCCGATTGACCGTAAAAGTTGGGACAACTCACCCAACAGGTCTGAATATCAGATGGGCATTAGCCCAAGGATAACACCCCCGGCAGCCTAGATGGACCAGTTAGCCGAAGGACCAGGGGCAGTTTTTTCCTTCCCCGCAGGCCGAGCCCTCGGCTGGCCACAAGACTGAGTACAAGCCTGTAGTCTGCGAGGCGGCCACCCGACTGGCTCAAGGATCGCAAGCGAGGGAAAAGGCACAGCAAGTCGGATAGGAGTGCCTCCAAGGCCCCAGTCAATTAGGCCGACGGACACAAAGTCCCGAAGACCCTACACGCTCGCTACGAATGATAAAAGGATACAGGCGAGCCCACTTCCACCACCAGGTCAAAACGCAACAGAAGATCAAAGAGACCAAGAGCCCCCACCCTCTACAAAGCATCTCTAAAGAATACCCTGACAACAGAAAGATGGCGAAAAGTACATAAGCTGACGAAAAAACTTTACGCTAAATTGTTCGGAGTTACAAGCCAAAAAAGAAAAAACAAGGGGGAGATGGAGCAAGATTGAGAAGGGTCGCTTAAGGCCCTGGGGCACGGGAGGAAGCGTTCTCTAGAACCTCGCCCTGCTCGGAGCGTTGGGGGTGCGTGGAACCCTCTGGGGGCGGGAGCGATTACCGGGCACGCTCCACGAAATGCTGGAAAGAGTCTTGGACGATCTCGACAATCCGAGGGGCCAGGAGGTCCTCGTAGGAGTCGAAGGCCTCCCTGAGGACCCCATGATCTGTGGCCTCAAAACCCCGTCAACGCCCCTTTCAACCTCTCCAACGAACTGGGTCATGTGACACAGCTCTCCCAGCTCGTTCTAGAGGTCGCCCCTCTCTTGACGAAACGCCTCTTCCACCTCTTGGGCCAACCTCTGAGCGTCGGCCAACGCCCCCTGGAGGTCCTGCACCTCGGAGGCAAGCTCATCCACCCGACGTCGAAGGTGCTGGGCCTCCATGCTTGCCTCTTCGATGGCCACCTCAGCCGATCCGGCCCTCAAGCGCTCCCGAGCCAAGGACTCCTCGAGGTCCTTCGCCTAGGCCGACTGGCGCTGCGTCTCGATGGCCATCGTAGTAGACTGAAAGGAAGAAAAAGTTACGCTAAAGGGATCAAAAGGCGGGGAAAAAAGCGGCAAAGTGACTAGACCTGTTAAAGCTGCCAGACTAAGGAGTCCGATAGTCAGTCGAAGGGGGCTCTCTCTAGGAGCGAGCGGTCCCTCGGGAGGAAGGAGCTCTGCGCCAGCTGGTTGGCCACGGCTCGGTCGACAAAAACAGAGTCCTCAGGCGTAACCTCGGGGCCTGCTAGGGTGTTCGCCAGCACGCCATCGGCTCCCACCACTGACGGTTCAGTCTAGAAAGCAGGGGTGGCCACCATGGTCAGCGAGAGGGTTTCACCCGAGGCAACCAACACCCCGGGAGCCGCGGAAGGACGGACTTCACCACTCTCCCTCCTTCTCTTCCTCTCGTTGGGCCCAGCGGACATCGGGGGCCGTGACCACCCACGGAAGCGCGAGGGGCTGTCTCGGTCCCTTCATTACTGCCGTCTGCCTGGACGGAGCGTGGGTGGGGGGGGTTCAGCACCCGTAGCCTCCACAACGGGGAGATCCGTCGTAACCAGGGGAAGTGGCGCTGTCGCGTCCAGGGCGCCACCCTTCCCACCGTGGGCTCACCCTGACGCACCTCCTCCTCAACCGTGCGACGAGGCACCTGGCCCGAAGGGTTTCCGTGGCATCGAACGGATCCCCGACAGATGAGCTCGTCGACATTGTGGGAAAATTCGTGCCCAGCCATCTCTGCCGAAGGAAAGAAAATCAGGGTAAGCGAGAGGAAAAGTGAAAAGAAAAGGGAGCGCCTACCGGGAGACCACAGGACGGTCTTAAGGAGCAGGTCATTCAGTAAAGGCCAGACCGACCTCTCCCCTAGGGGAAGAGACGACAAAAACCGAACAGCGGCCTGGTCAGCCTCGGAGAGGGTTAATGTCAAGTCATATTGACATAACCCCCCCAACCTGTCAAGATCTTGGCATCCCTAGGAAAAACAATGAAAACTTAGCTCGAACTCCAGTCTCCCACCAGCGGGGAAGGCCGAGCAAACACTCTCTCCCTGTGCGGGCCCGGAGATGCTGCCATGACCCGTGGCTGACCGTCTGGACCCGGTAGTAATGAAAGAGAATAGGAAGAGACTGCACCAAGCCGTGGACGCGGCAAATCATGACGAACCCGGTCAGCATCGCAATGGAGTACGTGGTCAATTGGCACAAGGCCACCATTAGGAATTCCATGACTTGGATGATGAAGGGGTGAAGAGGGAATCAGCACCATTAGGCCACCATTAGGAATTCCATGAATAGGAAGAGACGGCACCAAGCCATGGACGCGGCAAATCATGACGAACCCGGTCAGCATCGCAACGGAGTACGTGGTCAATTGGCACAAGGCCACCATTAGGAATTCCATGACTTGGATGATGAAGGGGTGAAGAGGGAATCGGAGTCCCAGACGAAACATCTCGACATAGATGCCGACCTCTCTGCTCCATGGAAAGCAAATCCGATCATCGCTAAAAGGGATCCTGACGTCGTAGGGATGGTACAAGTACTTCTCTCGAATCTCGTGACATTCGAGAAGGGGACCATGGACGGCGACCCAATGACCACTGAAGGGACGTCGAACCTCTCAGCGGCCCGAGCCACGTCACCACCGACAGGATCAACAAAAAGCAAACCCTTTCCTTTCTCCTGTGCAGGGCGTGACCTCGAGGGGACGTCGGGCCTCGAAGACGGGAGGTCACTCGACTCGAGCACCGGGGGTACCTAGATCCTGGTGCGGAATCACCTATCCTATGCATAGCCATGAGGCAACTGAAGGAGGAAGAAATTTACCATTAAAAGAAGCCGAAGGAAGATAGACGACGGAGAGAAGGAGCTTGCAAGACTAGAGCCAGGAGGAAAGGCGCAAAAGAATCGAAACTTAGGAAGCCGAAGCCCTTATATGGAAGGCAATGGAATCCAGACCGTCAGAAGGGAAGCACGTGGCAGCATCCAAAGATCGACTGCGTTTCGTAACCCGCACCGAGAGAAGATCAAACGGGCCGTGTCATAATGACCTCCATTTAATGGATTGGCCTCGACTGACACGCCTGTCAAATCCTCAAAAGTCACATCGCCCGAACTGAACCGGTAGAATTCGAACGGCTCGGACGATGGGGGCAATTGATACGACTATGTTAGAGAGGCCCAAGAACCAGAGACCCAGGCCCAAACCAAGAGAGGGAAGCCCACGAACGGGATTAGGCCTGCCTGACGAGGCCTATGGATGGACTCGAAGCCAGACCCAGACCCGATCCGGAGGACGCACGATTAGCTCATGCTCTCTGGGGTTAAACGTCCCCCTGGAAGCACCACGACTTAATGACCATTAAGGAGCTAATTAACCCACCGGCCCACGACGCATGCAGGCGCCTTGATGAGGACGGATCACGGGGACGTAGGTGGAGGTGGTCAGAAGGCGTGGATTAGGGGCAATCATGGGCCAAACCCTATAAAGGGATGGTAGGGGCAACCGAGAAGGGGGATCAAATCCTTGAGATATACATCTGAGGTATTCCGTTCACCAGACCTTGCTTTTCCCCAATTATCTCCTCTGCCACGGCTCGGTTTGGGAATACGAGTGCTGGTCTCATCTTGAGCCGTACCATGCCCACCGAGCATCACACAGATCCGTTCTGACATATGCATCAGAGGGGACTTGGACGGAACCAAGGTCCGGCCCCCCTGACGAGTTTTCTCGTCTGTCCAGGAAGGAGCAGAACCGAGGCACCGAGGCTTTTCCCCTGCAAGGAGCGAACCTGCTCGCCATCAGCGAGCGCCTTTGCCGATCAAGATCAAGGAACATCCAAGGCGCTGAGGCTACCCCTCAGCATTCGTCCAGTCGAGGCCGAACACTGAATTGGGAACCGAGGCTCCCCCTTGTCTCCACGTCAACCGAAGACCGACGCTAACCCGAAGTGTCCGCCCGACCTCGAATCCATCGCCTATCCATGCCACGTGCACGTGCGCTCGGTGTGACCAAGAGGTCCCATCCGACCCCTTGACCACGTTGACCGTCAGTCGTCGGTCAACGATTCCGTGGTTAGAAAACACCCCTAAATGGATACCGATCGAAGGATCATCGGAGGTACATCGAACTCCTCCGCCGAAAGGGCATCATCCTGACGGGCCGGGTCCTCAAATAGTAGACCCTTCCCCTTATCGAGGAGCAGCTGAGGCTAAGAAGAAGTAATAGACCCAGAAGAGGGAGTTCCTATCCTCAACGCAGCCATTAAACAAATCAAATAGCAGAAACGAAAGAAGGATATTATCTTGAAAGGATTTGAAGAGGGAGACGAAGACGAATTCGTTAACAATCGGAGAAGCAAAATAAGATTAGGAAGCGTAAAGGAAAAATCTGAAAGAACGACGATTTTGAATCTAGGCCGTTCAAGGAAAGATGCGTGGCGACATCCTGCAGCAGGTGGCACTTTGAATTCCGCTCCCAGGGGTGGGAGAAGTCCAACCAGGCAACATTATGATGGCCCTCATTCAATGCCACTGCCTCGACTGACACTTCTGTCAACTCAACACGGATCGCATCCCACGGACCGACCCGTCAAAATCCGAACGGCCCGAGCGATGTTGGCAATTGATACGAGCCTCCCGAAATGGGCTAAGACTGAACGGGCCAAGCCCGTGTCGCGAACCTATGGGCCTGGGAAGAACGAGGCCCATTATAAAGACTCGGAGTCAAGCCGACCTCGGACCGATACGAATGTAGCCGCTTATGCACGCCAGCGGGAGTTAACCACTCCCCTTAAATCACGCCCCCTTAATCATCATTAAAGAGCCCGATTACGCCCACCTTCATGACCCATGAAGGCATGATCAAAGTGGTAGATCATCTGGACGAAATAGGGGGACATTTAGGGGACTTGGTCGGGGAAGATTCCTATAAAACAACTCGAAGAATAACGTGGAAAGGGACCTCTTTCTGGATACTTAACTCCGAGGTAATCTTCTTGAACAACCTTGTCTCCCACCTTATAATTCTCTTCCATAGCACAGTCTGTCGACCAATATTGTGGAATGCATCTAACTAAATGGGTTGGAGGTAACGATGTATATTGAGCCTAGGTGGAATAGCTGTAAGCTGTGTACATATGTTTGTCTTTAAATGTTATTTTACATTGACTTGCCATCCAATACTTTCATTATATTAAGGTTGGTGTTATACTGACCTCGTTCCTTGAGGTATATGTACTTTATATTTGCCAAAATAAACAAATACGTCACATTACCAAGTACCATCTCCCTCTCACTTCCAAAAATGGAAAAATTTGCACTAAATTTAACATACACCTTAAGGAATGAGGTGTATACTGCACTTGCCTATATTAATTAGCGCATGATAGATGCTTAATTATGGACTGAAAAATACCAAATCACCCCTGGTTTAATTTGTCATAAATTGTTCATCCCTCACTCTTCGTTGCAAATAACTTAACATCTCGGTACCACTAACGCCTATCACCTTCTCATTGGTCTCCTTTCTGACAATTTTCTTTCCTTTTAATTTCTAGATTCTTTTTAGCTGGTGGAACTTTGTAAGGTGGGGACATTCAATAATGTTGTTTTAAATTGTATGCGTACGCGCGAGGATTATTTTTTAAATCTGTTGAATTTTCCTATATCAAGGGTAATTGTTTAATAAAGATAAACTTCTGTCCTATCTTATTTTTTTTGTTTCATTTACTTTGCGTATATTGCCTTGGAAAAATGTTATAAGTTTCAAGCTAAATGTATTGGCAAGATTGCATGGGAAATATTTATGCAATTTGCTAAATGTATGGGATTAAGAAAATTACTTTATATTTTAGTTTGGGCTTGGTTCCTTAAATACACGAATGAGCGTAAGTGAGCTTTCACGAGACTCGTAATAGTTAGGGGGGACGACAATAGACGGATAACTTCAAAAACCCAAAACCATGTCATTTTCCCATCCTATTGAATTAGGATCATCTGACTCGTTCAGCGAAATTAACATTCGATTTTCGGTAGGGTCACCAAGTATCGATCCCTGGTGAATGCAGAACGTGTGCACCTTTAGCCAGCTTTCCGATGTATCAAAAGAAAAAGGATCATCTAATTTAAACTAGTTGTGAAAAATGCATAAGATTTCATCTAATTCAAATAAGCGAGAACTTTTAATTCTATAGGTAAACATATGGAAGAAGATTAATATGAGATACACAAGATGTTTGATGAGCTTCTGTCGGGCCTTTTCAATCAAGCAACCGAGCCTCGTCAAGCTGTTGCTCGTTTAGATTAGACAAAGAATCTAACTGAATCTCTTTGAGAGCTTATTCACATATGCCCATAAAAAAAGGAAATAAATAAACAACCCCAATCTGCCTCAAATATACCTTTTTTTCTTATTAGGATTACTTTTGCATGAACAAAGTAATAAATTCCTTAAGATATTCAGTTGCGTCTAGTACATAAACTCGACCGAACAAAAGAAGAAATTTTTATTAAACAAGATATCACAAATTAAATTAAATTAAATTAGACAAACAAAAGAGCACCATAATTTTGATTAAAATTTTAATTTAGTGAAGACGCTTGGTGAGCGCCATTGAGATGCCGCAGAGGTCGATGATATTGTCGCTCTTATTCTTCATGTCATCCTTAGCCACGGGGTCCTCCACGCCCCCGCACCCATTGTTGCACGACATGGCGTCCGCAATCGCCGCCGATAGGAAGGTTGCCACGTCGCCGTACTTCTTGTCGTTGATCGCCGCCGACGATTCGTTCAGCATTTTCTCCGCGTGCACCATGAACAAGGAGCAGTCCTTGAGGCACACATGTAGCTTGTTGCCCTTGTTCCCTACACTGTTTGACAACCACGTCGCGTACCTGGCCACGTTAACCGCACTGTGGGCGACGAACCGGATGGACAAAGCCGCCAGCTAGTGATCGTCGGCCTTCCGGCTCTCCGGGTACATCAGCAGGGTCTGCTCGCAGTAGGAGGCCACTTTGTCGATCGCCTTGCATGCTTCTTTGATGTGCGAGGTGTCGCCACCGTCGTCGGCCGTGGCGAAGGTGAGGACGAGGCAGATAGAAAGGCAGAAGAGGAGGCGGAGAGATGAGGGCCGCATTTTACGATTTCTTTTTTCCTTTGAGATTGAGACTGGAATTGATTTTTTTGGGTTGGTTTGTAAGAGATTTAATTGATTTGGGAGGTGTTTTTTTTCGGTTTTTAAAAAGTTTTTTTTGAAGAGAATGTTGAGGCGGGGAGGAAATGAAGGGGCGAGAGTCATGAAAGGTTGTTAATTGATTCATTCAACGATCTCCGTCTTGTTGGGAGTTCTTGCGGTGTATGTTTTCTTTATATAATTGATGGATATGGGGTGAAATAGGATGATGTATAATAGCTAGCTTGATGCTTAATGTACATAATGAATGTCACAGTAATCCCTCCTCAAATGTGAAAATGTTAATTGATCTCATCGCTCTATGTTATCATGTCCTCAATTTTTCATACCTTCTTGGAAGTCCACAAGGATGTGATGTCGTGTGACTTTAATCACCATTCTTCTTGACTTACATATTTGTTCACGAGTTTAGAAGTATATTTACATGGAAAAATGGCGGGTAATTTTAACGTTGGAAGATAGAAGAAGAGTGACCCTGTAAATTAAGGAGTTTAAGAAGTACGTTAATTTTAATGTATAAATCCATTCGTAGTTTTTACCTACTTGTCATATACAGAAAAACAACACGGTAGTTTACTAGTTTCTATTTATTAGATGAATGAATTTATTAATTATTAAATTATGTATTTCTAAATTTATCTCGTTAGTTTCATATTTAGGTCTTGTACATATTTGTTTAGCTATTGGTTGGGAATTGAAAAGCAATCCAATCGCATCTTGTTGATATTTGAAAAATAACCCATTCTCATCTTTTAGAGAATTAAAAAACAACCGAATTTCATCTTGTTGCAATTTAGAAAATAACTCAATCTCATCGTGTACGTGTATATATACCTGAACTCTATTCAATTAAAAACAAGTCATTGTTCCTATATATTCATCTCTCTATCTCAACATAATATCAAGACCCTAATCTTCTTGGGCATATTTTATTCTTTTTTTCCCGCTAGTCTTCTTAATGGCTTTCGATACACTCTCCTCCACCACAAACTATCCCATCCACATCCAAAACTCACATGATCTTCCACATCCCCTCCTCACAATCAATCTATCCAATGTCATCAATGTCATATACCAATTATCTCGATCTCATATGTAGCCTTCAAATTCAATCTCTCCTTGAAGGTGTTGATACATAGGTCCGGACCACGAAGCGGGCACATGAATTTTTACAGGAAGAGTAAGGCCCGCTGAGAGCGGTACGCCTTGGCCCAATAGCCCCAAGGCCAGTCAATGAAGATAAACCTATAACTAGTCAGTATGTCAGCTCCAGTCAATGTTGAATCTTTTTGCCGACCTTCAAGAAGAGGAACTACTTTCTCCTAGAAGAGTTAAGCCCACGACCGTGGCACCTTGACCAACTAGGCCCATAAATCGTAGAAGGAAGGCTTACCATTAGACTGGGCGACCGAGCCAGCAGGCGACTTGACCGAGCGAGGCCTACTCGGGCCGAGTAGGCAGAGCGAAACTTGTGATGGAGAGCCCGATCTATTGACAGCTTGACCGAGTAGGCAGGTTACTCGACTGAGTAGCCCGGACCCCTTCGCCCAGCTAAGAGCAGCTAAGGCACCTGCTCGACCGAGCGGGCGTCTACTCGACCGAGTAGGCGACTTGGTCTGTGATACTTAGGCTCCCAAACTTCAGATTTTGAGATTTTTGTGGGGGCCCCACTGGGATGTATTAGAGTGTATTTTTGACTGACGTTTTGGGAGAAATCCATTATGTTTTAATTTAGCTTAGGAGTGAGATCTAAAGAGAATTGTATTCTAGATCTATATTTTGGAATTGAGCCGTTTTTGGCCAAAGTTCAGATTTTTATTATCTCTTGCATCTCAAAATCTGCAAAAATTCTTTGGATCTATATTGACTATCGTTCTTTCTCATTTTCAGTACGTAAGATATTTATTTCTCGCTTGATTCAATTGCTACGATGTTTTCTATGATAAAAACTTCATTTTTATTCGTCGTAATTGCTATATATGAGTAGTCTTCCCTAGGGCTGATGGGTTAGCCCTAAGACTCTAGGAAAGAGATGTAGATCTGGATTTCTAGGTTGTGCTAGGAATAAAGGGGATGTACTTCGGTCGATCCATCGAGATCCCTAGGAGAACTCGTACTGAGATCGTGCCCACGATCGGTGGAATCAATTAGCTTAAGGGGTATCCTATGGATTTAAATAGGGAGTTAGTGGATCTGTCACGCCCCGCTTCCCAAAAATATGGAGGCGAAGCGTGAGAAGGTCCGCTCAGACTTGAAGCTGCAAAGCTGCAAGGCCGATAAGCGTCAATCAAATTTAAAACTACAGGTCCCTGCAATGCGAACGAAACAAAGATAATAATAATAGAATGAGACAAAAGAGATATCTCAGAATATCCATAAAATAAGTTTCAACATCACAGAAAAAGCCACCAGGCTGAAATAAAAAAGAGTCTAAAGGCCCAAACATGGCCAACAAAAGTACAGCGTACAAAACCAAGGTGCCACGCACCGACAACTAACAACAAAACCTAAAGCAAAGAAATCTCAGCTAGGTCACCAAGAAAATTCACCGGTGTCCACAAAACTCCTCCTGGGCAGACATGGACTCAGGTTCAGTGTCAGCAAAACATCTCTGGCTCAGGGTCTAACATGTGACACCCAAAAGAGCAAGGGGCACATGTCAGCAAGTCTACAAGAGACTTGTGCAAGGAAACTGAAAGTAGGTAAAGCAACCTAGCAGTTCTAGCATGAATGCAATGACATGGCAGTTTAAAGTATGAGTGCAACAAGTAATGTAAAGTAAAGTAAAGTACGAGCATGGCATTTAAACATGGCATGGATGACAAGTTATACAAGCAACACTCACTAGTACAAGACAAGTAAAGTAAGCACCTCGTGCACAGAGATTCCGCCTTCTGGCTAGAGTGGCTGATCGGGCCACTCCTAAGCTCAGGTGACCGTTTATCCCTACCCCTCCACGTGTATCGGGCATTGGTTTTTTTTGCCAACACATGAGGCCCGCTTCTGGATCACGAGCCAGGAAGTGTTTTAACATGATGGCCTAGGGGTGCACCTAGCCGGAAACACGGAAACACGGATTGCACAAGTATTTTGTAGCGTGTGCTACAATGCAACAATCAATTTGGATGACATGTAAGATGCAATGCATGGCAGTTAAAAGTGCGTACAGATAAGGAAAAGTAAACGTGACAGTTTAGTATGCATGAACAACAAGTTTAAAGGGTTGGATCTAGCTTCGTTGTCAAGCTAGATCAATTAGGTGACAGATCTAGTTTCGTTGTCAAACTAGATCAAGTAGGCGTCTAGCCAGCTATCATTTCACTGACTAGTCTCTTTTACGCTACGAACAAGGAAGTGGCCTAAAAACATGGCCCTACACAAGAGTTGGCAAGTTTCACTTGCCTGCAAGTACGACGTCTGAGAAACACCGTCCAAGAGAGTCCAAAATCACAATTATCCTACGTGCACAAGTCCACCGGCCTAAAGTCCATTTTATTAATCTTGATTAGTGAATTTAAAACATTTTAAACATTTTAAAAATACTGATTTTAGTCTTGATTAGCATGCAATTGGGTTGGGGGTCCTAGGGGTGCAAAGCGTTACCTCAACACGACGCGAAAGCTACACTGGCGTCGGGTAGCGACGCCAGGGGTTGGAATAAGAGAACGCGCTCCAAGTCCTGATTCCAAATTAGTTTCCTCGCTGGAAAGTTCAGAGCATCAACCGGAGCAACGGTTCCAAATTCCAAAGCTAGCACGTGCGACGACGGCCTACGACGTGTCGCAACGTCGTATAGGGCAAATCGTCGGAGAGAAAGCACCTAGGTGGGGCCCACAGTAGTCCTAGGGACCTATGGGGGACCCACAATACCTCTGGAGAACTTGGGGGGCCTACGGTGGCAAGTGGTGCGACGGGTGCGGGGTTGCGACGAATGGCCCTCGGTCGTACACAGCCAATGCGGGAAGTTCCATCGGTCGGACACAGGAGACGGGCTTGCAATGCTGCGGGTGCGGAGCTGCGGGTGCGAGGGTTTGTCTCGGTCGGTGCGGGGGAACAGGCCGGTCGGGCGCTACAGTGGGGCGTTGCAACGTTGCAACGTTGCAACGAAGCGGGGAGCGGGCGGTTGCTTCGGTCGGGCACGGTGCGGAGCGGCGAGCGGAGCAGGCTTGGTGCGGGGCTTGGTGCGGAGCGGGGATGCGGAGATGTGGAGAGGGTCTCTCGGTCTGACCGAGGGACCCTCTCGGTTGGTGTAGCCTTGGTGCGGGGTTGCGATGCAGCGGCTGCAGCGGGTGCAGACGGAGCGGATGAGCGGGCTTGGGCGTCGGTCAGGGCGGGAGATTTGGGCTGTTTGGCTCGGTCGGAGCGGGAGATGGCTGTCGCAACGTTGCGACGATTCGTCGCAACGTCAAATTTGGGTTTTGGAAGTGGCTAGGGTTAATTTCTTGCGAAAATAGGTCTTCCTAGAGGTTGTTTATATAGTGTAGATGGGTTGACTAGGTCTAAGGCTAATCCTAATGAGATTAGGAGTTTAAAAATATTTAAAATTTGAAACTCAACTTCTCCAACTCACACAAGGATTTGGTGCGGTCCAAATGAGCTGGAAATTGGCTCAAAAATTCTTTAAAACGTTTTAAACTCAAATAAATTTTATTTGGCCGAAATTAATTTAAAACATAATTATTAAAAATATTATAAACCTTGTTAAAAATATAAAAGTGGTCAAATGAACTCCAAAAATTATAAAATAAATATCGGGGTGATCGTGATGACGAAAGTGAGCTAACTAAGAAGACGGATCTCAATTTCGACATCGGACGACGAGACTAAAAATAGAAACGTCTCTCGTCAAAAGTGAGAATCGCAACGTCTCATCGAATAAGATTAAATTGTGGGAAAACGACTCGAGAAACGTCGTTCCAATTTAGTGCCACTATTTAATACTCTCAGAGACGTTCACAACGGCATATCACACGAAAGTGTTCACAAACAAACAAAGTCTAAAGCAAACACGTGCACAGCCAAAAGCACGTGCACGAACAACGTACAACGAAAAGTGGTCGTTACATCCTCCCCACCTTAGAATAAAGTCCGTCCTCAGACTTTCTAATATAGCTAGTCGCTCTAGTAACTACACCAATCAAGTCACTTTATAATTCAAACCAGGTATAGTCATTACAGGTGCTCATATACGCACTAGGTAGTCAAACATTAACACTACCAACACATATATATATACATTCACGTACGTCATATACTTATACCTATTATAGTCAGTCAATTTCATACATGTATTTCAATCATATATATAAGCATACATCCCTTATATAACTACTACTTACCTAAACACAAACAATATTTCAGATACTCATATAAGGATAGTCTCACACTTAGCAAATACAATCATTGCTCTACATATAGGTAGCTACCTATGCACAAAACCAACATGGGTATACTACCCTCTAATACTTCCTAGTGTACATTCCATACCACCCATCAACACATGTAGTCACACCATACCATAATTAAATCAAGTTTCATTATATCTAATATACATTCACCACTACTATAGTTTCACAATATATATAGTCATTCAAATGCAGGCAAATAGTTCACCATATATTCACATCACGTACGGTCCTATAACTGTATTTACGACACGTCACATATACTATAGCCACCAATAAATATAACTAAGCACATACTTACTCGTGCATGGTGCACACCCATACACGCTAACATTTCATTCACATATATACCAATCACTCCACCATATATCCAGTACCTCTACACACCTAGTTTAGCTAGCACACATACGTTCACACCGGCAAGTCCTTAGTAAATAACTATACAACAAGACCAACACCTATAACTATATACTGGTATAGTGACCCACAATCATGTGCGTAACACAACCAGGCACACACACTCCTATCACTATACATACATCAACCATCGCTATACTCAAATACAAACATACATTCAATATACTTAGAGTATACCCACTCAAGCTTGAGTGGGACTCAATACACTTATCAGAATATTCTATATACGTAACACGTCATTCATACCTATACCAATATCACTCCAATATATATATATATACGTCTACCAATACAACCTTATACATACCATAAGTCCATCACACTTAATATTAGTCAGGTAATACTCACATAGTTCAATCACTCTATATACCATAATAATAATACAGACATCCGCACACGTATAATTATAATACACTCCTTAATACATACGCATACATCGTATAGTCACACACATGTAACATATATGTTCACACCATAGCCTACTACCTATAATTAGTATACTAACACATCTATGCATACATAATTAAGATGTGCAATAGTCGTGTATACCTCACGGTATGTACGCATGCAACATCCCGTAAGAGCAAGCAATACCAATCAAAATTATAATTCTACTATCATA
The DNA here is from genome assembly GCA_030789695.1 of Scilla litardierei. Taxonomy (NCBI): domain Eukaryota; kingdom Viridiplantae; phylum Streptophyta; class Magnoliopsida; order Asparagales; family Asparagaceae; genus Scilla; species Scilla litardierei. Next base: position 118,962,571 of record CM061137.1, read on the forward strand.
TGTATTCCTCCTATATACTCAGGCAACAAAACATAACTACTTACGTCTAAGCACAATACATATCTACCTACAAGCACATACTCATACGTACTAATATATGGGTCACTCAATAGGCCTACTTTCTTATCTATACATACACCTATTATCATCACACCTAGCATACACAAAGCTTTACCAATCATTTTATTTCAACCATTATAAGTATCTCTAACTACATACACTCCATTAGATATTCCAACACTAGCTCTTATATACACAGGCACCCCTAGTATGGTATAGCTAACCACACACAAATCTATAAATACTAACACACAAACAACTTCATAATATCACAAATAACTCCGAGTGTATATATATATATATATATATATATATATATATATATATATATATATATATATATATATATATATATATATATATATATATCACACATTAGGCAAGCATTAACATACTATGGGGGTATACTCATTCAAGCCCACGTACACAACTTAGGTACGTGCACTACGACACCTCACAAAGGTCCAAGGGTCTACTAACAACTAAGAGTTGACACAGGTCTTGACGGGCACTAAAGTCTAAGCAACAAAGGGAGGTCGAGGTCGAAGGCGTGACGAGGGAAGGATCAATAAGCACGAGTTCAGATAGGACGAATACAGGGGACAGCTTGGTTAGACGAAACTTTGCCTCAATGGTGATGTTTAGGTTGAGGGAAAAGGGAGATGTAGTGGTGCTTATATAGGAGGGGGAAAAGAAATAGGGTAAATAGCATAAACTGAAATACGTGGAGTTTGAAAACTGTCGTACTTCAAAGTTAAAATCCTCGTCTGTAAAGAAATATTTGGGGATTGATAAAACGAGTTGTTCAAAATAAATTTGAGTCAAATATTCATAATAAGAGAAAATGTTTTATTGACAAAAAATTTTTTTTTAAAAAGGAAGTAAAATCATTTACACGAATATTAAGGACATGGTTTAGAAAATTTTATACGGCAGTAATTTAATATAATGTTGTCAAGAGTTTTGAAATTCAAAGAATGAAATCAAGTAACAGAAGAATTTAAACTCGTGTTAAATGTTTTCAAAACTTTTAGGCTATGGAAAATTTAAAATAATCAATTTTGAAACTACTTTTAGAGAACCGGGGTTTGCCAAAAATGAGAAACTGATTTACACAAGGTTCTTAATATACGAGCACAACAAGTCTGGTACAGATATAAAAATAATTGAAAGTATGTATGGTGCACGGAAAAATAATATTAACTTAGTAGTAGAATTATCGAAATCGATAGCAAAGCTTTGAAACCAAACTATGGAAGGTCCAGATTAGGAAATGGTTATGAAATAGTAATTTTACAAAATCTGAAATAAGGAAAATGATGAGCATAACATTGACTTGCGGGAAGCTGAAATCCCAAGTGACTTGAAAAGTACGTGAATGGCATAAATTAGGAAGGAAAATTATAAATCGACTTGGGCAATATAAAAGTACGGTTCAGAATTAAAATTAATATATGAAAGGGAAAGTGTATTTTCATAGGTACAAAAGTGTAGGCTGGGAAAATACCATAAGCTAGTATTCAAAATTTCGAAAAAGTTTTAAGAGTTCAAGTCAACGAAGGAGTATGAAATGTAAGATATATATATTTAAAAATTGAACAAATTTAAACGTAGGAAAAGAGGAAATCAAAAAATACTTTCAGAAGATTCAAGGTTTGTAATGGAGAGGTTCGAAAATTGACGACGACTCGTGAATCGAGGCAAGGAAATTGGTCGGATGATCAAAACATACATACGCCTAGGATATGAACCAGGAAATCTACGGGGAAACTCCTACAGTCGACCAACTAAGGATTAAGGACTAAGCGTTAAGACTGTCTAAGGGGTTAGACGGTAATGAACTGCGTCCAGCTTGGTCCGAAATCGATGAACTTAAGCGAACGACTAAAGGAAATTCTAGAAGTCTAATATGGTCAGAGGTAGACAAGGACCACTGAGGTAACTCCTATGACGATTAAATCAATTGCTGACAGGGAGTCTAACTAACAATCAGAGGCCTCTAACTAGCAAGCACAGACGTCTAACTAAGTCTTCTTATCACCTAATGTCCTAAGAAAACAACTTGACTCAGGGCTTCTGACTCGGATGTTGCAATTTATTTAATGGACATTCTGTTATTTTCGTTGTTTCGTTAATTCGCAATAGCAAGACTGGACCTGCATGGGCCACCAATAAAACCTGTCACACCCCGCTTCCCAAAAATATGGAGGCGAAGCGTGAGAAGGTCCGCTCAGACTTGAAGCTGCAAAGCTGCAAGGCCGATAAGCGTCAATCAAATTTAAAACTGCAGGTCCTTGCAATGCGAACGAAACAAAGATAATAATAATAGAATGAGACAAAAGAGATATCTCAGAATATCCATAAAATAAGTTTCAACATCACAGAAAAAGCCACCAGGCTGAAATAAAAGAGAGTCTAAAGGCCCAAACATGGCCAACAAAAGTACAGCGTACAAAACCAAGGTGCCACGCACCGACAACTAACAACAAAACCTAAAGCAAAGAAATCTCAGCTAGGTCACCAAGAAAATTCACCGGTGTCCACAAAACTCCTCCTGGGCAGACATGGACTCAGGTTCAGCGTCATCAAAACATCGCGTACTCAGCAACGGTCTCTGGCTCAGGGTCTAACATGTGACACCCAAAAGAGCAAGGGGCACATGTCAGCAAGTCTACAAGAGACTTGTGCAAGGAAACTGAAAGTAGGTAAAGCAACCTAGCAGTTCTAGCATGAATGCAATGACATGGCAGTTTAAAGTATGAGTGCAACAAGTAATGTAAAGTAAAGTAAAGTACGAGCATGGCATTTAAACATGGCATGGATGACAAGTTATACAAGCAACACTCACTAGTACAAGACAAGTAAAGTAAGCACCTCGTGCACAGAGATTCCGCCTTCTGGCTAGAGTGGCTGATCGGGCCACTCCTAAGCTCAGGTGACCGTTTATCCCTACCCCTCCACGTGTATCGGGCATTGGTTTTTTTTGCCAACACATGAGGCCCGCTTCTGGATCACGAGCCAGGAAGTGTTTTAACATGATGGCCTAGGGGTGCACCTAGCCGGAAACACGGAAACACGGATTGCACAAGTATTTTGTAGCGTGTGCTACGATGCAACAATCAATTTGGATGACATGTAAGATGCAATGCATGGCAGTTAAAAGTGCGTACAGATAAGGAAAAGTAAACGTGACAGTTTAGTATGCATGAACAACAAGTTTAAAGGGTTGGATCTAGCTTCGTTGTCAAGCTAGATCAATTAGGTGACAGATCTAGTTTCGTTGTCAAACTAGATCAAGTAGGCGTCTAGCCAGCTATCATTTCACTGACTAGTCTCTTTTACGCTACGAACAAGGAAGTGGCCTAAAAACATGGCCCTACACAAGAGTTGGCAAGTTTCACTTGCCTGCAAGTACGACGTCTGAGAAACACCGTCCAAGAGAGTCCAAAATCACAATTATCCTACGTGCACAAGTCCACCGGCCTAAAGTCCATTTTATTAATCTTGATTAGTGAATTTAAAACATTTAAAACATTTTAAAACACTGATTTTAGTCTTGATTAGCATGCAATTGGGTTAGGGGTCCTAGGGGTGCAAAGCGTTACCTCAACACGACGCGAAAGCTACACTGGCGTCGGGTAGCGACGCCAGGGGTTGGAATAAGAGAACGCGCTCCAAGTCCTGATTCCAAATTAGTTTCCTCGCTGGAAAGTTCAGAGCATCAACCGGAGCAACGGTTCCAGATTCCAAAGCTAGCACGTGCGACGACGGCCTACGACGTGTCGCAACGTCATACACGGCAAATCGTCAGAGAGAAAGCACCTAGGTGGGGCCCACAGTAGTCCTAGGGACATATGGGGGACCCACAATACCTCTGGAGAACTTGGGGGGCCCACGGTGGCAAGTGGTGCGACGGGTGCGGGGTTGCGACGAATGGCCCTCGGTCGTACACAGCCAATACGGGAAGTTCCATCGGTCGGACACAGGAGACGGGCTTGCAACGCTGCGGGTGCGGTGCGGAGCTGCGGGTGCGAGGGTTTGTCTCGGTCGGTGCGGGGGAACGGACCGGTCGGGCGCTGCAGCGGGGCGTTGCAACGTTGCAACGTTGCAACGTTGCAACGTTGCAACAAAGCGGGGAGCGGGCGGCTGCTTCGGTCGGGCACGGTGCGGAGCGGCGAGCGGAGCGGGCTTGGTGCGGGGCTTGGTGCGGAGCGGGGATGCGGAGATGTGGAGCGGGTCTCTCGGTCTGACCGAGTGACCCTCTCGGTCGGTGTAGCCTTGGTGCGGGGTTGCGATGCAGCGACTGCAGCGGGTGCAGACGGAGCGGATGAGCGGGCTTGGGCGTCGGTCAGGGCGGGCGATTTGGGCTGTTTGGCTCGGTCGGAGCGGGAGATGGCTGTCGCAACGTTGCGACGATTCGTCGCAACGTCAAATTTGGGTTTTGGAAGTGGCTAGGGTTAATTTCTTGCGAAAATAGGTCTTCCTAGAGGTTGTTTATATAGTGTAGATGGGTTGACTAGGTCTAGGGCTAATCCTAATGAGATTAGGAGTTTAAAAATATTTAAAATTTGAAACTCAACTTCTCCAACTCACACAAGGATTTGATGCGGTCCAAATGAGCTGGAAATTGGCTCAAAAATTCTTTAAAACGTTTTAAACTAAAATAAATTTTATTTGGCCGAAATTAATTTAAAACGTAATTATTAAAAATATTATAAACCTTGTTAAAAATATAAAAGTGGTCAAATGAACTCCAAAAATTATAAAATAAATATCGGGGTGATCGTGATGACGAAAGTGAGCTAACTAAGAAGACGGATCTCAATTTTGACATCGGACGACGAGACTAAAAATAGAAACGTCTCCCGTCAAAAGTGAGAATCGCAACGTCTCATCGAATAAGATTAAATTGTGGGAAAACGACTCGAGAAACGTCGTTCCAATTTAGTGCCACTATTTAATACTCTCAGAGACGTTCACAACGGCATATCACACGAAAGTGTTCACAAACAAACAAAGTCTAAAGCAAACACGTGCACAGCCAAAAGCACGTGCACGAACAACGTACAACGAAAAGTGGTCGTTACAGGATCCAACCAAGGCTCGTGACTATGTCCGACTCATGCCTTGAGGGGATCCACCGACGAACTATATCACTACATTGACGGCTACCGCCATTGCGTCAATGAGAGCCACCGAAATACCTCGAAGCTCTAACCCACGAGAGTGGTATGAGCTGATAGATCAACCCCATAAACCCAATACAACGTAAGAATCACATTCTAACATCAAACTTCGACGGTCATAGCGGTGATCCCTAAGGCCCTAGCTTCTCTTTATACCGAACCAACAACACCATCACAACCAATCTTCCTAACCGACTGATATCTCATTCTGAGATCTAAAGATAATCTGAGACTTCAATACACCGCCACTGTCCATGTGGGATTCGACAATCTTATATACTATAATTTGACACCGTCCGCTTGCGGATAGAGCCCAGCACTAACACCTAGGAATCATATTATGCCTAGCGAATGTGACGCCGCTAGATGGATTTTAGGTGTAAATTCGGGGTGTGTCATGCCCCGTGGTGGTCTTAATGCCTGGTGGTCCCTTTCGATGGGTTAGGAGCTGCTTCGGAGTGATCGAGGATAAACCATCGAACCACATTTAGAATTTTGACCACCATGTTCCCTGGTGAGTGAGAGATTCACTCGACTCATGGTCGAAGAAATGGGAGTCGTTCAGCGGTGAAAGGGTGGCCCTTCGACTTATGGTTGAAGAAGTTCTGGGAGAGTCGTTCAGTGGCGAAGGGGTGGCCCCTTCGACTTACGGCTGATGCTCGTTTTAGGAGAGTCGTTCAATGACGAAGGGGTGGCCCCTTCGACTTATGGCTGATGCTCATTTTAGGAGAGTCGTTCAATGGCGAAGGGGTGGCCCCTTCGACTTACGGCTGACGCTCGTTTTAGGAGAGTCATTCAGTGGCAAAGGGATGGCCCCTTCGACTTACTGCTGATGCTCGTTTTAGGAGAGTTGTTCAGTGGTGAAGGGGTGGCCCTTTCGACTTACGACTGACGCTCGTTTTTAAGAGAGTCGTTCAGTAGTGAAAGCGCGGCCCCTTCAAATTACGGTTGACACTCGTTTTAGGAGAGTCGTTCAGTAGCGAAGGGGTGGTCCCTTCGACTTACGGCTGACACTCATTTTTAAGAGAGTAGTTCAGTGGCAAAGGGGTGGCCCCTTCGACTTACGGCTGATGCTTGTTTTAGAAGAGTTGTTCAGTGGCGAAGGGGTGGGCCTTCGACTTACGGCTGATGCTTGTTTTTAAGAGAGTCGTTCAATGACGAAGGGGTGGATCCTTCGACTTATGGCTGACGCTCGTTTTAGGATAGTCGTTCAGTGGCGAAGGGGTGGCCCTTCGACTTACGACTCGTTTTTAAGAGAGTTGTTCAGTGGCAAAGGGGTGGCCCCTTCAACTTACGGCTGACGGTAGTTTTAGGGGAATCGTTCAGTGGCGAAGGAGTGGCCCCTTCGACTTACGGGTGACATTCATTTTAGGGGAATCGTTCAGTGGGGAATGGGTTGCCCCTTCAACTTACGGCTGACGCTTGTTTTTAAGAGAGTCATTCAATGGCGAAGGAGTGGCCCCTTCGACTTACGGCTGACGTTCGTTTTAGGAGAGTCATTCAGTGGTGAAGGGGTGGCCCCTTCGACTTACGGCTGAAGCTCGTTTTAGGGGAGTTTTTCAGTTGCAAAGGGGTGGCCCCTTCGACTTACGGCTGACGCTCGTTTTAGGAGAGTCGTTTAGTGGCGAAGGGATGGCCCCTTCGATTTACGACTGACGCTCGTTTTAGGAGAGTCGTTCAATGGCAAAGGGGTGGCCCCTTCGACTTACTGCTGATGATCATTTTTAAGAGAGTCGTTCAGTAGCGAAGGGGTGGCCATTTTGACTTACGGCTGACGCTCGTTTTAGGAGAGACGTTCAGTGGCTAAGGGGTGGCCCCTTCAACTTACGACTGACGTTTGTTTTTAAGAGAGTCGTTCAGTGGCAAAGGGGTGGCCCCTTCGACTTACGGCTGATGATTGTTTTAGGGGAATCGTTCAATGACGAAGGCATGGCCCCTTCGACTTACGGCTGACGCTCGTTTTAAGAGAGTCTTTCAGTGGCAAAGGGGTGGCCCCTTCGACTTACGACTGATGCTCGTTTTTAAAAGAATCGTTCAGTGGCGAAGGGGTGGCCCCTTTGACTTACGACTGATGCTAGTTTTATGAGAGTCATTCAGCGGTGAAGGGGTGGCCCCTTCAATTTACAGCTGACGTTCTTTTTTAAGAGAGTCGTTCAGTGGCGAAGGGGTGGCCCCTTCGACTTAAGGCTGATGCTCGTTTTAGGGTAGGAGGCAAAGGGGTGGCCCCTTCGACTTACGGCTGACGCTCGTTTTAGGAGATTTGTTTAGTGGTGAAGGGGTGGCCCCTTTAACTTATGGTTGATGGTCATTTTAGGAGCCAATTGCATCAACATGAGTTTAGCTTTCCCAAAACTTCTCCGAGGACCAGATCCTTTTGTAGGGGAGTTTTAAAGGGACAGTTTCTGTAGACTTTACGAAGGCTTATAGAAGCGAAACTTTTATTCGAAAAAAGAGACGTGTTTTATTGATAGAAGTAATATAAAAACAAAAAAGGCATACATGCGTTTTTCGATCGACGTCGGAGCTGTTGCCAATTATTTTCCTTTCATTTGCCTTGAGTCTTGGATGGCTCATTTGTCGACCACCTTGGTGATAGGCGATCCCATCATTTTGCCCTTCTGTTTTGAGGATCCTTCCTTGTTGGGTGGATCATAGGCCAGGCCCTTGGGGTGTCCTCGCTTGACTAGGGCATCGATCTATTTTTTGAGAGTCCAACCGTCGTTTGTGTCGTACCCATAGTCGTTGTGATATTTGCAAAATTTGAGGTCGTCCATCTTATCGTATTTTTCCTTCGTTGCTGCCTCTTGGATCTGCTCTTCTCGTAGGGCATAGGCGAGGACTTCTGTCTTAGGGGCAACCGATTTAGTGTAAGTAGGATGCTCCTTACTTCGAGGGCTCCTCTCCCTGGGCCTCTTATCTCGAGACTCCTGGTGGAGGGTCCCCGAGTTTGGTTTCTCTTCCATCGTGTCTCCACAGTGGGAGGGAGTGCTCTTTGCATTAGCTCCAGCTGGTTCTTCTGCCTCTTCGAAAGAAGTGAACTGATCAGTTATGTTGAGCATCTCTACGACGGTGTTAGGGGGAACTGGTGAAGGCCCTTCCTCAGGTGCTTATTGCTGACTACCTGGGTGAGTGCCGCTATGACGGTCACGTCCGGTGTCTCTTCTACATCGAGCCTCTCGTCGTTGAATCTCTGAACAAAGGCTCAGATTGACTCATTCTCATTTTGTTTGAGCGAGAAGAGGTGGGGCAACTTCTTCTTGGGACACCGTCCTACGGCGAACTGCTTGCAGAATATTTCTGACAGTTCGTCGAACGAGCCGATGCAGCCGTGGGGCAGCCCTTCGTACCAGCTCTCTACCCTCTTGAATAGGGTGGCATGGAAGGCTCTACAGAGGTATGACTCGTCAGCCCCGTGGAGCAGCATGACATTCAAATACTTATAAATGTACGACCATGGGTTGCCTCTGCCATCATAAGTTGGTAGAGCGGGGAGCTTGAATTTTGAAAGAAAAGGAGCAGAGATGATATTCTCTTTCAGGGGGGTCTTCCGAGTCGTGGATTAGACCAGTAGGGATTCTCCCGCTCCTGGTTGCGAGAAGTTGGCTCCTGTGGATCGGTTCAGGATCTCTTCCCTCCTCAAAAATCCACCTGCAGGGTTTAGTGGCTTATAACCTGGGAGAGCCTCGTACATTACCTTGTCTAGGATGTTGCAGGTTGCCGCCCGATAATTGGAGGTGGTTTCCCTTGGAGCACGAAATCTCGATTATCGACTCCCACTCTATTGTATTGGTGGGCCGGGGGGATCGAATCGTGGAGGTTAATGTCAGCCCTTGGGTCCCACAGATCTCAGAGGAATGTTGAGCCCTTTGTTGGCATCAGGTTCGGGTTTGGAGGAGGAGGAGGCTCATTTACTGGGGATGGTCTACCCATGTTCTGGTATATTAAAGTCGCGAATGTGCCTAGGCTCTTATTGGTCTGCTCGGTGGACTGGGTGAACTCCTTTCTGGCCACACTAGGCTCCTTTAAGGCCTCCGATGGTCGAGGTGGTGGCGTTGTGGAGTCTACAACGTCCTCCACTAGGACGTTGTTTGATCTTGGCCTCTCCTTCGGACCTTCGACCGGTCCGGCATTGCTGGGTCCAGCTGTCATAGCTTTTGTATTGCTTTGGGATGTCAAGCTGGTTAACGCTTTTCCACAGACGACGCCAAACTGTTAAGGCCAAAATTGACCGAGACAATTGTCAAGCTGACGTAGACTCGAGATGCTGAGTTGGAGCCTCGTCAGCAGTTGGAGTGGGACCCTTGGTTGGGAAAACCAATGTCAAAAGATGGTAGTTGGATATGATGCGACCTATGTTCGACCTTCTGACGATGATTATGTCGTTTGTTCGAGGTTGGGAAGCTCGATGTCGACCTTCGACGTTGGATAATGAGCGTCGATCTGCACCATAGGGACTCGTTAGGGGGTCAGATCTGGGTTCCGACCCAAATCCTATCTGATTCTTAAGTTAGTATGGAACTTAAGGAAGAGAGTGAGCTTGGTGCAGCCGAGATCGACCCATAGAGGTTCGTCTCAAGACTAGCAGTGCAAGCTCGAATATAAGAATGGTAAGCTGAGAAGATAGAGTTCTATGTTTTGGACCATGTTCCTTGAAGATGGGACCTCTCCTTTATTTATAGACGTTCAGGGTCCCTTTGGAGACGTTGAAGAGATAACAGCCACCCATAATGGGGCCACGATCTTCTCCTATTAATAGGAATAAATGTTGCGCACGTCCCCGAGATTTCCAAGCCTACCTTAAATCCCACGTTCAAGTGTGGCAGACCCAACGATCGACTGGCCATTTGGGTTTTGACTGAGTCAACATCGGGCTTCTTTGGTGGGCCTGGTGGGTCTTAGTCATCTGTCGACCGGGTTGTCTCGAATGCCGGCCCAATGACTCAACAGAGTTCTTGTTGTAAACGGATAATGATGGGTGTTTGGATTGGAGATTACATCTTATCCATAGGATAAGATGATATCTATTGTAACTCTATCCATGCACGCTCTTTCCTCTACTATAAATAAAGGACTGTGGTCTCCCCCAGATTTGATGCTTCACAACATGTTATCAGCACGAGCCTTTCAATTTTTTCCACAAATCCCGATCGTTGCGAAAGCGAGAAGAAGGCGGTAGATCCTTGTGCACAATTTCCTCTACAACGTATGGACTTCGTCTTCTATGCGGAGGCGTCATTTTCCATGCGTAGGCGTCGTCAACCTTCGCTAAATCTGGAAGACGGATCTAGATGTACAATCTTTAAAATTTTCATTTTTTAATCATGATCATGATTTTATTATCCATCGATCTAACAAGATCGGATTGGAAATCGGGTTGATAATTTAATAACGACGATTTTTAATCGTCGATCTTTTCATTCGTATCATAAAAACCCTATTTTTAGGGCTCATATTTTTACATGGCATTTGATAACAAAATAAATAAGGTTTTTTATACAATCCGCCCCTTTTGTGGGATGCCCTCCACGGCACCATTGCCATGACTGCTCGCCCACCCTCATCGGCAGCACCGACCTTGCCAACAGCCCCGAAGGCAGTGAAGCCCCCCCTCTCGCCCACCTTCACGGCGACGCCGACCCCGCAAACCGCCCCGATGGCGATATAGCCCCCATCTCGCATGCCTTCATGGCGGCGCCGACCCCGCTAACCACTCCGAAGGCAGTGTAACCCCCTCTTGACCGCCTTCACAGCGGTGCTGACCCTGCTAACTACCCCGAAGGCGGTGTAGCCCCCCTCTTACTTGCCTTCACAGCACCGCTGACCTTACTAACTGCCCCAAAGGCGATGTAGCCCCCCTCCCGTCTGCCTTGACGGTGGTGCTGACCTCGCCATCTGCTCCGAAGGCAGATCTGCCCCATCCCCTGCTTCACAACGGCAACACCCTTCACCGCCTATCGACGGCACCCCCCTCAATTAGTATCATAGGGGCGGCAGCGGCTAACCCTAACCGCCGCCCCTTCAATCGGCAATTGGGCCTTTGGGCCCAACTCATTAAACCGAAAAAATGGAAATGTTGCAGGCTTGAAGCCCGCAGCCCCACTTCATGCTTCAGGCCCGCAGATCGGATACAATTGAAAACAGGTGGGGAAGGGGAAAGGGGAACCATGTAATGAATAAATAGGGTTCTTGGGGCCTTAAAATTGAAGAAAATTTTGTTAAAATTAGGGATTAAATGGGGACTTTGTGGATGATATTTGGGGTACTAAGGGGATTACTTGGGGATATAAAAGGAAAACTATTTCCTTTTACAATGAATAAATAAGTAATTTGGGCATTATTCAAATTCTTTTGAACTAGCCCATAGTGCACAACAAATTGCATATTATGATATCCTCTTTTTTAGGATCATATTTATATGCATTACATCACTTTTTATGGCTCAATTTCTGAATAAACTTATGCTAAGTTGTGCAGCATTAACTTAATAATTACGAAGATCCTGTGACCGCTCTGTCGTTAGTCACCTAACCTAACGGTGTATGACGTTGCCACGTGGTCCAATAATTAATATGTACTTAAATTATTATGTTTATCCTACTGTGAATCTGTGATGCTTGTGATGTGTTATGAAAATGTTTGATGAGCACAAATTTTTGTATGGATGGCTAATACTGGTTTTGGATCGGCTGTTTAGTCCCACATTTTACTTTTCCTGCAAATTTTATTTTCTTTTTGAGAGAAATTATAGTGAGAAAATTATGTAATGTTCAAGACCGATGACTACTTTCCATGGAGGCGGTGGCCACTCTTGAAGCTAAAGAATTTAAAAATGGGACCCATGAGGTTTCCAAAGTTGTAATTTTTTCACTTTCATTTGTGTAATATGGACTGTAATATGGACTTTGGAAATTTTTATTCTATGTGGGACTGGCATCCATGCAATTAGCGTATTCATTTCAAAATTGCATTCGTATGAAAATATTTTAGTATTATTAATTCATGCAAATTTGTGCTCTGCTATATAAAATGCCAAAAATTGCAAGCGTTGATTTCGAAGTGCTGAATGCATCAATAAGAAATTACTTGAGCTGGCAGTTCGACGTTAAATTTTACCTGCGGGCTACGTCCCTTATTTCTAATATGACAAAAGATGGAAAGGCGACTGACGTCGAAAAGGCACAAGCCATTATTTATATTTGTCGCCATGTGGATAAAACCTTAAATGCTGAATAACTTACGGTCGAAAATCCACTTGAGCTGTGGACTGCCCTTAAGGAAAGATACAAGAATCAGAAAGATGTTATACTTTCAAGGATATGATATGAGTGGGAGAACCTTAGACTACAGCACTTTAAGTCCATAGTTGGGTACAACTCAGCTCTTTTTAGTATCACCTCATGCCTGAAGTTGTGTGGTGAAAAAGTCTCAGAAGATCGTATGCTGGAAAAGACGTACACGTCTTTCCATGAAAAGGATGCGATACTGATGCAGCAATACCATGAACAAAAATTCACCAAGTATTCTGAGCTGTTATCATATTTACTCATAGCTGAACAAAACAAAGAGCTTCTCCTCGTCACTCATAATATGCGTCCCTGGCACTGGTCCCCTCCCAGAAGCTCACAATGCATATTCTTCTAAAAAGAAGAAGGATAATAAAAGAAAAGGACGACCACAGAAAGGGAGGACAGAACAAAAGGGCTAGATGCCAAGTCCAACAGCGAAGAAATGAAGGGAGGCGGAAGTTCACCTGGCGCAGGAATGACAACAACAGAAATGATGCACCCCCAACCAAAAGGGAATGGAAAGACAGTGCCATAGCTGTGGCATGAAAGGACACTGGTCTAGAGTGTGCAGAACTCTATGGCTTCTCCAGGATTTGTATAAAGAGAACATGAAAAAGAAAGCTGAAACAAACCTGGTGACCACAAATGCTCCAGTAAAGTTTACAGCTGACGACTTCAAAAGAAATGACCTGCTTTTTATCTTTATCTTTGTTAGAACAATAAATGTTAAGAGAGCCGTTTGAATTTTTGAAATTGTTTTGAATAAAATTTGATTATAACTTACATCAGGTATGTATATATAACTTACATCAAGTGCTTATGTGTGGGAGTTTGGTTAGGCCATTCAGTTGGAACGCTCCCTCTCAAAAGGGATATTAGCGTAGATTCCCATTGGGAGCATTGAATTTTTATTTTTTTAAAATAGAGTTTGGAAATTAAATAAATAAAAAGAAAGATGTGAAACTCTCACAAGTGGTGCTAGCTTAGTTGGTTGGTTTGTCATCTTGTTTCCTATTGATCCTGGGCTCGGTGCTTAAAATCAAACATTTATATTTTTGAACGTGGATTGAATTATTATAGCGGGTCGGGTTCGATTGAATGGGAATTGCATGGCCCGGCCCGGCCCGAACCCGAACCGACCCGTTTGCCACACCTAGCTAAATGTATTGGCAATTGCGTGGGAAATTTGTATGTGTTTTGAAATGTATTGGCTTGCCTATCTTTGTGTTAGATTGATGTGGGAGGAGCTATGGTGGAGTTTGTTGATGCATGGATGCTGCCTCCACAGGTTGGGGAGTAGCAAGTCTCGTCCGTTGTGAATAAATAGAGAGGGGACAAAAAGAGAGGAAAAAATAGGATTTAGAAAATTTCTTAAAATTTTCATTTAGGCTTGGTTCTTTAAATACATGAACGAGCTTAGGTGAGCTGGCAACAATCCTAAACTGATCATCAAGTGTTTCAAGAGACTCATAATAGTTAGGAGGGACAATAGACGGGTGACTTCAAAAGCCCAAAACCATGCCATTTGCTCATTTAAGACAAATAAAACAAATATTCGAAAACATTTTTGAATAATAAGACAAACAAGACAAATAAGACATATTAATAATCGAAAACATTTAATATTTTAGGTTTCGTTCACCAATGTAATCCAGCTTGGACTGGGTTGTTCAAGCTTTGCTCGTTTGGATTAAACGAACGGGTTTATGCAAGCTCTAAATGAATCGCTTTGAGCTTACTTATATAGGCCCATGAAAAAAGGAAAATAAATAAATAACTCATCTGTCTCAAATATTCCTTTTTTTTTCTTTTTAGAATTATTTGTGCATGAACGAACTAATAAACTCCTTAAGAAATTCAGTTGATTGAACAACAGAAGAAATTTTTATTTAAAAAGATATAACAAACTAAATTAATTTAAATTAGACAAACAAAAGAGCTCCATAATTTTGATTAAATTTTTAACTTAGTGAAGACGGTTGGTGAGCGCCATGGAGATGCCGCAGAGATTGAAGACATCGTCGCTCTTCTTCTTCATGTCCTCCTTCTCCATGCGGGCCCCCGCGCCCTCGCACCCCTCGTTGCATGACGTCGCGTCCGACATCGCCGCCGACAAGAAGGTGGCCACGTCGCCGTACTTTTCCTCGTCGATCGCCGCCGTCGAGTCGTCGAGCATTTCCACCGCGTTCATCATGTGCTCGGAGCAGTCCGTGAGGCACGCCTGTAGCTTGGTGTCCTCGTTCCCTACGCGGTCCGACGCCCCCGCTGACCACCTGGCCGCTTCAACCGCGCTGTCGGCGGCATACCGGATGGACAGCGCCGCCAGCTGGCGGGCGTCGGCCCTCCGGCTCTCTGGGTAGATCATCAAGGCCTGCTCGCAGTAGGAGGCTGCATCGCCGGCTGCCTTGCATGCTTCTTTAATGTTCGTGGTGTTGCCGCCGTCGTCGTCGGCCGCGTCGACTGTGAGGACGAGGCAGATAGAAAGGCATAAGAGGAGGCAGATTGATGAGGGTTGCATTTTTCGAATTCCTTTTTTGTTTGAGTTGATTTTTTTCCCTTAATTTTTTTGTCTGGTTTCTAAGAGATTTGAGAGATTTGAGAGGTGTTTTCCCCCCTGTTTTTAGGAGTTTTACGAGGAGAAGGTTGAGGTGAGGAGGAAATGAAGGGGTAAGGTAAGAAAGGTTGTTAAGAAGACCTTCCTGGATTTTGGTTCATTCAACGATCTCCGTCTTGTTGGGAGATCTTGCGGCGTGTTTTCTTGGTAATTGATGGATACGCAGTGAAATAGTTTGCCATCTTGTTGTATAATTATCTATTCTTGTGCTTAAAAATCCCATTCATAATTTTAAGAATAAGGACAGAGTAACTCGTTGATCAAACAGACCACCCAATACAATAGCTAGATTTTAAATGTAATATTTTGGGTTTTTTTGCATATTCGTCCCTTAGAAAATACGTATTTTGATATTTGTCTCTTAAATGTAGGTATTTTCTTTCAAGTCCCTCAAATATTAAACTTTAAACTAAATAGTCCATCTATCCTATATTTTGTTAAAGAGTTAAATAGTAAACCAAACTTAGACGATAAAATGTTAATTATAGTTAATTAATTAAGAATTAAACACTAATTAATAGTTAATTAATCCCACCCCAAAACATTTAGTTTTGGGCGAGGGGAGGAGCCCGGCCTCCTCCCCTCCTCATCTTCGGTTTTTTGCGGGAGGCGACGGAGGCGTTACTGCCTCCTCCTCATCTTTTGGGACGACAGCGGCGGCAACACCGTCTCCTCCCCCTCCTCCTCGTCGTTTTTTTGCAGATGAAAGAGGAGGCTCCTCAGCCAACCCGCCAAAAATCGACACCGCCTCCCAAACAACCCTCAACCAAAAGCCCCCAAGCCCTAACCAACATCTAATAGAATATTCATTCTTTAGTTAGATTTTAACAGAAAATTAGAGAGATTGACTATTTAGGTTAAAGTTTAAGACCTGAGAGACTTGAGAAAAAATACTCATATTTAAGGGCTAAATATCAAAATACGCTTTTCTTAAGGGATAGATATGCAAAAACCCTAATTTTTTCTTTATAGGTCATCATTATCTAATGCATTATGTAAGTGATGAATGACTTTGTCATCCAACGTCAAATGTCATAATGTTAATTGATCCCATCGCTCTATCTTATGATCGCTTCAATTTTTCGTACCTTCTTGGAAGTTCACATGCACTACACTGTGATGTCGTGTGACTTTAAATACCATTCTTCTTAACTAAAATATTTGTTCACGTGTTTAGAAGTATATGTACATGGAATGGTAGGTAATTTTTAAAGTTGGAAGATGGAAGAAGAGTGACCCTATAAATTAAAAATTTAAAGAAATACGTATAAATCCATTTGTAGTTTTCACCTTAAGATGTCCAAACTACCCGAAAGCTCGTGGCCAGGTCCGCCTGGCCCGGTCAACGGGCCTGGGCCCGGGCCCGGCAGAGTTGACCGGGCCGCGGGCTCGACCCGACCCGGAGGCCGAGTCGGGCTTTCGGGAGGGGGCAGCCTATCAGGCCGGGCCAGCCCGGCCTGCAGACGGGCCCGAGCTGGCCCGTGGCCCGGGTGCAACGGGCCCGGCCCGGCCCGTGCCACTTTCCTTGTATTTTTACCCTACTAAATTTGTTTCCTACTTAATTTTGTTACACAAATGGAATCCTTAATTTGTTTCCTACTTAATTTTGTTCCGCAAATAGTCAACTTAATTTGTTCCACCTTAAATTTTTTTCATATATAATAGTTATTTCTTAATTTACTCCTTTATTTGTTCCTCCTTAATTTTTACTCATTATTTTCCTCCTTATTTTGCTCCTCTTTAATAAAATACATGTTTTTAAAAAAACGTACTATCTTTAAAAAAAATATATTAGGTGTAAATATTATTTTTCATTTTATTAAGATTTTTTAATGAATTTTAAATATTTTTAAAAAATTATATATTATTTATTTATTTAATAGGCCCGGCCCGGCCCGGCCAGCCCGGGCCGTGGCCCGATCAAGGCATAGTCGGGCTCGGGCCAGGCTGGGCCGGGCCGATGGCCACCTTGATTTTCACCCACTTGTCATTAGGAGTAATGAACTGTCATTGCCAAAAATCTTAATAGCTATACCATTGGCCAATGAATATCATATACAGAAAAACACGGTAATTTACTAGTTTCTATTTATTAGAGGAATAAATTTATTAATTATTTAATGACGTATTTCTAAAATTATCTCGTTATTTCATATTTATGTCTTGTACATATTTGTTTAGCTATTGGTTGAGATTTGGAAAACATTTCGATCTCAATTTGTTGATATTTGAAAAACATTCTGATTTCAATTTGTTGATATTTGAAAAACAATCCAATCACATCTTATTGAGATTTAAATCACAACCCAATCTCATCGTATATGTGTATATATACCTCAATTCTAGTCAATGAAAAAGCAAGCCATTGTTTCTTAATATTCCACTCTCTATCTCAACATAATATCAAGACCCTAATCTTTCTGTGCATATTTTGTTCTCTTTTTCCGCCAGTCTCATTAATGGTTTTCGATTCGATCTCCACCACCACCATCTCATCTACATCCAAACCTCCCATCTTCAACATCCTCTCCTTATAATCAATCTATCCAATAACACCAAATTGTCATTTACCACTTGTCTCACAAGTAGCCTTCAAATCCAATCTCTTCTTGAAGGTTATGATCTTCATCGCTACATTAATGGCACTCATCCTGCCCCACCACCCACTGTCACCAACAATGGTGTTGCATCTCTGAATCTGGCATACACAACCTGGAAGCGTCAGGATCGTCTCATATTTAGCGTTCTCCTTGGCCATGCCTGTTTCAATGTAACCACTTTTTGCATGCACCAAAACTTCCTTGATGCATGGCAAACCTTAGCCAATACATATGTCAAGCCATCTCGTGGTCATATTAAGCAATTAAAGGAACAATTAAAGCAGTGTAATAAGGGCTCAAAATCAGTTAGTGGAATATATGCAGGCGATCAAGACGTGTGCTTATTCTTGCTTTTTTTATGAAAGCTAGTTGATGATGAGGATCTCATTAAATGGGTACTTGAAGGACTCAGTGATGAGTACAAATCCGTCAATGATGCAATTAATGCCCATAACATGCCAATTTCTTTTACTGAGCTCCATGAGAAACTTCTCAAGAAAGAGGTGTCTATTCAAACATAAAAATCATAAGTCTGAAAATCCCCAATTAGCAAAGGGGGTAGTTGCTGAGGGGTGGTCCTGCACTATGCCCCGTAGTGCAATTAAAACATCAGCTACAATGGCTTCAAAAAGCTCAGTTTTCTCCACCCCCTTCCTTCGAATATTATGGTGTTGCGCTGCTTCCATACATGCCAAACCATGGAACCCCATGTCGTTTTAGCTAAAGTGCTCATACTACATTTTTTGTTGAAATGAGAGAGGAAAAGATCTCCCACCCCCACAAGAGAGGAGGGGGCGAATCTGTGATCCCAAGCTTGAGGAGGCATGTGCAAAGCAAATATCGAGAATAATTGCACTCAAAGAAGAGGTGATCTAAACTCTCAATAGCGTCGTCTTTACATAGCACACAGGTTTGGCGAGCAATAACCCCCCACTTATGGAGAATATCCCTCGTGAGGAGCTACCCGTGAAGGCACAGAGGAGGGTTATTGACATCTTGGGAATATGATAACTGTACCAAATCAACTTGCAATAAGGAAAAGGGGTCCCCAGAGAGTGTGTACCTTCTCAATCAGCTCGGAATGTGCAAACCGGACCACCCAACCAATCCCATGTATCACTACCATGGGTTAGATGAACCGGCCTTAATAGCGCCTAAAAAGGTTGGATGTCCGGGTCATATTTCCATACGTCCGTGCACTAGTAGTCGCTAACAAGATTATTATCTGCTCCAATAGGAACCTCCTGGAGGACAGCAATAGGACCACAGGGTAACCAACTTTCGTACCAAAAGGACGTGGAGGAGCCATCCCTGACGATATGTCTGATAAGCCTATATGTGTCGCGGCTACGAAGGAGGAATTTCCAGGTACCAGAATTAATAGACATAGCTTTGGCACTATAGAAGCACGTCTTTACTGAGATATAGTGGCGCCTCATGTATTGGGCCCAGGGGCCATCTGAGGATAGCATTCTCCAAGTCAATCGGACACATGAGGCCACATTCAAATCAGTGAGTAATCTCAACCCAACCCCTCCCTCTTCCTATCTCTCCATGCCCAAATATGTTGTTTACCCAATATAAAGTTTCTACAAGCAGAAGAAATGGTACGAAGAATAGACACCGGGATGCAATAATCATACATCCAAAAAGCCATCATTCCGTAGATCACATTGCGAACTAACTCAATTCTGCCAGCTATAGATAGGAGCGTATAAGACCATCCATAAAGCCACTTCTTACATTTATCCACCAGCCGAGAAAACATAGAAGCTCTGGGGTAATTGGCTGAAAGAGGTAGGCCATGGTAAATAGTGAGGGAAGGAACCGTTTTAATGCCAAGTGAAGTAGCAAGTATACCAGGCTCCTTGGTGCCTTTACTATAAAAATAACTTAACTCTTCTCCCAATTAATCTGGAGTTATATATATATTAATTAATGGAGAAGTGCTGACAACGCTAGAAATTTTTCCAGCGCTGTCAGCGATCTGGGGTCTGTAGAGATATTTTTAAAAAAATTACAGTTTTACGCAACATTTTTGAAATCGATGAACGGAGGCTCAAACGGTGTCGGATTGACCTGAAAATTTGTGGGAAGCTTCCTAACAAGTATATCTACCAACTGTAAAAAATTTTTAAACAAATACTGTAGCCATGCCAGATCGCTGACAGCGCTGGAAAAATTTCCAGCACTGTCAGTACTTCTCCATTAATCTCATATATATATATATATATATATATATATATATATATATATATATATATATGAGAATAATGGCTATCATACGCCATATGAGATATGCTCTCATACGCCCTCTCACATAAAGCAACCAAGTACAAGCCCATGTGGGCTTGTACTTGGTTGATTTATGTGAGAGGGCGTATGAGAGCTTATCTCATATGTCGTATGATACACATTAATGCATATATATATATATTTTTTATTTTGACCATTAAAAGCAATCTTTATTATTCAAGAATAAAGTACAAAGAGTAAATGCCTCATCTGAGCAGAAGTTGGTAGGAAGAGTGGGGAGAGGGCACAAGCGCCGTTACCCACTACTTCCAACCCTCATCTGCTCAAATCGGCATTCCATGAATATACAAAAATAAGCCAGAAACTAAGCTACAATATACAGTTAACCAGTATCAATAATCCCCCAATTCGAAAAGGGGGTCAAGTCGCTTACTCCATCAAAATCCAGTTTCCTCTGAGCATTGACTACATCAGCTAAAATGTCCGCAAAAACCAAAATTTTCCCCCTTTGAATGCACTGAAAGATTCGTTTGTTTCGTTGCTTCCATATGTGCCATACCATGGAAGATAACACTGAATTAGCAAGGGAGCCCACAGGGTTAGAAATCTTGTATCTCGAGTTAATTAAATTGCAGGTACTAGCAAGAGTTAAAGGCACAGTCCCAGGTATCCCAGCTTTAGTAAACTCCAACTGAGAATATAACGGGAGTACTCACATTCAAAGAAGATGTGTCTGGTATATTCTGGCACATTACCTGCGCAAAGGACACAATTTTTATCCACCGGCAAGCCCCTTTTGATAAGGTGGTCTTTGGTTGGAAGCTTGTCACGAATTGCTCTTAGTAGACAAAGCGACATCTTAGGCACATGATTAGGAAACCAGATTGTCGCGTTGTATTGGAAATTTGGCCTAGCATCACGAGCTCCCTTCCATTCCGAACTGAAGGTAAAAGGCCGGCCTTCTGCCCAGCTGCAGGCGTCC
This sequence comes from Scilla litardierei, assembly GCA_030789695.1. Classification (NCBI taxonomy): domain Eukaryota; kingdom Viridiplantae; phylum Streptophyta; class Magnoliopsida; order Asparagales; family Asparagaceae; genus Scilla; species Scilla litardierei. Next base: position 118,983,555 of record CM061137.1, read on the forward strand.
AAGCCTTGCCCAGGTTTAACATGACCCAAAATGGGGAGCAATGCTTGAATACTATCAATATCCGGCCAACCTTGGGGGGTCCAAAAATCACTAACCCGGTGATTCTCTGTACCTGGGGTAGGGAGGTGTAGGAGATATAGAGGCCTCTTGGGGTGCCAATTGTCAAACCAAAACGAAGTATCAGTGCCATCGCCCAGAGTACGTTTGATAAGCTTTTGTGAAAATTTTCGGTACTTAAGGAGGAACTTCCAAGTACCAGATTGAGTGGGTCTAGCTTTGGTAGTATTGAAATCTTTCTTAATTGCATCATAATGTTTCCTCATATAGTTTGCCCATACTCTGTTAGTGCCAAGCATTCTCCAAGTTAGTCGGATTCCAGAAGCAACATTCAGCTCCTCCAAGAGTCTCAGTCCCACTCCCCTTTCTTTCTTTGGCACACAAAGGTCCTTCCAAGCCCACATATTAAGATTTCCCCAAATAAATTTTCTGCACGCAGAAGATATAGTAGGGGGAATGCAATAAGCCTGCATCCAGAAGGAGACCATCCCATAAATAACAGAGCGGACCAGTTCAATCCTACCAGAAACAGATAATAGCGATGACGACCAACCCAATAATCTCTTCTTGCATCTGTCCACTAGGCGACTGAACAAGGAGGCTTTAGGGTAGTTGGAAGAAAGAGGATGTAACGGCCGCTTTCCGACCGTTCGTATTTTAGCGCGTAGCTGTGTTTCGTGTGCGTTTTGCGCATTTGATTTTTTTACTGCCTTCCATAGCTCAAACGCGCGACCGAACCCCGTTTCACGACCCTCTCGGAGGCGCGAGCGCCCCGGTATTTTCTTCGTAATTTTTGGACGTTGAGAGACCAATCTGTGATAATACATTACTAATTATTAAAAAAATTTGTTTTAAAATTTTGAATTCGGAACTGTACGCTTAACCAAACTTAACTTTATTAATATTAAAAAAACATTTTAATTTTTAAATGTGGAATTCAAAGGCCGTGTGTTTCCTTCAATACTAACTCAATATTATTAACTAACCCTGAATCTTAACTTAAATAAACCAAGTGCTGCTTGTTTCTTCCAAAAAAAAGAGAGAATCAAATCTCTTACTAACTGCATCCATAAAAATCAAACGTAAGTGATTTATTTCCCACTAAAATCTTAACTAAGCCCCCAAGATCCCAACGGCCTGCCCCACTCTCCCACGTCTCTCCCTCTCTCTCTCTCTCTCTCTCTCTCTCCCTCCCCTACCTTACAGATATTACAGATATTTTGAAAATCAAATCAACCTAAAATTTTATAAAATCCTTTCTCTCTTTCAACACTGTTAGATATTTTTTTAATCAAATCCTTATTAATCTAAACGTAATTGCTTCATATCCCATCAAATCCTACTGACCCTATTCTATCCCAACAACCCCCACATGCTCTCTCTCTCCTCTGTACATTAATCATCCTAAAACCTACCCTAGTGTTTTCACGAGAGGGCAAGTCGACAGCAGGCTACTTTCTTTTTAAAAAAACCAGTTCAAACTTTGTTCTCTCCCTCGTCTCCCTCCCGCAACCAACAGAGACGCCCCTCCACAACATAATGAAATGTCAACATCGATGTATATATATATAAATGAAGCATGAGTACATCAAAAAGATACATCGCCGACATACATAACATCGATCCAACGATCGGGGCACAAAATGCATCAAAATATCACAACATATAACATATGTCACACCGGACATCAGAGTATCACACTACATCAAAATATCCAAAATATCATCAAGATACATGAAGATACATCAAAATGTCAAAAATATCCAGAACCACACTCTATCCTACCCAAACTCTCTCACAATAAGATCTATCATCCAAAGTGCATTGGGAGAGTCCTCAGAGAAGCTCAAGAGGCAGTGGCAGGATCTGCAGCAGCAGCAAGCTCTGCAGCAGGAGTTGTGGTCACCGGATCAACAAAAGTGTCCATGGGAGCGACGGTAGTGGCCTCCCGAGCACCAGTCGTAGTATCCACCGCAGGAACGGTGGCAACAGGAGTACTCTCGGGGTCACCAGCAGAAGAGGCAGCAGCTCCAGAAGTGCCCTCAGGGGCACGAGTAGAAACACGAACAAGCTCCTTAATCTCCTCCTCATCCAACTCCTCCTCGTCAGAGACTGACGGAGGGATCTCAATACCCAAACGAGAGGCGATACGAGCAAGTATCTCCTCAGTCCGAGCATAACGAGACTCCATACGTCTCACTGAACGTGCGAGCTCGTCAAGAGTGGTAGAGGGAGCAGCTGAGGCAGAAGCAGACGCTGAAGCAGAGGGGGTCGTCCTCTGAACGTGACATAGCGCCGTAAGAGACTTCTTGACGGCCGTCGCATTCAGAGGGGGACCGAGAGGACGCTCATCGTCACGAGGCAAGGTGACTCGGAAGTGTCGAAAAACAAGAGTCAACAAGCACGGATATGGGATATGAGCAGACTTCGTGGACTTACGGATACACTCGAAAGAGTCCATCTTATCGAGTATGATCCGAGCCCAGTTAATCTCGCTCCCCATGAAGATGGCATAGATCAACTTCAGGAATGGCTGGGAAGGCAAAGAAGAGGAGCCGTATTTAGGAAGTAAGCACGACTTCAAGATCAAGTTTAGGACCCAGTCATTGGGCTTGAATGACTTCGAGGGGACGCCAATCATGGCGGGAGGAATCTCGTGGAAGATCTCAGAAAGGATGACCTGGTCAAGGGAGGATATGTCATCGACGGAAATATCTGAAGGGAGGAGGCCAGACGACGAGCAACCGATCAACTCTCCTAAGATTTCTGCCGTGAGGACAATCGGTGTCCCCAAGACAGTAGTCTCAATCGAGTGGGTCGTGTCATACTGACCCTGGACACAGTTGGCATAGAAAAGTTTGACCAGACGAGGATATGGGTGTGGATTCGCCTTAGGGTCATATCGAAGGTAATCGATAAGACCGGAAGACGACAGAAGGTCAACTAGGCCTGGGAAGTCAGAAAACTGTATGAAATGCTCCAGAAGCAGCGGACAGTGTTCGATACGGTTGTAAGCCGTGAGACACAACGGGTCGTCGCGACACAACGAAATATCGACACCGCCCACCGGCATCGGACCATTTCCCTTAGGCTGACGTGTGGAAGTACGGGGTCTAGAGATAGACTCAGGTTGCCTAGGAGGAGGTGAAGGATCCCTATGGGTCTCGGTCTCGGGTCTGTACTCGGTGTCGGAATCCGAAGCACCGGGTGGAGTGGGAGCACGGAAAGACACAGGCTTGGGCTTGGGCTGAGATTGGGCACGGGGTTTCGAAATCACCGTCCTCTTACGCTTAAGAGGAGGCGAAGACGAAGAAGGTTAGGTGGTCTTCGATCGGCGTTTAGGAGTGGTTCGCGTAGGTTGATTGGGATCCGTAGAAGATGGTTCTACGGTCATATGCGAAGGGCTCGTAGGACGGATCGGGATACGGGTTCGTGCCATAAGCGTGACACGACACATACGAATCAACACAAGAAAATGAGATCGAAATCCCTAAAAAAATCCCTAGCCGAAACCCTAGAAAGAGATTCTAACCCCAAGAGCTAGAAAATGAACCCTAGAGACAAACCTAGAAACTGAAACCCGAGCCGAAATCGAATGAAACTAGAAGAAACCCTAGCCCTAGACACTGAGAGAGAGTGTACCTAGGTCGGAAGGAGGAGGGGGGTTGATCGACGGCTGGAGTTGGTCGGAGAGGTGGCTGGAAACAACGACGGGAGAGGGGAAGTCGAACGGGCACGAGGGGGTTTATGAGCTGGAGAGAGGGAGAGAACCGACTAGAAATGATAGAAGTCGGTCGGGATGAGGATATAAGTCGATCGGAAGCTCAAAAGACGCAACTGTCCCCGTCACAATTAGTCGGTCACAGTTCAAGCACTGACCGACTAGATCACGATCTAGTCGGTCGGTCAATGAGCTTGAACCGACTAATTGTAAACAGTAACTGAAGCCAAAAATCCTGACAAGAATTAGTCGGTCTAAGCTCATTCACTGACCGACTAGAACTGAATCTAGTCGGTCGGCCAATGAACTTGGACCGACTAAGAGAGTCCAAAAATTGAAAATTTTGAAATTTTGATTTCTCTCCTAATCGCACTTGGACGAAACATCGAAATACTCTCATTAATCATTATACTACCCCATTAAATATCGAAAATCTGAAATTTGACGATTACACACAAATCGAGCATAAATTCCGAAAATTCAAAAAAAATCCAGAAAATTCCAATAAATCAAGCATGTGCAAATATAATGAACTTGAATAGCATGCAAGATTATTGAATAAAAAATGAATCCTAAATCTCGGATTCACTCATAATCCCCAATTCTCGACGTAACCGCACAAAGGAGTCTTCCTTTAGGGGTTTCGTGAAAATAACGGCGCTTTGCTTCTGGGTTTCAACGTACACTAAAATGATGTCCTTTTTAGCAACATGATCATCTAAGGAATGGTGTCGGACATCTATGTGTTTAGAACGGGAATGGTGTACCAGGTTCTTAGAGAGACATATTGCACTTTGGTTGTCCACCATGATAGGGCAAGTATACCAGTTTATACCAAAGTCTTTAAGAGTGTGTCTCATCCAAAGAACTTGAGCACACGCGGCACCGACGGAAATGTATTCCGCCTCGGTGGTTGAAAGTGATACGGAATTCTGCTTCTTGGAAAACCAAGAGACAAGAGAATTTCCTATAAAATGGCAAGTGCAACTAGTACTTTTCCCGTCGGATTTGCATCCCGCATAATCTGCGTCACTATATGAGATTAACTCATACGTGCTAGATTTTGGATAAAGTAATCCAAAATCAAGTGTGTAACTTAAATAACGGAAAATACGCTTTACCGCTACTAAGTGATACTCCTTAGGTTGAGACTGATAACGAGCACATACACATATGGCAAACATTATATCGGGCCTACTTGCGGTAAGATATAGTAAACTACCTATTATACCTCGATATAGACGAATGTCTACATCTTTTTCGCCCGCATCTTTATCAAGATGTGTAGTAGTGCTCATTGGAGTCTTTTTCCCGGAGGCATTCTCCATTCCAAATCGCTTTAGCAACTCCACCGTGTACTTCGTTTGGTGGATGAAGATTGCATCGTTCATTTGGCGAATTTGGAGACCTAATAAATATTTGAGCTCACCCATGTAGCTCATCTCAAATTGATCCTTCATCACATTAGAAAACTCTTCGCAAAGAGCAAAGTTAGTAGCACCGAAAATGATATCATCAACATAAATTTGAACTAAAATTATATCATTATTCGAATACTTAACAAATAATGTGGAATCAACTTCTCCCATTTTAAAACCCAAATCCAAAAGAAAATTCTTTAAACGATCATACCAAGCTCGAGGAGCTTGTCTCAAACCGTAAAGTGCTTTCTTAAGTTTGAAAACATGATTTGGAAATTTTTCATTTATAAAACCCGGAGGTTGAGAAACATAAACTTCCTCAACAACATCTCCGTTTAAAAACGCACTTTTAACATCCATTTGAAATAATTTAAAATCCTTATGGCATGCAAAAGATAACAATAATCTAATTGATTCTAATCTAGCTACCGGAGCAAAGGATTCTTCGAAATCGATACCTTCCTCTTGCTGATAGCCTTGAGCTACTAACCAAGCTTTGTTCCGGATGACGATTTGGTTTTCGTCGGTCTTGTTCTTGAAGATCCACTTTGTCCCTATGACGATGTGGTTCTTCGAAGGCAATGGAACAAGCTCCCAAACCTCATTCCTCTCGAATTGAATGAGTTCCTCTTCCATGGCAAGGATCCAAGTGCTATCTTCGCATGCTTCATTAACATTCTTTGGCTCTATCGAGGAGGCAAAGGCACAATGAGCGAAGTGGTTGACTTGAGATCTCGTCTTGACACTATCATGGATATTGCCATTAACTTGCTCATGAGGATGGTCACGAACGATATGAAGCCGTTTGGGAATTCCTTGATCACTAGGAACATTCTCAAAAACTTCATTAGAAGGGTTAGTCTCAATAGAATCAATAGAGTTAGAATTACCAATTGAATCACATAAGACATCCATGAAGTCATCATCATTAGTAATTCTAGTTGGAACAAATCCTTCATTAAAAGAAACATGAAGCGATTCCTCGATCGTTGAGGTTCATTTGTTGTATATCCGGTAGGCTTTGCTACGTGAGGAATATCCAACAAAAATCCCCTCATCGGATCTTGGATCGAATTTGTCCAAACTACCATACATGTTTTTAATAAAACATTTCGAACCGAAAACACGAAAATGTTTAACTTGAGGCAACCTACCAAACAACAATTCATAACAAGTTTGTTTAGTGTCGGGCCTCAAAAGTATTTTATTAAACACATAGCAAGCGGTGTGTACCGCTTCCGCCCAAAATTGATGGCCAAGTTGGCTATCATCAAGCATAGTGCGAGCACACTCCACTAGCGTCCTATTCTTTCTCTCAACTACACCATTTTGAGGAGGTGCGCGAGGGAATGAAAAGGTGTGTGTAATACCAACTTCATCACAAAACGTTGAGAAAGACTCATTCTCAAATTCTCCTCCATGATCACTACGAATAGTGACAATGGTGGTTCCAATGAGATTTTGTACTTTCTTAACAAAAATTGTGAAGTTTTCAAAAGCATCTTTTTTATTACATAATGAAAATACCCAAGTAAACCTAGAAAAGTCATCAACGATGACAAGTCCATATCGTGCATTTCCTAATGAAGCAACTCTAGTTGGCCCAAATAAATCTAGATTTAATAGCTCTAGTGGCCGCTTAGAAGAAATGCTTTTCTTAGGTTTAAAAGACGATTTTGGAAGCTTGCCTCGTTGACACGAGTCACAAAAGCTTTTCTTTTGAAAGGCAAGCTTAGGGAAGCCTCTAATAGAATTTAACTTGGAAAGCTTAAATAGTGTTCCAAAGTTCACATGACCAAAACGTCGATGCCATAAGTGTTGTTCACTTGTGTTGGCAATGAGACATTGTTCATATGATCTCGGAAGATCTAGGATGTATATATCCTTATGGCGTGTGCCGGAAAACAATAATTCATTATTATCTTTTCTTAAAATATGGCGCATTCCTTTCGCAAAGCTAACTTTGTAACCTTTGTCACAAAGTTGGCTTATTGAAATGAGATTGTGGTTTAATCCTTTAACAAGGTAAACATCACTTATTAAGGGTTTAGAAGGATTACCCACTTTACCAACACCTATGATGGTTCCGCTCTCGTTGCCTCCAAAGACTACACGGTTTCCATTTGCAATGGGCACCACTCCGGAAAGCAATTGAGCGTCACCCGTCATGTGTTTTGAACACCCGCTATCGAGTATCCAATTCCTCTTGGAGCTAAATTTAAATTTGTTGCTCCGTTTCTTTTTCTTTTCCTTGAGTACCTAAAGATAGAAAATATCGTATCATGGTGCCCAAGGTCATTGGGTCCAAAAGATTAGACCTTTGGAAGCCAAGTCCAATTGGACTTAGACTTCCCCACATAATTATCACTATGCACGACATTCGAAAAATAAGCATTCATGTAAACTTGTTTTTCATTCATGCTTGTGTCCTTTGGGCTCCAAATAGTGAAGATTTTGGGAGCCCTCATCCTATTGGGTGCATGCATGCGTTGTTGGTTTCTATGTGATGCATGTCGTGGATAGGCATAAGGAACATGATGGAATGGTGCATTATGAGAATTATTCATACGATGATGTGGGTGAACATATGCATGTGGGGGAACACGTGCATGAGGGTGTCTCACATGGTGTGCACGTGCTCGTGGATGTGGTGCATAAAAATCATCATATGCGTGAGCATGTGGAGTAGGACGTGTGTTCCTACATGGCATGGTATTGGTGTACATGTAAGCATGGCCCTTCTTTGGAGGTCCACCCAAAGTGGGGTTCTTTCCAAATGAAGATGTGTACGAGGTGGAAGCATCATTGGTAGATGAACTACCAATAGAGTGTTTGCTACCACTTGTTGAGGCATCGGAAGTTGGCCTAACAAAAGTAGTGGCCGCTTTGGATGAATTTCCCATCGTATACCCCAAACCAATGTGGTGATTGGCCGGGAGTAAGTCAGTTAGGATTTTATCAAAATGGTCCTTACCCTTACTGAATTTATTAATTTGGCCTAATGTGTTCTCATATTGCTCGGTGAGAGAACGCATAGAAGCATCCAAAGTGGATACTTGCAATGTGAACACATAAACACGAGATTTGAGATTCTCATTCTCAATACTCAAAGTCGAGTTTTGAGAAGTCAAATCCGCTATCTTATGTTCTTCCGGATCCTCAATGCTAACATGTTCAAGTTGAGTCTTGAGATTAACAATCTCATTCTTCAACTCTTCAACAACGGTGTCGTTGTTGGTGATGATAGTTTTAGGCGAGGTTTGGATGCTAGCTAAATCATCTTTTACTTTAGTATACCTATTTACTAATTTAGTGTATTTAGACCACAATTGAGAATTAGCATTCCTAAGGACATCCATTGTTACCTCATCGCCTTCGTTGTCGCTATCATCGGAAAAGGAATCTTTATCTTGCTCCTCTCTAGCCATGAAGCACATGTGTGCTTGCTTCACTTGCTCATCATCCGACTCTCCGCTAGAGGAATCATCGGAGTCGGTGAATGTCCCGACAATCCCCTTTTTGTACCCTTTCTTGTACTTCTTGGACTTGTCGAACTTCGGCGCCTTCCACTTCTCCTTGTGCTTGTTTTGTGGACAATCCGCTTTCATGTGTCCTGGCTTGTTGCATTTGAAACACAAAGGAGAGGAGGCGTTAGAAGAATTAAACTTCGACTTGTTTTTGAAGTTACCTTTCCGGAAGAACCGGTTGAACTTCTTTGCCATGAGAGCCATGGACTCCAAGTCCAACTCGTCTTCCGAGTTTTCATCATCGGTCGATGTGGAAGTTGATGGAGCGGCCTTGAAAGCAATAGCCTTCTTCTTTGGCTCGTCTTGCTTTAGGGAGGACTTCATCTTTTCCTGCAACTTCAACTTGCTATCCTTGCGTACCTCATAAGACATCAAGGTACCCATTAGTTGAACAACGGTATAAGTTTTCATATCATTACCTTCCTCGATGGCGAAGGTACGTTTCTCCCAACTAGAAGGAAGTCCATCGATGATCTTCGAGACTTTCTCCTTTTGGGTGTAGGTCTTACCGAGAGCCTCCAACTCGTTTGTGATGTCGACGAAGCGAGCATAGTACTCCTTCATCTTCTCACCCTGTAGCATATGAAATAACACGTAATCTTTATTAACTACAACGAGTTTAGAGTCTCTTACCCTACTTGTTCCTTCATGCAAGAGGAGGAGGGAGTTCCATATTTGATATGCACTCTTATATGTGCATATCTTGTTGAAATCCTCGGGCTCCAAAGTGCATTGCAATGCGTTCATTGCCTTGGCATTGCTTACCTCCGAGGCGACCTCCGCGGTAGTCCACTTCTCGAAATCTTCTTCGGCGGGCTCGACATACTCCTTCATCGTGGCCCTCCATAATGAAGCACTTCGGAGGAAGGTTTCCATCCGGCATTTCCAGTATCCGTAGTTGGTACCGTTGAAGAAGGGATGCCTCGTTGAGGAGTGTCCTTCCATCACCGAAGACGCTCCTTCACGATTCTTGAAGGTGCTATAGTCAGAAGGTGGACGAACGGTCTTGTTGTCGTTGGCAGACATAGCTATAGACTTGGCTTTGATACCAAATGTAATGCCCTGCTAAGATACTGCACAAGTACTAGAGGGGGGGTGAATAGTACTTTAAAATAATTAAGAGGCTAATTCCTAATTACCTTGCAAACTCTACCAAACAATGCGGAAATGCGGAAATGTAAATGTTAGACAACAAAGAAGACAATCGCAAATAAGCAATATTACTGGGTTCGGATCCACCCAAGTCTCCCCGACTTGTTCCCAGTGATCCTACGTCCCAACCACCCGGATCACTTCCAGATACTTGAGTTAGAAACCCTAACTCAAGATTTCCACTATGAAATACTTGTGAAAAACCTTCACAAGTCAAATCATACACAAATGAAACTTGTGAATCCCACAACCCGGGATCACAAACACACTCTCACAACCGAGAGTGAATCACTTACAATAACAAAGTAAATTGAAATGAAAGTTCTTACCACAAAATACCTATGCCTTGAGTAAACTTACGATTTAGGGCAAAACGGATTTTGGGGAAGATGAAGAGGCACCAAACCCGAGCTCCAAGATGTAGATCAGCTATGGAGAGCTATGAGGTTGATGGTGACCTAGGATCAAGCACTTGGCTTGGAAGGCTCACAATCAATGAATCTCTCTTTTGAAATGAGAGTGAGAAGAGATTCAAGATTGGAAATGAATGAGCTTTAATGAGATTGAATGCTTTCTCTTTGATCTCTAAACTTCTCTTAAAATCAGCCTTGAGTGCAATGAATGCAACACTCCAAGTATATATAGGTTAGAGGAAAGAGAGAGAGAAAACCGTTTCAATTAATGCTCCAACGGCTCTATTCTGAACCAAACTAGTCGGTCAAAGAACAACCACTGACCGACTAGTTCATCAACTAGTCGGTCGGTCAATCAACATGAACCGACTAACTGGTGAACAGGGAATAGGTCGAAGTTCAGACTAACAGAACTAGTCGGTCAAAGAACACTTGCCAACCGACTAGTTTCACAACTAGTCGGTCGGTGAGTCAACTTAGACTGACTAAGAGATAAAACAAATAGTCTGAGTACAAATTGATTTAGTCGGTCCAAGAACAAAAGTTGACCGACTAGTTCATCAACTAATCGGTCGCCAAATGAACATAGACCGACTAACGATAAACAGTAACTAGGCATGTACATGGAAAGCTCAACTAGTCGGTCTAAGAAGCATCACTGACCGACTAGTTCATAAACTAGTCGGTCGGTGAGTCAACGTAGACCGACTAACTGTAAACAGTAAAGAGCTTAGAATTGAGAAGGCAAACTAGTCGGTCCAAGAAGCATTGCCGACCGACTAGATCACCATCTAGTCGGTTGGTTCTTCTTCTTGAACCAACTAACATGCACAACAAGTCGCGAATCGAAGCGCGATGCTTCGGAAAAGTTAGTATGGACTTCTTACTAGTTCCTAGCTCTAAGATAGGAGCGTTATGAAGATTAAAACGTAAGACCTACTCAAGGCTTAACATTCTACGGAACGAAGCTACAAGACTATAAATTAAACTAGACGAACCGTCTTCGAAAGCTTCGATCCGAATCTTCATGCTTCTAAAATGGTCCAAAAGCTTCAACGAAGCTTTAGGCATGCGATCACACGCTTTGAGAAGTCTTGAGACGTCGCTTTGGATGTTCATATGAATTTGGCGACGATCTCCATAACTGCGCTCACAAATTGTTAGTTCACGATATATTTATGTTTGTTCATCATCCAAAACCCAATCCGGGGAGTCCAATATCCAACATGGGCCTATTAAAAAATCCGAGAAAAATCAGCCTCTAGTGTTCTGAAACTTGGCATTTTGGGCTTCAAAAAAACACCAAAAAATTCAGGGTTTATCTGGGTTATTTTGGGGTGTTTTGTAATTTCAACGCTCTACCTTGATACAAACGAGATCAAGGTACTCAATTACCCAACCTTCCTGCGGACGACCCATTAGCGATACGACGACAACTGTATGTTTGCAGTTACAAATATCGAGAGCTTATTTAGCACAAAAAGTTTTCTGGCACCTTTGCCAAGGAGGTTGCGCCCGATTGATATTAGTTTAATTTTAGGTTCGTTTGTCTACGTATCTATATATAAAGAGAGTCTATAAATAAAGAGAATTTTTCCACTCCACCTCATTTATATTTTTGCTATTCTCTTGTGCTACTGACATGCTTTCCTTGGTCTTTATTATTTGTCTTTGTTAAGGCCAGAATTGGCGATAACAATATTTGGGCTGATGTGGACTCTTTCGTCGAGGTGAAGTCTCGTCAGCAGATGGAATGGGACCCTCGTTTGGTAGAACCAGGGTCAATTGTGGAAGGAACAAGGACGCTTTGCAGAAGCACACTCGCCCTTGAAGATGGGTACGATGGCCGTTCGACCCTCTGGTTGGGCCGAACCTAGTACGTCTGTTGTTGAGAGCTGTCTTTCGACCCTCCTATTGGGTCGACCTTTGACTACCTGCACAACAAAGGAACGTAAGGGGTCGGATCTGGGTTCCGACCCAAATCCCCTCCGATGCTTACGTTAGAACGGAAACTTAAGAGAAAGATGGGGGATGGCGAGTTCGACCCACAGAGGTTCACCTCGAATCAGTCACCTCAAGCTATTTGGAGAAAGAATTATGATGTGGAAAGCAGAATGTAAGAGTAATGGATTTCTCGTACCTCAGAGGTCCTTCATTAAGATTGTCTTTCTGATATTTATAGAATAAGGAGCCCTTTCAGTGACGTTGGGAAAGCTAACGGTCACCATTTATGGTGGCACGTTCATCACCCATCAATAGGGGTAACCGTCGCCCACGCCTCCTACCAATTATGAGCCATTATCGGCTACCTACTTGAGCTGCAGAAGCTCAACGGGCAAATGACACATGGGTGTTGACTGTGTCGACGCTGGGCTATAGTCATGGGCCTTGAAGGCTTACTGGGCTCAGATAATATCTTGGTGGGCTCGTTGGTAATAACACGACTCTTCCCTCGAGTGCCGGCCCAAGGATTCAACAATGGCCCACGCCCACTTGCCTTGGTGTGGCAGATCCAGCAGGTCAGTCCCTTTCTTTTCTCTACCTCTGTTTTATTGTGGTCGTCACTCACCCCTTCCGTCCCACAGGCTTCCACGATGGCCGTAGAGGCATAGAATCGCTTGGAGCGGGTGGATGGCCTCGAGGCGGCCCTGGCACAGTAACGCCTGAGGTCCAAGGTGGCCGAGCAGGCAACTGAGGATGCTCGTTCGGAGGTTTGTCATTCGCGGTGTCAGATCGACCAGCTCACCTCGGATATGAGGAGCATAAGGGAGGCTCGGGTGGCCATCGAGAGGGCTGCTAAGGAGGCAGAGGAGGCATTTCGAAGGGAGAGGAACGAGCTTTGGACCGAGCTGGGTGCCCTACGGCAAGTGGACCCTGCTCGATTCGCAGAGGAGGTTGAGAGGGGTTACGTGGATGTTCTGGCCCCGAGGATCGCGGAATCCCTCCGGGGGTGTTCCAGGCGTATGAGGATATCCTGGCCCAAAGGATCGTGGGGACCTTTTAGGAGGGGTTCTTGACGTTTAAGGAACGGGTCCGACGGACGCTTCCCCGTCCTCCGGTCGGTCTTGAGAAGTCTGCTCGATCTGGGCAATGTGAGGCCCCCAGGGATGCCTCTTCCATGGCCATAGCGTTGTAGGCAGTGCTTGCCGTTTTGTCCCCCTCCCTATTTGTAAAAAGGAACATTTTTGAATGTAAGAGTTAAGTTTTGGAACGAACTTTCCACCTTTGTTGTGCACCGCAATGCTTTTGTCAAGTGTTTTCTGGGGTTGTGTCTTTGACTCAGTTTTTCCCCCTCCTGCTGTTCATGCCGAGGTAGTTCACTGGTTTGAGTTGCGGGAGGTTTTTGTCGACGGAGTCACCTGCCTATTGGGGGAGGTTGTCCCCAACCCTGCGGTCGATTGGGTGATCAATGACAGGTCTATAAAGATGCACTGATATTCCCAAGTATAGGAAGTCGGTTAAGTAGTAAACCTGGTGAGTCCAGGATCGTATTCCTCAGGGACAAAGTAGCCTGCAAGTATCAAAATTTAAAATTAAGCGAGAAAATTAATTTGATGAGAGGTGAACCACCATTCGAAGGAGATTTTTGGTTGGGTTTTACGTGAGGTAAAAGTCGTTTTAAAATTTTATGAAAATAGAATATTGTGATCGTGAAAATATGATTTATAACAAGCGTGTGTGTGTTGTGTTTCCGTTAGTGTTAGAATACGTTATGCTATTCATTCTCCATAGATTCTCAATCCTGCATTTATGCCAAGGTATGGGGATCGGATGATAAAGCTTTAAAAACGATGATTTTCAATTAAAAAGATAATTGTAAAAACAATAGATTTCTTTGAATAGTAAAATATAAACGATGAACCTCACGGTTCATCACCCTCCTTGGGCTCCTCTATGAATTGATGCACGTAGACGATGCCTCGCGGCATTTCATCCTAAGTGGATTCCTCTACGGATTGTGCATATTTCAAAAAAATGAAGAAATCAATGTTTTTAACGGTTACGATAATTACACAAATTATGGCGACATGAAAGCAAAGATCCTAGCAATACTAACTTCCACACAACACACCCACATTACCTTAGCCATGCATGGTAACAAAACCGACAATTTTCAATAATACAAACATCCTTTAATTACAAAACTTAATACAAATATAATAAAAACAAGGAAAATAAGGAGTTTTTTCACCATTTTTGAAGCCCAAACGAGCCCAAACTTCTCCTAAAGCTGCAAAATCTTGTCTAGAATTTGATGGAGAGAATTTTGGCTCAAGAACCACTCAATTCGGATCTTTGATGATGAAGATATTCCCAAAATACACTTAAATATACATTATTAGTGTATTTGGGCTTGCCGGTCTGCGGGTCGGGTCGGATCGGACCTGACCCCCGGTGCATGGGTCTAGTCAAACAACGCGGGCGTCGCCCACGTGGAAAATGCAGGCGGGCACCTGCCTTCAACTGCGGGCGGGCGCCCGCTTCAGGTGATGCGTGCACCGCCCGCGTCTTAAACGCGGGCGGGCACCCGCGTTTTTGAAAGCCGGCGGGCCCCGCCCGCTTGGTCAAGCGGGCGGGTGCCCGCCCCTTTTTTCTGTTTAAATTTTGTTTTATTTTTTTTGTTTATTTCTCTTTACAACGTCTTTACTTGGCCTTTTAATTCATTGAAATTTGCTCCGATCTCTGAAAAATATGGAAAAATTGTCGTTGTATTCAAAAAAATTGCAAGCTTCACCTGAAAAATATAATTGAGACAAAATTAGGCCATAAAGTTGTATTTTGTGTATAATCAAGTGTATACTCTATTATTAAATGATATTAAAAAATACACTTATTGGAGATCAAATAGATATTACATATACGCAAAATACGGTCTAAATGAGGGGTTTAAAATGTAATATTATCCTAGAATCAATCGGCCTACCAGGGGAGTTGCCCCAGTCTTATGGCCGATCGAAAGGTCGTCCTGTTGGGGGAGTTGCCCTCAGCCTCAAGGTCGATCGGAGGATCGGCCTGCTGGGGGAGTTGCCCCAGTCTTTAGGTCGATCAGAGGATCGGCCTACTGGGGGAGTAGTCCCCAGTCTTAAGGCCGATGGGATGATCGGTTTGCTAGGAGAGCTGCCCCTAGCCTTAAGGAGGACTGGGCGATCGTCCTGCTGGGGGAGTTGCCACCGGCCTTACGGTCGATCGAAATGGTCGGCCTGTTGGAGGAGTTGCCCCAGCCTTACGATCGATCGGGATAGTCGGCCTGCTGGAGGAGTTGCCCGCAGACTTATGGTCGATCGGGATGATCGGCATGCTGGGGAAGTTGCCCTAGCCGTACGGTCGACTGGATGATCGGCCTTTTGGGGGAGTTGCCCCCAGCCTTATGGCCTATCGGAGTGATCGGTCAGCTGGAAGAGTTGCCCCATCCTCCTCGATCAGAATGGTCGGCCAGCTGGGGGCATTGCCTCCAGTCTTATGATTGACTGGATGATCGGCATGCTGGGGGAGTTCCCCAGCCTTACAGTCAATCGGAATGATCGGCCTACTGGAAAAGCTGCCTCCAGCCTTACGGTCGATCGAAATGATCGGCCAGCTGGGGGAGCTGCCCTAGCCTTACGGTCAATCGGAATGACGGCCTACTAGGGGAGTTGACCCCAGCCTTACGGTCGATCGAAACGATCGGCCTGCTGGGGGAGTTTCCCCCAGCCTTACGACCGACTAGATGATCGGCCTGCTAGGGGAGTTGCCCCAGCCTTACGATCGACCGAAACGATCGACCTGCTGGGGGAGTTGCCCCAGCCTTACAGGCGACTGGATGATCAGCCTGCTAGGGGAGTTGCCCCAGCCTTATGGTCGATCGGAATGATCGTCCTGCTGGGTGAGTTGCCCCCAACCTTACGATCGATCAGAATGGTCGGCCTGTTGGGGGAGTTTCCCTAGCCTTATGGTTGATCAGAATAATCGGCCTACTAGAGAGTTGTCCCCAGCATTACGACCGACTGGATGATCGGCCTGTTGGGGGAGTTGCCCCAGACTTATGGTCGATCGGAATGATCGGCCGCTAGGGGAGTTGCCCAGCCTTACGGTCGACCGGAATGGTTAACCTGCTGAGGGAGTTGCCCCAGCATTACGGTCGATCAGGATGATCGGCCTGCTAGGGGAGTTGCCACAGTCTTATGGTCGATCAGGATAATCGGCCTACTGGAGGGTTGCCCCAGCCTTACGGTCGACTAGATGAACGGCCTGATGGAGGAGTTACCCCAGTATTACAGTCGGTCTTAAGGTTTAGTGTGGTGGAACGGGAAAAACATGGTTGCTTTGTGTGAACTCGGATTTCATTTTCTGAACTGGGAACACATTTAAAAGAAAAGGCAGGGAAGATAATGGCGAGCTAGTCTCGCCTGGGGGAGGAGTTACAGCTGATTGTCCCGCCTTCTCACTCGATGATGTGCAGAGTTGTCTGGACGACGTTCACCTTCTTTCCTTTGTCCATCTTTTTGGACGTCCCTTCTCCGGGGGCTGCCTTTGGGGTGTAAACATAGTTCTTCAGGTGACTGCGACTGATCAGTTGGTCTATGTCTTTCTTTATGTGCCAGCATTCGTCAGTGTCGTGACCATTTTACTTGTGATACATGCAGTACTTTTTCCTCGTCCCTTCGGCCACCCTTCATTCTTGGGGGCGGCTTGCTGATGTGGCCCTCTTTTTGAGCATGCGTCAGGACGTCGTCTTAAGTCGCATTCAGCTTGGGGGGCCGCGCTTCCTCCCTGAGTTGTTTTCTCCTTGCCTTCTTCTCTCACTTGTGGTTCTCCAGCTTGTGGTGCTCGCTTTCGTCCCGCTTAAAGCCCTGTTTGGTTCCCGCGGGGGGATCCCCTTCCTCTGTTGCTAAGGCCTCCTCTGTCAACATGTAACGCTCCGCCCGGGCTATTACATCAGCGACGTCCTTCGCTGGTTCATTGTGTAGCGACTTCTTTAGGCCCCTATGTTGGAGCACTTTCTTCAGGGCTGTTTTCACGACCATCTCGGGGCATCTCTCCACATTTAGCCTCTCAGCGTTGAAGCGTCTCATGTAGCTCCTTAGGGTTTCACCCAACCTCTGTATCACATTGAACAGAAGCTCTGAGTCCGGCTTTATTTGTCGGCCGGCCATGAACTGCCTGCAAAATTTTTGGGTGAGGTCATGGAAGTTACTGATGGATCGGTTGGGGAGGCTGTTGTACCAATTCCTGGCGGATTTTCGGTGGGTGGAATAGAAGCCACGACAAAGCAGTATGTCGTCGGCTCCCTGAAATGCCATGAATCACTTATAGTCCATCACGTACAGATCGACCATAAGGCTGGGGAGGTTGGTACCTTGAACCTGGATGATACCCGTGCATCGGTGATGCTTCTTGCTAATGGGCAGCAGTCGTCCCTGGGGCTTCCCAGGTTTCCCTGGCCCGTTGGTACCTCGACGCAAAGGCCAGGTTGCCCCGGCAGGCTAGCGAGGGTTCGGGGGGAGTCCCCTCGACGGCCATCCCGGCTAGGGATAGGCATCGGTCGCCGGGTGCTCCTCCTTCCGAGGCGGTCTTCCCGATCCCTACGCCTCCTCTGACGGGGGCTTCCGCTTCGACCCCGCCAACCCTTGGCGGTTGAATGGCTGCGTGACCGTCGCCGCATTGAGCAAGGTCGCCTGGATGAGGCCGTAATTGGCTCGTCCCTGGTCCATTCTGCCCTACCATCCACCTCATCATAGAGTGAGGTAGGGGTGAGGGACCACACCAGGATGAAGTTCGACAGGGTGAACCGTCGCTCCGAGTTGGCACCCTCTCTGCCATGGTTGGTGACCACGGCTGAGCGTAACGGGGGACGGAGCTCCTACCGGTCGAGGATGGCTGCCGAGCCTCCCTTCGAGAGGCGTTGGTGGCCCGCGAGTTGTTGGATGGCTGCTGTCAGTGTTTGGAAGTGGGTATTAGTCTCTTGGGTGAAGAGATGGAGTTGCTCTTGGGTCACCGAGCATGAGTCGCTGGTGCCCTCGTGGTTTGGTTGTGGCCATTTTCGGGCGGGACATAGTCGCCCTCCTCCTGGATGGGGGGGCATGCGTCCTGCTCCATTGCAAGTTGATTCCATGTTGGTGGTGTGGTTGTTTTGGCGTGGGTGTTATTGTTCCCAAAGACGATGTCAGATGTTTTGGGGTGTTTTCTCACCACAGGTTGGTTGACTGGAGGGTCGAAGGTCAATGCAGTCATGTGGGACACGTGTGGCCTCCAGGAACAGGAAGCAGCTCGTTCAGCTTAATGAAGAGCATGCGGGTCCGAGTATCGGCGTGCCGAAGGGAGTCTTTGACCAAGAGACAACCTCTGCACTGGTGGAGATGAATCGGCACGAGGGCGAGCGTGTTCGGCTTCAAGCTATTAGGGCGCCGAAGGGTAGCTTCGGCACGGCTAAATCTCCTTGACCAAAATAGATGAGGAAGCTCATCAGGGGGTCAGACCTTGGTTTCGACCAAGTCCCCTCCGATGCCTAAGTCAGAGCGGATCTGAAGGATGCTCGGTGGGATCGGTATGGCTCACTGAGAGGTCGATACACAGTTCCCCAGGCCGAGCTGTGGAGGAGAATTGTACGGAGGGTGACAAGGTTGTTCAAGAAGAATACCTTGGAGTTCTGCACGTAGACGATGCCTCGCGGCATTTCATCCTAAGTGGATTCCTCTACGGATTGTGCATATTTCAAAAAAAATGAAGAAATCAATGTTTTTAACGGTTTCGATAATTACACAAATTATGGCGACATGAAAGCAAAGATCCTAGCAATACTAACTTCCACACAACACACCCAGATTACCTTAGCCATGCATGGTAACAAAACCGACAATTTTCAATAATACAAACATCCTTTAATTACAAAACTTAATACAAATATAATAAAAACAAGGAAAATAAGGAGTTTTTTCACCATTTTTGAAGCCCAAACGAGCCCAAACTTCTCCTAAAGCTGCAAAAGCTTGTCTGGAATTTGATGGAGAGAATTTTGGCTCAAGAACCACTCAATTCGGATCTTTGATGATGAAGATATTCCCAAAATACACTTAAATATGCATTATTAGTGTATTTGGGCTTGCCGGTCTGCGGGTCGGGTCGGATCGGACCTGACCCCCAGTGCATGGGTCTAGTCAAACAACGCGGGCGTCGCCCACGTGGAACATGCAGGCGTGCACCTGCCTTCAACTGCGGGCGGGCGCCCGCTTCAGGTGACGCGGGCACCGCCCGCGTCTTAAACGCGGGCGGGCGCCCACGTTTTTGAAAGCCGGCGGGCCCCGCCCGCTTGGTCAAGCGGGCGGGTGCCCGTCCCTTTTTTCTGTTTAAATTTTGTTTTATTTTTTTTGTTTATTTCTCTTTACAACGTCTTTACTGGGCCTTTTAATTCATTGAAATATGCTCCAATCTCTGAAAAATATGGAAAAATTGTCGTTGTATTCAAAAAATTGCAAGCTTCACCTGAAAAATATAATTGAGACAAAATTAGGCCATAAAGTTGTATTTTGTGTATAATCAAGTGTATACTCTATTATTAAATGATATTACAAAAATACACTTATTGGAGATCAAATAGATATTACATATACGCAAAATACGGTCTAAATGAGGGGTTTAAATGTAATATTATCCTAGAATCAATCGGCCTACCAGGGGAGTTGCACCAGTCTTATGGCCGATCGAAAGGTCGTCCTGTTGGGGGAGTTGCCCCAGCCTCAAGGTCGATCGGAGGATCGGCCTGCTGGGGGAGTTGCCCCAGTCTTTAGGTCGATCGGAGGATCGGCCTACTGGGGGAGTAGTCCCCAGTCTTAAGGCCGATGGGATGATCGGTTTGCTAGGAGAGCTGCCCCTAACCTTAAGGAGGACTGGGCGATCGTCCTGCTGGGGGAGTTGCCACCGGCCTTACGGTCGATCGAAATGGTCGGCCTGTTGGAGGAGTTGCCCCAGCCTTACGATCGATCGGGATAGTCGGCCTGCTGGAGGAGTTGCCCGCAGCCTTACGGTCGATCGGGATGATCGGCCTGCTGGGGAAGTTGCCCTAGTCGTACGGTCGACTGGATGATCGGCCTGCTGGGGGAGTTGCCCCCAGCCTTATGGCCTATCGGAGTGATCGGTCAGCTGGAAGTGTTGCCCCATCCTCCTTAATCGGAATGGTCGGCCAGCTGGGGGCATTGCCTCCAGTCTTATGATTGACTGGATGATCGGCCTGCTGGGGGAGTTCCCCAGCCTTACAGTCAATCGGAATGATCGGCCTACTGGAAAAGCTGCCTCCAGCCTTACGGTTGATCGAAATGATCGACCAGCTGGGGGAGCTGCCCTAGCCTTACGGTCGATCGGAATGACGGCCTACTAGGGGAGTTGACCCCAGCCTTACGGTCAATCGGAACGATCGGCCTGCTGGGGGAGTTTCCCCCAGCCTTACGACCGACTGGATGATCGGCCTGCTAGGGGATTTGCCCCAGCCTTACGATCGACCGGAATGATCGACTTGCTGGGGGAGTTGCCCCAGCCTTACAGCCAACTGGATGATCAGCCTGCTAGGGGAGTTGCCCCAGCCTTATGGTCGATCGGAATGATCGTCCTGCTGGGTGAGTAGCCCCCAACCTTACGATCGATCAGAATGGTCGGCATGTTGGGAGAGTTTCCCCAGCCTTATGGTTGATCAGAATGATCGGCCTACTGGAGAGTTGTCCCCAGCATTACAACCGACTGGATGATCGGCCTTTTGGGGGAGTTGCCCCAGACTTATGGTCGATCGGAATGATCGGCCTGCTGGGGGAGTTGCCCAGCCTTACGGTCGATCGGAATGGTTAACCTGCTGAGGGAGTTGCCCCAGCCTTACGGTCGATCAGGATGATCGGCCTGCTGGGAAAGTTGCCACAGTCTTATGGTCGATCAGGATGATCGGCCTACTGGAGGGTTTCCCCCAGCCTTACGGTCGACTGGATGAACGGCCTGCTGGAGGAGTTGCCCCAGTATTACGGTCGGTCTCAAGGT
This sequence comes from Scilla litardierei, assembly GCA_030789695.1. Taxonomy (NCBI): domain Eukaryota; kingdom Viridiplantae; phylum Streptophyta; class Magnoliopsida; order Asparagales; family Asparagaceae; genus Scilla; species Scilla litardierei. The sequence continues at coordinate 119,004,841 of CM061137.1, forward strand.
TAAGTGTGGTGGAACGGGAAAAACATCGTTGCTTTGTGCGAACTCGGATTTCATTTTCTGAACTGGGAACACATTCAAAAGAAAAGGCAGGGAAGATAATGACGAGCTAGTCTCGCCTGGGGGAGGAGTTACAGCTGATTGTCCCGCCTTCTCACTCGATGATGTGCAAAGTTGTCTGGACGACGTTCACCTTCTTTCCTTTGTCCATCTTTTTGGACGCCCCTTCTCCGGGGGCTGCCTTTGGGGTGTAAACAAAGTTCTTCAGGTGACTGCGACTGATCAGTTGGTCTATGTCTTTCTTTATGTGCTAGCATTCGTCAGTGTCGTGACCATTTTACTTGTGATACATGCAGTACTTTTTCCTCGTCCCTTAGGCCACCCTTCATCCTTAGGGGCGGCTTGCTGATGTGGCCCTCTTTTTGAGCATGCGTCAGGACGGCGTCTTAAGTCGCATTCAGCTTGGGGGGCCGCGCTTCCTCCCTGAGCTGTTTTCTCCTTGCCTTCTTCTCTCACTTGTGGTCCTCCAGCTTGTGGTGCTCGCTTTCGTCCCGATTAAAGCCCTTTTTGGTTCCCGCGGGGGGATCCCCTTCCTCTGTTGCTAAGGCCTCCTCCGTCAACATGTAACGCTCCGCCCGGGCTATTACATCAGTGAGGTCCTTCACTAGTTCATTGTGTAGCGACTTCTTTAGGCCCCTGTGTTGGAGCACTTTCTTCAGGGCCGTTTTCACGACCATCTCGGGGCATCTCTCCACATTTAGCCTCTCGGCATTGAAGCGTCTCATGTAGCTCCTTAGGGTTTCACCCAACCTCTGTATCACATTGAACAGAAGCTCTGAGTCCGGCTTTATTTGTCGGCCGGCCATGAACTGCCTGTAAAATTTTTGGGTGAGGTCATGGAAGTTACTGATGGATCGGTTGGGGAGGCTGTTGTACCAATTCCTGGCGGATTTTCGGTGGGTGGAGTAGAAGCCACGACAAAGCAGTATGTCGTCGGCTCCCTGAAATGCCATGAATCACTTATAGTCCATCACGTACAGATCGACCATAAGGCTGGGGAGGTTGGTACCTTGAACCTGGCTGCTGTCAGCGTTTGGAGGTGGGTATTAGTCTCTTAGGTGAAGAGATGGAGTTGCTCTTGGGTCACCGAGCGTGAGTCGCTGGTGCCCTCGTGGTGTGGCTGTGCCCATTTTTGGGCGGGACGTAGTTGCCCTCCTCCTGGATGGGGGGGCATGCGTCCTGCTCCATTGCAAGTTGATTCCATGTTGGTGGTGTAGTTGTTTTGACGTGGGTGTTATTGTTCCCACAGACGATGCCAAATGTTTCGGGGTGTTTTCTCACCATAGGTTGGTTGACTGGAGGGTCGAAGGTCAACGCAGTCATGTGGGACACGTGCGGCCTCCAGGAACAGGAAGCAGCTCGTTCAGCTTAGTGAAGAGCATGCGAGTCCGAGTATCGACGTGCCGAAGGGAGTCTTCGACCAAGCGACAACCTCTGCGCTGGTGGAGATGAACCGGCTCGGGGGCGAGCGTGTTCGGCTTTGAGCTATTAGGGCGCCGAAGGGTAGCTTCGGCACGGCTAAATCTCCTTGACCAAAACAGACGAGGAAGCTCGTCAGGGGGTCGGACCTTGGTTTCGACCAAGTCCCCTCTGATGCCTAAGTCAGAGCGGATCTGAAGGATGCTCGGTGGGATCGGTATGGCTCACTGAGAGGTCGATACACAATTCCCCAGGCCAAGCTGTGGAGGAGAATTGTACGGAGGGTGACAAGGTTGTTCAAGAAGAATACCTTGGAGTTTAGTAAGGTACCTTTCCACGTTGTTCTTCGAGTTGTTTTATAGGAATCTTCTCTGGCCATGTCCCCTCAACATCTCCCTATTTCACTCCGACGATCCGCCACTTTGATGGTCCCTTCCCCTTTTTTACACCCATGAATCATCATCTCCTTGATCAAAATCCTAATTTCCGTAACAAAATCGAAGCACGAACAAGTATAATTGGAATTTAACGTAAAGAAGGTTTATCGATCGTGTAGAAAACCAAAGCCGAGAGATCCTGAAGTCCAGAAACCCAATAACGAATTAAATCGAAAAGTTTGAGAAGATGAAAACAATTTTCACATGCCCAAAAACCCTTACCGAGCATTCATATAAATAGAGGGGGGAGAGAGAGAGAGAGATAAGGTTTAGGATTCTTATCGGATTCGAAATCCTGAAAGATCTGCGGCATCGTTGGATGAGGATTCAAGTCGCTAGGGTTTTTAGAAACCCTTTCGTCACTGCCGTCCGCTGCTATTCGTCGCACGCTGAAGAGAAAGAGGAACGAACCAAGGCGGGCTACAAACGTGTGAGTGAAATGGGTGGGGGAGAGAGAATTAGTGGGTAAGAGTTAGTGGGGGATTTATTAAATAAAAATGGGCTAGTGGCCTTAATCGGCTTTACCAAAATAAATAAATAAAACAAACCGTTACAGCGTAATGGCTGTCCACTCATCCCGCCATTTATGAACCCATAATCGACCTCATCCTCAAGCTACGGAAGCACAACGAGCAAATGATGTGCGTGCTTTGTCCAGTCTAATGGTAAGCCTTCCTTGTGGGCTTTATGGGCCTAGTTGGTCAAGGTACCACGTTCGTGGGCTTAACTCTTCTAGGAGAAAGTAGTTCCTCTTCCTCGAAGGTCGGCACAAAGATTCAACATTGACTGGAGCTGACATACTGACTAGTTATAGGTTTATCTTCATTGACTGGCCTTGGGGCTATTGGGTCGAGGCGTACTGCTCTTAGCGGGCCTTACTCTTCTGGTAACAATTCATGTGCCCGCTTCGTGGGCCGGACCTATTTATCAACACCTTCAAGGAGAGATTGAATTTGAAGGATACATATGAGATCGAGATAATTGGTATATGACATTGATGATATTGGATAGATTAATTGTGAGGAGGGGATGTGGAAGATCCTGTGAGTTTTGGATGTGGATGGGATAGTTGGTGGTGGTGGATATTGTATCGAAAGCCGTTAAGGAGACTAGCGGGAAAAAAGAAGAAAATATGCCCAAGAAGATTAGGGTCTTGATATTATGTTGAGATAGAGAGAGGAATATTGAGGAACAATGACTTGTTTTTAATTGAATAGAGTCCAGTTATATATACACGTACATGATGAGATTGAGTTATTTTCTAAATCGCAACAAGATGAAATTCGGTTGTTTTTTTTATTCTCTACAAGATGAGAATGGGTTATTTTTCAAATATCAACAAGATGAGCTAAACAAATATGTACAAGACCTAAATATGAAACTAAACGAGATAAATTTAGAAATACATAATTTAATAATTAATAAATTCATTCATCTAATAAATAGAAACTAGTAAACTACCGTGTTGTTTTTCTGTATATGACAAGTAGGTGAAAACTACGAATGGATTTATACATTAAAATTAACGTACTTCTTAAACTCCTTAATTTACAGGGTCACTCTTCTTCTATCTTCCAACGTTAAAATTACCCGCCATTTTTCCATGTAAATATATTTCTAAACTCGTGAACAAATATGTAAGTCAAGAAGAATGGTGATTAAAGTCACACGACATCACATCCTTGTGGAATTCCAAGAAGGTACGAAAAATTGAGGATATGATAACATAGAGCGATGAGATCAATTAACATTTTCACATTTGAGGAGGGATTACTGTGACATTCATTATGTACATTAAGCATCAAGCTAGCTATTGTACATCATCCTATGTCCCCCCGTATCCATCAATTATATAAAGAAAACGTACACCGCAAGAACTCCCAACAAGACGGAGATCATTGAATGAATCAATTAACAACCTTTCTTGACTCTCGCCCCTTCATTTCCTCCCCGCCTCAACATTCTCTTCAAAAAAAACTTTTTAAAAACCGAAAAAAAATACCTCCCAAATCAATTAAATCTCTTACAAACCAACCCAAAAAAATCAATTCCAGTCTCAATCTCAAAGGAAAAAAGAAATCGTAAAATGCGACCCTCATCTCTCCGCCTCCTCTTCTGCCTTTCTATCTGCCTCGTCCTCACCTTCGCCACGGCCGACAACGGCGGCGACACCTCGCACATCAAAGAAGCATAAAAGGCGACCGGTAAAGTGGCCTACTACTGCGAGCAGACCCTGCTGATGTACTCGGAGAGCCGGAAGGCCGACGACCACCAGCTGGCGGCTTTGTCCATCCGGTTCGTCGCCCACAGTACGATTAACGCGGCCAGGTACGCGACGTGGTTGTCGAACAGTGTAGGGAACAAGGGCAACAAGCTGCAGGCGTGCCTCAAGGACTGCTCCTTGCTCATGGTGCACGCGGAGAAAATGCTGAACGAATCGTCGGCGGCGATCAATGACAAGAAGTACGGCGACGTGGCAACCTTCCTATCGGCGGCGATTGCTGACGCCATGTCGTGCAACAATGGGTGCGGGGGCGCGGAGGACCCCGTGGCTAAGGATGACATGAAGAATAAGAGCGACAATATCATCAACCTCTGCGGCATCTCCATGGCGCTCACCAAGCGTCTTCACTAAATTAAAATTTTAATCAAAATTATGGTGCTCTTTTGTTTGTCTAATTTAATTTAACTTAATTTGTTATATCTTGTTTAATAAAAATTTCTTCTGTTGTTCGGTCGAGTTTATGTACTAGACGCAACTGAATATCTTGAGGAATTTATTACTTTGTTCATGCAAAAGTAATCCTAATAAGAAAAAAAAGGTATATTTGAGGCAGATTGGGGTTGTTTATTTATTTCTTTTTTTCATGGGCATATGTGAATAAGCTCTCAAAGAGATTCAGGTAGATTCTTTGTCTAATCTAAACGAGCAACAGCTTGACGAGGCTCGGTTGCTTGATTGAAAAGGCCCGACAGAAGCTCATCAAACATCTTATGTATCTCATATTAATCTTCTTCCATATGTTTACCTATAGAATTAAAAGTTCTCGCTTATTTGAATTAGATGAAATCTTATGCATTTTTCACAACTAGTTTAAATTAGATGATCCTTTTTCTTTTGATACATCGGAAAGCTGGTTAAAGGTGCACACGTTCCGCATTCACCAGGGATCGATACTTGGTGACCCTACCGAAAATCGAATGTTAATTTCGCTGAACCACACTCAGAGTCAGATGATCCTAATTTAATAGGATGGGCAAATGACATGGTTTTGGGTTTTTGAAGTTATCCGTCTATTGTCGTCCCCCCTAACTATTACGAGTCTCGTGAAAGCTCGCTTAAGCTCATTCGTATATTTAAGGAACCAAGCCCAAACTAAAATATAAAGTAATTTTCTTAATCCTATACATTTAGAAGATTGCATACAAATTTCCCATGCAATCTTGCCAATACATTTACCTTGAAACCTATAACATTTTTCAAAGGCAATATGACGCAAAGTAAATGAAACAAAAAATTAAGATAGGACAGAAGTTTTTCTTTATTAAACAATTACCCTTGATAGAGGAAAATTCAACAGATTTAAAAAATAATCCTCGCACGTACTCATACAATTTAAAACAACATTATTGAATGTCCCCACCTTAAAAAGTTCCACCAGCTAAAAAGGATCTAGAAATTAAAAGGAAATGAGAAGGTGATAGGCGTTAGTGGTACCGAGATGTTAAGTTATTTGCAACGAAGAGTGAGGGATGAACAATTTATGACAAATTAAACCAGGGGTGATTTGGTATTTTTCAGTCCACAATTAAGCATCTATCATGCGCTAATTAATATAGGCAAGTGCAGTATACACCTCATTCCTTAAGGTGTATGTTAAATTTAGTGCAAATTTTTCCATTTTTGGAAGTGAGAGGGAGATGGTACTTGGTAATGTGACGTATTTGTTTATTTTGGCAAATATAAAGTACATATACCTCAAGGAACGAGGTCAGTATAACACCAACCTTAATATAATGAAAGTATTGGATGGCAAGTCAATGTAAAATAACATTTAAAGACAAACATATGTACACAGCTTACAGCTGTTCCACCTAGGCTCAATATACATCGTTACCTCCAACCCATTTAGTTAGATGCATTCCTCAATATTGGTCGACAGACTGCATATTTTTTTTAGTCGTTCGATCTCGTGGCATGCAGCAGATGAAACAAAAAACGGCAGATTCATGGACCGTAGTTTATGCAGAAAGCACCACTGCTAAGCTTTAAAACTCTTTCTCTATCAACATCGGCAACATCAAACCCTACTTTCAACCAAACTCATCCTCCTGTAACTAAAACTAATAGACAAACTCGGTATACATTTCACTTCTTTCCAACCTAACACAACATGAATCAATTGCGACTGTGAAAAATAAAAAACACAACGAATATGAACAATGGTCCATATCGGTAAGATTTGTACATTGGTAGAAGAGGCACTAATAAGACACATTGCCATTCCAAAACGTAGGAGAAAATGAAAAAAAAAACCAAAATTAAAGAAAAAGAAGGAAAGCAAAACCAAAAGATAACAATCAAATAGCTAGGAAAGGAGACTGCTTGCAACTTCAAGACGGATAAATACACCGAGTTCAGACCATTTTCTTTGAAAGCCTTCCCGCCTTAATGTGAATTTAGCCAGTCTTGCCGATCAATCATAACTAGCATTCAGAAACTTCAGCAACTCGTTGCGGTTGTTTTCAGCCAACTTGTCTTGCTTTGATTTCTCAACCTTCAATTGGATCTAGAGAATGACAGAATATAGTGGATAAATACGTGACTGACTTTTTGATTGAGTTCTGCCAAAAGAACAGCCGAATATCTTACCTTTTTACCAGAAACAGCACTGAACCGGACATCGTCCTCTTTGTCATGCCCAAGGAACTAATATAAAGCAAATTGGGTAAGAAACTTAATAAGGTGAAACTTTGAAGTCTAAGAGCACAAAAAACTAGAATGTTGAATTGGAGTACCTTGGAAAGCTGTACAGGACTATTGCTCCTCTCAGCCTTTGGCTTCTATATATAATAGCTCCGATAGCCAAAAAAAATCACCATACCAGTTACCGAGTTACAGACCACAGCTCCAATGTCAAAGAGCCAACCCAGAAACAGGAAGCAAATAATATAAGAACCATAACTAATACCAAAACTTTCAAATGATATCATCCAAAATGCAAGACATGCCACACAGGTTTTTTTAAAAATTTAGTCTATTAATCATGACGATCTTAAAACAAGCCAAGTCAAAAATCAAGTATTTCTGTCACTAATGACCGAATAGACCTCTACCATAACGAATCAGACTAAATTGAATATTCTTAATCCTAAACTGAACCATGGACATCATTACTTATCTTCAAATATGTTCTTACAAGTTTAGAACCTTCTCCTTCACACGTCCTCACCAATGTGCATGCTAGGTGCGGTGCTTGATGGGCTTGGATAGCACTAATTATCTTCTAAAATCTCCTTACATGTTCAGAGGCTTCTCTATCCTCACCAATGAGCAGTCAGCATGGCCAAAACTGGTGCTACAATGGCACTACACAGCAGAACCGTGAGAATGGTGGAAGACAAGTTCCGGTGAAGTCTTTTTGGGGTTTCTCCATATATCCCCCTCCTTATCTCTCTTTTTTATATTTTCACTTGGTATTAAGGTCAGATTCAATTTTAATTTCAATTCAATTTTATACTTTCCTAAAGCTCCTTTTAAAAGTACAGTTGTGAGCTACAAAAAGGTGTGTTATTTATAGTTCTTTTTTTGGCATCTACGGTTAACATATCAGCCAAATCAAAATCCTATTTCTATATTACGGTTCAAAGTTGTCAGACTGCTCAAAGAAGACTGCTCAAAGAACACGCCTGTCAGGCATTGCGACAATTTTGATTGATCAAGTAATACATACATCCACATAAAAAAGTCACAAAAGTTGTGCAGCACAATAAACAGTAAACGAACTGCAACAAACTGCAGATATGGTAGCCTACCTCCTCTCTATGGTTATACTTGTTATGCTTATGCTTACGGGACCTTCTGTCCTTGTCCTTGATCTAGCAAAGGCAAAGCAAGATAAATGATGCAGCTGGAATAGAAAACTAACAAAATACAGTAATGATCCAAAAATGAAGATTAGATCTCACTTTTTTTGTTTTTTCATTACATTTGTGCCTCTTTGAACGACTGGACTCCTCACGCTCGCTGTCAGATGAACTACCAGAACTACTGTAAAATCATAAGAGGGGTTCAGTATCAATAATTCAACAGAAAACAATGGTGAATAAAAAGTAATATAATTATTAGCTTGAATAAAGCAATAATGGGATCTCATAGCAATAACACATCTTAGAGCCATTAAGAGCAGGCCAAATGGTTAAAGTGTTGAATTGTGACCTGAGGGGTCCTAGGTTCAAAAGAGCAGGCTAGAGCCTTTATTTAAAGTAGCAACAAATCATCCTATCTAATGTTAACCCCTTGTCATATCTCCGTAGGCTGCATATGCTAGTAATACTATGCATGCCAAATTAACCCAGATGTTCCTTTAAAGAATATGAACAAGACCACCCTCAATGCTTCTGGTTTGGCTCAAAGTCTAAAGAAATCTAAGATAGTTTTCAACTTTTAAACTTGGTAATGAGTCTGTCGAATACCTTTTGCAACAGGATTTTTGTATAAACTATAGCCCCTTCAAGAATTAGTAACAAGTCATCTTCTCTAAATATAACCATTCACATTTCTTTGCATGCAGCATTTTCTAGCAAAGCTTTGTATTGAGCTGTGAGGCATGAACATGGACATAGGACACAGGCACTGCGATACAACAAATTTCAGGGAAAAAATAGCACACTGGCACATCTTGGAGACAGCCACACACAATTGTTTGGCACGTGCAATGCACGTGCTTAGAAATAGTAATATAATATGTAAAAGGTACATCATCCATGCATGCAATTAATTAAATAAGTAGATTCTATAAATAAAAAATAAATTTTGAGAGGAATGGAAAGTAAAGATACATTTGAAACAGAAATAATTTAGACAATCACCTTGAATTTTGTGCTTCCCAACGTCAAAAGCCACAATGAACCCATCAATCCCTTAATTATTGAAACTATATTTAAATAACATATATGCATGCATTAGATTTATGCAATATTTTTTTAATGTGTGATCATGAAGAGCCTCATTTTGATATGAAAGCACATCGTATATTAGAATATATTGATGTGGTGAAGTAAATATTACATAAAGTTTTAATCTCTAAAAGTATATTGATGTCATTTAATGTATGTAAAAAATTACATTTGGTTTTTTAAATGTAGGAGGGTTTTTGCACAGAAAAATATTTTATATTGCATAAAAAGTTGGATTTTCAAATTTCACAAGGTTTAAAATAAATTGAAAAGAAGAAGGTTTCTGTAAAACTTAGTCTTTGTTATTTTTGGTGTATTTGTGAATTTCAAGCAACAGATTATTAACAATTTCAGGGCATGAGAAAATTAATAATAGCATCTATAAAATTTATTATTTAAAGGCTCATTAACCTGAGACTTTACAGGATTAGAGAGTAAGTTCTCTCAGTTTAATAAAGAACACATGCTAGGTGCATACACAGAAGTGTATCAGTTAACAAATTAAATATTTAAGAGGCAATTATATGCAAAGGAGAAATTATTATGAACACATAAAAAAGGTGTATCTTAACATATTTTTGGTTGTAATAGTTGAATTTCAGTAATTTGAGTTAATTGAGATTGGAGAACAAAAAGTTTCTACCCAAGTTTTGGTCTAATATCATATGTTCAATGATAATGATGATGATAATACGTATATAAAACTCAAAATTTTGAGTTTTTAGCAATTTTTCGCAAAACTTCACATGAAAATTTTACCAACAAAGGGATTGTTATGGCTACATTAAAAAAGAAAAGAAAATGGAGGACCATATGGCTCTTTCTATTAAAAAGCCATGCATCACAATTAGGATTAAGAAATGGGCCAAGCATCTTATTACTTAACTCCCATAAAAGTAACGAAATGAAATGGGAAATGGTGATGGACAATGCAATTTTTCATAATTGATTAATCCTTCTATAGAATATATAAAATTTAGTAAAAAATGAAATATTTTAGGAACACCGAGAAGGCCGTAAATACAGGATATACACCAATATATAAATTACAATGTGAATTGACAATGCGCGGTCCTCGAAGAAAAAAAATTAATATAGGATGACGTGTATATCTTGGCTAGTGAAAAAAATTTCAACTGCTTTTCATCCTTCCTCCTTGGCCTAAGAAAGGACATGTGGTGATTACTATCATTAAGTTTCCACTATGATGGTAGATATCATAATATTTTATGTATAAAACTAACACTTATTTCCTCTAATCCTACAGATTATGTAAAAGCATTATTTATTATGCATGTTTTTGTAAAACCCTTAGTTTTTATGCATAAACTAACATCTATTGATTATACAACTATAATTCCTTTTTGGATATTTTTGTAAACACCCTTTCGTGTGCAATTGTCATATGATTGATATCCTTCAATGTTGATTTTTAAGCCTTGTATGGCACATTTCAAAAACAAAAACAAAAAGAAAAAAAAATCTGCAGTGGGCATTGCTATTGATTTAACATGAGGAGCAGAATTTTCTTAAGAATCGTTAACGACTATCCTTTGAGCAAGGAGAAATGTTTCGGCCGAAAGCTATAGGTTTCGTCCGTTTCGTATCGGTTTTCACTAGCAGAAAGTTTCGATTTCGGTCGGAACGTTCCGTTCCAACTAGTTTCGGTCGAAACTGACCGAAAAAGCCGAAATCTGTAAAAACAAGAAAAAAATGGAAAAAAAGAAGAACAAGAAAATCTACAACATACAACATCATCAAAAAAACAAGAAGAAAATCAAAAGCAACATCTACATTACAATAAAAGAACAAGAAAAAAGATGAAGATGAAGAAGAGAGAGAGAAACATACCAAAGACGAGGAATAGAAAAGAGAGAAACATACCTAGACTCCCACCGCGACATCGCACCCTACCGCATCATGTCACAGTGTTGTCCTCCCGCCGCTCTCACATACTCCTGTCGGCGTCCCTTTCGATTCTTCCTTAATTTTTCCCCTTTGATTTTCCCATTTCGACATCGCACCCTACCGCATTCTGTCACCCGGCTCTCCCAGACTCCTGCTGACGTCCCTTTCGATTCTTCCTTAATTTTTCCCCTTTGATTTTTCCATTTCCCCTTCGATTTTCCCATTTACTATTCATTTCACCGTGAAATCGTCATTTTTTATAAAAAGAGGAGAGAAGAATAGAAGAGAGCATTGATCGGTCGATCTTTTTTCTCATGAGTGTAGATTTTACACGGCCACCCTTCATAGCCCTTTACAGTACACAATTTGCCCGTAAAAATTCATCTATTTACAAGTTTGCCATTAGAGTTATGAATCAGTAATAAACTTAATGGCAAACTTGTAAATAAATGAAATAAATTGGGCACTGCACCGAGTTGAGGGGATTGGTGCTAGTACAATTCACATTCTACATTATGCTAAACATATTCCATTTTATTTACAAGTTTGCCATATTCTTTTGGACGAGCGAGTGTATTTAAAAAATAATGTGAATAGTAGATTTTAACTAATATTGTTACAAACTATATTTTTAAGTTAGAAATTATCTTTTGAGTTACTAATTATCTTATTAGTTACAAATTTTAACTAATACTGTTTGTTACATGTAAGTTACAAATACGGTTAGTTACGAGGGTTTGAGGTATCGCCCGATACCTCTTGGTATCGGGCGTATCGGACCGGTATCGCCCAGTACCGGTCCGAAACTGCTAGAGAAAATCGGTATCGGCCGAAACCCTAGGGTTTCGGCCAGCAAATGTGAAAGAACCTAACAAAAATCGAAAAATAAGAGGAAGAAGAGGAAGAAACAAGCACGAAACTGAAAAAAAACCGAAAAACGAACTTACCTCGCCGCGCCGCCGCGCCTCGCCGCCGCCTGCTGCCGTGCCTCGCCGCCGCCTGCCGCTGCGCCTCGCCGCCGCCTGCCGCTCCTCCACTCCCGTGCCGCTCCTGCGCTCCCGTGAAAGAGAGTGAGAGAGAGAGAGAGAAGACCGACAGAGGGAGAGAGAGAAGACCGCGTGAGAGAGAGGGAATTTGAATGGTAAACTTGTAAATAAGTATATGAGTATTGTGTGTACAGTAAGATATTTTATGGCAAACGCGTAAATAAGTGATATGTGCACAAAGCAAAATGGGAGGTGCGCAAAGCAATTCCAAGGCAAACTTGCAAATAAGTGGTACGTGCGCAAAGTAAAACGGTCGGTGAGCAAGGCAAAATTCTAGCAACTTTAGTTTTTTTACATATCTGATAGATTTTATGTATTTAAAACTACCGATACTGACCAACCAAAACACACGTCCGATACCACCGAAACGGACGATACCGATACCGAAACTTAAATTTTCGAGAGAGCGATACCCTCTCCGAAACCGATACCTAAAACCTTGGTTACGACGAAACCAAAACCAAAACCAAAACCATCGAAACGGGCACATGTGCACCTGACCGAAACTTAAAATTTTCTGAAGACCGAAACCAAAATCAAGACCTTAAACGTTGCCTTTGAGTACGGGATCCACACAGAAAAGGGAATACCCAGCTGGTTTCTCAAGTCCAGATGCACATCTAGTTGGATTAAACCTCACATTAAATAAGTAAAGATAATTAGATAAAGAACATTAACTTAAATAAACAATTTAATATCTAGAATTCATCCACAATTATAAACCATTATACTTCATCAAATATATAATGATGATACTTACAACATAGTTACAAGTTATGACCCATCCAAATATTGCATTCCTTTTCAATTATACACAAAATGTTGCCTAAAATATAACATAGAAGATAATAAGTGCTACGCCATCGGTTAACACAACTACAACCGAAAAATTTACTTCTCTTCCTTTTCAATTATACACAAAATGTTGCCCAAAATATAACATAGAAGATAATAAGTGGCACGTCATTGGTTAACACAACTACAACCGAAAAATTTACTTCTCTTTACATAAAGAGAAAAATAATAGCATAAGAAACAATAATAAGCATGCCGACCTTTATTATTAGTTATTGCCCACCCATTGTGCAGAATTTAAGCTAAAAACCATGTTATACAAATAAATATGGCAACATAAAAAGAATTGACCCAATCATGACATAAAAAACAGATTGCAAAATCTCATAACAAGGACAAGCCATATCCCGAGCATATTGGCCATGTATAGGCTAAGTACCGGGAAATTTTCTTTTTTATTTTATTAAAAACAAATCAGATATGTATCAGACGCATATCGGGGTGTATCGATGCCAGATATGTATCAGATACAGAAGCAGCACAACCTAAATAGAGGAATCAGTGCTACACATGTATGATGTATTAACTCAGAGTTTTCTTTTTAAAAAATCAAGTAAAAATAACTTTCAACCTTTTTAACTTGTTCTCGATTTCTCAGTAAATATCAAGGTTTCCAAACACAAATATAATATGGTAAAAAATATATGACAAACATAATGTCTCAAAACATTTACGGTAGCATGAATACTTAAATGAACTAAGTTGAGCAAGCTAATGTTTGTGTCCCTAATACTCATGATGGCAAGCACAACTCTTTCACATTTGTTAAGGAACATAGAGTAAACATATTTGTTTACAGTTTTTTTAAAAAAACTAGAAGCAAGCAACACCACCCCCCCCCCCCCCCCCCAAAAAAAAAAACAAAAAACAAAAAAAAACAAAAAAACAAAAAAACAAAAAGCCTAAATATGAATATATAAGAACAATATGCATACCAAACCTTCCAGATTTAGTTTTACCACTTCCTTGTGTAAGCAAACGTACGTGGAAAGTTAACTAAATTTTGTCCTTTGTCCAATTAGTAGAACCAATCATTAAGAAGGGAGATTGAGAGATAGGTGATTGAACTGCTTGTATACTTCAATGGAGCCAAGCACACGCATATCAAATACTTACCAGCAACTGTAACACTATGTCACCTAACATATGTGTATTGTGCAGATCAATTGTTACATACTAATATTTTTATACTATAGCATGGATGTATAAATAAATATCTGAAACTAAGAATAACTAAGAATTACTTAGAATAATGAGCTCAAAAGTCCCTTTGATTTATGGATAATCGAGTTGGTCATTAGCTAGTTTATATGCAATCTCGGTGGTATTTTTGGATAATGAATAAGCCATGTAATTATGCATGACTTATTACATAAAAGAGACCCTTGTAGCTAAATCATGAACCCGTCAAAGGGACTTGTTTCGTTGTCAACAGATCTTCAATATTGTTGGAGCACATTGAAGCAGATTTACACTCATGAATTTTTTGGACCAACAAAAGGACTAGACTCTGATAGAATGTAAATTATAGAGCATTGCTAAGAAGAGAATAGTCACACAAAATTAACCTGGATGCAACACATCCTCATTGATCCGCTAACAAAGCCCACTTTCTCCTACTATATAATGGATTATTAACAAAACCCATGATAATCAAGTTAATGAACCATGGAAATCAAACTAACCTGCTAAAGATGCAATAATAATCAATATATCCAATAAGGTAAAATTTTAAGCAAATACTTCCAATTAAAAAAAGCTTGGAACGAATCTGATTAGGGATTTTCCTCCAAAGGATTAAAAATCTAAAGACAAGAAATAAGAATTGCACGAGGAAACCAAAATCAAACAGGATCGTCTAGTCCAGTTCCTATAGAACATATCACTAAAATACCCCTAGAAGGGGATAGGGCTAAGCAGAGCGAAAAGGGTTTTCCATGAGATGGAAAATGAAAACTATTAGCCCCACACAAGGTTTGTGAATAAGTGATTGTCTGATAATGAGCAAGGATATCCGTGTTTCTGCTAAACAGGATCTATTGAACTCATAATTCATTAGATACTTTTTATACTTTTTCTGAATGTCAACTAAGTATCTTAAGTAAATTGATCCATGTTCTATCTATAATAAAAAAAGATTCCACCTTTTGAGATTATACTCATAGAAAATTACAACAATTTCAATTTGTAAAGAAAAACTAACAATCTAAGAGGACTGCAATGAGTGTCGCTTGTAACTATACGAATATGATGAAGATGTGGAATCGTGAGGAGACTAGTGCCTTCGATTCCGCTTCGATTGGGATTGGTCCTCCTTGCAGATCTTGAGGGCATCATTGTTGCCTCTGCAACGACAGCGGTAATGGCGATCTCATCGTTAAGAAAATGAAGAGTCCAATGGTGAAGAATCAAAGGGAGATGACGAGGAAGCAACCATTGTTAGTGAAGAGAGTAAACGAGAGCTAGGAAAATTTAAGACTTTATCGCTAACACTGTTAAATAGATATTTAGATGCACAATATGAACAAGGTCCAATTGGACGGGTCAAAGCTTTAAGTTTGGGTTAGGCATGACCTTAAAGAAAACATCTTTGTGGACCGGGGGTTTATACACACATTGTTTAATACTTTGTTCTCTGTTTCTAAGTTGGTACTTAGATACCCAATGACAAACAAGAAAATTCAACTTACATAATCTGATCACTTAATGCAAACATAATCATATTTAATCCAACTGTTTTGGATTCATCTCTTTTTTGAGGATAACAGAGTGGGCCAACACCATCTTCAAATGGCAAAGGCGACTTTGAGAAACGAATGATTTAATGGTAATGAAATTACGAGTTAATAGGTCACCAGATTCACCCCTATTTAACTAATAATTGATCCAAACGGTCCAAATATGAACAGCTCAGATCACAAGGATCCAGCCTCTGTCTAAGCCATTGGATTTTAATCCAACAGATGATGGTTTCAGTTCTCTTTAAGTTCTCTTATGCACATACCTTATTAATCTTAAAACTAACCTTACAACCGATTTCAAACAAAACACCCAAATATCTTTATGGTTTCCATCTGCCGAGCTCTCACTCGCATTTTCAAGTCAATGATCCACATCCATACAAAGTGTTCTCCACCAATCGACCCCAAATCCTACATCAATTTACGTAATGATCCAAAGCACGCGCCAAAGTGGGTTGAAGTCTTGACTAAAAAGAAGTTAATTGATGCATCAACTACACCATTCGACCACATGCAACTCAAATTTAACACTAATTACCGCAACTTCAACTAAAGCGGATGTAAGAAATTATTTCTTTTAATTTTCTAAAATTTGTTTGTGTATATGAAATCAAGGTTAGGGTTAGCGTAACGATTAAATATATATATATAGACACACACACAATTGAGGGATGGTTCTGAATGGTATTGCTGACTAGAATAAAATGATGAACAGAAAGGCGGCTGAGATTAAATCTTGAGGAGTCAACAGTTAGGATGAAAGTTTGTGAAGATTTTGGGAAAACCCCTAAAAGTTTAGGTGGAACTAAATCTGGAGGGAAATAAATTCTGGTCGAAACTAAAATTTTTAATTTTGGAAAGAACTAAATGTGTATGGAACTAAATTTTCATGTAGCTAAAATTTAAAATTTTGAGAACTAAATCGGGAGGAAGCTAAATTTAGGGGGAACAAAAAATTTAGGGTGAACTAAATCCTCTGGAAGAACTAAATTTTAATTTAAAATTTAGAAAGAAATAAATCTGAATATAATTTAATTTTGGAGGGAACTAAAATTTAAAATTTTAGGAACTAAATTGGGATGAAACTAAATTTTGCGGGAAACAAAATTTTTTGGAGGGAATTAAATTTCTTTGGGAAACTAAATTTTAGTTTGAATATGCTTGAAAAATTTTATTGTTGAGATATTTTGAAGGTGGCTGCAAATTTTTTTGGCTGGATTTTGAATGTAGTTGAATTTTTGGGAGGAGAGATTTTGAATGGGATGAAATTTTTTAGGGAAACATTTAGAATGCCACGTGACATATGGTCATGGGTTATGACTAGTACGTACGTACGTAAATACATTTAAGAACTTAAAACATCATCTTAAAATTCAATGGCTTAGACTATGTTTCATTATGAGTTACGATCCAAGCCCTCCATTTTATTTGGAGGGTTCAGGTCTATTATTAGAAACATCATTAAAAAATTTCAAAGCTTCTTATTGTTGTTGTATTCCAAATATTAATCTGATATTCACAATATTGACCGATATGACTAGAAAAAATCTTGACCCACTATGATATCTTAGCTTATTTTTTGTTTAGCAATTTTAGCCTTTAGCCTCGTAAAAATGCTATTTTGCTATTAGCTAGTACTGTTGATATTTTAGCGAATGTTTCACTTGAAAATATCGGCCATTATCAAATTTTTTAAGTATTTCTAAAGTTAGATCCAATTAAAATTAGATCCGACCTGATTCAAAACCCATAGGCCTTATATAAGGTAGGGAGGGGGAGAGATATACTTTGCCCTAAATCTCCTCTTTACTCATTCTTCGTCATCTCATTCTCAAAGCCAAGAAGAAGCCATCGTCGGAAATCTATTTTTAACTTTCTATTACCCCTAATCTCAAATCAGTACTGCAACAGGCAACAATAGCAATATAAATATAGCAAGGTGACAACAGCAAGCAAGTGAAGAAAGAATTTTGCCCTTTGGTTAGTACTCTTTTTTTTCTAAACAAAGTTCATTTTTAACCTCAAAACATCACTTTTTTCATTTTTAGGCTTTCAAGTATTAGCTCTCTATCTATGCATACTGCATGTGAATAATTAGACTTTCATTCTCTCTTTTACTCTCTTTTCCTCTAGATCATAGTACAGCTTAGCAGCATACAATAGCAACAATAACAAGGGAAGATTTCTGCCTCTGATGAGTACTCATTTTTTATTTTTTGCAATTTTTTTGCTGAGCAAAAATCATGTTTTTGCCCCCAAAACATCATCTTTTATTAAAAAAAATTTGATCTTTTAGGCATTGGCATTTTATAGATGTTCAATTTATTTTTTTGGCTTACAATGCCATGCGCTTCATCTTTTTTACTTAATATGGTACACCTTTTGTTATAATTTAAGAAGGTTCTTTGTTACTTATATTGTAAAGTAAAAAATCACTATATATTTGTTTGTATTTTTAAGTAATTTTTGTCACTGCTTGCTTATTATATTTTGTAGGCTTTGATTTTTATTTTGGTAGAGAAATTGGTACTTTTTATTTCAAAGTTCCGGATCAAGTTCAGAAAATCGAGATGTATAATTCATGTTTGGGTCAAAATATAAGTTTGGCTATGGGGCTTGGTTAATCAAACAGGAATGAAGTCTATTATTCAATGTTTTGTCAAAGATGATATGGAATTTGAGAGGGTTTAACAGCATCACTTGGGATATTGTTTTGCACTACGGTGGAAAAAGAAGAGTTGGATAGAGAGAGGGGGGACTAGCATGATGTAATTTTAGCAATGCCATGTTGTAATTTTAACAGTGCTGCACTTCATCTTTTTTTCACTTCGCCTTGTCAATACTAAATCATTTAAATTCTAAATCTTCTCTTCAAATAAATATTTTGTTGATTTGTCCATATCTAGGATGGTAACTTTCAACCTTTTAACTTCATTCTTTGTGTATTCATAAATATCAAGGTTCTTCCATAAGTAAATATAATATGATGTATGATATATTACAAACAGAATATCTCAAAATGTTTATTACACAATCCAATGTTTGCATCAATTATAGACATGCTAGTCCAAGCCTAACTTTTTGACATTTTGTCTATGAAGAACATAAGCTTCATGATGAGTGTCATGTCCATATCTGTATCGGACATATGATGAACACTGATTCTTGTCCAACGCTTACATGTCACGTATCGGACACTCCTAAGATGTGTTTGATCTTAAAAGCTAAAAAACTTACGTGTCGGAGCAATGTCAAGTTCAAATAAAAACCTAAAAGTCACGTGTTAGATATTTTAAAGCCATATTTCTCTGAAAAAAATATAATAATTATATTCTTAACTGTACGATTTATCAAAAACTAAACATCATTTGAATTAGGTTAGATTTTGAATAGATTTAATTTTTTGATAATTTTGTTTGACTTTTCTACTGAATTACAAGCTACAATTTTTTGTTTTTGAAATTTTATTAACTAAACACATCCTAATAACTATGGGTTTTGATGTGTATTATATAAATACCCATGCAAGCAAATACACACTTGTATCGCTTCCTACTTTCTAAGAATTTGCCGTGTCCATGTGTTTGTGTCATATTGTATCCATGTCTGTGTTACATATCAATTTGTCAAGGAACATTGCTTAAATAACTTTTTTACAAATTTTTAAAACCTAAAAGCAAGCTAAAGCCTCCTCAAAAGTCTAAATATGCAAAAGTAAATCCAAAAGGCTATACAAACCCTCCATATTTATTTTCACCGCTTTCTCATGTGAACAAGTACCTAAAAGGTACCTAAATTTGGACGTGTGGCCAATTAGTAGAACCAAAAATTTAGAAGGGTGATTGAGAAAGAAGGAAGATTCGTGAATAAACTGTTGTTATCCGTCAACGGTGGTGGGTGCATGCATATTAAAGGCTTAACAACTACTCTAATACAATGACACCTAGCATATGCGTGTTGTGCATATCTTTTGTAACATACTAATTTTTATTGTATATCATAGATGTCTCAATAAATATCCAACGCTAAGAATGACTTAAAATAACGAATTCAGAAATTCGTTTGAATTATGGATGATCAAGTTGGACTTTAACTAGTCAATATGCAAACTCGGTGGTATTTTTTGGAATAGATTAAGCCCTGTAATAACGCATAACTTATCATGGAAAAGAGATCCATGTAACTAATTCAGGAACTTATGGGAAGGGCTTTGTTTCGTCGTCAGCAGATCTTCAACATTGTCGAAGCACATCGAAGCCGATGCACACTCTATCTTATGAGTGTTTTTTTTTGAGTAACAATCAGATTTATAGAAGGGATATTAATACATAAATCCACTAAGGGGAACAATTTGATGTTAAAGAACTATGCCATTGCCATATTCGCATTCTTGATTTCTGATAGAATGTAAATCAACAGCTACAATACTGAGAACAGAAAAGAATCTACAATATTTTGCAATAACTTGGATGCTACAATTTGCGCTAGCTCACAACAAAACATATAATGGCCAAGTTACTGAAGTATGAGAATCGAGCTAACCTGCTATAATTTATCCTAATTCTAATCCAAAATTGCTGGACATCCAAGAGATAGATGCAATCATAATCAAGATCTACAATAAGATAATTAACCTAATACTTAATGAATAAAAATCTAGGGACAAGGGGATGAAATCAAAAATCACCTATCAATAATTAAAAAATATTCCACCTTTTAGAGATTATTTTCACAGAAAATCGGTTGATAATTTCCAAATTATAAAGAAAACCTAACCTATAACAATCTGAATAAGACAAAGAAGAGGAATCGTGAGGAGATCGGTGCCGTCGCTTCCGCTTCGATCGGGATCGGTCCTTTTTTCGGATCTTAGGGGAGTCCTTGGTGCTCTCCCTGTGACGCCGACGGTGGCGGAGATCTCGTCGTTGAGAAGAAAACGAAGAGTCGGAGGAAGACAACGAGGAGACAACCATCGTTGCGAATTTCGAGGAGAATAGGAAAACAAAGAACTAGGGAAATTTAGGTAGCTAGGGCTTGTTCTTTTGAGTGGAAGTAGGGGAGGGAAAGTTGGGAAGAAAAGGAATTTTGGAGAGAGAGAAATGGGGTTTTGTGTTCTTTTGGGGGGAGAAGTTGAGAGGAATTAGTAGGGGAAAAGTTATGTGGGTCCCAGTAAACTTTTTTGTGTTCTTTTGATGTTGGGAAAGTTGGGAATGAGAATTGAAATTGTGGTATGTGGCAGGGAGAGGTGAGAATAGGCTAATTTAACCCCCCCCTAATGGATATCAAATGAAACTTGAACATATCAAACAATACAAAACAAAGAGCATATAGGGTATGGCAGCCAGGACCAAGGGGAGAAAAAACATCAGATTCATATGAATATCAACTGAAACATGCACATATCAACATGACATGAACAATGAGCATATAGGGTCTGGCAGCCAGGAGCAAGGGGAGAAAAAAATTCGGTTTCATATGGATATCAAAGTAAACTTGCACATATCAACTTTCACAGAGCAATGAGCATATAGGGTATGGAATACAGGACCAAGGGGAGAAAAAAAAATCAGATTCACATGGATATCAACTTAAACTTGCACATATCAATCAGCACAAAGCAATGAGCATATAGGGTATGGTAGCCAGGACCAATGGGAGAAAAAACATCAGATTCACATGGATATCAACTGAAACTTGCACATATCACATGCATACCAAAAATAACAGTTTCATATCCAAATCAGTACAAGTTATCCGACAACCCATTCATACATTTTTCGTGTTCATGACCAACAACATTAAAATGATTAGGCCTAATATAGAAAACAACAAACACTTAATGGTGTCAATATCTCCGATAATCCTATTCATTTTCTCCGTGTTTCTCTCACGTTGTCCAACTACCGTACCCAACTGCCCCTCTAGATCGTAAACCCTGCTATCCGACAATGTGCTTGAAGAGCTATCCAAAATCTGTCCCCTTTCATTCGCATCCTTCAAAAGAAGTATAACGTTTCGCGACCAAGCATTGTGAGGGAGGTCCTTCCATTCGTAGAATCCGCAGTGTTCGACGCGAGACGAACAAGTCCAATATCTCCTCCCAGGGTCGCGACGGGACCAACAAGTCTGCCTTGGGCACCTCGGGCCACAGTGGCAAAGCCGGTAGTCTGATGGATCACATTCCAACTCATCCCGAGGGTGTGATCGTTCTGACGGGTTAGAGCTTGCACTCATTAGACCCTGCACAATTACAGATTAGTAATGGAAATATGAAAGATACAAGGAACTGATGTGATACTTGTCAGTGAAAGACGTACCTATGATGGTATAAGAAGGATGACAATGGAGACGACGTCTTGGAGGAACAAGAACGAGAAAAAATTCTTTGCATACACAAAATATGACAAAACAACGTAAATGCAAAAACAACATAAATGCAGAAACCATAAAAGAGTCTATACAATTATAGAGTCTGAAAGACAGACACAAGGGAAGCAAAAATTTCAGATTCATATGGATTTCAAGTCAAACTTGCACATATCACCCTGAAAAAACCATAAAAGAGTATATACAAGTATAAGCCCTCAGAAATGTAGTTAATCATTTCCCAATTCTGGTTGCTGGCGGTTGCTCAATTTTTATATACCGTTTACATGCATGACCTTCACAAGCGAAAATTCTTATAATTGTATAGACTTGAACATATCAAACAGCACAAAGCAAAGAGCATATAGGGTATGGAAGCAAGGACCAAGGGGAGAAAAAAATTCAGTTTCATATGGAAATCAAAATAAACTTGCACATAATACAGATAATAAAAATGAGTCATCCAGCCAACCTTCCAAGAAATTGGGAGTAGGATGACAAGCGGTCATATGTGAACACCCTTCATCATTGGGCATGAAGTAAACATATCGAGCCTATATGGTATTGCTCACATAACATGGAGCATATAGGGGCTGGAAGCCAGGACCAAGGGGGAAAAATTCAGATTCACATGGCTATCAACTTAAACTTGCACATATCAACCAGCACAAAGCAATGAGCATATAGGGTATGGCAACAAGGAACAAGGGGGGAAAAATCAGATTCACATGGCTTTCAATTTAAACTTGCACATATCAAACAACACAAAGCAATGAGCAGATAGGGTATGGAAGACAGGACCAAGGGGAGAAAAAAATTCAGATTCACATGGATATCAACTTAAACTTGCATATATCAAACAGCACAAAGCAATGAGCATATAGGGTATGGAAGACAGGACCAAGGGGAGAAAAAAAATTCAGATTCACATGGATATCAATTTAAACTTGCACATATCAAACAGCACAAAGCAATGAGCATATAGGGTATGGAAGACATGACCAAGGGGAGAAAAAAATTCAGATTCACATGGATATCACCTTAAACTTGCACATATCAACCATCACAAAGCAATGAGCATATAGGGTATGGCAGCAAGGACCGGGGGGGGAAAATTAGATTCACATGGCTATCAATTTAAACTTTCACATATCAAACAGCACAAAGCAATGAGCAGATAGGGTATGGCAGCCAGGACCAAGGGGAGAAAAAAATTCAGAGTCACATGGATATCAACTTAAACTTGCACATATCAAACAGCACAAAGCAATGAGCATATAGGGTATGGAAGACAGGACCAAGGGGAGAAAAAAATTCAGATTCACATGGATATCAATTTAAACTTGCACATATCAAACAGCACAAAGCAATGAGCATATAGGGTATGGAAGACAGGACCAAGGGGAGAAAAAAATTCGGATTCACATGGCTATCAACTTAAACTTGCACATATCAACCAGCACGAAGCAATGAGCATATAGGGTATGGCAGCAAGGACCAAGGGGGGAAAAAATCAGATTCACATGGCTATCAATTTAAACTTGCACATATCAAACAGCACAAAGCAATGAGCAGATAGGGTATGGCAGCCAGGACCAAGGGGAGAAAAAAATTCAGAGTCACATGGATATCAACTTAAACTTGCACATATCAAACAGCACAAAGCAATGAGCATATAGGGTATGGAAGACAGGACCAAGGGGAGAAAAAAATTCAGACTCACATGGATATCAATTTAAACTTGCACTTATCAAACAACACAAAGCAATGAGCATATAGGGTATGGAAGACAGGACCAAGGGGAGAAAAAAATTCAGATTCATATGGATATCAACTTAAACTTGCACATATCAACCAGCACAAAGCAATGAGCATATAGGGTATGGCAGCAAGGACCAAGGGGGGAAAAATCAGATTCACATGGCTATCAATTTAAACTTGCACATATCAAACAGCACAAAGCAATGAGCAGATAGGGTATGGAAGACAGGACCAAGGGGAGAAAAAAATTCAGATTCACATGGATATCAACTTAAACTTGCACATATCAAATAGCACAAAGCAATGAGCATATAGGGTATGGAAGACAGGACCAAGGGGAGAAAAAAATTCAGATTCATATGGTACTTTATCAACATATCAACATGGCATCATATAGTACGTGGTCATACAGACATGTCATAATATAGTACGTGGTCATACAGACATGGCATTTTATAGTAGGGCAAAAAACATCATGGCATCATATCGGACTTGGTCAAACAAACCCACACACCAAAAGTATTGTACCTAGTCAAACTACAGAAGATACATAATACAAAAAGAACAATTGTCTTCAGCACCCACAAGGAACCCATTAGTTAATACTCTTATTCTCCCACCCTCCATCTTCGTAACCGTCATCTCCCTTCTTCTCAAGCTCCGCGATGATGAGCTTTATCTTCATATCCATGGCCGCTGGAGGCATCCCAAAAAACTTCCAACCCCTTGGCTCTACATCAGCGAGATGGTCGTACACCTTTGCCAGCATCTCCAACGGATACTCGTTGTGGGAAAAAATACACGATCCCAAATCCTTCTGCAAGGAGTTCTTTAAAGCTTCAGCGACATGGTCAACGGCCATACCTACTTTGTCCACTGATTTAACCATTTTCTCCATAATGTCTTGAACATCAGGTAGGCGTTGGCGACGGGTTGTCTTCTTCCCCACAGATGAAGGTGTACGAGGGGAAGGCCCCGGTGGAGTAGATACCCCCGATGAACCCGGTGGGATGTACGGGGGACCCTCAGCGGCCGTCGAATCATGCTCTTGCTGATAATTCGCTGCTTGATCCCCTTCACCATCCGGGTATGGCCCTCCAAAGTTTTGGAATATATCCTTCCTATGGTCCCCTCTTGCCGCATCGTCTCCAATGATTTTCCGCAGGTTCTCAAGCCACGGAATGGGTTGATTCACATACTGAATCTTTTTAGGATTGGCCTGCACACACACTTTTGCGCATTTAATTGTACGGTATGTAAAATACATATGAAGACGATGTCGACTTATGTATAAAATTGGAGTTCATACCGCCGCCCACGGGCCATAAGTTTCCGGCGCCATTGTAATCGTATTCGTATCATCACACCATCCTGCGCCACTAATGGCCAAGCAATTATTCACTTCGGCGAGATGATTCCGGAGGGTTTTATAGTGGTTCTTGACATTTAGCCCGATATATGTTGTTTGGAATAATGCATTGATGTGGGCCGCTGCGGAGTTGAATGCAGTAAGTTTAAAGGACTTATCGCCTTTATTTCCTTCATCTACTTGCTCCGCAAGGTAAGGGATAAGTTCCAAATCGTGCTCCCACGGCCACACTTTGTTCACCGGGGACTTCGACTTTTTCCTTGGGCTTTCCACCGAAGGCTCCTCCGAATCACCGCGGCGACTCGACTTACGCGATGAGTCACTTCCCCTCCTCATCGAGTCATTCCCGCTGGGCGATGACATCATGTGGATACCCATAGGGGGAGACGGGGTAAAATAATGGGGGTTTCCCATTCCTTCCCCCATCCCCCCCCTGTAGCATATGCATGTATCCAGGGGGGAGAAGGAATTTGCATTGGCATGCTATATTGCGGGTAGTTTTGATAGGGCATACTCATCCCTCCACCTTGCATGCCTTACGTTGGGTAGTGGAAGTCTCCCACCCTTCGCGCCATCGGTCGCAACAGCGTATTCTCACTCCAACTTTGGTTTGGATTTGACCGGTCATTCGTACGCCCTTGGTTCGGATTCCCAGACATGACTGCAATAATAGATATGAAAATATCAAAGGCGAAATGAAAATTTAATAGCTCAAATTTAAACTTCAATTGGTGACATTATAGGAAAACGTTGTTGCATGCCATACCCATAAATAACACATAATTAATGTATTGAGGCCACATACATACACGTCATACGCATAAATAAAACATAAAGTGTTGCATGCCATACCTATAAATAACACATAATTAATGTATTGAGGCCACATACATACACGTCATACGCATAAATAAAACATAAAGTCTTAAGGGGTCCACATCCTTGCATGCCATATCCATAATTGGTATCTTAACAAACACCTCACATGCCATGTTCACTTGTGTTGCCATTATTATGAATTGTACAATAGTCAACCCACATATCCCATGCAATTAAATCCCTCCGCATTTTCCACTGGTCCCTTTGTTGGGTTTGTTCACGTAATGGCACCTGTTGTGACATATCCATAATCGAAGCATCTTGCTCATTGATAACATCATCGTCTTTCTCGATCCCAACACCATCATCTAGGAGACGAGGGTCATGCGGATCTTGTATCTGGATATAATTATGCAAAACCGTGCAAGCAAGGACTGTGTCAACCTGGCTTGGGAAGGGATAGTGGGGCTTGGATGTCAAGATCTTGAACTTGTTCTTCAGGATACCAAAGGTAGACTCGATCTTCGTCCTTAAGGAAGAATGGCGCAGGTTGAAAAGTTCTTTGCGATTTCGCGGAACTCGATCGGTATGGTCCTTCAAATGGTATCTAACGCCCCTGAACGGAGATATGAAACCCAGCATGGTAGTATAACCCTCATCACACAGGTAATATTTTCCTACACACAGAAACGCACACCAACTATTCCATCAAACGACCACTTTAATATTGGAATATATAAAGTAGGTTTATGTCTGACTATTACCTTCATAAACTCGCAACCCGTGGGGGGTGGTAATGACAAGGCATCTTTAAGGACAGTAAAATCATTTGCGGATCCTTCCCACCCAGCCATGACGTATGTGAATCTTTTGTTTGGTGTCACAGTCGCAAGGACATTTTGTGTCACCCCCTTACGACCTCTAAAACGGGGTGCGAGATGTGCTGGGAGCATGGCATCGATGTGTGTCCCATCGATGAGCCCTATGCAATCCTACATCGTATTAAAGCAGGCAAATGTTACATTTACATTCACAAGATGAAGTCTTAAGGGCCCTATACACGCATACACGCATACCTTGAAATATGGAAACCACTTTGGATTATTGGCAACCTCGGGAGGAGTCTCATTTGGCGCTTGCTTCATGAACATATCCCTCAAGGCACACATTGCTTGCATTACTTGGTTGAAGTAACGACTGACTGTAGACCCGGATAGGATGAAATCAATTTGCATTACTCTATTCTTTGACTTGTGACCTACGATATGAAGGAACATTGCCAACTGCTCCTCTATGGACACATGAACAGTGTCTTTGAGAATATTCCTATCCCTGATTAATGCTGCCAGGTTAATGAATGCAGCTGTCCTCATTCGTAAGTAGTGCAAACAACTACTCTCGCTCCCTAGAAGGATTCTACGCATATGCGATTTCCTATGCAGATCACGCATAACCGAAGGCTCCCTAGGGACTCGCGTACCCATAGCATCATCGTAGTATAGGAGAAATTGTATGACAGAAAAAACGACCGTCGCCGCGGCCGCGCAACATGTTTCAACAGCCACTATTTCATCATTGTGATCCATCTAAACAAATGTAGGTTCATAAGGATATCATCTTACAAACACGATTATCAACACAGCAGAACACAGTGTGCAAACAAATGAGGAAAGAAAATCAGTTTCATATGGATTTCAATTGAAATAAACACGTATAACCAAAGCAAAAATAGTGAGCAGTTAGGGTATGGCAAACAGGCCCAAGGCCACAACAACATATCAGATTCATATTGAAAAAAATTTGAATTATGGTCATATCAACAAGCAAAAAACAATGAGCATATAGGGTATGGGGTGTTCTTTTGCATTAATTTGAGAGGGAATCACGAAATTTACACTGTTGTGTGCACTGTAGCGCGAGAAAACCGACTCAAAAAAACCCAGGCCGTTCGATTGTTTTTTCGTGAGAAAGCAATTCCCAATCCCCGCTGGCACACTTTTTCACCATATGGATATCAATGGGTGTTCTTTTGGGGTATCAGATTCATATGGATATCAAATGAAACATGCACATATCACCATGCAAATAAGACATTGAGCATACAGGGAAAGTCAGACAGAACCAAGGGGGGAGAAAATATCAGATTCATATGATCAATTAAAACATGAACACATCACCCTGCACACAAGATAGGGAGCATATAGAGCCTGTCAGACAGACCCAAGGGGCTCAAAAAAATCAGAATCATATGGAAATCATTTGAAACATTGACATATCACCATGCACAAGACAGTGAGCATATAGAGACTATCAGGCAGACCCAAGGCCATTTAATCCTCTTTTGAAATCCCCAGAAAATGAGGCTATGTCAAAATACCGTTATAACACTTTGACACAATATATTTAGGTGCCCTCAGACATTTGATGTATTTCATTTTCACGAAATCTAGGTGGCTTGGCGGTTGCTCCTTCATTCTATGCACCAAAACGCATTAAAATTTGATTTTTTATACCTTGAAAATAAACATATCACCAAAACCAAAACAGGTACCATGTAGTTGATAATAACACACTCCAAATCCTTTTTATGTCCAACAAAATACCAACACCCATTTTTATATTGAAGGAACCTTCACGCCAACCATTTTTTATCATCATAGGGCTCGACGCACTCAAAACATATCCATAACATTTCGTACACCATGTATCAACATCCAACAATGCCGTTCCTAGCAATTATTCCGTACATTGAATCGCAACAATCCACCGTGCCCTCAGAATAACCCACCAATATACTGTTTTTTGATGATTTCTTGTTATTTATCAAGCGTACCATATCAAGAACACACCTTATCATCCACATTTAGCATGTGTCAATTTAATTTCTTGGCTTTCATCATAGGGCAAATTCTTAAATGGGTCACCATCATAAAATTGGGTCAACTTGCTAGGATTGCATTGGGTTGATGAAACATGAATGCACAAAATCAACGGATTACATTTTGCATCTATTGTGAAAACTTGCATACACTATGAAACTGAAATCATTGGAGCCATCATTGCTGTATGACAGACCCTATATGCTCATTGTTTTGTGCATGTTGATATGTGCAAGTTTCAATTGATATCCATATGAATCTGATTTTTTTTCTACCCTTGGACCTGTTTGCCGTACCCGATATGCTCATAACCCCCCCCCAAATTTTTTTGCATGCATCATAGATATTAATCTCAGCTAATGGCAACCTAGTTCATCACAGAAATTAGCCAAATAATCAGAGAATTTCTTGTAGGTATACCTCCCAATGGATCAATCAAAGCCGAGCAGACAAAACCCCCAAAACCTGGCAGATCGCAATGGCAAGGAAAGCCAGGAGCTAGATCAGCTGCGATGATCTCAGGCGGCAGCCCTAGAATCCACGGGAAGAAGAAACACAGCTCAGCACCAGCAGATCCATGGCGGCTAGGTCACCTTAGCGTAGATCAACCGCTTGCAACCTAACCAATCTCCATGGAGCTTGCCGAACCAGGAGCTAGGGTTTGAGAACGGAGCAACCGCGGCCAAAACAGGAACGGAGCAAGGCCCGCTGATGCAAGATCCCCTCGCTAGGGTTTGAGGTAGGAGCAAGCGAGGCGAAAACGGAGCGAGGGGAGGTGAGAGTAGGCGCCGGGACCCACGCGAGGACGAGCTCCGCACGAAATCCCTTCGTTTCGAAGGGATTCGAGATTCGCGAAAAGGAGCTGCCAGCGGGGATTGGGAATTGCTTTCTCACGCGAAAACAATCGAACGGCCTCGGGTTTTTAACTCGATTTTCTCGCGCTACAGTGCGCACAAGAGTGTAATTTTCGGGATTCCCTCTCAAATAACCCCAAAAGAACAAGCCCTTAACGCACGAAAAGAATAACTAGGGAAATTAGACTAGTCGAAGCTTTAAGTCAAATCGGGCCTGACCTTTAACAAACATTTTTGTTGGTCGATTATGAATATTAATCCTAATCGTAGGGATGGTTTATTTAAGATTTTTCTTTGCGAATTGTTATTCCCAAAAAATTATTTATACAACAAAAATTTAAAAGAACAACTTAGCGTTAAAATATTTAGCGGCACAGACGCCTCCAACACGGAACAATAATTTCGGCGTAGAACAACAATTTCAGCGCGGAACAACCAATTAGCGTAAAAAAAATTAGTGGGGGCACCGACAAAAAATTTAACCTCGACCAAAAGAGAAACGCTCGAAAATGAACGTGGAAAGTGCAAAGTGTGGTTGTGTATATGGTATTAGCGTAAAAAGTGAAATGAGAATGGTTTTTTAGCAAAAAGGAGAAAGGGGCGGTAATCTTTGCAAATGTAATGATTGTGGAGGTTTTTTTGAATTAAAACTTGACCCTTGGATGCAAAGGATGTGGATGCATCCTGATCATTGTTGGTGACCGGAACTTGTCCCAATCAGGCCCTAGGATTCAAAAAAGTTGTATTTTAATGTATAGACTAGTCATAACC
The DNA here is from genome assembly GCA_030789695.1 of Scilla litardierei. NCBI lineage: Eukaryota > Viridiplantae > Streptophyta > Magnoliopsida > Asparagales > Asparagaceae > Scilla > Scilla litardierei. The sequence goes on from CM061137.1 coordinate 119,035,302, forward strand.
CGTGCCCTCGGGCACAGTTCATTTAAAATATCCTCTCAAAATCTTTGTTCTCCCCAAAAATTATTCCTCCCTCCAAAATCTAAACGAACAAAAATCTAGATACGGTGCGGGCGCCTTTGGCACATAACCCGTGCCCCCGTACACTCGGACACGGTTCATTTAAGATATCCTCTCAAAATCTTTGTTCTCCCCAAAAATTATTTCCCTCTCCAAAATCTAAACGAACAAAAATCGAGCTTCGGCGCGAGCGCCTTCGAGTGTGGGGGAAAAAAATGTAATTCGGGCCAAAATTGGGGGAAGGGGGAATGAAATGGTAGAGTTTTTTTTAGCAAAAAGGAAAAGAGTCGGTATTTTACGCAAATGTAGTGATTGTAGGGGCGCGAAAATGAAGGGAGGAAGTGCATAAGTGTGGGTGTGTGTATGGTGTGTGGGTAAAAAGTGAAATGAGAGGGGGTTTTTTTAAGCAAAAAGTGGAAATGACTAGTATTCTGCGCAAATGTAGTGATTGTGGGGGGTTTGAAAGTCAAAGGGAAAAAGTGGTGGTTTTTCCAAACACTCATCTCAACCCTTCTTTTACTAAGATTAAATCCTAGCCATTCTTCTATCACCCTCTTTATACATCAGCATGACATCAGCTTGCCCTAGTCAGCCCTAGAATTCAAAAATCGTTGTCAAATGTAATATAGATGTTATTGGATAAAGGCCATCAAGGGCCCAATTAGTATCCACATATGAGATACACATATCATATATCATATACGATAATGTAAACTATTCTCCTCCATATACTACAAAGGGTTATATGAGATATACTTCTTATTATCAATATCTTTTATGGTGAAGAATGCATAACGTCACCCTAGATGATAAATATTCCTCTCACAATCTTCCATATATGATATGGTACTCATTATTTTTTAATTGTTCCCGCTCTAACAACCACGTTGGAATTATTGGTCCAATCTTCCTAGCTTGCATCCGAGAAAATAGAAGCCCCATAGAAAAATGACCACTTATAATTTTTTTATTACTTTGTTAAATTATTAAAATTATCATGAATGTCAATCGGAACCATCTGAACTTAGCCAAAACTAACTTGGATTTTATGTTTTAATATAGATCTAAATAATTTGTAAACCTAAAATAGTTTTGACAAAAAAGATATAGTCAGATGAGATTCCACATTGTATGATCTGTTTATAAGCGGACCTCTAAACCCATAATGACAAGAAATTACTATCTCGCTATTGCACGGGCTTCTACTATATAAAGACAGAATTTCTTTGTCACGAGACATCAAATCTATTTGCACTGGACTATAGATTAGTATTAACAATAAACAATTAAAAAAGATATATTACACTAACACCATTTGTGCTGGTAACTTGGGAGAATCCTTATCTAAGTAGACAATCACCATGTGAAAATCCAAGTATCGTAACCAAACGAGTAAATCTATTGACAATCTCTATAAAAACCTACATCACAAACAATATCTTGAAAAAATGCAAAATAAAAGAGAATCAACAACCTAACACTAAGTCTCATAAGAATTTAGAGAAGAGAATCTATGGAAAAATAACTAACTTTTGCTCTCAAATTACCCTCAAACCTCCCTATTTTCACACTCTGTAGATGCTACACGATATACAAAAATAGCATCCAGTGATCATCTTTTGAAGCTGTGAAACTCCCCTAACTGAAACACTATTAATAGCATTCAAATCCGACCCGAAACTAGCAAACAATAGTGGGTTCAACTCTGAAGTGGATACAAAATTTGCTTTAAACCAACTTCACACCTGCTCACTCTAGACCGTCTGATCACGCGGGATTCTATCGTGTTACGGCACGTATCACATTGTTGCATAATCATACCTCACACGCAATTCATCGTGCACATGTCGCATAACCTACGCACCACACGCGTCACGTACGCGGGCATGCATGCATTACGTGCACACGGGTCGGGCCCGTGGGCCATGCATGGCCCTGTCACCGTGGGCTACATTGTTCACATGCATGGGCTGTAATGCCCTGCTAAGCTACTGCACAAGTACTAGAGGGGGGGGTGAATAGTACTTTAAAATAATTAAGAGGCTAATTCCTAATTACCTTACAAACTCTACCAAACAATGCGGAAATGCGGAAATGTAAATGTTAGACAACAAAGAAGACAATCGCAAACAACCAATATTACTGGGTTCGGATCCACCCAAGTCTCCCCGACTTGTTCCCGGTGATCCTACGTCCCAACCACCTGGATCACTTCCGGATACTTGAGTTAGAAACCCTAACTCAAGATTTCCACTATGAAATACTTGTGAAAAACCTTCACAAGTCAAATCATACACAAATGAAACTTGTGACTCCCACAACCCGGGATCACAAACACACTCTCACAACCGAGAGTGAATCACTTACAATAACAAAGTAAATTGAAATGAAAGTTCTTACCACAAAATACCTATGCCTTGAGTAAACTTACGATTTAGGGCAAAACGGATTTTGGGGAAGATGAAGAGGCACCAAACCCTAGCTCCAAGATGTAGATCAGCTATGGAGAGCTATGAGGTTGATGGTGACCTAGGATCAAGCACTTAGCTTGGAAGGCTCACAATCAATGAATCTCTCTTTTGAAATGAGAGTGAGAAGAGATTCAAGATTGGAAATGAATGAGCTTTAATGAGATTGAATGCTTTCTCTTTGATCTCTAAACTTCTCTTAAAATCAGCCTTGAGTGTAATGAATGTAGCACTCCAAGTATATATAGGTTAGAGGAAAGAGAGAGAGAAAAACGTTTCAATTAATGCTCCAACAGCTCTATTCTGAACCAAACTAGTCGGTCAAAGAACAACTACTGACCGACTAGTTCAGCAACTAGTCGGTCGGTCAATCAACATGAACCGACTAACTGGTGAACAGAGAATAGGTCGACGTTCAGACTAACAGAACTAGTCGGTCAAAGAACACTTGCCAACTGACTAGTTTCACAACTAGTCGGTCGGTGAGTCAACTTAGACCGACTAAGAGATAAAACAAATAGTCTGAGTACAAATTGATTTAGTCGGTCCAAGAACAAAAGTTGACCGACTAGTTCATCAACTAGTCGGTCGCCAAATGAACATAGACCGACTAACGATAAACAGTAACTAGGCATGTACAGGGAAAGCTCAACTAGTCGGTCTAAGAAGCATCACTGACCGACTAGTTCACAAACTAGTCGGTCGGTGAGTCAACGTAGACCGACTAACTGTAAACAGTAAAGAGCTTAGAATTGAGAAGGCAAACTAGTCGGTCCAAGAAGCATTGCCGACCGACTAGATCACCATCTAGTCGGTTCGTTCTTCTTCTTGAACCAACTAACATGCACAAGAAGTCGCGAATCGAAGCGCGATGCTTCGGGAAAGTTAGTATGGACTTCTTACTAGTTCCTAGCTCTAAGATAGGAGTATTATGAAGATTAAAACGTAAGACCTACTCAAGGCTTAACATTCTACGGAACGAATCTACAAGACTATAAATTAAACTAGACGAACCGTCTTCGAAAGCTTCGATCCGAATCTTCATGACTTCTAAAATGGTCCAAAAGCTTCAACGAAGCTTTAGGCATGCGATCACACGCCTTGAGAAGTCTTGAGACGTCGCTTTGGATGTTCATATGAATTTGGCGACGATCTCCATAACTGACCTCACAAATTGTTAGTTCACGATATATTTATGTTTGTTCATCATCCAAAACCCAATCCGGGGAGTCCAATATCCAACATTCTCCCCCTTTTTGGTGATGACAAACCAACATAAATAACAATCAAAAATAATGATTCAAATGTAATTTACTTACTCCCCCTGCATTGATGACACGTTAGTTCCAAGATTATATATTAATCATAAGCATCAAGCAGACGAGTGAAGTATAAAATGAGAATCAATTATTGAAATTTTGGATTCAAAATCCATTTATATATCTTAACTCCCCCTGAATCTAACACATCAAATTAGATTCTTGAAATAATGCTTTAAATTATCATTTAGCCATGTCATTATTATATCTCTCCCCCTTTGGCATTAGCAAAAAGTGTGGGAGGAGATCAACGACAACAACAATGGCTTCAAATAAAAGCATGGGAGTCGTAGAATACGACCACGGTCCAAATGACACCAAAGGAAAATATGAATTAAATCAAAGCGTGTCAATGAGACCAAAGTCGAAAATCGATAAATTAAATCATCAAAACTCAAATTAATTTTACGAATTGAGTTATGGAATATACTCTCCAATATCAACATTCTTGGTTAATTTAATGCATGGAAAACAATTCTATGTTTTCATAAAATGAATTCTATTTAACCAAGTATTTTCGTCGAGCGACGAAATCAAACATCAGAGACATATAAAATATAAAATGTGCACAACATAATGAAATGTCAACATCGATGTATATATATAAAAATGAAGCATGAGTACATCAAAAAGATACATCGCCGACATACATAACATCGATCCAACGATCGGGGCACAAAATACATCAAAATATCACAACATATAACATATGTCACACCGGACATCAGAGTATCACACTACATCAAAATATCCAAAATATCATCAAGATACATGAAGATACATCAAAATGTCAAAGATATCCAGAACCACACTCTATCCTACCCAAACTCTCTCACAATAAGATCTATCATCCAAAGTGCATTGGGAGAGTCCTCAGAGAAGCTCAAGAGGTAGTGGCAGGATCTGCAGCAGCAGCAAGCTCTGCAGCAGGAGTTGTGGTCACCGGATCAACAAAAGTGTCCATGGGAGCGATGGTAGTGGCCTCGGGAGCACCAGTCGTAGTATACACCGCAGGAACAGTGGCAACAGGAGTACTCTCGGGGTCACCATCAGAAGAGGCAGTAGCTCCAGAAGTGCCCTTAGGGGCACGAGTAGAAACACGAACAAGCTCCTCAATCTCCTCCTCATCCAACTCCTCCTCGTCAGAGACTGACGGAGGGATCTCAATACCCAAACGAGAGGCGATACGAGCAAGTATCTCCTCAGTCCGAGCATAACGAGACTCCATACGTCTCACTGAACGTGCGAGCTCGTCAAGAGTGGTAGAGGGAGCAGCTGAGGCAGAAGCAGACGCTGAAGCAGAGGGGGTCGTCCTCTGAACGTGACGGAGCGTCGCAAGAGACTTCTTGACGGCCGTCGCATTCAGAGGGGGACCGAGAGGACGCTCATCGTCACGAGGCAAGGTGACTTGGAAGTGTCGAAAAACAAGAGTCAACAAGCACGGATATGGGATATGAGCAGACTTCGTGGACTTGCGAATACACTCGAAAGAGTCCATCTTATCGAGTATGATCCGAGCCCAGTTAATCTCGCTCCCCATGAAGATGGCATAGATCAACTTCAGGAATGGCTGGGAAGGCAAAGAAGAGGAGCCGTACTTAGGAAGTAAGCACGACTTCAAGATCAAGTTTAGGACACAATCATTGGGCATGAATGACTTCGAGGGGACGCCAATCATGGCGGGAGGAATCTCGTGGAAGATCTCAGAAAGGATGACCTGGTCAAGGGAGGATATGTCATTGACGGAAATATCTGAAGGGAGGAGGCCAGACGACGAGCAACCGATCAACTCTCCTAAGATTTCTGCCGTGAGGACAATCGGTGTCCCCAAGACAGTAGTCTCAATCGAGTGGGTCGCGTCGTACTGACCCCGGACACGGTTGGCGTAGAAAAGTTTGACCAGACGAGAATATGGGTGTGGATTCGCCTTAGGGTCATATCGAAGGTAATCGATAAGACCGGAAGACGACAGAAGGTCAGCTAGGCCTGGAAAGTCAGAAAACTGTATGAAATGCTCCAGAAGCAGCGGACAGTGTTCGATATGGTTGTAAGCCGCGAGACACAACGGGTCGTCGCGACACAACGAAATATCGACACCGCCCACCGGCATCGGACCCTTTCCCTTAGGCTGACGTGTGGAAGTACGGGGTCTAGAGCTAGACTCAGGTTGCCTAGGAGGAGGTGAAGGATCCCTATGGGTCTCGGTCTCGGGTCTGTACTCGGTGTCGGAATCCGAAGCACCGGGTGGAGTGGGAGCATGGAAAGACACAGGCTTGGGCTTGGGCTGAGATTGGGCACGGGGTTTCGAAATCGCCGTCCTCTTACGCTTAAGAGGAGGCGAAGACGAAGAAGGTTAGGTGGTCTTTGATCGGCGTTTAGGAGTGGTTCGCGTAGGTTTATTGGGATCCGTAGAAGATGGTTCTACTGTCATAGGCGAAGGGCTCGTCGGACGGATCAGGATACGGGTTCGTGCCATAAGCGCGACACGAAACATACGAATCAACACAAGAAAATGAGATCGAAAGCCCTAAAAAATCCCTAGCCGAAACCCTAGAAAGAGATTCTAACCCTAAGAGCTAGAAAATGAACCCTAGAGACAAACCTAGAAACTGAAACCCTAGCCGAAATCGAATGAAACTAGAAGAAACCCTAGCCCTAGACACTGAGAGAGAGTGTACCTAGGTCGGAAGGAGGAGGGGGGTTGATCGGCGGCTGGAGTTGGTCGGAGAGGTGGCTGGAAACGACGACGGGAGAGGGGAAGTCGAACGGGCACGAGGGGGTTTATGAGCTGGAGAGAGGGAGAGAACCGACTAGAAATGAAAGAAGTCGGTCGGGATGAGGATATAAGTCGATCGGAAGCTCAAAAGTCGCAACTGTCCCCGTCACAATTAGTCGGTCACAGTTCAATCACTGACCGACTAGATCACAATCTAGTCGGTCGGTCAATGAGCTTGAACCGACTAATTGTAAACAGTAACTGAAGCTAAAAATCCTGACAAGAATTAGTCGGTCTAAGCTCATTCACTGACCGACTAGAACTGAATCTAGTCGGTCGGCCAATGAACTTGGACCGACTAAGAGAGTCCAAAAATTGAAAATTTTGAAATTTTGATTTCTCTCCTAATCGCACTTGGACGAAACATTGAAATACTCTCATTAATCATTATACTACCCCATTAAATATCGAAAATCTGAAATTTGACGATTACGCACAAATCGAGCATAAATTCCGAAAATTCAACAAAAATCCAGAAAATTCCAATAAATCAAGCATGTGCAAATATAATGAACTTGAATAGCATGCAAGATTATTGAATAAAAAATGAATCCTAAATCTCGGATTCACTCATAATCCCCAATTCTCGACGTAACCGCACAAAGGAGTCTTCCTTTAGGGGTTTCGTGAAAATATCGGTGCTTTGCTTCTGGGTTTCAACGCACACTAAAATGATGTCCTTTTTAGCAACATGATCATCTAAGAAATGGTGTCGGACATCTATGTGTTTAGAACGGGAATGGTGTACCGGGTTCTTAGAGAGACATATTGCACTTTGGTTGTCCACCATGATAGGTTAAGTATCACAGTTTATACCAAAGTCTTTAAGAGTGTGTCTCATCCAAAGAACTTGAGCACACGCGGCACCGGCGGCAATGTATTCCGCCTCGGTGGTTGAAAGTGATACGGAATTCTGCTTCTTGGAAAACCAAGAGACAAGAGAATTTCCTATAAAATGGCAAGTGCCACTAGTACTTTTCCTGTCGGATTTGCATCCCACATAATCTGCATCACTATATGAGATTAACTCATACGTGCTAGATTTTGGATAAAGTAATCCAAAATCAAGTGTGTAACTTAAATAACGGAAAATACGCTTTACCGCTACTAAGTGATACTCCTTAGGTTGAGACTGATAACGAGCACATACACATACGACAAACATTATATCGGGCCTACTTGCGGTAAGATATAGTAAACTACCTATTATACCTCGATATAGACGAATGTCTACATCTTTTCCACCCGCATCTTTATCAAGATGTGTAGTAGTGCTCATTGGAGTCTTTTTCCCGGATGCATTCTCCATTCCAAATCGCTTTAGCAACTCCACCGTGTACTTCGTTTGGTGGATGAAGATTGCATCGTTCATTTGGCGAATTTGGAGACCTAAGAAATATTTGAGCTCACCCATGTGGCTCATCTCAAATTGATCCTTCATCACATTAGAAAACTCTTCACAAAGAGCAAAGTTAGTAGCACCGAAAATGATATCATCAACATAAATTTGAACTAAAATTATATCATTATTCGAATACTTAACAAATAATGTGGAATCAACTTCTCCCATTTTAAAACCCAAATCCAAAAGAAAATTCTTTAAACGGTCATACCAAGCTCGAGGAGCTTGTCTCAAACCGTAAAGTGCTTTCTTAAGTTTGAAAACATGATTTGGAAATTTTTCATTTATAAAACCCGGAGGTTAAGAAACATAAACTTCCTCAACAACATCTCCGTTTAAAAACGCACTTTTAACATCCATTTGAAATAATTTAAAATCCTTATGGCATGCAAAAGATAACAATAATCTAATTGATTCTAATCTAGCTACCAGAGCAAAGGATTCTTCGAAATCGATACCTTCCTCTTGCCGATAGCCTTGAGATACTAACCAAGCTTTGTTCCGGACGACGATTTGGTTTTCGTCGGTCTTGCTCTTGAAGATCCACTTTGTCCCTATGACGATGTGGTTCTTAGAAGGAAATGGAACAAGCGCCCAAACCTCATTCCTCTCGAATTAAATGAGTTCCTCTTCCATGGAAAGGATCCAAGCGCTATCTTCGCATGCTTCATTAACATTCTTTGGCTCTATCGAGGAGGCAAAGGCACAATGAGCGAAGTGGTTGACTTGAGATCTCGTTTTGACACTATCATGGATATTGCCAATAACTTGCTCATGAGGATGGTCACGAACGGTATGAAGCCGTTTGGGAATTCCTTGATCACTAGGAACATTCTCAAAAACTTCATTAGAAGGGTTAGTCTTAATAGAATCAATAGAGTTAGAATTACCAATTGAATCACATAAGACATCCATGAAGTCATCATCATTAGTAATTCTAGTTGGAACAAATCCTTCATTAAATGAAACATGAAGCGATTCCTCGACCGTTGAGGTTAATTTGTTGTATATCCGGTAGGCTTTGCTACGTGAGGAATATCCAACAAAAATCCCCTCATCGGATCTTGGATCGAATTTGTCCAAACTACCATACGTGTTTTTAATAAAACATTTCGAACCGAAAACACGAAAATGTTTAACTTGAGGCAACCTACCAAACAACAATTCATAACAAGTGCCGGGCCTCAAATGTATTCTATTAAACACATAGCAAGTGGTGTGTGCCGCTTCCGCCCAAAATTGATGGCCAAGTTGGCTATCATCAAGTATAGTGCGAGCACACTCCACTAGCGTCCTATTCTTTCTCTCAATAACACCATTTTGAGGAGGTGCGCGAGGGAATGAAAAGGTGTGTGTAATACCAACTTCATCACAAAACGTTGAGAAAGACTCATTCTCAAATTCTCCTCCATGATCACTACGAATAGTGACAATGGTGGTTCCAATGAGATTTTGTACTTTCTTAACAAAAATTGTGAAGTTGTCAAAAGCATCATTTTTATTACATAATGAAAATACCCAAGTAAACCTAGAAAAGTCATCAACGATGACAAGTCCATATCGTGCATTTCATAATGAAGCAACTCTAGTTGGCCCAAATAAATCTAGATTTAATAGCTCTAGTGGCCGCTTAGAAGAAATGCTTTTCTTAGGTTTAAAAGACGATTTTGGAAGCTTGCCTCGTTGACACGAGTCACAAAAGCTTTTCTTTTGAAAGGCAAGCTTAGGGAAGCCTCTAATAGAATTTAACTTGGAAAGCTTATATAGTGTTCCAAAGTTCACATGACCAAAATGTCGATGCCATAAGTGTTGTTCACTTGTGTTGGCAATGAGACATTGTTCATGTGATCTCGGAAGATCTAGGATGTATATATCCTTATGGCGTGTGCCGGAAAACAATAATTCATTATTATCTTTTCTTAAAATATGGCACATTCCTTTCGCAAAGCTAACTTTGTAACCTTTGTCACAAAGTTGGCTTATTGAAATGAGATTGTGGTTTAATCCTTTAACAAGGTAAACATCACTTATTAAGGGTTTATAAGGATTACCCACTTTACCAACACCTATGATGGTTCTGCTCTCGTTGCCTTCAAAGACTACACGGTTTCCATTTGCAATGGGCACCACTCCGGAAAGCAATTGAGCGTCACCCGTCATGTGTTTTGAACACCCGCTATCGATTATCCAATTCCTCTTGGAGCTAAATTTAAATTTGTTGCTCCGTTTCTTTTTCTTTTCCTTGAGTACCTAAATATAGAAAATATCGTATCATGGTACCCAAGGTCATTGGGTCCAAAAGATTAGACCTTTGGAAGCCAAGTCCAATTGGACTTAGACTTCCCCACATAATTATCACTATGCACGACATTCGAAAAATAAGCATTCATGTAAACTTGTTTTTCATTCATGCTTGTGTCCTTTGGGCTCCAAATAGTGAAGATTTTGGGAGTCCTCATCCTATTGGGTGCATGCATGTGTTGTTGGTTTCTATGTGATGCATGTCATGGATAGGCATAAGGAACATGATGGAATGGTGCATTATGAGAATTATTCATACGATGATGTGGGTGAACATATGCATGTGTGGGAACACGTGCATGAGGGTGTCTCACATGGTGTGCACGTGCCCATGGATGTGGTGCATAAAAATCATCATATGTGTGAGCATGTGGAGTAGGACGTGTGTTCCTACGTGGCATGGTATTGGTGTACATGTAAGCATGGCCCTTCTTTGGAGGTCCACCCAAAGTGGGGTTCTTTCCAAATGAAGATGTGTACGAGGTGGAAGCACCATTGGTAGATGAACTACCAATAGAGTGTTTGCTACCACTTGTTGAGGCATCGGAAGTTGGCCTAACAAAAGTAGTGGCCGCTTTGGATGAATTTCCCATCGTATACCCCAAACCAATGTGGTGATTGGCCGGGAGTAAGTCATTTAGGATTTTATCCAAATGGTCCTTACCCTTATTGAATTTATTAATTCGGCCTAATGTGTTCTCATATTGCTCGGTGAGAGAACGCATAGAAGCATCCAAAGTGGATACTTGCAATGTGAGCACATAAACACGAGATTTGAGATTCTCATTCTCAATACTCAAAGTCGAGTTTTGAGAAGTCAAATCCGCTATCTTGTGTTCTTCCGGATCCTCAATGCTAATATGTTCAAGTTGAGTCTTGAGATTAACAATCTCATTCTTCAACTCTTCAACAACGGTGTCGTTGTTGGTGATGATAGTTTTAGGTGAGGTTTCGATGCTAGCTAAATCATCTTTTACTTTAGTATACCTATTTACTAATTTAGGGTATTTAGACCACAATTGAGAATTAGCATTCCTAAGGTCATCCATTGTTACCTCATCGCCTTCGTTGTCGCTATCATCGGAAGAGGAATCTTTATCTTGCTCCTCTCTAGCCATGAAGCACATGTGTGCTTGCTCCACTTGCTCATCATCCGACTCTCCGCTAGAGGAATCATCGGAGTCGGTGAATGTCCCGACAATCCCCTTTTTGTACCCTTTCTTGTACTTCTTGGACTTGTCGAACTTCGGCGCCTTCCACTTCTCCTTGTGCTTATTTTGAGGACAATCCGCTTTCATGTGTCCTGGCTTGTTGCATTTGAAATACAAAGGAGAGGAGGCGTTAGAAGAATTAAACTTCGACTTGTTTTTGAAGTTACCTTTCCGGAAGAACCGGTTGAACTTCTTTGCCATGAGAGCCATGGACTCCAAGTCCAACTCGTCTTCCGAGTTTTCATCATCGGTCGATGTGGAAGTTGATGGAGCGGCCTTGAAAGCAATAGCCTTCTTCTTTGGCTCGTCTTGCTTTAGGTAGGACTTCATCTTTTCCTGCAACTTCAACTTGCTATCCTTGCGTACCTCATAAGACATCAAGGTACCCATTAGTTGAACAACGGTATAAGTTTTCATATCATTACCTTCCTCGATGGCGAAGGTACGTTTCTCCCAACTAGAAGGAAGTCCATCGATGATCTTCGAGACTTTCTCCTTTTGGGTGTAGGTCTTACCGAGAGCCTCCAACTCGTTTGTGATGTCGACGAAGCGAGCATAGTACTCCTTCATCTTCTCACCCTGTAGCATATAAAATAACTCGTAATCTTTATTAACTACAACGAGTTTAGAGTCTCTTACCCTACTTGTTCCTTCATGCAAGATGAGGAGGGAGTTCCATATTTGATATGCACTCTTACATGTGCATATCTTGTTGAAATCCTCGGGCTCCAAAGCGCATTGCAAGGCGTTCATTGCCTTGGCATTGCTTACCTCCGCGGCGACCTCCGGGTAGTCCACTTCTCGAAATCTTCTTCGGCGGGCTCGACATACTCCTTCATCGTGGCCCTCCATAATGAAGCACTCCGGAGGAAGGTTTCCATCCGGCATTTCCAGTACCTGTAGTTGGTACCGTTGAAGAAGGGAGGCCTCGTTGAGGAGTGTCCTTCCATCACCGAAGACGCTCCTTCACGATTCTTGAAGGTGCTATAGTCGGAAGGTGGACGAACGGTCTTGTTGTCGTTGGCAGACATAGCTATAGACTTGGCTTTGATACCAAATGTAATGCCCTGCTAAGATACTGCACAAGTATTAGAGGGGGGTGAATAGTACTTTAAAATAATTAAGAGGCTAATTCCTAATTACCTTGCAAACTCTACCAAACAATGCGGAAATGCGGAAATGTAAATGTTAGACAACAAAGAAGACAATCGCAAACAAGCAATATTACTGGGTTCGGATCCACCCAAGTCTCCCCGACTTGTTCCCGGTGATCCTACGTCCCAACCACCTGGATCACTTCCAGATACTTGAGTTAGAAACCCTAACTCAAGATTTCCACTATGAAATACTTGTGAAAAACCTTCACAAGTCAAATCATACACAAATGAAACTTGTGACTCCCATAACCCGGGATCACAAACACACTCTCACAACCGAGAGTGAATCACTTACAATAACAAAGTAAATTGAAATGAAAGTTCTTACCACAAAATACATATGCCTTGAGTAAACTTACGATTTAGGGCAAAACGGATTTTGGGGAAGATGAAGAGGCACCAAACCCTAGCTCCAAGATGTAGATCAGCTATGGAGAGCTATGAGGTTGATGGTGACCTAGGATCAAGCACTTGGCTTGGAAGGCTCACAATCAATGAATCTCTCTTTTGAAATGAGAGTGAGAAGATATTCAAGATTGGAAATGAATGAGCTTTAATGAGATTGAATGCTTTCTCTTTGATCTCTAAACTTCTCTTAAAATCAGCCTTGAGTGCAATGAATGCAGCACTCCAAGTATATATAGGTTAGAGGAAAGAGAGAGAGAGAAATGTTTCAATTAATGCTCCAACGGCTCTATTCTGAACCAAACTAGTCGGTCAAAGAACAACCACTGACCGACTAGTTCATCAACTAGTCGGTCGGTCAATCAACATGAACCGACTAACTGGTGAACATGGAATAGGTCGAAGTTCAGACTAACAGAACTAGTCGGTCAAAGAACACTTGCCAACCGACTAGTTTCACAACTAGTCGGTCGGTGAGTCAACTTAGACTGACTAAGAGATAAAACAAATAGTCTGAGTACAAATTGATTTAGTCGGTCCAAGAACAAAAGTTGACCGACTAGTTCATCAACTAGTCGGTCGCCAAATGAACATAGACCGACTAACGATAAACAGTAACTAGGCATGTACATGGAAAGCTCAACTAGTCGGTCTAAGAAGCATCACTGACCGACTAGTTCACAAACTAGTCGGTCGGTGAGTCAACGTAGACCGACTAACTGTAAACAGTAAAGAGCTTAGAATTGAGAAGGCAAACTAGTCGGTCCAAGAAGCATTGCCGACCGACTAGATCACAATTTAGTCGGTTGGTTCTTCTTCTTGAACCAACTAACATACACAATAAGTCGCGAATCGAAGTGCGATGCTTCGGGAAAGTTAGTATGGACTTCTTACTAGTTCCTAGCTCTAAGATAGGAGCATTATGAAGATTAAAACGTAAGACCTACTCAAGGCTTAACATTCTACGGAACGAAGCTACAAGACTATAAATTAAACTAGACGAACTGTCTTCAAAAGCTTCGATCTGAATCTTCATGACTTCTAAAATGGTCCAAAATCTTCAACGAAGCTTTAGGCATGCGATCACATGCTTTGAGAAGTCTTGAGACGTCGCTTTGGATGTTCATATGAATTTGGCGACGATCTCCATAACTGCGCTCACAAATTGTTAGTTCACGATATATTTATGTTTGTTCATCATCCAAAACCCAATCTGGGGAGTCCAATATCCAACATGGGCCTATTAAAAAATCCAAGAAAAATCAGCCTCTAGTGTTCTGAAACTTGGCATTTTGGGCTTCAAAAAACACCAAAAATTCAGGGTTTATCTGGGTTATTTTGGGGTGTTTTGTAATTTCAACGCTCTACCTTGTTACAAACGAGATCAAGGTACTCAATTACCCAACCTTCCTGCGGACGACCCATTAGTGATACGACGACAACCGTACGTTTGCAGTTACAAATATCGAGAGCTTATTTAGCACAAAAAGTTTTCTGGCACCTTTGCCAAGGAGGTTGCGCCCGATTGATATTAGTTTAATTTTAGGTTCGTTAGTCTACGTATCTATGTATAAAGAGAGTCTATAAATAAAGAGAATTTTTCCACTCCACCTCATTTATATTTTTGCTATTCTCTTGTGCTACTGACACGCTTTCCTTGGTCTTTATTATTTGTCTTTGTTAAGGCCAGAATTGGCGATAACAATATTTGGGCTGATGTGGACTCTTTCGTCGAGGTGAAGTCTCGTCAGCAGATGGAATGGGACCTTCGGTTGGTAGAACCACGGTCAATTGTGGAAGGAACAAGGACGCTTTGCAGAAGCACACTCACCCTTGAAGATGGGTACGATGGCCGTTCGACCCTCTGGTTGGGCCGAACCTAGTACGTCTGTTGTTGAGAGCTGTCTTTCGACCCTCCTATTAGGTCGAACTTTGACTACCTGCACAACAAAGGAACGTAAGGGGTCGGATCTGGGTTCCGACCCAAATGCCCTCCGATGCTTACGTTAGAACGGAAACTTAAGAGAAAGCTAGGGGATGCCGAGTTCGACCCACAGAGGTTCGCCTCGAATCAGTCACCTCAAGCTATTTGGAGATAGAATTATGATGTGGAAAGCAGAATGTAAGAGTAATGGATTTCTCGTACCTCAGAGGTCCTTCATTCTGATTGTCTTTCTGATATTTATAGAATAAGGAGCCCTTTCAGTGACGTTGGGAAAGCTAACGGTCACCATTTATGGTGGCACGTTCATCACCCATCAATAGGGGTAACCGTCGCCCACGCCTCCTACCAATTATGAGCCATTATCGGCTACCTACTTGAGCTGCAGAAGCTCAACGGGCAAATGACACATGGGTGTTGACTGTGTCGAGGCTGGGCTATAGTCATGGGCCTTGAAGGCTTACTGGGCTCAGATAATATCTTGGTGGGCTCGTTGGTAATAACACGACTCTTCCCTCGAGTGCCGGCCCAAGGATTCAACAATGGCCCACGTCACTCGAGCACAGACAATACGTATGTTGGGGTCAAGTGACGTGATGTATCAATTAATGGGAAGTGGCAGTCAAGGCAGGAGTATTTGAGTTTAAGCGCCAAAACCCTCTCCCTTCTGATCCCTGCATCGCATCGGTTCGAAATCCAATATGTGGTGATGCTTAGATCTTTGACATGTGTACAGGTGTAATGAGATCGATGCAGATCATCATTGGGTATATATTTACCTTAATAAGGCGACTCTGGAGAGAGGGAGAGAAAGTAAAGATTTTTTGTCAAGCATTTTCGAATCAAAATTCGATCTTTCGACAATGGCTTCGTCCTCTCCCCGTGCCTCCGCTGGTGCTTTGGCCTCCATCCATAAGAAGGGTAAGGGAGCGGCTGTCGTTCCTGATTTGATCTCTGCTCAAGTCTCTCAAGTGGGGGCTGATCTAATCCCCAAATATCAGAAGCAATATGTAAGATATGATTACCAGATCCGGCTTCCTTAAGCGGATGAGAGGGTTCATCTCCCCGGTGATCGCTAGGTTGGAGTTTACATCAGGGCTTTTCAACAGGGACTTTGATTCTCCATGCACCTGTTCATGATGTGCGTGTTAAAGTCTTTGGGGTCTTCCCTCTGCCAGCTAATGCCGAACGTGGTGGCCCTCTTGATTAGATTTATCGCACTATGCGTGTTAAATGGAATTGAACCATCCATGGGTTTGTTCAATTTCTTCTTTGTAGTGCCTCTAATTAAGTCACTGGTTTGGTACGTGATAACCGCTCGACGAGGCAGAAAATTTTTTAGCGACCTCCCTACCTCAAACCCAGGATGGAAAGACCAATTTGTATTTGTGGTATTCCCTGGTGAGGCGAGTTTTGGCACTCATTGGGGGAGTCCTGAACTTGGAATGAATGAAGACAAAGCTCTCTCTAAGGAAGAGAAGGAGGTCGCAGATATGCTGAGTAAGTTGCCTGAGGCGAAGAGGAAGACGAAATGGCTTCTGACTGACCCGATATTGCTCAAGACAGTAAGGACAAAAGGTGGATTCTTTTACCCATCTCTTCCTTGTTTGTTTACTCCTTGAAATTTGCCCCATCTTTACATGTATGGTTGCGATTGAGTATCAGGTGGACCCCGCATTGCGAGAAGGGCTCGAAGATTCTATCAGGGAAGCTGAGGAAAACTGCCCTCCACTCAAATGGATCATTTGGAGGGTGATGTGGTTGGGGTACCTAGGCTCTACCATGGTAATCCACGAGGATCCCCAGCCAGTTCGACTGCGGAAGAGGGAAAGAGGTGTACCCCACGAGCCAGGTTAAGAATACCGAGGCCAAGAAGAAAAATTCGAGGCGAAAGCTTATCATCGATGAGTCGGACTTGCATGAATTGGACAAGGCGATTGTCTCAATCGAAGCCACAAAGCAAGCTCAAGCTTTTGGACACGATTAGGACCATGAGCAAGGTCAGGATTTAGCGTCAGATAAAGTTTCGGGGGAGACATCTTCAGCTCAAGGACCTTCCCAGCGCCAAGACTCTTGGCCCTGGGGAGGTTTATTCCCTTCAGAGCCTCTGGATGAGGACATTCTGTCACGCCCCGCCTCCCAGGAAACCCAATAAGTAGGAATCAGTATCAGGTATTCCCAGAGCTACAGGTGTGAAGAAGAAAGATAAAGAGAAAATAGAAGTACATCAGAAAACTTTGCAGTCCACTGTGCATGTGCTGGACAGTACACACAATACTCCAACTTAACCAACTCAGACAATACGGCATTGAAAAACAAATAAGAGACACAAACATAATTCCATTTATACATCAAAGTTTTACATCATTTCTTTTTGTACAATATCCTCATGTACAAAACATCATATACAACACCTCACAACTTTCACCAAACAAAATCCAAAAAGGTACAAAACACTCTCAACTCATCTCATCACCAACCCAAATCTCAAGATACATAATCCTCACATTAGCTCTACTGCTCCAGCCCCTCGACACAGCTCCTGTTATCAAACCAGACCTAAAACCACAAGGTGGGACATGTCACAATGTGACCTAGTAGGAAGTCTAACAACGCATGGTATGGTCCAGGTTCAGAGTTTCTCTACACTACAAGGGGACTACCTATCTAAGAAGGGTGGTCTACAAAAAGTAAGGTCGCAGAGCTTATGAAAGTATTTACACCCTAACATGCATGTACTTAAAAGAGAACTTGAAGAATATGCATATGTAGCCATAACATGACATGCAAGTGCGGAAACTAAACATATGAACATGTTAACTTAGGGTAGTGGTATTAAAATGAACAGAGGTGCATATCAGTATGAGATAATAACATTAAAGTAAATAGAAGAACAAATAGACATAAGTTAACAACATTTATAATTTAAAAGACAATCACTTTAAGTTATCAATTCATATGTTTGGGAACTCGTGCCAATAATAGGACACTTAAGGAGCATGACTTCACCCAGGGTCGAGAAAAAGTGGTACCTCAACCAACGACACATGCACTGGATGGGCCTCTCGTAGCTCCCCCTTACGGAAGTTAGAAATCTATCATCTCGGTTTTTATTGGGACAAATGGAACAAACCATCAATTACCGCATGGTGCATCAGGATGTGTCCATATTTTCTATCTTTTCATGACATCATTCCAGGGAATTTCATGTCATATTCGCATCCAAATCCCGCATTTTCCTACGATACTGCAATTCTAACGCCATATTCGAGTTTCGTAGAGTTTTGTGGACTTTCAGGGATTTTGGAGCGATTCGGGACTTCTTTTGGATATGTACACATCCAGCATGCCCGTGAGCCTGTTGGTGAAGATCTACAGGAGTTCGCCGAGTTTTGGAAGCGAACGGGAGGAGTGGAGAAGGATCTGGCAAGAGAAAGGAGCTTTTCTGGATTTTTCCCAGGCGACTCGATCGAGAAGCGTAGGCTGCTCGATCAAGCTGATACAAGAGGCACAGCTGATACGCACCCTGCTCGACCGAGCAGTGTGGTGACTTGGTCGAGCCACTTCTACTTTCGAAGCTTCACCCATCAACATCCTGCTCGACTGAGTAGGACTTGCTCGACTGAGCAGAACTTGCTCGACTGAGTCAGATGGCGACTTGACCGAGCAAGGCCTACTCGGACCAAGTAGACAGAACGACATTTTTGAAGAAGCTCGATCCATTGACAGACTCGACCGAGCAAGTGGGCTGCTCGACCGAGCAACCCGGATCCTTTTGACCGAGCAAGGCTCTGCTCGACTGAGTCACTGACTCGGTTGACGACAATGCGGGTTAATTTCGGGATTTTTTGGTGGGCCCCAACTGGATGCGCGGAGCGAGAGTGAGAGCGGATCTTGGAGACAAAATCAAGGAGCTCAGTTTTTGTATGTTTTTGAATTATGTTTGAGAGGGAGAGGAGATTGAAAAATGTTTTTAGATCTAGATCTAGTAATTGGATAATTGAATTATTTTTGGGAGCAAGTTCACGTTCTATTGTTCTTTTCACTTTGGAATCTGCGGAATATTTTGGGATTGCTATTGGTTATTGTTCTTTCTCGTCTTCGGTAAGTAAGTTATTCATTTCTCGCTTGATCCAATTGCTACAATGTTTTCTCTGATAAAAATCATATTTTTATTCATCATAATCACTATGTGTGAGTAGTCTCCTCTAGGGTTGATGGGTTAGCCCAAAGACACTAGGAAAGAGATGTAGATCTGGATCTCTAGGTTGTATTGGGAATAAAGGGGATTATTTCGGTCGATCCATCCGAATCCCTAGGATAACTCGTACGGAGATCATGCCCACGGTCGGTGGAATTGATGAGCTTAAGGAGTATCCTTGGGATTCAAATAGGGAAATTAGTGGATCCAACCAAGGCTCGTGACCATGCCTGGCTCGTGCCTTGAGGGGATCCACCGACGAACTATATCGCTACATTGACGGCTACCGCCATTGCGCCAATGAGAGCCATCGAAATACCTCGAAATTCTAACCCACGAGAGTGGTATGAATTCGGAGATCCATCCCTTAGACCTAATGCAACGTAAGGATGCCATTCTAACATCAACCTCCGACGATCTTAGCAGCGACCCCTAAGACCTTAGTTTCATTTATTATCGAGCCAACAACATCATCACAACCAATCTTTCCAAACCGATTGCTATCTCACTCTGAGATCCAAAAATAATCTGAGACCTCAAATACACTGTCACTGTCCCTGTGGGATTCGACAATCTTTTATACTACAATTTGACACCGTCCGTTTACGGATAGAGCCCAGAGCTAACACCTAGAAGCCATACTACGCCTAGCGACTGTAACACCGCTAGGTGAAATTTAGGTGTTAGTTCGGGGTGCGTCAAGTTTTTGGCGCCATTGCCGGGAACAATTACGGTGTATCTCATTTTATTTTTATTTTGAAGAGTCTGCTAGCAAATCCCACCATTCCTTATCTTTCCACCCTTTTCATTCTTTTAATTATTACCTTGCTACTAATGGTATTTTTCTGAGTTGTGTTATGCATGATCACTCGCTTTGGGGCTTTTGATAAAGAATTGTTATTCGACCCTGAGATCGAGAAAACAACAAGAGCTCTGAGGGTCTCGAATAGAAATCAAGCACCCTCTGATCAAATGACAGACAATACCACCGCTCCACCTCGCACCGGGTCCATCCGGGACCACATGAAACTGAGCTTCGGAAACAATTCTCCCATCCTGAGACCGCAACTGGCGGCAGCTAGCTTCGAGTTAAAGACCGGGCTCATAAATCTGATGCAGCAGGATCCCTTCCATGGGCATCCGTACGAGAATCCAAACCATCATATCGACACTTTTTTGGCGAAGTGCAATACATTCAAGGCCAAAGATGTGAGTGATGATGCTATCAAGTTAAGGCTCTTTCCCTTCACATTTAGGGATAAAGCTTCATATTGTCTATGAGCCCACCCATCCAACCACTTTACTATATGGGAGCAAGTGACGCTTGCCTTCGTAGACAAATTCTATCCACCCTAAAAGACGGTGCGGATCAGAGGAGCCATCTCCAATTTCAAGCAACTTCCGCAAGAATCTCTCTATGAGGCATGAGAGAGATTCAAAGACCTTCAGCATCAGTGTCCACATCATGGAATCCAGTCCTGGGATCTGGTACAAAGCTTTTACAATAGGCTGCGACCCAGCACGAAGATAATAATTGATGCCGCCGCAAAAAGGTGCCCTGCTGGATAAATCGCCTAACGAAGCTATTGATCACTTGAGCATATGGCAGCAAATAACCAACAGTGGAGCGAGGAGCACACCATTGTCACTAGGACCCCTGAGGTAAAAGCTGTTAGCCACATCAATTCTCACATTGAAACTTTGTGCAAGCAAGTGGCTAGGATCGAGCAACGGTTGGATTCCATTCCAACGACTACCGGGTCCCAACGCACCATCCCGCAGAGGAGTATGGAGAGCAAAGCTACATTTCCAATGAGGGACACTATGACGGAGCCGAATCATCTGAGTCAGTACAGTATGTCCAAGGGGATGGGTAGAATCAGTGGCAACATTCGACTGCAAGGAACCACCCTGGATTGTCTTACGGGAACCCAAGTGGAGGGCTACAACCTCCACAGTTTCAAAGGCCACCGCCCCCTCCTCAACAACAATAAGGACAGCCGCCACACCAATAGCAGAGCTGATTTAGGCCAGCTGGGCCATATCGACCACCCCAGTAAGGCTATGCACCAATGCCACAGTGTTCCAATCTGGAGACCACCCTGGAGACGTTCATGAGCAGACAAGTCAGGTTCAACCAAGACACGTCTACCCAATTCAAGAACATAAACATGTCACTCGATGAGCTGAGGGGCCAGATGTCCCAACTACTCAAGAACCAAGGGAGGTTGCCTTTGCAACCGGAGCCGAATTCAAGGGCTCAAGTCAATGCTGTGATTTCCGTTACCACGTGTGGAGGACGAGCAACCGACCCTGTTATGGTCCCAGTCATGAACAAAGAACAAGTCATAACTGAGGAGGCCACTATTTGGCAGTGATAGGGAAGAGGCTACTGATGAGCCTACCAAGAATGTGGAGAGGGCGGATTCGCCTTCCACCACACCCATAATAATGCCGTATCGTATAAGGGAAGCCGACCTCCTCTGCCGTATCCATAGAGGCTAGCCTTGGCTAAAATGGAGAAGAAGTATTCAAAGTTCACGGAGCTTCTGTAGGGCATCCAGCTCAACATCTC
Source organism: Scilla litardierei (assembly GCA_030789695.1). NCBI lineage: Eukaryota > Viridiplantae > Streptophyta > Magnoliopsida > Asparagales > Asparagaceae > Scilla > Scilla litardierei. The sequence goes on from CM061137.1 coordinate 119,057,116, forward strand.
ATTCATGGATGCCCTTACTGAAATTCCCATTTATGCGAAGTTTCTGAAGGACCTCATCACCAAGAAGCAGAAACATGAGGAAATAAAGCTTATGGAGGACTCTACCTCCATATAAAGAACCATCTCCCGAGGAAGCTACCGGATCCGGGAAGCTTCATAGTTCCATGTACCATAGGAGGTACGCCCATCAACCGTGCTTTGATCGACTTAGGAGCAAGCATCAGCTTCATGCCGCTTTCTATATTTGAGAGACTATAGACCGGAAGTGAATTGAAGCCAACAAGCATGTCCATACAGCTAGCGGATCACTCGATCACATATCCGGTAGGCATTGCTAGGGACATTATTCTGCAAATATCTCCTGGGTTGTGTGTGCTAGTGGATTTCGTTATAATGAATATGCCTGAGGGAGGAAGTTCCCAGCTCATACTTGGTCACCCTTTCATGGCGACAGCCGACGTCCGTATTGATGTTCGTGAAGGGACTCTCTCGATGAATGTGGGTAATATAGAAGCCCAATTCCGATTGCAGAAGTCTATGAGGGAGCATGTCCGTGAACAAGGAGCAAGCTATTTGGAGCTCCTAGAAGATGATGCCGTAGGGGAGTATACTGTTGAGGGTGTCATGAAGGACCCGATAAGAACAAGTGTTGATGTGATGGAGACCCCATTTACAACAAGGCGGTTGCCGCCTATCTTCGTGTGTTGGATAAGGAGCTCACATGTGACTCTTTACACCACGAGAAGCCAGAGGCCGTCAGTTACGCCGCCAAGGAAAAGCATGGAGTTGAAGGATGCCAAATACCACCGCACGGTATCGTTGGCAAGAATGATGCATGAAGCTTATGCGCGCCAAATAACCATTGAAGAACTTGAGGGAATCAAGCTCATGAATCAAAACGAGTGCTTATTGGGAGGCAACTCGATCTTTTACATCATATATTATCTTTTTCAATTTTTGTTTTTACTTTATTTATTCAAGAAAACTAAATAAAAACGCTATCTATTTCTCTTTAAAATGTAAAATCATAAAAATCTGATGGGTTCTTTCTTTCTACAGGTTGAACGTTAAGGGGACACATGTTTTGAATAGAAGAAAGCTGGGAGGAGAGCAGCTGATTGAAGAGATTAAGGGAGAAGAGTCACAGAGGTGACTCGACCTGTCAAGCCCTATTTTGCACTATACGGGTATTCTACTGAACACACGTGGTATTTCTACCTACGATGCATACGTGGGCATGAAATAAGCGTAGATATCGATATATGTGACGTAGTGCAAGGGGGATTAGGCCGTAATACGTGGCTAAGAGAAGAGAATGCGAAATGTGAATGCGGGAGAAGTGCAAATGACGTCGTGGGTGTAAAACAATAGGAATGTGTTGGACGTGTGTGCGTGGGTCATGTATGCATGTGTAGGTATGCATGTGTATGTGTAGGGAAGCCATGCAAGTGTGAAAGGGGTTAGGGGTCAATGGCAACCCTGGTAAATTTTTAGAAAGGCGAGGAGCAAAACGATCATTTGGACTAAAACTGCTGTGCGTACATACTAAAGTTGTGTGTGCATAAAGTAATGGCAAACTTATAATTACTTGAAAGTTGAGGGGCATTTAGGCAAGGGTACTTTGGTCATTTTATGTTTGTCATGATGATTTAGGGTGAGGATGTGGAAATTTTTCTTAAGAATATTCTAGGTTTTTTTAGGTTTTTACTCATTCTTATCTTTTCCTTCCCTTTCTTTTCATTTTGTTCTACACTCTTCTCATCTTCTACCCCTCCTTAGCCATGCCTCTCCCGTCCCCCATGACATGGCCGAAATTCTATGGCACAAAAAAATTAGAAGGGAAGAAAAAGAGGAAGAGGAAGAGGAAGAGGAAGAGAAAGAGAAAAGAAGAAGAAAGAGTTCTCTTGAGGTAGGAATCCAACTTGGCTTTGAAAATTTATTTAGGGTTTCTTTTCATCATGATTTTATAACATGTTTTAACAATATGAAGTAGTGATAACCAAATTAAGGTGCCATGATTCAATTTTCATGCAAAACCCCCTTGAAATTCCAAGCAAACCCATCTCTTTAAAATCTTGAAATTCTGTTGTGTGTTGTTGCTGTAATTATAGTTACTGTAGCTTGAATCATGTCTCGAAAAATTCCAACTTTACAGCATGTCTGTTTGATTTTCAGTTTTGACATAGTTTAGCAAAATTGACCTAAACACCTGCACACACAATGGAATTTTATGTTCTTGGTCTTGTTTGGAAAGTGAACAAGTTTTTATAAAATTTCATCACAGTACTTATATGTCGAATTTCTGGCTGCAACATGCCCAAAATTGCCTTTCAATACAGACCCTGAAATCTGTCTGAAAAACAGATTTGACACACTTTACCAAATAATTCACTATAAATCATATACTTAATACTTTTGCCTGAAAAGTAATCTGGGAATCCGGGACTAACATATCTATAACTTTCATTTAGGAAGTTTCTTTAAATTCTGATTAAAATAGGGTGAAATCGGTCAATTGTTTGGACTGTTTGCAATTTTCCTGCAAGTTGAAACATTTGAGTAGTGATATAAATTATGTACTGTTATTATTCTACTCACCATAGTACATGATTATTGTTTTTATATGGAAGGTATACTAATGATATGTTTTGCTAATTGATTTGCTAATGGGCTTATGGACATATACGTCACGTTCACCACGTGTTTGTGAAAATGCCACAATGAAATGAAAGTTGAGTAATATGAGAAATGGGCTTGTAAACAATTGTATCATGAATCGTGTTATAAATTAGTGATGATGGGGGTCATAAAAAGCATGGTTTCATATGTTATGAATGATGAGATGAAATTGCTATGATGAAGGGCATGACACTTGGGTGCATGACCCATTTGATATGTGATTTGAATTACATTGGAGGGCATGGCACTTCGGTGCATGACCCATGTTGATATGAATATGGAATTGATAAAATGTTAAATTGAAACTCTTGAATGTATCAATCCTCTCTAAGGAGTGTGAGTTAGCAAAACCCGGGTTTAGGTGGGATTTGAGTAAATTGTGGACATGAGGCCCGGACTGAGAAGTTGGGAGGAAATGATTATGTGATATATGATATTTATACCCACTCGCCTTTACCGGGAGTGGAGGGGACATACGGAGGTTGTGTTATTATGTGTAGAGCCTCACTCCTACCAGGGACGGGGGAGCTGAGAGGCCTGTTGTTGTACAATGCCGTGTCCACTGCGCCGTGTGCTATATTCATCCCAAATTTGGGGTGAAGTCCAGGTCCTGGTATCACACAGTTTACCCAAGTTCCAATTAATTCAGTTATAAAATAATAAAATGAGAATTTGGCATGTTACTCCTTCTGCTAGCAGTACTTCCCTTTTCCTTTACTTGCTTCACCGGTGACACTGTGTTATGCTTCTGACACTTGTGATTCCCTTTTAAATTGTGATTGCATGAATATTCGTATCGTTATTCGTGCTAACCGTTTTCTAGCAGCAGCTCGACATTGTACCGCAGGTATGATCCCTTACTTAGCTATTTATTTTTCATTACGACACTTAGTTTGCATGCCTTATTTCTCTTGCCTTGTCTTGTGGATTAATAACCTTAAAACGGTGTTCCAAATTCAAGTTGGTTCCTACTGGGGCACGCATTGACGTGCTCCTCCCTATTTTTCAGGTAGCAGAGGTAGCATGGTTGTAGGTGAATTGGAGTTGGGTTTCAGGAGTAGCACTTGGTGGGAGATGTAGCTTGTGTACTGACATGGTTGTCTTCGAGGTGGAGAGTGATGATGTATATGTAGTGGTGTACATGGGTTATGTAAATTAATGGAAGTCGTTATACATGATATGTTGTTATTGATCTGAGTTATTTATGGTGTTGTTTTGATATTACTGTGAAGCTTCACTTGTACTATCCAGCATGTGCACAGTGGCCTGCTTCTTCAGTTTCTCCTTTCTCTTTCTTTTCCTCTCTCATCACCTTCACTCTTCTGGATACTTGGAAAAAAATTTAATTAATGCCGGGTATCCTGGGGAACGGGGCGTGACACGATCGAGCAGCCACGTGCTCGGTCGAGTAGCGCATGCACATGACAACAATGAAGGAAAGCGTCGTTTTGTCTACAAGGCTCGAGCAGCCTTTGCTCGGTCCGAGTAGACACCGACTCGACCGAGCAACAACATGCTCGATCGAGCTAATGATAGTACATGGAAATAATGGAAAAACGTCGTTCTGTCTACACGGCCCGAGCAGTCTTTGCTCGGCCCGAGTAGACACTGACTCGACCGAGCAACAGAATGCTCGACCAAGCAAAAGAGAAGATGGAAACAACAGCAGAATGCTCGACCGAGCAGACCCTACTCGATCGAGTAGACGAGGGAGTATTCTAAAACTCGTTTTAATATTTGTCTGACTCGACCTAGCAGTTACGCTGCTCGATCGAGTTGATTTAACCTATAGCTTGTGGGGCCCACTTTCGAACGAGTTGGTTTACTAAAACCCAACTCGTTTCCTTTAAGCCATAAATTCTCTCGCTTAATCAAAATTCCCTTGCCCGAGCACCAAACCCTCTACCCTAATCGACCCACTCCGCCGTCGACGCCTTCCCTTCCTCCGCCCGCACCACCGACCATGCCACCAGTCTGGTCAGCTCCCTCTCTCTCTCTCTCTCTCTGTGTGTGTGTGTGTGTGTGTGTCTTTCTCTTTCCTTTTTCCTCCCCCCAACTCCCTCTTCCCCTTTCAAATCGTCGGAGCATCGCCGTCGGATCCGCCCATGCCGGCTGCGATTCCCCCTAATAACCACGCCCCTCCACCCCCCATCCTCTTGTAACACCCCCCATACACCCATCCCATGTCGAACCACCCCTCTCCCACCGCCGCTCCAGCCCCCAAAATCCCCTATGGCATCGCCACTTGCTCGATCGAGCATGAATGGTGCTTGACCGATCAATTAGGCACCCAACCCCATCGACACTTCTCGACCGAGCACATTTAGTGCTCGGTCAGGACACCTACCGATGATCCAATCTGTTCGGCTGAGCACTGCTGCTGCTCGGTCGAGCAACCCTCAGCAACAACCCTCAGCACCTACATTGCTCGACCGAGCAAGGCTTGTGCTCGGTCGAGCAAATGCACAAACCACTATATATTTTTCACCTCATCCCCTGACATTATATTTGTTTCTATTTCAGGTACGTTTCATCGACGCCAGAGGACACGTCTCGGATTAGCTTGGGAGAGACCTCCAATCAGCAGCATTCCCATACCAACTACAACATTCTCGCTGCGCTCACCTTGTCGGTACACTCTTTACCCTTTTCACTTTTATACCGACTCTTCAGCTTGCCTTTTGCACATTGCCTCGCACTAGAGGGGGTCCCACACCTCCACGTTGCGAGAAGAGGAAGGCCATTGGCGCCTCCCCTTCTAGACCATCACACCGCCCTCGCCACAACACTACACCCACCACCGAGGAGGAGCACGCGGGCGATCCTTCGTCTGCGTCTGACTCTTCTCCCCTGCATCCCACACAGATCCCAGCTGCTTCTGCCCACATTCCCACTATCGCTCCTCCTCCTCCACCCTCCCCTCCTGTCGCTCTACCGCCACATGTGCGGACATTTGGCATCACCTTCCATGATGACGTACACCGCGACAGCTACGTCAAGCTGTCGCATCGACGACTCGTTCCCACACTGTTTAAAGATGTCCCCACCCTCCGATCCCTTGGACTCCTGCAGGGAGTCCATTGGCTATACCGCACTATCGGCTTCGAGCGACTCCTAGCTGTCCACGCACCCACCTACACTCGCCTCACTCTGGAGACATTGAGTTCCATCACCCGCACCCAGGCAGGCGATGGAATTACCTTCCGGCTGATGGATCACGACGTCATGATCATAAACGACATGATCCGCTCCCACTTCCGTTTCCCTGCCATCCCTGACCCCCGAGCCGCCTTCTCCCCAGAACCTTGCCTCGTTCGATGCATCTGCTTTCTGGCATCGCATTTCTGGTCTGGATCATTACCGCCCCAACCGGGCGAAGGCATCATGATTGTGTTTCCTTGCATTCGTTACTCGCAGCACCACCTCGTCACCACCATTTTCTACCAACCAAAGGTCGGGACCATGTCCCTACCCGAGCTTTCCCATATTATGGGCATGCCACGACCTCTGCACTTCCATCCTGACTGCTCCCTCCGCCCATTTGTCATTTCTGATGCAGCCCACTGGCTGTGTTATCGCCTTTTGCAGACCGCCCACTCTCACTACGCCACTGATATATGTTGTGGCAGATTCTTCACCATCTTTGCACGGATGCTGGGCATCAATCTCCCTGATGACTTAGTGACCCCCCTGGGCCCACTCTCTTGACCTTAGGTGTGCTTAAGCACATGCATATCATTAGGCCTTATGGAGCCCGTCACTGAACCTACCTAGTTGGCACCAACCACACACCTCACTTCGTACTTCCCACCCCTCACCTCACCACCATAGCACCTGTCCAGCAAAGCTGGATGATAGATAGGGTCCACCCACTTCCAGCACTCCACGTCCTTGAGCCCCCGGGAGCCCCCGTTACGGCAGTCACCAACGACCGGATAACCCACTCCTCCAAGTACGAGGAGCATAACCTGGCATCCATTGTGACCGCCCTTCCAGCTCTGCCTGCGCCCCCTCCGCCACCAGGAGGCACTACCTCTTCCACCACTGTTTCCACCACCGTTTCCACCACCGTCGTGACCTCCGGGACTGTCACCACTGTTGGATATTGGACTCCCCGGATTTGGTTTTGGATGATGAACAAACATAAATATAATATGAACTAACACTTTGTGAGCGCAGTTATGGAGATCGTCGCCAAATTCACATGAATAACAATTACGACGTCTCAAGACTTCTCAAAGCACGTGATCGTATGCCTAAAGCTTCGTTGAAGCTTATGGACCTATTTAGAAGTCATGAAGATTCGATTGAAGCTTTTGAAGACGGTATCGTCAAGTTCAATTTATAGTCTTTAAGCTTCTTTCGTAGAATGTTAAGCCTTGAGTAGGTCTTACGTTTTAAATCTTCATAACGCTCATATCTTAGCTCTAGGATCTTAGTAGAAGTCCATACAATTCTTCCCGAAGCTTCGCGCTTCGATTCGGGACTTCTTGTGCATGTTAGTTGGTTCAAGAAGAAGAACTGACCGACTAGATGGTGATCTAGTCGGTCAGCCAAGCTTCTTGGACCGACTAGTTCTTCTCAGTTAAATCATAGCTCTTTACTGTTTACAGTTAGTCGGTCTAAGTTGACTCACCGACCGACTAGTTTGTGAACTAGTCGGTCAGTGATGCTTCTGTGACCGACTAGTTGAGCTTTCCCTTTTCATGCACATTTGAGCTTGAGCTACTGTTTATCATTAGTCGGTCTGTGCTCATTGATCGACCGACTAGTTGATGAACTAGTCGGTCAACTTTTCTTCTTAGACCGACTAGTTTTGTTTACTGTACATGCCAAATTTTTCACCATACTTACTGTTTATTGTTAGTCGGTCTATGTTCATTTGGTGACAGACTAGTTGGTGAATTATTCGGTCAACATTTGTTCTTGGACCGACTAAGTCTATTTCTTCTCAGACTTCAGTTTTATCTGTTAGTCGGTCCACGTTGAGTAACCGACCGACTAGTTGTGAAACTAGTCGGTCAGTGACTCTTCTTAGACCGACTAGTTCCATGTGTCTGTGCTTTGATCTTTTCTCTGTTCACCCATTAGTCGGTTTACGTTAATTGACCGACCGACTAGTTGATGAACTAGTCGGTCGGTGATTGTTCTTTGACCGACTAGTTGGGTTCAGAAAAGAGCCGTTGGAGCCCTAATTGAAACGTTTTTCTCTCTCTCTCTCTCTCTTCATTCCTATAAATACTTGTTGGGCTGCATTCATTGCTGCCAAGGCTGATATTTATGCAAGTTTAGAGTTCAAGAGAAATCAATCCAAGCTCATTCAAAGCTCATTCCCTCCATTCATTAATCTCTCCTAACTCTTACTTCCAAAGAGAGATTCATTGAGTGTGAAGCCTTCCAAGCCAAGTGCTTGATTCTAGGTCACCAACATCCCCAAAGCTCTCCATCGCTGTTCTACATCTTGGAGCTAGGGTTTGGTGCCACTTCTTCCTCAAAATCATCCTTGCCCTAATTCGTAAGCAATACTCAAGGCATAGGTATTTTGTTCGGTAAGAAGTTTTTCTTATTTCATTTCATATTTGATTTGTAAGATTCACTCTCGGTTGTGAGAGTGTGGTTGTGATCCCGGGTTGTGGGAGTCACAAGTTACATTTTGTATGATTTGACTTGTGGAGGTTTTTCACAAGTATTTCATAGTGGAAATCTTGAGTTAGGGTTTCTAACTCAAGTATCCGGAGGGGATCCGGGTGGTTGGGACGTAGGATCACCGGAAACAAGTCGGGGAGACTTGGGTGGATCCGAACCCAGTAACATCTCTTGTTAGCGTTGTTAATTTTGTGTTGTCATTCAATTTAAGCTTCCGCAAATTGATTTGGTAGTTGTTTGCATTATAATTAGGAATTATACTCGTTGTTATTTTTAAAGTACTATTCACCCCCCCTCTAGTACTTGTGCAATAGCTTGTAGGGCATTACATTTGGTATCAGAGCCAGATACACAGCTATGTCTGCCAACGACAACAAGACCGTGCCTCCACCTTCCAACTATGACACCTTCAGGAACCGTGAAGGAGCGTCATCGGTGATGGAAGGACATTCCTCTACAAGGCCTCCATTCTTCAACGGTACCAACTACGGGTACTGGAAATGTCGGATGGAAACCTTCCTCCGAAGTGCATCTTTATGGAGGACTACAATGAAGGAGTACATCGAGCCCAAAGAAGAAGATTTTGAGAAATGGAATACCGCGGAGGTCGCCGCGGAGGTAAGCAATGCCAAGGCAATGAACGCCTTGCAATGTGCATTGGAGCCCGAGGATTTCAATAAGATATGCACATGTAAGAGTGCATATCAAATTTGGAACTCCCTCCTCATTCTACATGAAGGGACGAGTAGGGTAAGAGACTCTAAACTCGTAGTCGTAACCAAAGATTACGAAATGTTTCATATGCAACAGGGCGAGAAGATGAAAGAATATTACGCTCGTTTCGTTGACATAATAAACGAGTTAGAGGCCCTCGGCAAGATCTACACTCAAAAGGAGAAGTGCTTAAAGCTTATTGAAGGACTTCCCTCTTCTTGGGAAAAACGTACCTTCGCCATCGAGGAAGGTAATGACATGAACAAATATACCGTAGTTCAACTAATGGGTACTTTGATGTCATACGAGGTACGCAAAGATAGCAAGGTGAAGCTACAAGAAAAGATGAAGTCATATTTGAACCTAGATGCGCCTAAGAAAAAGGCGATTGCATTCAAGGCGGCTTCATCCACATCTTCCGATGATGAAGAATCGGAAAACGAATTGGACTTGGAGTCCATGGCACTCATGGCCAAGAAGTTCAACCGTTTCTTCCGAAAAGGTAACTTCAAGAACAAAGCTAAATTTGGTTCTACTAACGCCTCTTCCTCTCCTTTGTGTTTCAAGTGTAATAAGCCGGGACACATGAAAGCGGAGTGTCCCCTCAATAAGCACAAGGAGAAGTGGAAGGCGCCAAAATTCGATAAGTCCAAGAAATACAAAAAGGGGTACAAGAAAGGACTTGTCAGAGCTACCTTCACCGACTCCGATGATTCTTCAAGCGGAGAGTCGGACGATGAGCACGTGGAGCAAGCGCACATGTGCTTCATGGCAAGAGAGGAGCGTGATCAAGGACCCTCCTCTTCCGATGATAGTGATGACGAAGGCAACGATGAGGTAACTATGGATGAACTTAGGAATGCTAACTCTCAATTATGGTCAAAATACACTAAATTAGTAAATAGATATACTAAGGTAAAAGATGACCTAGCTAGCATTCAAACCTCGCCTAAGACTATCATCACCAACAACGACACCGTTGTTGAAGAGTTGAGAAATGAGATTATTGATCTCAAATCTAAACTTGAACATGTTAGCATAGATGATCCAGAAGAACATAGGATAGCGGATTTAACTTCTCAAAACTCGACTTTGAGTATTGAGAACGAGAATCTTAAATCTCGTGTTTATGTGCTCACATCGCAAGTATCTACTCTAGATACTTCTATGCGTTCTCTCAAAGAGAAATATGAGAACACATTAGGCCGAATCAATAGATTCAATAAGGGTAAGGACCATTTGGATAAAATCCTAAGTGACTTACTCCCGGCCAATCACCACATTGGTTTGGGGTATACGATGGGATGTCCATCCAAATCGGCCACTACTTTTGTTAGGCCAACTTCCGGTGACTCTACGAGTGGTATCAAACACTCTATTGGTAGTTCATCTACCAATGGTGCTTCCACCTCGTCCACGCCTTCTTTTGGAAAGAAACCCGCTTTGGGTGGACCTCCAAAGAAGGGGCATGCTTATATGTACACCAATACCATGCCACGTAGGAACACACGTCCTACTCCACCGGCTCACACATATGATGATTTCTATGTAACACATTCTCGGGCACGTGCACACAATGTGAGACACCCTCATGCACGTGTTCCCTCACATGCATATGTTCACCCACAACATCATATGAATAATTCTCATCGTGCACCATTCCATCATGTTCCGTATGCCTATCCACAACATGCATCACATAGAAATCAACGTCGAATGCATGCACCCAATAGGATGAAGGCTCCTAAGATTTTCACAATTTGGAGCCCAAAGGACACAAGCATGGACGAAAAACAAATGTATATGAATGCTTATTTTTCGGATGTTGTGCATAGTAGAAATTATGTGGGGAAGTCTAAGTCCAATTGGACTTGGCTTCCAAAGGTCTAATCTTTTGGACCCAATGACCTTGGGTACCATGATATGAAATTCTCTATCTTTAGGTACTCAAGGAAAAGAAAAAGGAAAGGAGCAACAAATTTAAATTTAGCTCCAAGGGAAATTGGATACTCGATAGCGGGTGTTCAAAACACATGACGGGTGACGCTAGTTTGCTCTCCGGAGTGGTTCCCATAGCAAATGGAAACCGCGTCGTATTTGGAGGCAACGAGAGCGGAACCATCATAGGTGTTGGTAAAGTGGGTAACCCTTCTAAACCCCTAATTAGTGATGTTTATCTTGTTAGTGGTTTAAATCACAATCTTATTTCAATAAGCCAACTTTGTGACAAAGGTTACAAAGTTAGCTTTGCGAAAGGATTGTGTCATATTTTAAGAAAAGATAATGATAAATTATTATTTTCCGGAACTCGTCATAAAGACATTTATATTTTGGATCTTCCTAAGTCATATGAACAATGCCTCGTTGCCAACACAAGTGAACAACACTTATGGCATCGACGCTTTGGACATGTGAACTTTGGAACACTTTATAAGCTTTCAAAATTAAATTCCATTAAAGGTTTTCCGAAGCTTGTTTTTGAAAAGAAAAGTTTTTGTGATTGTTGTCAACGTGGCAAGCTTCCTAAATCTTCATTTAAACCTAAGAAAAGCATTTCTACTAAACGGCCACTAGAGCTATTACATCTAGATTTATTTGGGCCAACTAGAGTTGCTTCATTAGGAAATGCTAGATATGGACTTGTCATCGTAGATGACTATTCGAGATTTACATGGGTATTTTCATTATGTAATAAAAATGAAGCTTTTGAAAACTTCACAATTTTTGTTAAGAAAGTACAAAATCTCTTAGGAACCACCATTGTCACTATTCGTAGTGATCATGGAGGTGAATTTGAGAATGAGTCTTTT